>CAKAOJ020000054.1:3415000-4130628 GCA_916701645.2 Sebastolobus alascanus | reverse complement strand
GACATTTTTCAAAATTTAGATATTTTCGATACTTATTTTAGAAATTTTCTATTAAATTTGTCTGTGATTGAAATTTTTGAAGGCATAGTATAGTCTGTCGATTCATTTGGTGGAAAAAAAACTCAGTTTAAAATTTCACTTTTTCAAAAATCATACATATGCTTTTTTCATGAAAAAACCCTTAAATATCTTTTTTGCCTTTTTCATGAATTTTGACATTCTTACTATGCTTTTTTAGAATATTTTCTTACTTTTTTTAATTTTCGAAAAATTCTAAAATTTTAGTTATTGAAATTTTGAAAAGCAAACTTCATATTGGAAAAACTCTTAATTGCTTTTCATGAAAATTTCATCTATATATGACTTTTTTAAAATTTTCGAATTTTAAATGAGTTTTTTCAAAATGATCGAAACTATTTCATTATGAAAATTCGTTAATTACATTTTTTCAAAATTTGCTATGATTTTTCTGAATTTTCATTTGGGAAAAAATGTAAGTTATTTAAAATTTTCATGAAAACATTAAGTGTCATCATAGTAAAAACTTTTAAAATTTCGAATTTTAATGATTTTATAGTATACTTGAAAATCGAAATTTATGCCTTTTTTCATGAAAATTTTCGACATTCTATACTATAACTATTTTTTACGAATATTTTCGTATGACTTTTTTCATGAAAATTTTCAAAAATATTCGTATAAAATTGTCATAGTATAGAATGTCGAAAATTTTCATGAAAAAAGGCATAGTATAGTCTGTCGATTCATTTGGTGGAAAAAAAACTCAGTTTAAAATTTTGACATTTTCATGAAAAAAGTCATGCTATAGTATGACTTTTTTGAAAGTTGTCGAAATTTTAAACTGAGTTTTTTTTCCACCAAATGAATCGACAGACTATACTATGCCTTTTTTCATGAAAATTTTCGACATTCTATACTATGACAATTTTTTACGAATATTTTCGTATGACTTTTTTCATGAAAATTTTCAAAAATATTCGTAAAAAATTGTCATAGTATAGAATGTCGAAAATTTTCATGAAAAAAGGCATAGTATAGTCTGTCGATTCATTTGGTGGAAAAAAATCTCAGTTTAAAATTTCGACATTTTCATGAAAAAAGTCATGCTATAGTATGACTTTTTTGAAAATTGACGAAATTTTAAACTGAGTTTTTTTTCCACCAAATGAATCGACAGACTATACTATGCCTTTTTTCATGAAAATTTTCGACATTCTATACTATAACTATTTTTTACGAATATTTTCGTATGACTTTTTTCATGAAAATTTTCAAAAATATTCGTAAAAAATTGTCATAGTATAGAATGTCGAAAATTTTCATGAAAAAAGGCATAGTATAGTCTGTCGATTCATTTGGTGGAAAAAAAACTCAGTTTAAAATTTCGACATTTTCATGAAAAAAGTCATGCTATAGTATGACTTTTTTGAAAATTGACGAAATTTTAAACTGAGTTTTTTTTCCACCAAATGAATCGACAGACTATAATATGCCTTTTTTCATGAAAATTTTCGACATTCTATACTATGACAATTTTTTACGAATATTTTCGTATGACTTTTTTCATGAAAATTTTCAAAAATATTCGTAAAAAATTGTCATAGTATAGAATGTCGAAAATTTTCATGAAAAAAGGCATAATATAGTCTGTCGATTCATTTGGTGGAAAAAAAACTCAGTTTAAAATTTCGTCAATTTTCAAAAAAGTCATACTATAGCATGACTTTTTTCATGAAAATGTCGAAATTTTAAACTGAGTTTTTTTTCCACCAAATGAATTGACAGACTATACTATGCCTTTTTTCATGAAAATTTTCGACATTCTATACTATGACAATTTTTTACGAATATTTTCGTATGACTTTTTTCATGAAAATTTTCGACATACTATAGTATGACGTTTTTTTTCTGAAATTTTTTGACATGCTATAGTATGACTTTTTTTTCCCACAAAATGTATGGACATACTATACTATGACCTTTTTTCATGAAATTTTTCGACATACTATAGTATGACTTTTTTTCCCTGAAATTTTACGACATACTATAGTATGACTTTTTATTCCACGTAATTTATGGACATGCTATACTAAGACCTTTTTCATGAAAATTTTCGACATACTATACTATGACTTTTTTTAATGAAAATTTTCGACATACTATATAGTATGACGTTTTTTTTCTGAAATTTATCGACATGCTATAGTATGACTTTTTTTCCCCACGAAATAAATGGACATACTATACTATGACCTTTTTCATGAAAATTTTCGACACACTATACTATGACTTTTTCTCTGAAATTTTTCGACATGCTATAGCATGACTTTTTTTTCCACGAAATTAATGGACATACTATACTATGACCTTTTTCATGAAAATTTTCAACATACTATACTATGACTTTTTTTTATGAAATTTTTCGACATACTATAGGATAACTTTTTTTCCTGAAATTTTTCGACATGCTATAGTATGACTTTTTTTTCCACGAAGTTAATGGACATACTTTACTATGACCTTTTTCATGAACATTTTCAACATACTATGCGATGACTTTTTTTTATGAAATTTTTCGACATACTATAGTATGACTTTTTTTCCCTGAAATTTTACGACATGCTATAGTATGACTTTTTTTCCACAAAATTAATGGACATACTTTACTATGACCTTTTCATGAAAATGTTCAACATACTATGCTATGACTTTTTTTTATGAAATTTTTCGACATACTATAGTATGACTTTTTTTCATGAAAATGTTCTTTTTTTGACATACTGTCCTTTAACTTTTATTTTTCGAACATACTATAGTATGTTTTATTGTTTTTTTTCGACATAGTATATTGTGACTATTTTCATATTTTTCAACATACTATACTATGACTTTTTTATTACTCATTTTTTCGACATACTGTACTATGACTTTTTTTTGACATTCTATACTATAACTTTTTTCAACATACTATACTATACCTTTTTTATTTTTTCGACATACTACACAATTAATTTTTTTCGACTTACTATACAGTGACTTTTTTTATTTTTTCGACATACTATACTATGACTTTTTTTCCGACATTACTTTTTTTGAACATACCATACTATAACTTTTTTCGACATACTATGCTATGATGTTTTTCAACATACTATACTAGGACTTCTTCATGACTTTTTTAAAACACTATACCATGAAATTTTTATGACTTTTTCTACATATTATACTATGACTTTTTTGACATACTATACAATGATTTTCCCGACATACTATACTGTACTATACTTATACTATATTTACTGTACTACTTTAAAAAAAAAATTTGACATACTATACTTTGACTGTTTTTCTATATACTATACTATGACTTTTTTAAATTTTTTTGAGATACTATACCATGACTTTTTTTTCAACATACTATACTATGACTTTTTTTCGACATAGTATACTTTGACTTTTTTCGACATACTATAATATGACTTTTTTTTCGACATACTATACCATACTATGTCATACCTTAATAGGACAGTAATTGCAAAACTCTCACCACGGCCACAGACTGTTTTCCATCCTTCCCTCTAGGTAGCGCTACAGGACTCTCCGTTCCACAATCAGCAGGCTCAGCAACAGCTTTCTCCAAACAGCTGACAACTTGAGGAACTCCGCACCTTGGTGACAGCAATCACACACACTGTTAAAACTGTTCATACTACTCGTATTGTTGTATGACATACTACACTATAACTTTTTTATTTTTCTGACATGCTATGCTATGACGTTTTTCAACATACTATACTATGCCTTCTTCATGACTTTTTTTAAAACACTATACTATGAATTTTTTTATGACTTTTTCTACATATTATACTATGACTTTTTTGACATACTATACAATGATTTTCCCAACATACTATACTATACTAAACTATATTATATATTAGGGTTGTGAAGCTTTTGGTATCTCACAATTCCATTTTGATTCTTGGGGTCACAATTCTATTCAAAATCAATTCTCGATTCAAAACGATTCCTGATTAAAAATCGATTTTACATGACAGCAGAGTAATGATTATGGATTTTCAATTCTTTTACACACAGTGACGTCACGCTCTACCGCCGTCTGCTTACAAATCCGCCCCTGAAAATCACACCCAGGTCGCGGTCAGAAACATCGGTGAAATACACTTAGAATCGGGACACACTGGACGCTCTCTTGCTATTTATTTCGGCGCCCGTGTTAACAGGTTAGAGCAGCCACACAGCCCGCATCAGCGGCATGGCTCAGGCACGGTTCGGCTGCGTGTCAGCTAGACATTAAATCTTGCCTATTTGTCCTGTGTCCCGCGCGCGGTTCACAGAAAAAATAGGCAATAAAAATGATCTTTTGACCGTATATTGACATCATATAAGCAACATTACTACAGTTTCGATGTTTATATCTGTAGAATATGTCACAGACTGTGGACAGATTCCTTCATTTGATAACACAAGGCTTTTATTCTGAAATACAAAACAGGACGGTGTTGGGGAAAATGAAGTGACTTGCATGGCTCCATAAATGAATAGAGTACTGGCTTTTAATTGTGGATTACTAATATTTACAAATGAGCACGCGCTTCTTAACCTTTTTCTGTCTAAAATAAATATAAATGAAATTTATAATGAAATGCCATTATGACCATTATGAAAGGCAAACTATGTACAAACAGCAGCAGCAGAAACGCTGTCGGTGTGGACACCACACGCGCGAGACACAATTTGAATATCAATGGCAGAGTGGGGCTGTTCCTGTAGGCTACCCGCTCATGCTCGATGACTCCAGGGAAGTGAAGAAAAGTTTGGTTGGAACGTTATCCAGCGTTAGCGGGCTATATCTAGGATCCAGCAGCAAAAATTAACTGCATGAGGGGTAGCGCCGGGGAAACTACGGCGAGCATAAACCCGGCTTGAGTCGCGGTCTACCTGCTGCAGATGACATGCTGGATTCAGTCTGCAGAGGCCTGAAGCCCCGCCCCTGCTGCTGCACGGAGTTCCGTGAATTTGTTAATTCAAAGTTTATTGAATGTGTCGCGTGTCCAAATTGCACCAAATTTGACAAAGCACTCCGTGGGGTCTCCAGCAATACAGCCGCCAAGTGTGAAGTCGATCAGATGAACAGTTTGAGATATGCGAAGGACATATGGAAAGACAGACAGACCACAGAGATTCCTTGCTTTATAGTTAGATTTAATTTTTATGGAATATACCATACTATGACTTTTTTAATTCACTTTTTATTGCATTCTATACTATGACGGCAGTGACTAACGTCCTATACTTTTAGCCGCTACTGGCTGCTGATGGTGATTGTTGTTTAGACGTTTGCTCCGAACAAACGATATACAAAGCTCCAATACTTTATTTACTAATCATGTACAAGACTTGCTTTTGAGTCCTGCTTTACTAAACACAGTGTCCTGTACTGTATGTCACCAAAGCCTGGATCTGAAGCAATTCTGACCTGTTGCTCCGTGAACTTGACGTCGTCAGTGAAACAAGCTCTTTGATTGTCTCTGTCCAATATTGCACGCCTTTGCTCTCCATTTTTCTCTGAGTTTATATGGAATTTTCTGAATCACAGTTTTCATATTTGTGGGCATGTTTAACTCTTCCAGCCACTGTAGCTCCTCCATAGCATTGGAACATTTGTGTAGAAAAATGCATACACTTGGAGTGCTTAACTGTCCTCAGACTTGACACCTGGCCATCCAACAATCTTTTCCATGCCGTTACCTTTAATCCTTTTCCAAAATGCTCCTCTAGCAGCTGTTTGGCGACAGCATAACTTCTCTCTGGAGTCATAGGAAGGCAGCTGCGTATTAGATCCCTTGCTGTCCTTTAATTTGTGGTGATATCAAATGCAACTGCTCTGTCCTTCGGCGGATGAGTATTGCTTTTAAATGGATGAAGAAACTGGATGTGCTGCTGTGAGGACCGTTCATATGGAGGCTCATATTTTTTGACATGTGGACTGAGAGGAGTGGGCATGTCTTTAATGGCCTCTTTCCTCACGCAAGACTCCATTCCATCCGACTGTCCGTCTGAAACACTGTTGCTGTCGTAGGCCTGGAGCACTGCCAGCCTAGCAGTGGAGCGCTGCTATTTCAGTGTCCAGCTCACTTCTGTGTTTATGTACTATATACATTATATACTGGAATATTAATTCCTGTTTAAGTTTTGACCAATTTTCTGCTGCATAAAAAAGGTTCACACTTGAATTGTTGAATTTTGACGATTTTTTTACCAAGTTGCTGGTGTACCATTTATTATTTTAATAATAAATAACAATTCAGTAAATTTATATCTACGTATTTATTTGTTACATTTTGTTTTGCAAATGTTAAGAAAGCAATGTTCAAGTCAAGCCTGATGTTGCCTTACACATAAAAGAACGATCCCATTGAGTCATACAGCTTATTAATGAAACACTGGTATCGGATCGGTACTCGGTATCGCCCGATACCCAAAGCCCAGGTATTGCTATCTGTATCGGGACTGAAAAAGTCGGCTCAGTGCATCCTCACTCAATCTTTATCGCTGTCATCAGCGGCAGGTCAACTTTGAGTTTTAGACAACCACATATTCACATCAGCAATAAACTCTCTGACATTCAACATTTTTGCTTTGAACCACACTTCATGTTTTTTCTGCTTCATCTTGAGGTAACAACCCCAATACAGTGACAAGCACTCGTTCATCACACAGAACCTTAAACTTGCTAAATGTACATTTAACCTCATTAACACAGTCTCCATAAATCACTCAATGCAACAATAGTTTTTTTTTAAGTTTAGACAATTTGTTTAATAGGCCATTTTCACAGCAGCCATTTTGACATGTCATTGCAGGGGAAACACATTTAATTAATAAAATGAAAATTATGCTCCCGTTATATTTAGTGTCTGCCATTCCAGTGAGCCAGCATGTATAATACCAGACCCCTGGTCCACCTGAATGGAAAAGGGCCATAATTAAAGTTTTAATTACACCTGTGTTTACCCTGCAGTGACATCATGTCAAAATGGCTGCTGGGAAAAGTTGTCCTTTTGTAAATTGTCATTTTTTTTGCAATCAATGCCTTTGGGTGTTGGATTCACATCTCTTATTAATGTACACACAAACAGTTACAATGGCCATTCACATTGTGTCAGCGCTGAAAATACCTCAAACGTTGGCCGGCATAGGAGGTCTGACGTCCGGGTGTATTGATGCTTGATGTCCCGGTAGCACTCCGGTAGCTCCGGTGCAGCTCCAAAGCTAGCAGATGAATCCACCTTATCGTTACACGATCCCCGTTGATTCTCACTGTAGCAATACGTCCTACTTTTAGCCGCTAGTGGCTGCTGATCGCTGTTTAGACTTGTGCTCCAAACAAACGAAGCTCCAGTACTTCATAGCATGGCGATTATTTACCAAGTACATCCGTGTCCGTGGCTTCTAATAAGTTTTAATCTCTCGGTTGAGACGTAAACAACCCTCAGTTTGTCCTTTGATACACACAAAACCCACGATCTCTTTGTCGAAACACAACAACACAACAACACAGACCACCATCTCCTCACAGGAACTTCCCCCAATCAGCCCCACCTGAGGTAACTCACATGTGGTCTACCTGAGGCCAGCCACTTCCTGCACCATACAGCCCCCTAGTGCTTGGAGGCATAATTACACCTAACACAAATAAAATACCAATAATAAAATACTAGGTCTGTCAATCGATTAAAATATTTAATCGTGATTAAAAAATGTTATCAGTTCAAAATGTATCTTAAAGGGAGATTTGTCAAGTATTTAATACTCTTATCAACATGGGAGTGGGCAAATATGCTTGCTTTATGCAAAGGTATGTATATATTTATTATTGGAAATCAATTACCAACACAAAACAATGACAAATGTTGTCCAGAAACCCTCACAGGTACTGCATTTAGCATGAAAAATATGCTCAAATCATAACAATGGCAATCTCAAGCCCAACAGACAACAACAGCTGTCAGTGTGTCAGCGTGCTGACTTGACTATGACTTGCCCCAAACTGCATGTGATTATCATAAAGTGGGCATGTCTGTAAAGGGGAGACTCGTGGGTACCCATAGAACCCATTTTCATTCACATATCTGGAGGTCAGAGGTCAAGGGACCCCTTTGAAAATGGCCATGCCAGTTTTTCCTCACAAAATTTAGCGCAAGTTTGGAGCTTTATTTAACCTCCTTCGCAACGAGCTAGTATGACATGGCTGGTACCAATGGATTCCTCAGGTTTTTTAGTTGAGTAGCCAGTGTATTAAATGTAAGCTATTGAAAGTGAAGGTTTTGAATTGGACCACCGATTGTTAACATATAAACACATGCATTTCATGTCACATTGAGGGGACGCGCAAAATATTTCCGAGGGCCGCCAATGGCCCGCAGGCCGCACTTTGAGAAACTATGTTCTAGATTTCAGAAGATGTCAGAAGTGCAACATTTGAGGAAGCTGAAAGTTTAGAGAGGTGGACAGTTTTTCTGGAGGCAGAGATACTTTACAGCTACCAAAGTGTCACAGACAGTGCTCACTTGGTATAGTGTCCCTGCAGGTAAGAATAGAAATAAAGTGTCAAGGTCTGAGGCTATAGCTGGCAAGATCATAGGGGAAGCACAGAGGCAGCTGTCTGACCGTCAAGCACACAATGAAAAGTTCCTTATATTATTTTTTTTTTATTAAACTTGCAAGCTGTCATCTGGAAGGGAATAGCACATCGGGGGACAACAACATTTTTATTATGTTTTTAATGCCACGTGCGACTTCTCTAATATTACCTGTCTCGCTTTTAACTGTTGTATATGAAGTCTTTTCTTACTGTATGTCTGATTTTTTTATGTAAACTGTGGAGAAGCCAAAATCAATTTCCATGAATAATTAGGCCCGAGAAAGTTTTCTCTTTCATACCACCTGTACGCTGAGCACCTGCCCTGTCAAGTACAGAAAAATGTTGGATCCCACGTCTCAGCTTCAACTCTAACTACATATTTCAAGTACCCCTCTAGTCAAGTGCCACCCCTGCAGATAACAGTTAACAATAGCCAAAAAAAACCTAGTGGGAGGGTGTGAATATATTTGACAGGACAAATTTACAATTAAATAAATCTGTGTGCAGCAAACTGTAAAATCTTACACCAACTAAATAAGCTCTACAAAAGACACAGACAATTTGTTTTTGAAACATATTTTAATTTATTACTATTATTATTGATAGACCATTGTTGAACAGAGGTACAGGTATTGGTATTGCAACAGATTGTAATACTGTGGTGCAGCTGTGAGAGCACTTTGGTAAACCACATGTGCCGGAGAGAGTGGATTTCAACAGCACGACGAATTCATATTGATCTGGTCAATATGGTGGCACATTACTGTATATGTGTTATGATGGGAATAAATACAGACAAGTTTGACGACTGCAGGGAGATCATCTGTAAAAAAAACAAAAAGATTTCAAAAAGGAAATCGCTCTGCACTATTCTAACTCCTCTGTTATCTCACATCAGTTACTGGAAATCCCTTTACCGGTTGCTTTTGCAAAGGAAGTGACATCATTCCCAGTGTCTGACTAGAAGCAAAGATGGTGGACTGTTCTTCTTTTCTAGATTTGTCTGTATACATCCAACCAGGTGGGTCGAAATGTATTGTTTCATTTTGACCTGATGATCTCCTCTAGGTTATTTTTTTCTTTGCTGACTGACAGATACATATGTATTTTTTTTTTTTTTTTACAGTTTTCATAGACTCATTACTAGTAAAGAAATATACTGTATTGTGAACTATCAAAATAAATGAAATTATGTTATTTACATAACATATAAACGATACTTCATCACGGAACCGTTTTTTTTTTCTTATATATATATATGTATATATATATATAAGAATAGGCTACTGTATGTCTGTCATGCTTTCATCTGAATAAATGAAGCCATGAATGAGGTTGTACAGAGCTGAAATAAATCCTCTTCCATCCTTTTTAACTGTACTGCTTTCCAAGAGTGCTGCTGGTTCTCCGGCATCCATACTGTCTTCCCCTGTTTGACTGCACCTAGACTGCAGTACTTTGTGCAAATAGGCAGCCCTCATAAAACGGCTAATTGTATACATTTACCACCTAAAACATTTCTCCAAACCCATACAAGTGGTACACCTTAGGCTGCAACAATTATACCTTTCTTAACTGCTGGAATATGTGGATGAAATATGCCTTTTAAGTGTTGGAAAAAAAATATGTAAACAAGGCTTCATATGTGTACATGAGCATCACAAAATATCAAGATTAATATGATATCAATTCAGAATGATTAGTGAAACTGTGCGCATTGAGGAAAAAACGTTGAGTTTGCTACACAAGCACCCGAATGCTGCTGAATTTGGCGTATCGAGATGTCATGAACGAAGCAAAATTACAAGGAGGGATCAAATGCACCATTATTTTCTTAAGTCTGTGTAAAATGTAAACTGTAACACTGCAGTCCAACATTACAGGAAGGCAACGCCAATACTGTGTGGAGCACAGAATTATAGCAGAAGTGCTGTCTTTGAGCTGTCGTTTATCTTTTTCTATGAACACTGTTATTTAACACATTTGTAAGAAAAACTCTCGTTTTCCTACTACGGTAGCCTACTTCAACACATCTGAGCTCTACTTCTACACACTTTTCCATTATTTTTGTTCCACCAAGCTCATAGGACAAGCCAACAAAAAACGTATCCTTTGTGAAAAAGCAAATACATATAAAAAAAAAATGCAGTGAATAAAGAATTCATAAATAAGGTTCAATAAAACATGAACATTGGTCCATATTCTCATATTGCCTTGTAGAGCCGCTCCACCATAAGGAAGTTTCCATGTTGAGCCCGGATCATCACTGAAGGGTAAGTGGCCCTTTCTCGCTCCTTGAGCTCTGCAACATGTGCTCAAATGAGAGAACGTTAAAAAGAAATAAATAAAAAAGTCTTTCGCCTCGTTCCACCTTTTCCCTCTTCCTCGTGATCTATGTTTCTCTGTTGCCTCTTTTAGTCTTTCTCCCAACCTCTCTACCCTCTATCTGATCGATCTCTCCTCCGGGTTTGGAAAGATATATTCAGGGGAGCTAAAAGTTCTCTCTGACTTTTTTTTGTTTTTCCCTCCACAGTTTTCCCCGTTCACCCCCAGCCTTAGATAAGAGACTGCTGGCGTCTCCTCTTCCTCTTCCTCCTCCTCCATATAGCGGGAGGAGCTGGATGAGGATGTTCCCTCCTCGTTCCCTCCTCGTTCCCTCCTCGTTCCCTCCTCGCTTCCTCCTCCTCCTCCTCCTCCTCCTCCTCCTCCTCCCTACCGCCTCCTCTCTAGAAGGGCGAGTTGGGGGAGTAGACGATACTGGCTGAGCTGATGGAGATGTCATCAGAGTCGGATGGGAGGCTGGGGTTCGGGGAAGGGTCAGAGCAAGTGTCAGGGGTCAGAGAGGGAGGGGCCGTGGGCAGGCCAGGGAGGCAACTGGGAGGCTCCGCCCGTAGTGTTTTTGTTGTTGATGATGTTACTGTCGTCACCGTCGGCATCAGCTGCAAAGGCAGTGTCTTCACATCCGGGTGGCGTCCTCGTCTGAGAACCTGCCCCTCCTTATCAAGAGAGGTGGCCTGAATGAGGGAGGAACAGGAGAACATTATGATTTGATCCTCCTCAGCAGCGCTGTAATCCAGTATGGAGGACCAGGAGAGCCTTGCACATGTTCATTAAGTTATTAATTGACTTATTTATTTAATTGGACAGTCAAGAGGGATTAACAAAAGCAGAAATAGTAAATTAATAAAGGGATCTATAAACAACTAAATACATTAAAATATATTTATCAATACCAAAAGGAAAAGTTTTGATTCAACATCACAGTTCTTACATTTTTAATATTTTAATATTTATTATAATATATAATTTCAGATAGATTAAACCATTAAATTGTTGTGTTCATTTGTTATTAAGGCTGTCAAAGTTAATGCGATAATAACGCAAATTTGTTTTAATGCCACTAATTTCTTTAATGCATTAATGCAATCAATCTTTCAGAGGTTGTGGCGGGCTCAGCTTTAAAGCTAGAATGAAGATATTGGTATCATATGAAACTAGAAAATGTAAGGAATCCGTTGGTATCAAGTTATACTAGCTTGTCACGAAGGAGGTTAAATAACGCTCCAAACGTGCTAAATTTTGGCATGGAAAAACTGCCATTTTCAAAGGGGTCCCTTGACCTCTGACCTCATGATATGTGAATGAAAATGGGTTCTATGGGTACCCCACGAGTCTCCCCTTTACAGACATGCCCACTTTATGATAATCACATGCAGTTTGGGGCAAGTCATAGTCAAGTCAGCACACTGACACACTGACAGCTGTTGTTGCCTGTTGGGCTGCAGTTTGCCATGTTATGATTTGAGCATATTTTGAATTAGTTAATTGATTTCCAGTAATAATAATTTCCAGCAGATAAAAAATGTGCAATTCATTTTTGATTAATCACGATCAACTATGCACAGTCATGCAATTAAATATTTTAATCAATTGACAGCCCTATTTGTTATTAATGTATTCAAGTCTGTTATTAATTCCTCTTGTCCGTGTCCAATCACATGTAAATATCAACCAGTCAAATTATAACTATAAACCTTTATAATCATGAACCTCTAGGTCCTCCATAAATCAATGGTGGATAAAGTCACACAACAGGAGTTGGGCAATGGGGAGCTGAATAGCAAGCTCGGGTATTAGAGGCAGCCAGGTAGGGAGCATGAAATCAATCAAAAAAAATCACTACAATTGACTGTGACAAGCAGGGAACAGGGTTCATATTTCTTTGGAAGGCAGCATTCACAAAGAAATTGTGTAAACAGAAAGTGACTGCAGCACTTGTTTACTTTGCAGAAGAAGAAGAAGAAGAAGAAGAAGAAGAAGAAGAAAAAGAAGAAGAAGAAGAAGAAGAAAAATAGGAGAAACATTCACCAGGGTAATTTTAAGGGTAACTTGCACTTCCTTATTCACACACCCAGAAATCCAGGAGACAACATAGAGGACGAGGCTTTAGCAAAAGACAGACGACAACGATGCATGTGCTGCAAGAAATCTGTGTTTACAGCGAGCGAGGGATGAAAGGGAAGGAGCAAAAAGCCAAGCACAAAGACCACAGAGCAGGGACGACACAAAGCTGTCAAAGCAGCACAGCAGCAGCAGCCAGGCAGCACATTCAGAGACACTATTTTGCTTCGATTTCTCGCTGGTTTGGGACCATCTACCCAATTGTGTCTCTATGGAAACCTGGCGTACCTTATCCAGTACATGGCCGGGTGCTGGTAGTAATCCAACGACCCAGATCTCTGCATAGAAAAGCTGTCATCCAGCTGGATACAAAGAGAAACCAGCACAATCAATCTAAACACCAGTTCACTTGAAAACAGATCAAACTTCATTCAGAAAGTCGTATCCAAAGAATTAAAAGGAAGTTGCAGAAAACAGTAGACCTCTGTATAAACCAATTCAGCATTAGATGAACCTAACAATCTGTCAGACCAGTTTGCTTATGGGTACTGTAGTTTTTAGTAGCGGTGACTTACAGAAATGACCGACACTCCTGCAGTGGTGTCGTTGCCCTTCGGACTGGTGTTGAAGTGCTTCTTTATCTTCCCTGCTACCGACAACTGGTGATCGTTCTCACATAGACCCTCATCCTGTATTAAGCAAGGCGAGAGGAGAGGAAAAAAAAAATCAGCGCTTATGGTAAAAATATTATGCGACTCAATGGATGTGAGCTCCATTAACGCTGTACTTACAGTGACCCAAGGGTGCTCTAGCACCTGGAGGGCAGTGTATCTCTGATCCACCTCCACCTCCAGCATGGATCGAATCAGCTCCTTCAGCAGTGAACAAACATCGGTGAGTCAAGACAATTTTCTCCGATGTGTGGATTTGTTCACACAACCAAACAGATCATGCCCTCACTAAAATAGATATTCTCACCTTGGCTGTCTCTGACACGTTGTCCCAGTACGGTAGAGGAAATTCAAGCTGTCCCATTAGTATCTGATCAAAAAGCACTTCCTGGTCGTCACTGCTCCTGCAAAAAAAACATTTCCACGTAAATAAAAAAAATACTGCTCTGATTAACATTGTTCACAGGAGTAAAGATGCCAGAGGTGACATTATGCGAGTAAAAGTAGTGGAATTTCATTATGTGGTGTAGCTCTTTCATGTTAGCTTACCCTCTAAAAGGTGGGAAACCACACAGCAGGATGTAGGTGATGACTCCAGCTGCCCAGATGTCCACCTTAAGGCCATACCTGCACAAAGACAAACATATATAATGTCTTCAAAGATAAAGAGCGAAAGACACAACCAGGGCGGGCAGGATGGAAGGTGGATGGGTCCAACAAACACAAGGCTTTCATCCAGGAGTCCGCTGTTCGTGTCCCGTGCATTAAATTTCACTTTCCTGTTACAGCTGTTCGTTCATGTCCTGTGTTCACAACGTTCAGTGTCATTTTCACTGTACAAACATAGTAGTTTTAAGCCCAGCCATGTAGTTTGTTCCTAAACCTAACTATAGTGGTTTTGTTGCCTGAACCTAAGCAAGTGTTTTTGTTTATTTCACAACATTAAGCATGTGTTTACTGCGACCCCTGATGTCAGGGGTCAGTATGTGACGAGTTGGGATGAGAATGCGTTGCTGCTACTGATGCTCTTACCCTGTTTCTGCGATGATTTCAGGTGCTACATATGTCGGGGTGCCGCAGACAGTGTGGAGGGGGCCGTCCACCACAGTCGCCAAACCAAAGTCTCCCAGTTTCAGGCTTTTGCTGCCATCTGCATGCTCGTACACCTAAGCACATAAAACAAAAAAACATATACAACAACTGCTATTAAAAGTAGGATCTTAAAGTTTTTTATGTGATTAGAGCATCTTTCAAATTATTCATTTTTTGTTTGTATTCTCAGTATCCCCAGTTCAAATCAATGGGGGGGGGGGGGGGTAGCGATGTGCACTGCTGTCTGCTACAGTGTCACTAGGGGGCACCAAAGTCTAGTATGTAAGTATGCTATTAGTATACTTCTTTTAAACTTAAAATAAGAGAGTATACTTTCAGATTACTTCTTTATGTACTTATCAGAGATAAACTTACGTAAACTTAGTATACAGAAAAGTCTAAGTGTACTTGACAAGTATACAGAAAAGTCCAAGTATACTTGGCTTATACTGAAAAGTATACAGAGAAGTATAAGTATATTTGGTTAAGTACTATAAGTTCACTTAAGAAAACTTACAAGTATAGTTGCAGTAAAAACTATTAACAGTAGCTAACAGTATACCTATAAGTTCACTTGTAGTATAGTTCATATTATAGCTGCAGTACAAAATACAACTTGGATGTAAACTACTTGTGTACTCAAAGTTTACTACTAGTACATTGATATTAGTATACTTATTACATAAAATACACTTGAGATTATACTTGAACTATACTTCAAAAAATAAATTTGAAGTATACTTCTTTTGTGTAAGGGTGGTAAAGAAGTAGTTCAATGTACTGTCCATGTTTGTGTATGTAATAGTGGGGTGGACAAAATTATAGTAGCACCTAATATACCAATATAGTATGACTAGAAATAAACTATGACCTTAAAGCTGCTATACATATTTTAATATTAACTGTTGGTCTGAGCTTTCAGCGTCTTTCAACTCATTGTTTTGGGTTTATGGCTCACTTCTAAACATCACATGTAAGGAGTGACTCTGGGTGGTAGACGGGGTGGTAGACGGGGCAAAGGAGGGGGATGAAAAGCAGCAGTTGAGGAAAGAGGATGAGAAGAAGACCAGGAGGTCGACAGAAGGGAGGAGGAGGGAGGGAAGGCACATACGAGGGAGGCTGGAGAAGGAGTGTGCGGGAGGTGTGAGGGCAGCAGGGATGAGTCATCTCTCTCCTCTGTGAGAGTCCAGAGTGAGTGATATTACGTTCATTCAGAAAGGAGGGAGGCTACACTGCGGCAAGTTATATGACCGTGAACACAAATACAAACACATGGTGTGAACTCACCAGCAGGTTTTCGGGTTTGATGTCTCTGTGCACAATGTTGAGGCTGTGGAGGTATTTAATGGCGTTGGCCAGATTGTAGAGCATGCCGCTGGCGTCTCTCTCCGTGTACCTGTTGGCAGAGGTGATGGCGTCGAACAGATCTCCCCCCTGCAGAAAAAAAAAATCATGATGGGCGGGCGGGCGGGTTGTCAGTAACAGGGAACAATCTCGCAGCAGTTTGTTTGGCGTTTTCACACACACAGGACCTGACAGGTTCACTTCCAAGTTGCTCGTCTTTTCTGCTGAGAGGAGATTTCGGCTAGAAAGTTGATTCAGTAACGAGGGTTTTCGTTTGCTCAGCAGCTGGAGGGGTAAACTGTGTCCTCATTCCTCACCTATTGAAACATCTCCTCCTCCCCCTGTCTTTAATATTTCCCTTTCATTTTAACTTTTTCCTTTAATTCCACCTTTTCCTCTTTTCTCGCAGGCTTTTTCTCAGTTCTCCTATTTTTCATTCTGTATGAATCTCCCCCTCCTGTTTCTCTCTCTCTCTCTCTCTCTCTGAGTGGACTAAGTGGAACAGAGGCTTAAAATAGGGCTGAATATCTCTAGCTCTCTCTCTCCCAGCACAGACTCAGACACACTGTCAGCGTCCGGTCTGCACAGGGGACGGTTATTTAAACATGAGCGCTGTCAGCCTCTCACCAGTGCATTTGCACATTTCACTTCTACCCCCACTGTGTGGTCAAAAGTATGTGGACACTCAGACATTATACTTATATGTGATTGTTGAGCATCTCATTTCCAAAGGCATAGACATATAATGCTGCTATAACATCCTCCGTTCTTCTTGGGAGGCTTTTCCACAAGATTTTGGAGCCTGGCCGCTGGGAGTTTTAGCTACAAGAGCGTCGCTACACCTGATTCGACTGTTATCAGGCCATTATATAGGTGTTATCAGACGTGCTGCTTTTAAGTTTCATTTTCACTTTTACAATGTAGTAGGCCCCTACTGACCCCACATCTATGGGGCTTATAGCGACTGATAAGGCCTATTGAATAGTCTGACAACGGACTAATCGGCTGAGGTCAGCCACGGGTGCTGGGTGATGAAGCCTGGCTCACTGGTGGCATCCCAAAGGTGTCGGATGGGGTCGAGCTCAGGCCAGTTAGGTTCTTCCATGCCATATCGAAAAACTATCTTTATGGGCCTTGTCATGTTGAAGCCAAAACTGTTGCCACAAAGCTGGAATATAAAGTTTTCCCATAATATACCATACTTTTGTCTATAATTTGCATCATCTCTCTCCCTCTCTTGCTGCTCTTACCCTTCGCCTCCCCGTTCAATGCATCCATCTGTCTCTCTCCCTCTCTCAGTCCCTGCCACTCTGGCAGAGACTCACTCCACTTCATTCATCCACAGCCTCCTCTCGATCCTCCTACTTTGGACACGCTCACACGTACACACACACACACACACTTCTTCCACAGATTGCCTCTCATCTATATTCTGTAGTACTCTACACCACAACACGAACAGATGGATTACACTCCTGGCTCCTGAATTATGCACAAACATTTCTTGACTCAGAGAGCGAGAGAGAGAATAAAGAATGTGAACACACGAGCGCTTCGGGCCACAGACCGAGTCTCTCGATCCCACAGTGTGGAGATAACGATCCCCAACATATATAGAGAATACCTCTATCCATTATCCTAGTTTTGTCAAATATTCAAGCCTGTCCATAACCAGAGCAGATTTCCCACAAACACATAAAAATAAACATGTAGTATACAAACATGACCACATACCTTGACCAGCTCCATGACCAGGTAGAGTTCGCTGTACGTGTCCATCTCCTCTATGAGCAGGACGATGTTTGGATGTTTGACCCTGCGGAGGATGGCCACCTCGCTCTGGATCATGTGCTCCTAGAAATAAGAATTGAAATTGATTTACAGCCAAGGGAAACAAATTTATTAAAGTAATAAAGAATCCTCTGTTGGTGTGATGGGTGTGGTGAGAAGTGTGCTCAGTTGCACCTTTAACCACACCCAACAGTGATGTCACGGTGTACCGAAACACACTGAAGAGTTTGGTTTGGTTGACCAATCACAACAGAGTGGGCCAGCTGACCAATCAGAGCTGGAGCTCAAACAGAGCGTTTCAGACACAGAGAGGGTGAAAAGAGGTGCCGCAGCACAGCCGATATGAGAAAAATAAAGCATTTTTTGAACATTAAAGCATGTTAACATTTTTCTAGCAGAAACCTACAATACAAGTATGAACCTGAAAATAAGCAAAATAGGTCCTCTTTAACTAGTATTCAGAGTAATCTTCCAAAGGGCTACTTTTGTACATGTATTTGAGCAGTTTTCAACACAAGCTATCTTTTTTTTTTTTTCTACATGAGTAACATTTAAGCCAAGCAACATTATTCCCATGTGGGGTAGCCTTGCATAGTACTCTTTTGCCCTTGGAGTCATAATTTACCTTGCCTCTGCATTTGCCCTTGTTGATGATCTTCAGAGCGTACTCCCGTCCCGTGGAGTGCTCCACACATTCCCGGACGACTGCAAAGTTCCCATCGCCCAACATGCGTCCCACTTTGTAGCGGTCTGATATGTAGGACGGCACAGCTGGAACCTCATCGACTAGAACCTCAGCTGCAGGGAGGAAGGACGAGGTTTAGAGCGACTGAGGGACTCAAGTATACACTTGAGTGGTTTATACACTTTTTTCAGGCTGATAAGGATTCACTGTATGCACACAGGTAAGTAGAGAGGACCTGAGAGACTTGTTAAAGGCAATAGCATTTACTGCTAATAACTATTAATTCATTGATATTTAACAAGACAAAGATGTGAGATTAGTAAAATTATTTGCAAATAAATAACATAGATTTAAAGGGATTGATATAAAACTAATAAATACAGATAACACAAATACTGAAAAATATATAGATTATTAAAAGTAGATTTAAACATACAGTAGAACCATTATCAGTTATAAATCCTTTTGACCATGAATTTTATTTTTCAAATTGATATTCAAAGCCAATGAGGGCTCTATTTACATCCGACGGTTGACATTTTGTCACACTACGGCTCTGCGGAGAGCTCTGCAAATGGTAATCAAGCTGGCAAATGGAAAAGTAAACGCGGAGCTAACTGGTAAATTAAATTGCAAATATATGCAATCAATGTTCAGTTAGAATTAATGAATTGATTTATAGCATTTGAGACGGTCCTCAATAGGTAAATAAAATAAAAAAGATGAAAATGTCAGAGATCCATGACTCAACATAAAAAAACGTTCTTGGTATAATGTAGTGTTTTATGGAGTCAGAGAGGTGAAGAACAACACCAGAGGAGGGGAAAAGTGTGAGAATACGGGGTGATGAGAACAGGATGTGCAACACAGAGACTGGAGAGACAGAGATGCATCAAAGGTCATGAACATGATTCAGACATGCATGATGTTTGCAAGTACACCGCCTTTGCCCGCTGACGGACAGATGGGACATTCATGTAACGACGAAATGTTCCTCACCTTCAGTAACGGGTCCGTCCCCGTCTTCCACTGAGCTGGAGACTTTAGTGGAAGACAGAGAGGTGGAAGAACCCTGGGACCCCTGCAGAGAGGGAGAGGGGGAGACAGAGAGCAGGATGGTAATTATTTAAATCTGTATTATCACAAAAATAGTTTGTAATCCACTCCACACTCAACAAAACACCACGGAGCCGTCCCTTCTGCCAGCCGAAACAAATATGCATGTCCAAAAGTATAGACAAAAGGACATTGTGCGACTCGTCTCATCCTCAGGACATCCTTAAGTCTGTCTTTGTGTTTGCATGTCTGTCTGCTGTATTGTGCCGCTCTGTGTTGTGTGTACACTGTGCTCACAAAAAGAGCCAGAGCAGATTTACTTAAGCCTCTGAGCTGAATATAAACCGGTTACTTATTCGGCAAACCACCTGTGTGTGTCCAGACGATTGCATCCCTCTCCATTCAAATCATTCCTATCTAATTGTACTCCTCACTACTACCTGTAATAACACCTAAAAACACAGGTTTTGGTGACACTAATAAAGGCGGATGAAGACTGCCTTTCATGTTGGTGAGTAGGAGGTCATTAAGGGGAAAAGAGATGCAGCGTCTGCATCTATCTAAAGACAAAAACTCATTACGCCCTCCACCTCGTAACCTTCTGTCTGGTTGTCATGGAAGCAACGAGGGCGGGGAGCGAGGATCTAGTCGGGACTGCAAATGAGAATCTACCCCTCTCCTATTTCTGTCTGTTTCCTCCACTCCTGTCCATCTCTCTGCTCTCCTCTCTCCTCCTAATCCTGTTGTTGGCTTCAAATTATTTTTTACCACATTTGGACAATTGTGCTTCATTTGTAAGATGAACATTTTTATCACTTTCCTTTATCTCCTCCTCTCTCCCGCCTCACCGTCAGCCCTGAGGACACAGCAGTGAAAAATCTTTGAGGTTTGGGAGGTTTCCGGTGCTCGAATAAATCCTGCAGGTGCGGCTGGCACATGCAGCCTGGCCAGTGATGGAAGTGGACGCCATCATAATTCCTCTAAAATGTGTTAGGCGCAGGTTGCAGTGTAAATGGTCTGCCCTGTGTGTGTGATGCATGAGCCAATCTATGTGCAACTGAGAGCAGCGCATCAGCAGTTTGTTGGTGACTAATGACTCATTTCAGTGCAGGTGTAGTATTTTTGATGGTGAATTCATACCACAACCTCAATCAGGCCTGACTCATTGGAAGAGATCAGATCTAAAAGGTGTTGCTGGATTAATGGATGCTGGCCGTTGTTATAATAACCAGCAAGCATTTGTAACAAGGTGGCCTGTAAAAGGAGACACATTTTATCACGGCATGGTAAAAGTTCAGGAAACAAAGCTTCTTCAAACTGTGTCAAATTAAATCTGATATCCTGCTTCTGATTTTACAAAGTGGGGTTTCAAAAACAGTGCAGATCAACATTTATTCAATTCAAATGCTTGCTGGGAACTGGAAATAACCTCATATTTCTACGGTGTCCAGTCAGACTGTGACACAGCCTGGAGAGTTTGCCGTCGAGGCAGAAATAGGAAAAGGCCACCCATCATAATGACTTAGAAAACTATTTTCAAAGCTGAGCTGCCCTATATCTCTGCCCGAGTAACTGTCAGCTCTTTTACTCATCTCCGCTGCTCTGACCTGAAAGACACCCAGGTGAATGGAGCTGTGAGTCAGGCTGGATTTGGTTTATGTAATGTTGTTTTTGCTCGGGCACTCATCCCGGAACAAGAAAACCCACTTAATACCCATAAAGCCGATGACCCTCCTGTGCTTTATCTACAAAACATCCTTCTCCTGCTCCTTTATTCTCTGCATCCCGACTCGTATATTTACCTCTCTTGTGCCCTTATCGCACGTCCAGCCCTGTCCTCTGCTCGCTTTCTCATTTTGAACTCCTATCTCTCTCTTCCTGCCACCGAGGGAAACAAAATACTGTTGCTATGGAAACTGCTCACAGAGAGGAGAGAGGAGAGGCAGCTTATGAGACTTCCAGAGTGGAGACAGAAGCCTATATATGGCCATTTCCTGTCTGCGGGCTGGGAGGTAGCTTCAACCTTCTATGAACACTGTGCGTCTCTTTTTCCTGTGTGAAAAACTACGAGGCACATGGAGTGACAGACAGAGAAAGGGAAACAGAGACGGTGAGAAAGATGTATGGAGTCTGGTGTGGTTGATATTGATCATTATATCTGGCAGGAGCTGTCTTGTTATTGTTAGACCATGCAGCTTTCTCCCTGTTGCACAACACAACATACACTATTCCTAGCTCTACATCTCTACACGTTTGCTCGGGCTATGACTCACACCACAAACAACAAAAAACTGACAAACCTTTTACATCAAGACTGCTCTTCAAACCCGCAAGGGCACTGAATACTGATCAGCGCATAAATGCGAATTGAACAGGAAGTCCATGATTGACCTTAAACGTGGAGCATCATCATCTCAGACGCGCAGCAGCAGGAATAACGAAAAGGGAAGGCTGTCAACTGTAGAATTCAGCATTAAAAATGCACCACACATTTAAAACCAACTTAAGAGTAATGTCCTCGATGACCCGGTTAGAATCCGATTATGACACACATCCTGAAGCCATCTTTCTCTCTCTCCCTCCCTCAGGCTGCGAGAGCCAAACCTCCTCTCCAGCAGCATTTCTTGTCACTATCACTGTCACGCAATATCCAGCAGTAGCAGGATTTATTGTTGTTTGCTTCGCTGGAAAGAAATCTAATAAGATTTGATAGAAACAGAGTACTTTGTTTCATCCCAAGTTCCCACTCTGTTTCTCATAAGGACACAAGGTACAGGAGATAATATTTCTTGGCTCTTATTTTGGTGTCTAGACTGACGGGAAACATAATCTATTTGACTCTTATCTGAGGAGATCAACTGTGTTGGGGGTATTCGGTGTTTCTGCTCTGCCAGTTGGACACAGGGAAGTTTACTAATCATGATCCTTATGGACCGCAATCCCAGGAATCAAAGGAACGTGATTAAATGCTTCGGGGAAAATTAAAATCTTGGGCTGCCTATAAGCCAGAAAAAAAAAAAACCATCCAGAACAGATGCAGTGGGACAGGGGAGATGAATGCACCTCTGGGACTGAGTTTGTGTTGTAATCTTTGCTCTGCTCTGCTGAATACAGACACGAGTTTAACAAAGGAGAACCAATCATCATCATTATCATCATCCTCCATCTACTGGAAATGATCCCCGTTTGTTTTTGCTTGTGATAAACATGATGAACTGTTAAGGAGCATGAGAAGAAAAACACAAAATGAAAATGAAATGACAATGAATTTAATGATGACATCAACGAAATGGAAATGAATACATTAAGCAAAGAAAATACAAACAGAAAAGAAATGAGCCAAGAAGAGCTGGCAGCCTTACATGACAAAATGGACCAGGTTATTAAATATAATTGGCCAGACAATTTTCATATTTACACATGTATGTAAATGGCAGTGCAAAAAAATACCCCGAAGCCCTCTGCAAAATGTGATGTTACCGATTAAAGATATGTAAATATGAGCCAGATTGGAGTCATTTGTGAGCAATTTGAGGGAATAAAATGTTCAAGAAACAATGTTTAAGCTTTAAAATCTTCCATAGTTTCCACGGTCATGTGCTGCAGCCAGTCTTTTTGGCAGATACAGGAACAAAAAAATGGACAAGCCATCTAATGACATAAACAAGACATAAAATAAGAAATATAATACAACCAAATAACAAATACAATCCTCAGTGACAACACACTCACATGAATGAGATGAGACAATAATTAAAAACTTCATAATAAACTCCTTCAGTCTGCTCACTCTCTCTCTCACACACACACACACACACACACACACACACACACACACACACACATAATTTAATTATGAATCACAAAATATGGACGGTAATGAGAGATGGAGCATGCAATTCAATGGATTACGAACTTGAATGACTCAGCGGTGAGAGGAGGATGTAGGTACTACAGTTGACAATTAGCACTTAGTTGTTTCTCTCATCCGCTCACACAAACAGCTACCTGACTGTATCACAGCTGTTGTATTGGCATCACAGAGCCTCTGTTTGTCTTGCCTTCAATCTGTCAGTCACTGCGCTCTACTTATTGTCTTTTTTTTAATGATTTATTTCCCTGTCTGTGTTTTTCACATCTAATGGAGGAAACAGACAGGGAAGAGCTGTGACCTCAGCAGCTCGTTCGTGCTGTAGAGCGGATATTGACAGAAAACTAAATCCAGGATGTGTGTCTTCGTGTGTCTGTAGGTTTAAAGGTGCTAAATGCGAGCATTTCTATCGCCTCCGCACGGCTATCAACATGGCGACGGCTGAGCCGGCGGCTCGAGGCTAACGGTGCTAACAGTGAAAACAAAGGCAACAGTGCTGACAGAGCTAACGGTGTTAACCTGAAGGGGAACCGGTGGGTGGGTGCTACGCTTCCTAGACGGCGCCGGCAGTCGGGATGGCGTTACCAGCTGTAACTGCTGCATGAGACGGTGCAGAGCGGCGACAGTGGGCTAGCCAGTGGGGCACGCTCACATGCACGAAGATGCACTAAAAGCATGCGCAGCCAGCCCGACTATGTCAACAAAGCACGGAGAAGGTCGGATTACAACACACTCAGAGGGATAGGGACTTTGTTCTCTGCTCAGGTAGACATTACTCCTCTATATCTTTACATAGCAAATAGTTGTTTGCTGCTATATTAATGCTCTGGATATCGTATAGAGCGCCTTTAATGTAAAGTAGTAAAGCAATATGAATACGGAAAGCGTAGGGTGCTCTTAGAGAGGCGAGTGGCCCTGAAAGGACTCTAAGAAGAAAAGGAGAAGAAAGGGATGAATGGCATCATGAATGTCGACCAGTCTTTCATGCTTCTGTTGCAAATTCATTAAAATGGGCCATACTAGCATGCGCCAAATGTATAAAACATATAACGTGCAAGCGTGCATCAAGCGGTTGTCTGCTGCCCGTGCACAGATGGCGATTTCATGTATTAAAGTGCTTTTTTTTGGAAGCATACATGAGCGTATAAGTGATTCCGTGTGCAATCGCCATGAAGATGTTTGCACGTCTGTGCGCTCGCGGCTATGCATGTGTGAAAGGGAGAGGGAAAAAGCCACAGTGTGATGCCATGTCTCTGTATTCTGCCCGGGGAAATGGGATAGGATGGTCTGAGCTGTGCGAGCAGCCTACATCAGGCAGCAAAGTGCCTCTAAGTGTTTAAATGCAGGGTCCAGCGAGGTGAACCATTTAAATGCTATACTCGTAGTAGGTCACCGAGGCTCTGTGGCTGCTGAGGAAATGGATTTGTGGTAGCTTTCAATGCTTCATAAGCTGAAATTTCAACAAGATTTTAGTCGTATTTTGAGCCCAAGATGTTCTTTTAAGAACACAGATATTAAAATTCATTTGAAGGAAAAAGGTCATCTCTGAGTCGTGTCTTGGTTAGATTGATTTATGCATTTTAGGCGTAAGGGTGAGAAAGGTACTCGCCTGCCATTGTGAGCGTAACAATAAAAGGATTTGGGTGTGTGTACTCTACATTTGTGATTATGCGTGCGTGTTTGCACAGAGGTGACATAGAGGGAGAGGAAATGTGCAAATATAGAGGCAGAAACTTGGCGCCTACTTCTCAAAGGAGCTTAGAATTAATCTACAAGGGAAATGATGGAATATAATTTCTCCCTGTGAAGTTAATACCCTTTCATACGGGGAAAAGAGAGTGGGTGGGGGGGGGGCTGGCTGGCTGGGTGGGGAGGGGGGAAGTGAGAACGGTTGAGAGATGGAGTCAAAGAGAAATTAGAATCTGTCAGGGAGGGAAGGGACTGAGAGAGAATCGCTTACAGGGCAGATAGAAATAGTAAGAAGTGGCGGAGAGAATTACAGCATCATATAGCTGAAGAGAGTGAGGCTGCGGAGTGGAGAGGAAAGATAATGGGCTGTGAGGCTTCCTCCCTTCCTCCCTTCCTTCCTTCCAGCCAAGCCATTGCAGGCTTAGTACAGAGCTTCAGCGAGTACAAAGACCCAAATAATCTCTCGTTGAGAAATACACGCTGTAAAACTAGAATTTAAAGGCGGTATCACCGAGGCCAGCATTGCGCTACAAAGCTAATTTGTGAATGTCTGATGGGAGAAGTGGACAGCAGCAAAGAGACGTGCAGTGTGGTTTAGTGCTGACCGATAAATCGTATTTTCATCGCCATCGCGATATGAACATGCGCGATAAACACATCGCAAAACCGCAAACTACGGAGCCTCCGTGTTATTATCATAACGTACTGTATATACGCAACGTGACCCTCGGCTACACGAGCTAAAACAAGAGCTGTCTGTATGTAGTCTGACTGTTTAGCTTAGTTTGCCACGTTTCTTAAAATTCTTGTAAACTAATCTGCTGGCTGACACAAAGCAGCCCCTCCTCTCTACCGGCGGTGCCTGCAGCGGTGATTCACATCGCAGGAGGACGGAGGTACTTAGAGATTTATTTTATTAACATTTAGATTGTTTCCAGTCAGATATTAATGAGTTTATATGCTGACTTTGCTGTTGTAAACATGACTGCTGCTGCTCTAGAAACAACATTTAGCCCAGTTGTATTAAAAAATACTCAATTCTAATCCAGTTTTCAATTTAAAGACAATGAGGCTGACGTAAGTATAGCTAATACGCACACTTTGAGGTTTGTTTATTTATCGCAAGTCGTATTCGTCATCGCAATATTGAACGATGATATCGCACATCGCAGGTTGTCCTCATATCGTGCAGGCCTAGAGTGGTTCAATGTGTTTTCCATTTTTCTCATTACATCTGGTTAGCCCTCCTTCACCTCTCCAACCCTGACTTTTCCAAATCTCTCTCTCTCTCTGTAACTGCGGGAGGAAATGGAACAGCAGAAACACTGCAATTGTCTATATGAACTGCCCTGAATGTACCCAGAGAGAGAGAAGGAGACAGAAAGAGAGTTTATAAATGTGTGCTTTTGCCAACCTCTTTCCTTTTCAAATCTATGGTGACCCACTTCCATTATTATACAGACGACTATGAGGGAAGTTACAGTGCACCTTGTTCTGTTCTCAGCAGCTACAACCTAAATCTGATGTGCTCCTGATCTGTCCCCTTCATATCACATCAACATAACCTCATCACTGATGGATTCAGAAGCCTAAGGGCCAGACTCTTCTCCACCACCATCCATTCATTCTTCCTGGCACGTCGAACGCAGCACGAGACCGAAGCTACTGAGCCCAAGAGATGAATTCTTTATGCTATGCTGATTTTAGCTCATACACACTCATTTATACACAGAAATAATTCACGAACCACTCAATTTTCTGTGTCCTATTATTGACTCCAACCACATTCTTCCCTAAAAAAAAGGAAAAAGAAAAGCTTTGTGCCGGCACCGATAAAAAGAGCTGAATAATTGCAAAATAAATCATAGCTACACCCCTGCTGTCAAGTAGAAAAGTGGTTGAGAAAAACACAAGACACGTGCAGGCGGGATACGAATTCATGACAGGTTCACGTATACTGCTGTGTCTGCGTGTGAATGTAAGAGGGTGAAGGAACTAAATCGGCAGCAGGCTTAGAGTTCCCGCAAATTAAAGAGCCGCTGCGAGAAAACAGGGTGTGATTAGGATTTGAGGCTGATATTAAAAGCTCGCCGTCGTCACTGTCGAGGACTGGATTAGCAAATACTTTGATCTTGAACACATGCACACACACACACACACACACACAGCACATGATCCCTCTAACGTGAGACTCAAGGTTTGTCCGTTTGAGTTGCATGCTCCCTCCTTGCACAGTCTCTCTACCAGCTTTACATTGTACATAGTGCGTTTGCATGTCAGATCCTCTTTCTCCCCTGTCAGCTACAGAAAACACATTACGATGGGATAGGGATTTTAACAGGTCAATGTCAGAATACATGATAAAAAGACGGCTGAAATAATCTGATTCACTAGTATAAAATGTATTTCTAAGTTCTTTTCATAAAAGGACATGTACAAAATTACATGGCTTTATAAAAAAAAACTAATCCGAGATCAGCAGTCTGTACTGATTGGGTCTTTTTTTCCCCACTGCTAACGGATGATGCAAACCAATTTTTCGCTGAATAAAAACAGACATGAAGACTGGAGAGCAGGCCGCTCACAAAGCCAGCCGTCAGTCTCATTTTTAGATCAGATATTGCACAAATTACTGACTGACAGATCTCTAAAAGTCAGTGATAGCATCGTTCATTGTTCGGCTACCAAAGGCAGATAGAGTTCTCCGCGAGGAAACGGAGAGCTACGGGTCAGCAGCATATGTGGGAACGTCACAGAGAATCAGCGTGAAATGAGGAATTGCCCTTGAAAATCTATTAACACTGGATAAGAGTCGTAACATTAGAGGATCCTAACATGAGCCCGGAATCCCAGAGCAGCACCGTGTGAGGTCAAAGGTCAACGCCCCGCCCCTAAAGATGTTGGGATGTTGTGGTTTCTTCGTGTTTCTAGCGACTCTAAGATGTAGTCGGCCTATGCTCAGTCACGGATTTGTCCTTTTCCTGAGAACATAGAGGGAATGTGTTATAGATTTAGTGCCACTAAATGCGAATGTTTGTGTGTGTGTATGCGCGTGTTTTCTCGTCTTACCTGGCGTCGGCTGAGGCTGCCCGGGCTGGTCGGGGAGGGGCTGGGAGATTTTCCCGAATGAGGAGTGGACAGCTGACTGGCCGGCGTCCCGTTCACTGGAGGGAGAAAACGAGATGGAGCAGGGTGCGTGAGATGATGGGTGAGAAATATTGAAATAGATGATCCTTGAAATGTGAACGCATGTTTTCTAGAACAGTTTTATTTCCGATTGTCTAGCAGCAGCCCACACTTCCGCCCTCAGCATCTCTCCATTCACATGAATGAGGCAGAGGAGGAGGAGGAGGAGGAGTGAGAGAGAAAGGAAAAGAGCACTGAAGTCCACACTGCTCTTTTTTATTTTATTTCAGCCAGAAGACATATCCTGTTGCTCCAAATCTCCCTGAAACAAGCCGGTCAAACCTGAACCTACAAACATGAATAATTACAGCAGGCTCCGAGCGCCAACACAACACCAGGCTGTCCTCATTTTCAACCAGATCCTCCATTCGGTTGCACTTGTGACCTCAGCTCGGTCTACTTTTCCAGCTGCAGCACAGCACAACAACCCAGCGGCGTCACCTCATTAAACAAGAGAACATTAGATTAATCAACGCTGCGCCCGAGTCCTGTGTGTGGTCAAGCAGAAGCCAGATTCCAAAAAAAAAGCCCAACGACATCATTAACCTGCACACAAAACATGAGCCTGTTTATGGTCCTATACTGGCAACATGGGTCATTGTCTCCTGGCAACAAGACACCTCAAATCAACTCAGGGTTGTCCTAACTGACAGAAACATACAGAAACTGCAGTAATTGGAGAAAACAAAAATTGTATCGGAGACAATTGCTTATTCCTTGACAGAGTGGGAGGAGGAGGCAGATCAGGAGCTCTGAAAATCAGCTTTGATGGTCTGGATGATTGATATTAAATAAATTATGTGACTTATAGGGTGGTGAAGGGTATTTAAAGTAACTGAGATATGGCCAATAATGCAACTCCTCCATTAGAGAAAATAGATTGAAATTAAAAAGATCCACTGTAGAATTAAAAACAACAACACTAGATTCATTATTTTTTGCCATTTCTGAGCCTTTTTTTAAAATCAAAATCTCATCAATTATTACCATTTTCGAGCGTTTTTTTGTAAGCATTGCATGTAAACAATATTTAATTTGCTGTCTCCACCTAATATCATTTTCCATCATTCTTGATGGAGCACAGAAGTGGAACCTTTGAGAGCAAAGTGGTCCACCTCTACCCTATATGGCGTTAATTCCCCTGCTGAGATCAAACAACTTTCTGAATTATTCAAGACAAATGAGATAAAGCCCACAGCAGACACATCTATAGCACAAATAGCACCGGTTACCACTGCATTCTGTTCTAAACGGGGCCTTGAAAAAATGAAATAAAGAAGCTGCTATTGTTCAAGCAATTCCTGGACATTTTTCATTGATGAAATTCAGCATCAGCATCAGCGTTACGCACACGGACAGACAGACACTCCTCCTCCCCGGTTACACAACGGTGAGCGTTCCCATATTAAAAGACATCTCTCATTTAATAGAAGTCAACGGTATTCAAAGGTCACATCCGTGGAGATAAAACAATAACCCGCTATATATCGACATAATGATCCGAGCAGGAACGCGTAAACTTGTCGGGAGACAAAATTACAAACGCCGTTTACGCAAATTATGGTGATTTATGTTCCTACCTTCCACTTCCAGCATGATGGAAAAACACAGTGATAATCCAACAGGGGGTAAAGAGGAGAAGAAGAAGAAAGAAAGAGAGCACCTCTGTACGCGCTCCGTCCGAGTGTGATAGTAAAACTGTGGTGAATGGGAGAGACGGAGCAGAGCTGGAGCTACTACACCGGGAGGCGGAGAGACAGGCTGCTTGCGCAAACTATGACGCGCACCGGGAACAGAGAGAGAGAGAGAGAGAGAGAGAGAGAGAGAGAGAGAGAGAGAGAGAGAGAGAGAGAGAGAGAGAGAGAGAGAGAGAGAGAGAGAGAGAGAAGTAAATTACATCTATGATTTCAATATTTTGGCTTTTTTCACTTCCCTGAGAAGAGAATTAGCCTACATTGAGATGTTGCACTGGGAGAGAAACTGGGAAACGGAGAGTACTGATGCGTTCAAGAAGACTGGGATGGTCAGCCTGTCCTACATGGATACAGAAGGCTCTATTGTTCGTTGTCCAAACATCCTCAAGAAACAAATGCTGCTATTTTTGAACTGAAACATTTTTCACCCAAAGCAACAGCAGTAGAGGCAGCGTGCTCTGTATTTCAGTTTTTTTTTTCCTTATTCCTGCAGTTTATCTGGCCAAGATAGAAGATGTTGAGGTATTTGCAAAGCAGCAGGAAGGTTGATTGCAGACAGATAATCTGAAAAGTTAATTTTGAAAAAGATCAGTCACCATTCAAACCGTTATTTATAATACAAACACTACCATTTGAGTAACTCCGCCATGGTTATGTTCACAAATGCAAATCATATGTCTTCAACATTAGGAGTAAAATCGTGAGTCCACTACCCTTGAGGTACTCTAGTACAGCGCTTCAAACTCTGACAAATATTTGAATCTTGTTATTATTAAAGAACCTCAACCTTTCTAAATGCAACACATCAACTCTCTTATCCATATATCATATGTTAGTGCACAGTCTAATTTCCACATTCAAGCAGAATAAGTTTTCTTGCTACAACCATACCAAATGAAATGGCCTGAGTTTGATATTTGTTTGCCATAAGTAACACTCTCATGGCCTCTAAGACAGCGACTAGTGGGTTAGGTTCCCAGTCCTTCTCAAAGGCTTTAGAGAGTCATTCAAATACAGTCTTCCAATAAGTAAACACTTCCCGATATGTCCAAAGAGAATGTGTCAATCACCCCTTTAAAGTAGCTGCACAGTGGTTGGTAAAGCCAGTTGGTCATTTAAAGAAACAATGTGGAGGATTTGGCAGTATCTAGTGGTGTGGTTGCAGATTGCAACCAGCTGAGTACCCCTCTGTTCACTCGATTCGACTGACGAGATTTCACCTCGTTCATTGGCCATCCTTACCACAATAACACTACTTTAGGAGCAACGGAAATCAGACGGCGGCTGGCGGTACCACGGTTTTTCACTCTGCGGCTCACGTTACCGCAGTTTCACAAGTGTGAAGAAACATGGTGAACTCTGTGAAGAGGACCCGCTCCCTATGTAGATATGAAGGGCTCATTCTAAGGTAACGAAAACACAACGATTCTTAGTTTCAGCTGATTATACACTAATGAGAACATAGTTGTGAATATTATGTTCCATTTCTGCTAATAGATCCCCAGAAATGTTACACACAGTTCCTTTAATCCTATCAGGTCCCCTTTCTAGATTCTTGCATCAACAGTCAACACTAGCACACACACACACAAACACATACACACACAGATCCGCTGATGATACCAATTTGACCAGAATGCAAATGCAGCCGTTTGGGCTTCTTTCCCACCTGCTGTGTTAAACACTATGGCTGCACAGAGCGTTACAAGGAAGCTGTGCTAGCAATGAATATGGAAAAGGATCTCATGCATCGGTCTGTCTCCAGCTGTGCATGTGCTGGATGATGCGCAGACTATATATCGTGATATGAATTTCAAAAAAGAAATGAAAGAATTGTGGAATATACGAGAAGATATGCACCTAAAATTAGGCTACTACTGACCGAACAGGAGTTTCTTTAATGATAAAGCGTCGGTATTTGATGACCTGGGAATGAGAACGTGCTGGAAATTGAGCACATGAAATCAGTGAGTTTAGCAGAATGCCTCATGACACATGTATCATGCAATTTCTTCAATAAGATAGGTAACATAACACAAACATAACACATTTTTGATGGTTGAAAGTAAAGAAGATGTTTCATAAGCACGAAGCTACCAGGAGGCCTGTCATTATCTTGCCTTTGGTGCAAATATCAATACCAGAATTTGTTTTTCTTGCAGTCTGTTACTTGTTACGCTCCCTGTGCTTATCTTTCAGAAAGTACATTTGTACCCTTCATGAGTGGCGGTGAAGGCTGCAGACATCATGCGGATCACAGTTCAGAGCGTCACAGCTAGCAGCAGCTGATCCTCTGGAGATACGCTGGATTTACGTGCGGGGTTCAGGCGCCCTGCTCACTTCACCACTGAGTCTCTCCCGTCACACAGAGTCGCTCACGACAGAAAAGAGAAAGGTGAGACCCTGAAGTATCAGAAGTGATGCTTGCTGACACCATCTGCACTCCTCTGTTAATTTTAGCTGACATGAGGCATCAGAGGAGAGCAGAGAGACAGATGGCGAGACAGGGAGAGAATGTATGTACGGGTGCAAATTGTTTTTCTCACGTTATTTCGGGTCTGTATAGGCGCTCAGCCGGGGTTGTGAGATCATCGCAGAACGAAGCTCGAGCGGTGACAATGTAAGGCTGACACGTAGCAACCTGCCCACGTACACGCGCGCAAACCTGAGAGAACACGACGCCACATCAGACCCTCCACAATGAGCGTGGACACTTGAGAGATTTATGTTGCCTTGAAATTGCGAGGTGACTGAAGCTGTATTTAGCTGAAATTGAATCGGTCGTTGAGAGGTTGGTCGGAAAAAAGTCAAGATTTAATTCATAAAAGTATGATGCATTTTAGAGTCACATTTTCATTCACTTTGCTCCTCGTTTATAGCAGAATTAATATTTGATTACTGCGTACAGTATTAGATAAAGACCAGCCCGTTCTCATTCCCAGGGCGCTAAATACCGAGGCTTGTTCACAGCCATTGGCGTTCGGTACCGCCGCACACGGCACTCTTTAGCGCCGGTATGAAACGCACCCGGCTTTCCATTAACTTCAATGTAAACCTATCCCCGGCAACAGTAAACGCTCATAGAAAGTGTGCCGGGAGTGACTGTGGTGACGTAGTTTAAAGAGCGGAAGAGACACACCGGGCGAGCGTAAGGGGAGGTGGGTGGGTCCAGCAAACAAAAAGCTTTCATCCAGGAGACAGCTGTTCGTGTCCGGTGCCTCACGTTACAATCAGCTGTTCGTTCGTGTCCCGTGTTCCAAAGTTCATTTTCACTGTAGTAGTAGTAGTAGTAGTTTTAAGCCCAACCATGTAGTTCTTTCCTAAACCAACTATCCTGGTTTTGTTGGCTAATCCTAAAGTGACGCTAAGGGGCGTGACAAAGCGGCGGTATATGACGAGTTGGGACGAGAATGTGTCGATAAAGACCTATGATTCATCGACTACATTAGACCTACATGATTCACCTACTAAACATACCAACAACATATAAGGGGAGCCACTACAGATGAGTAGGGTTAAAAAAAAGGTAACAAATAGATATCACCGTGAAACTTCCCCAGTTCATTACTTACATTACAAGTTTTCTGAAATGTTAGGTTTAAATATGCAAATGAGGCATTATCTAATGCTAAGTTTTGGTGAATTTAGGAGAAATCTACAGACATAAATAGACAAAGTGTAGTAAAATAAACACCTAAATGTGTATTTTGGATGTTTACTTTCCACTAGTTTGATAGAAGATGCATGTTATGGACGTTAAATAGCACAAAGTCTCAAAATTGATCACGATGCCTGTAGTGTCTGTTGATGTTTTTCAATAAGAACAAGGAAGGAAAGTTCAACTGCATCTGTTCTGGGAAGCAGCCTCATAAGTTGTTTGTTATTACTGCATTCTCGAAATTGATTCAAAACATTTCTCATAAGGCTCGTGTTCTTGAAACAAACAGACGAGACAAAAGTGTTTGTCTAGTCTGATAAAGGTATAATAAAGAATAAAACACCTACACTAAAAAGCTTCACAGTCTTTTTCCTTCCATCATCTGACTGTTTTTGAGTTTTATCCACAATTTGCAATACGAAAGTTTTCCTTTATTTTACACCTTTTCCTCTCAATTTTGGAAATAATGTTTTACACTGACTTGTTTTACACATTTGCTACTGTGTAATGCAGTAAATGCGCAGAGGTACTCGCACATTAGACACATTAAATGACTGTGATTGCTGCTTAGTTTCATAAAAAAATAACCTTTAGTTATGTCAAATGTGTTTTTTTAGTTTTTAGGTTAAATATTTAAACAATTTAAACTTTTTTGGAGCATTACATACACATAGTAAATCTAGTTTTCACATCACTTTTGAAAAAAGTTTTCGATGACTTATAATTAAAGTCCCCCATCAAAAGCTAGTGATTAATTATGAAGCTAATACTATAACTGTAAACTGTAGGGCTGACCCAAATGCTTCGAAGCTTTGACCATTGCCATAATAACTGACCTCAAATCAGTATTTGAATGCTTTGTTTATATATATATATATATATATATATATATATATATATATATATATATAATGTATAAATACCAAAATAGCCCATGAAATAAGGAATAATCCCACATTATTCATATTCAACATTAATTATTATTAGTTATTCTCAGACGGATATCGCTGTTTGTTATGTGTAGAGGTGTATGTGTGTACATTAGTGCGGCAGCGGCACTGTCCCGAAGCTTCGAATACCTTCGTCTATTTCTCACCAAAGCTTCGAAGCCCAAAAAATGGTATTTTGGACAGCCCTCGTAAACTAAAACAGGCCCATCTACAACACCTACCCCCCCACGGATTAACATGTGAAAACCAGTTGACTGCACCAGTGATGATTTCGGTGTGTCCTATTAAAGGGGTGAATACCTTTTAAGGGCACTGTATGTGTTATAATTTGACATCTAATTTTACAGCATAAGATCCTCTGTCTGTGTGTTTCTATGACTATGTGGCTGTCTTTCTGTCAGTCTCACCAGTCTGTTTGTCCGTCCGTCACACACACTTCTGCTCCTCAGTGGTGTCGAGGTCAAAGCTTCAAACACACACAATGAGGAGCAGCCAGACACGCAGAAGGACACCAGCTGGTGTTTGACAGCACACGTGTTGTGTTACATGCTCTCTCCCCGTTTCTCTCTCTCTCTCTCTCTCTCTCTCTCTCTCTCTCTCTCTCTCTCTCTCTCTCTCTGACCAAATTCACACCTCACATCTTCTCTTAGCGGCTCCTTCGGTCCAGATTATTAGATGTGATAAAGGATGTTATTAATGCTGGCTGAATGGAAAAATGAATATGGGACTTCAAGGCTGCCTTTTTCAAACACCTCAAGACTTGAAGCAAGGTTTAAAATGAATGGCGTTCTTTATCGTGCTCTCTCCGAGTGAGGATGAGAAATAATGAAATCCTACATGCTGCTGGTTTCTAAATATCAATAAATAGACTTTAGCTTTCTTGTCTGGCGTCCATACTTTTAATTTCATTGCCAAGATCTCAGATAAAAAGGTTTTGAGTGTAGCTGCAGTTAAATAGCCGACGGAAGCAGCGATAACATTTTGAATAATGAATCATCTTTCATCTCAATGCATTATTCTGCAGAGTTAATGGGCTTAAAGCCCGACATTATTATTATTATATTCAATACAATGAATACAGTGATGAAAGCCAGACAGAACTGTTCTTGCTGGAGATTAGATTGGACTGTCATTAATTAAGGTTAATCTCTTTCTTGTCTGCAAAAGATTAATTGTTGTTAGTGTGCTGTAAGGTGCATTAGACAACTATAAGATGACAGACCTCTCACAATTCCTCTCAGTAATTTCATGTCAGCCAGGACCCAGAGACACAAGGTTTTACTCAAGAGGACATCGACAAAATCAGTTTTATTACTGATGAATCTATTAACTATCTTTTTGATTAGTTGAATAAATGTTTATTAGTCTACAAGCGTTCAAACAATTGGGAAAATGCGCATCACAAGTTGACATTTTCAAATGGCTTCTTGTGTCCGTCAAACAGTCCAAAACCAAAATATTTTCAATTCACAGAGAAAAGTAGCAAATCCTCACTTTTGAGAAGACAAAACGATCGACATTCATCATGTTTGCTTGATAAATTATTAAACAATGCTGTTGATTCATTTTCTGTTAATCAGATAATTGATTTATTGACTAATCATTTCAACAATAGTTTGATTTGATACCATTCAGAAAGCACAGTTCTGGCAGAAGACAATTGTTTCTCAAATATTAAAGGTGCAGTGTGTAGGAATTTGGCGGCATCTAGAAGTGTGGTTGCAGAATGCAACCAACTGAGTACCCCTCCGCTCACTCCTCCCTTTCCAAGACTGCGGTAATGTGGGTGCAAAACGCGTGGTAACGCCGTTCTCCTTGCTCAGAGGCCATCCTTACCATAATAACACTACTTTAGGAGCAACGGAAGTCACAAGCATGTTGGAGAATTACAGTGACCTTTAAGCAACGCAAAGCGTGAAAGGACCTCTCTAGAGCCAGTGTTTGGTTTGTCCGTTCTGGGCTACTGTAGAAACATGGCAGAGCAACATGGCGAACTCTGTGAAGAGGACCCGCTCCCAATGTAGATATGAAGGGCTCATTCTAAGCTAACGAAAACATAACGATTCATAGTTTCAGGTGATTATACACTAATGAAAACATAGTTATGAATTTTATATTCCATTTCTGCCAGTAGATCCCCCGAAATGTTCCACACTGTTCCTTTAAGTCTGTATTATTAAACTTATATGGGATAACAGTCACAATACAACTGTAACACAACTGTTTTCTTTCTCATATCATAGCCGTCTTTTCAGTGGTGCGACTGGACTCCAGTGAGGCCTTCTTGTGAACACATGGAATAACAGAACGGGCACCTCTATAAGCCATGTGCTACTGCACGCAGTATCAGCTGTTGTTGACTATTAGCTTAATTCTAGGACAAATTGTCCTCAAGGGAAGGTCGCAGGGTGTGTTTTTAAAGTGAAAAGAAAAACAACAACCCTTATGATGCTAACATTAGAGTAAAAAAAGCAAACAGAGCGTCAGTCAGGGTCAAAACAACAGATCAATCAATCATCATGTCATTTCCTCCTGTCGTTCCACTCTGACCTTTTCACAAAGCGGTGATGTTTTAGGGGATGAATGCAGCGCAGCACAACAACATCTGATGATGTTAAGTAGCGGAAGCAGCGCCAGAAGGGGAACATTTTTCTGAGAAGTGAAAACGCCGGGACGGTCTGACTCAGGGATCCAGCGCGGACCGAGCGTCAGTCAGCTCCGTTCTCCACTGCAGGCCATTTCACAGGAAGTCACTGCCATATATGGCTGTCACAGACTATTGTGTCTGTAGCTACAAGCTCCTACTGTGCTATGCTTCCATGGCAACCAAGACGAGTCAGTCTTTTTTTTCCCTGCTCTGTCTCAGTCTCTTGTTTTCTCGCTCTCTCTCTCTCTCTCTCTCTCTCTCACACACACATCAGTATACACCTTCATTCCAGACTCCGACGAGATCAGATAGCGTATGACTCACTCTCATAACCTTTTCCCCAAAGTTTCCAAGCCATCAGCATCCAGAACTTTCTCTGTTCACCCCAGCTGTTTCTCTCCTCCCCTTGTTTTTTTCCCCTGCCTCACCTTTTCCTCCTACAGCTCGACACAAAACATATAAACAACTTGTTGGTTTTCATTCTGCAATGCTGCACGACGTGTGTCTGTGCATGCTCGTTCCCTTCAACAGCAGGTGGAACGACTTCCTCTTGGGGAGTTTCTGTATGTTGCATCACCCACCGAATCATCCCCAACCAAAAAAAAGGTCTCTACGCACTAAAATCCCAAAATAATAATAATAATAATAATAATAAGGATGAAAAGTCAAAGTGTGCTGTGCATAACTAGGCATTTTACACACAGATAAACACACCGGAGCTGCATTCAATTGTTAGTATTAATGCTCTATTTTATTTGAGTTTGTGCTTTGCCGTTGCTTCAAAAGGGGTGTTTTTTTAGAGGCATTCATAAAAGCATCATTATCAGGCACAAACAATGCAGCAGGTAGCAGACAGTGCAACCTCTCACCATTTTATTACATTTCATTAGTATGGCAGGTGAAGAACGGCTTGTGGGGAGCTGCAGGATTGAGTCACCAACCCTCTTCCCCTCTTCTTCCCCGCTCATCTTCACTCCTCCTCTATTTTTTTTTACCTCTCTCATCCATATTTTGCCTTTTTCTCCACTCCCTTGTGAAATCATTCTCATTTGAATTCATATTCTGCACGCAACGAGACACAGCTCACACACACACACACACACACGGTAAACACAGCCAGACACTCCGCAGAGCTCTGATATCATTGCAGTGTTTACTCATACTGTTTTCATTTGCTGCGACGCTGATTAAGTAATGAGCTAGAAAATACTAAGCAATCACACGAGGTAGCGTTAGGATACAAACAACACCCAACCGTGTCCATCGGGTCGGAGGCGATGCACACACTCCTCTGTGCACAAACACACAGATTGCAAGGATGCTTAAAGGACAATGACACCATGCCAAATTCCATTAAGAAAATGGGCTCCTTGAGAGGGTGAGGAGACAAGAGGAAGAAGAAGAAAGAAACTTACCGGATGCAGGGGACTTGCTGCGTCCCGATTGGATGACGGTCCTGGGGGAGCCTCGGCTCAGAGAGGCAGTCATCTTCCCATAGGTCACCGACTTCATCATACGACACTCTGCAAGCACGGAGAGAAGACAGACCGATGTTCAGAAACCACAAATTTCTGCATTCGCTCAAATAATCTCCCAAAAATTTAAGTTTTAGAAAGTCTACGATCAAATAGGGCTGTGTATTGGCAAGAATCTGGCGATACGATAGGTATCATGATACAGGGGTAACGATTCAATATATTGCGATACTGTAAGCAAGGCAATATATTGCGATATTTTTTACAAATCTAATTTTTCTGTCATAGTATAAAGAACACACCACCATATGTATAAAATCTGAGAAAAAAAAAAATCACTATGTGAAATGGCTCCTATTGGGACTAACATCATAACACATGAATACAGTTGGACTCATTGAATCTACAAGAGTCTCAATTTATGCATTTCTAAGACCATGTAGGGACCCCAGTATGCAGAAATATTAAAATACATCATTTTAGAATAGGTGCAAAATAACATTTGTACTGCATTAACAAAACTGCATGATTTTTGCCCCAAACTGCATGTGATTATCATAAAGTGGGCATGTCTGTAAAGGGGAGACTCGTGGGTACCCATAGAACCCATTTTCATTCACATATCTTGAGGTCAGAGGTCAAGAGACCCCTTTGAAAATGGCTATGCCAGTTTTTCCTCGCCAAAATTTAGTGGTAACTTTGTAGTGTTATTTGCCTCCTTCACGTGTCAAGTATGAAATGGTTGGTACCGATGGATTCTTTAGGTTTTCTAGTTTCATGTGATGCCAGTATCTTCACTCCATCTTTAAAACTGAGCCCGCTACAACCTCCGACAGAATAGCAGCCGGGTCTGCTGGCGAGCTGTCGGATTTTTAAGAGGTTCATTAAAAATCTATACAGCGTTTTGGAGAATCAATACAGTATCGCAAAACATAATATCGCGATACTCACGTGTATCGATAATTTCTTACACCCCTACGATCTAAACAAGGAAGCAATTGAACTGCTGCAAGTGAATGAAGAGAAAATTGCTGCACTCTTGCACAAAATGATGCACCGAAGGGGTGAATATTAAGTGTGACACTGTGACATGACATTGTGTTTCGTGACACACACACACACACACAGCTTTCACACAATAACAACTGAAACACGTGTGACTTCTGTTAAACTTTTATGGATTTCTATCCAACTATTGTTTTAATATGTTTGATTGATTTTGACCTTCAGTCATGCAAGAAAACACCAAACCACTAATGTACCAACACAGCTGTAATTGGTTTTACCTTCAGGTCCCCCCTTGCAAAAATGAGTTCTGACCTTCACTGGGCTCGCTTTCCAAACGCAATTATGGTGGTGTTTCAGGAGTGACAGCTCTGACTCACGGAGGTCTGATATTTTACAGACACACACACACACATCCTGATAAATGAGCCGTGCCACGGTACTCACACACCCTTCCGGCCTCCTTCACCCCCAAAACTTTGCTCCTCTCCTGTTCATTAACCCAGCCCCATTATACTGTAGCTCATTACCATTTTAGACCAGCAGGAAGGGGAAATTATACATACTGCCATATGTGTGTGTGCGTGTGTGTGTGTGTGTGTGTGTGTGTGTGTGTGTGTGTGTGTGTGTGTGTGTGTGTGTGTTATTTGCTTGTGTGGCAGTCGTTGTGGCCCCGTGATTAATGTACAATGCGGAGTGTTAACATGATGACAGTGTGCCAGCGCTGAGGCAGAGGCGATAATTATATAGTGATGCTGAGAGGAGGCGAAGTTGTCTGCAGCTCTGACTCTGACTGTCTCTCTGTCTGCTGCGTTAGTCGCTCTGCTCTCCCGTCTGACTGTTCCCCTGCCTCGCGCCCTCTGCCTCTTGCTCTCGGTCTCCCAGGACATGAGGAGGTGTCAAATTGCGCTCTCTGTCTTCTGTGACAGAGAATAAGAAATTGTATTAATGATAATGTGTGGACAGAAATCTGTTCGTACACTGTGTGGGGACAAAAATCGAGCCCCCACAACGATAAGGATGTACCTTAGGGTTAAGGTTGAGACTTATCTTTTGGTGAAGTCGTGGTTAAGGTTGGGGCATTTAGAGGTCGCGATGAGAGGGTCGTACTGTAAAGTAAAGACGTTGTCGTATCCTGTACAGACTGTAAAGCCCCCTGAGGCAAATTTCTGATTTGTGATATCGGGCTATACAAAGAAAATCGACTTGACTTCCAGCAGTCTGACTCACTGGATGTAGACTGTGTGTATAAGCCTGCCATTGGCCACATATCTCACTCGGCATTCTCCTCCCCTTCCGCTATCTGTGCTATCTATTTTGCAACGGCACCGTCGCTGCATCCTGTGCTCAGCGCCGCCCGAGACGATTGTGATTGGTTTAAAGAAATACAAACAAGCCAGAGCGTTTTTTTGCCCCATACTAGAATGATAATGTGTGGAGCCAGACCTTTCTTTAGTGCTGAAACAGCGCTGTGGAGGTCTGGCTATGAAAAGACTAGCTTCTAGTGAATTGAGGAAGTAATGTAAGCCTATACAACGTCCTCAATGTAATAAAACCAAAACTAAGAGTTATTTCTTTAAGTAAAGAAAAGAATTTTTTTGTGGCCAAAATAAGTGTATCACATCAGCATTTAGCTTATTCAGATTCTGATGTACACTTTTAAAAAATGCTAATTTCACCAAATTGACTTTAAGTCTAATTAAACCAGGTTTCTCCACACTATAATATTAAAGGGCTTTCATGTCCTTTGTAATGAAATAAGTAGAAGGGTCATATCTGATGTCTCCATCTGTATGAAATTGCCTCACAACTCCAGACTTCTCAGTTAGTCAAGATTTAAGTCTAAATCCCCACACTGAGAAACATCGGAGCCTGGTCTCATACAAACTGGACTAATCTGCAAACTACGAGGAGTGTTTGGATGATGTCGCTCACTCGCCACATCTTGAAACCTTTGAACTACCTATTTGAAGTAGTAAAAAAAAGAAGCGTGTTTTAGCAACCGCCCGGCCTAATCGGAGCCTTGAAAACTGATTTCGGTGGAAATCCGTAGCCTGAAGCCACATACGGAACAAATAATACAAGGTTATGATTTTTTGCAAACTGAGGGCCATAAAAGACACCGGGTGACTCTTCTCACTTCAGAAAAAAGAATGCCAGCCACATTTAGAGGAGCCTTTGTGATGGGACAGGCTGTAAAAACCAATTAAGTATTCTGCCATTAAATGCATAAAAGACTTTAAATGCATCAAGAAAATAGCCCTAATGAACTCCAAAGCAGACACAGATGCAAACAGCAGGGAAAAACAGTGGACGTGCTTGCTGTACTGTTTTTGATTTTGGCGTTCACACGTGCAGTCTGCACATACAGTCCTTGCATACATGGGTAGATACTTAAATTAACGTCACACGGACCACTGTGGCTGCACGGAAAGGGAAATTTGAGCTAAACTTGCAGACCATAAGAGGTGTTTCACTTCTTGCCTATTCCCTGGTTACTCATGAGAGAAGAAGGTCACCAAAAAGAAACTAATGGAAGTGGCTAGTCATTATATTCTCAAATGAAAGAAGAGAAGTGGGGAAGAGAGGGAGGAAAAAAGAGAAAGAGAGACAAAAGGGGGAAGGAGGTGGAGGTTGGCGACCCAGGTGGGATGGATATGATTTAATGGATGAAGGGATACGGGGGGGAAACAAATGAATTGAATAAGCCTTTGAACAAAAGCCAGTGCACACTCAGTCATGTAGGAGACAGGAAGCGAGATGAGAGGGTGAGAATACAGATGAGCACTAAATGGCAGGAGTTGTCAGACAGCGATGCAGAGGGGGGGAGACAGACGGTGAAACACAGATGGGTGAAGTGAGGACAGAACGTATCCTCAGCAGACCTCGGTTCGGGAGACAGTCAGGCAGAGAAGAGGAACAATGAGGTTAGAACGTGGCTTAAGTGCAGCAGAGGATAAGAGAGGAGAGGAGGAGAGACAACGGAGCGTAATGAACTTGACAGCCTGCACAGAGCTCTGCCACCTGAACCAGAGAGATGTGCCATACACAGGGTGGACAAGGGCTACTGTGCAACTGAAAAGACATGATGAATGGGGAAAAACACAGAGAAAGACAGAAAACATAATTTTACAAATAAACTTGAGAGAGTATGGAAGATTTGAAATGCCTAGATAAATACAAATCAAACAAAGAAATACAGTGGAAAAACAATGCACACTGTTCAACGTATCCTCATACAACGGTTTGTATGATATCTTACGAAAAATATTTTCTTTTATTTTCCGTGTATTTTCCTACGAGCCTGTGTAAGCCACTGTGGTGTTTAGGCAACAAAACTACTTGGTTAGGTTTAGGAAAAGATCGTGGTTTAGGTTAGAATAGCTACGGAAGTGGCGTTACTGAAGTATGGAAGTTACGTGACAAATACATCAATAAATCAATGTTTAGGGTAAAATCACTACAGAAGTGGCGTTACTTAAAAACAGAAGTGACAAATAAGTCAACGTTGACTTCTGGTTTCACGCTGGACACGAACAGCTGTCTCCTGGATGAAAGTTCGGTGTCTTTAGACCTCCTCCCTACGCGTCCTAGTTCACGATTACGTACAAATTTACGTGGGATATATACAAATTATAGTGCATTACTTTTCAGAGGTATAGCTACGAAGAGTTTATGAGAATATCCTGCATTGTTATATGTATTTAGTTTTTATTTATTTTGTTATTTACTGTGATATAATTAATGAAAAATGACAATTATTTAGCTTTTTGTCTTTAATAACAGAATTGTTTTTCATTGTGACTTTTCCATGCCACTATAAAAAAAAAAAATAGGGCTGTCAATCAATTAAAATATTTAATTGTGATTAATCCCATAGTTAATAGCAAATTAATCACACATTTTTTATCTGTTCAAAATGTATCTTAAAGGGAGATTTGTCAAGTATTTAATACTCTTATCAACATGGGAGTGGGTAAATATGCTTGCTTTATGCAAATGTGTGTATATATTTATTATTGGAAATCAATTAACCCCAATTACCCTCACAGGTACTGCATTTAGCATTAAAAATATGCCTTCACGACATGCTAGTGTGACATGGTTGGTACTACTTCCATAGGTTTTTTAGTTTCATATGATGCCAGTATCTTCCCTCTACTTTTAAAACTGAGCCCGCTAAAACCTTAAAAATTGCAAGTTGTGTTAATGCGTTAAACAAATTAGTGGCATTAAAAATAATTTGCGTTAATGCATTATTATTGCGTTAACTTTCACATCCCTAAAAAAAGTAATTTAATTATAACACAGTAAATGCACACATGAAAGGGAAATACATATACCAATGTGTATTGTATTCCACTTTATGTCTCAGCTTAATTTGTTTTTATTTAGGCATTTAAAATCTTCCATAGAAGAGAACCATATTCTGACTAATAAACAGGGAGTAGGACATCGATTTGGCCTTGATATACAGTTATACGATTTGCTAGCATACTGTACTCACAACCACATTTGGCTATTTTTACTGCTTTTATTTTTACTACTTGTCCATCAGTGTGAGACAAATTCAGGGATGCCATTTAGCTCAATTCATGAATGCCTATGGGATCAAGTAGCAGCTTCCATGAAAAGGGTTGTAGGGAAATAAAGTTTCTCCATGGAGTGCTACAGGAAGGAGTCCTAAAACCGAGAAATGAGTTAGCATTTCAGCTGAAATAAGGTCTGTGGTTTTGGTCTACGATATAAAATACGTCAGCAAATATCCCATTCATGAACTTTGAAGCTTTTATGTGTCTTAAAAAAGGCAGTTGCTAACAAGTGGTTGAATGAGACTACAAAATATCATCACGCCGATTCGTCCGCCTTTACAGCCTCTATACTCGCGTTCATGCGACTGTGGTGTAGTTGGTCTATAGCCTAACGTTAGCTTTTTACTTCTGCCGATTGCATTTACACTTCAAAAATCATAAAAATACATTGGCCTACAATTTACATCATCCCTGCACCACTCGATTGATGATGAGGGTTTAAAAAAACAGTACTTGCACACAGGCATCCTGAGGAATACAATATAGGTGGAACTTGGAAACAGGAAGTGGAAAATGTGTCAATTACAAGAGCTGCTGTAGATTAATCTTTGGAGTTTTTTTCTCTGGTTGGACAACCTTTAAATAATTAAATTGTTTGTCCACTGCACCGAACTACGTGGCAATGTCAGACTACCAATTTGAAACTAATTATTCCCTCATTTTTAGGATTATTGAAAATGTATCACAACAGCACATATTTTATCACAATGTGATTGCACTGAATGATAAATTGCTCAACCCTAGAAAATAGCACACAAAAACAACAGCAAATGGGGGCGGGAAGGAATGGAAGGGGAGGGAGAAGCTAAGAGGGGAACACTGAAAATGCAAATGTGAAATGTCAGTATGGAAATGTTGACCTACTGTTAGCCTCACCGCTCTCATCCAACATCAGGTCGTCTTGGTAGCGGAACTTCTCCGGTCCGCACGCCACAAAGACGTCCTCGTCGCCAAAGAAGTCTTGCAGACACGACACCTGGAGACAAAGACACGCAGATGAGTTTATTTTCCAAGTCAATATCCAAGTCAATTAAGCACACTTAACTCTTTTTCACTCTCACGCTTATTGACCTCTGGCAGCTGCCAAAAGCAACGCCATCTTTCTACGGTTAGGGGGTTCAACTATTTGTTGAGGGAAAGGAGAGATTCTCACAACAAAAATTTCCCAGCTGGTCTGCAGATTTATAAGTGACAACTCTGTAGTCAGACGTTTATCTATCTTACTTCTAGGCTGCTGATACTGTGTGCATATAATACACTGCATACTTTAGAAGACACACACTGCTGTTCACCGCACATGCTCACAAAATCAACTTTCCCTTCCTGAGCTTCCGTGAAAAGGCACATGCACTGAACCCCGGGACACGGATGAGGAACACCAGGGGAGTCGTTTTTTGTGCGTGCTTGTTTTTCTGCGCACGCACGCTCATTGACGCCTGTGAATATCCGTGCGCATGGCCTCACAGGTCCCTGAGCTCCAGCGCGGTGTTGTTTCTGCAGTTAATCAGTCTATCAGTGACTATAATGAGACCTTGCTGACTCGCTAATTTGCTGATTCGCTGCAGCACGTGCACCGGACATCCAGAGCAAGTAAGTGGGGGGTCTGTTCCCTGAGGACTATAGCATCTTATGAATGGTAATGAGTAAGAAAGGGTAGAAACTAAGAGAAGAGAGGGAGAGGGCATTTATGAGCTACAGAGAGATGAAAAAGTGGTACGAGAGAGAAGGCGTGAGGCGGAGAGAAGTTTAGAGATCAGAGATTAGAGAAATCAGAGATTACTGTTGAGTAAATACAGAGCGGACTAAGTCTATACCTGACTCACAGAAAAAAAACGCCGTCTTAATGAGTCACTGTCATTCTTTGACAGACTCCATAATGTGAAGCGAATACTAAACCTACAGTGACATGCTGACAGGCACAGATTTAAAAAAATTGGGTCACTAAACGCAACACAACAGGAACTGGATCATTAAATAAGAAAGCCTTTTTGGTAAGACAGTCTGCAAAATCTTAATTATTTTGTCTAATTAACACATTATCATTCATAAATCTTCATCCTAAACTCTTATTATGTTCAATAGGGCTGCACAATTGATCGAAATTTTATCAAAATCACAATGTGGCCTACTGCAATTTTCAAATCGCAGGATGAGGAGGAAATCGCAGTATTTGTTAAAAGGTGAAATGTGTGTCAAAATATAATTTTAAATTAAATATCGTGGTGCTGCAGAGATGTCCTGGCTTACACATCATATTCTACAGGCTTTGGAAAAACATCTTTGTTTGGCACAGCTCCCCGCAGAAATCACACCATAATCATTTTTAATATGTTTTTCAATGAAGATGAGAATAATGTTGTAAAAATTATCACTTCCTCTAATATCGCAAATCATATCGCAATTGCAATGCGAGTCAAAATAAGCGCAATTAGATATTTTTTCAAAATCTTGCAGCCTTAATGTTCATTCTGTCCACACAGGATGGATGTTATTTGTTTTTTTAAAGGGGACCTATTATGCTTTTATGCTTTTTCCCTTTCCTTTAGTGTGTTATATAGTTTTTTGTGCATGTTAAAGGTCGGCAAAGTTACAAAGCCCAAAGGCCACGCCAAAGGGAGTTACTCTCCCCCACAGAAACACTGCTCCTGAACTGCCTGAAACACCTCGCTTGAAGTCCTGCCTTTTCTTCCGTAGCATGGTGATGTCACCAAGTAACATATATGCATAATACCTGCCTAGCGGCTAGTTTGGCACGACCTCAAACAAAGCTAGTTAGTGCGGAGCTGGAGCGGACACCGAAGAGTTTGGTTCGATTAACCAATCACGACAGAGTGGGCCAACTGACCAATCAGAGTAGACTGGAGCTCAAACAGAGTGTTTCAGACAGAGGGTGAAAAGAGGTGCTGCAGCACAGCTGGCATGTGAAAAATAAAGCGATTTTTTTTTTTTTTTAATTAAAGCATGTAAACATGTTCTAGTAGGAACCCAAAATACAAGTATGCACCTGAAAATGAGCATAATAGGTCCTTTTTAATCTATAAACTCACCCTTACTCAGCATTAGTGTGTTTATTATGACAAATAGGCCGATAAACACACTACTCTTCATTGTTTTCTATTTGAATTAGTCGACAGCTAATTCCATATCTGATCTAAACGCTGCATGATTTTCTCAAACAACTTTAATTACACCCCACGGGCCACCATCACATTTCAATCCCAAGCCATCAATATTCCAAATCATATTTTGGCGATAGGCAACGGTACAGTCAGAAAGGGATTTACAGGCAGACAATAGCTCATTCATCCGCTATGACAAATCTCCCACCAAAAACCTATTAGGGGCTATTACAATTTAGGCTGCATGCATGTCGAGCACCGCCTGGAGTTAACACAGAAACACAAAGCTACCTTTATTACATTTTCATGGCAATTAACATCCAAGAATCCATTTAGATTCCTATTAGCCACCGATCAACAGCCAAAAAGAAAGTCACAGCTGATATAACAGCATTATCAACGAAATACCCAATAAACAGCGAAGAGGACATTCTGGGTGTGTGTGTGTGTGTAAGATGGGAGTCATCCTGCTTTACCCCCCACAGTCTCTAAATGTGCCGACGGGGAGACAAAAAAGAAGTTTAATCAGACACAGACTCTCTGTGGAGTATGGATCGTTTTCATTTAACTTTTCAAATCAAGGCTCGTCGTGAGTATGCGTGCGTGCCTACGTGCATTCGGCCACTCGTCACATGGAAACACACGTTTCTGCACAGGCACATATTATGGACACTTGTTGTACGTGTGGAAGAGATGTTATCATAGTTTCATAACAGAGTGCATATTGCTTTGTTCCCGGCTATCCCCCGACAGCGTGCTGGTGATTATTTCAGCGGCGATCGGCTCCACTTCCTAACAAGATGGCTGTGATATACAGGCGCTGGTGCTGTTAGCATTTCCCCAGTGTCTCAGCGCTGATTGGTGGACACTTCCAACTCTAAGTTTGCGGTTGTGTTTTTTTTATTTATATAAATTTATATTGCTTGCTGTTGCATAGTATCTGTTTTGTCCACTGAATACAGGACAACTTGAGCTATTACACAGAAGAACTGGTTTTAAATACTATACGCTCTCATTTCTTATGAAGATTTCAAAATATTATAATCAAGTGATTTGAATGCCGATGTAATTGATTTTATTAATGCAGAACCACTGTTTTGTGTATGTGAATTGTGTGTTGTTTTTGTCTATGTTCATACTTTATATTACGCACAGGACTGTCTTGATCTCAATGCTACTACCTGGTTAAATAATACAAAAATATTGTCTTCAACACCTCATTCAACACCTTCGTTTTCAGTTGATCGGGCTAATTAATTAATCTACTAGTTGTTTCAGCTCTAATGGGATGATAACGATTATTTTACTTATACATTTCAGGATATAATTCATCCGTTTTAAAGGTACAGTGTGTAGGATTTGGCGGCATCTAGTGGTGTGGTTGCAGATTGCAACCAACCGAGTACCCCTCCGCTCACTCCTCACTTTCCAAGACTGCGGTAACGTGAGCTGCAGAATGCAAAACCGTGGTAACGCCGTTCGCCTCGCTCAGAGGACATCCTTACCATAATAACACCACTTTAGGAGCAACAAAAGTCAGACGGCGGCTGGCGGTAAAGTGGAAATCGCTTATAGTGATCACATCTGTCCGGGTCAAATTGATCACTATAAGCGGATGATTATTATAACAATCTTCGTTGTTGTGCATCATTTCTAATGCAGATTACCATCTAATTGACATTTGTATATTTATTACATGAATACAAAGTAATGAAACGCACCGCTTCGCTATTTACTGGCTCGCTGCCAGTTCTTCTGCCTTTTCCCTCACCAAGGATGAGACATTGCCGTTTTTGGCCAGCTCTCCAGTGCGAGCGTGTATGCAGCTGGCCGAGGAAATCGGAAAAGTTTCACTTTGGGGGCATAACGTGACCGGGCATTATCAATTCACTTGATGAGGGTGCTTTCCCCGTGCGCATTTGTTTTTCAATCAGAGATGAATTTCCTTTTGCCGTCATGATTTCAATGTGCACGCAGCATCAGCCTCAGGTATCCAGACGGAAAGCAGACGGCCCACGAGGCAAAGTGTCAAGGGAGTGAAGTAAAAAACAAAACAAAAATTCAATTAATGTTAGTCTAATGTAGTTTTAAAATGTTTTCCATATGTTATCATGTATGAAAAGACCCAAAATGAACACTGTAAGAGGACTACTTGATTACTATAAGGGAATGGTTTAAACAGAGTTTGTATAGGAGTATTTTTGGCCCAAGCTTTTTGATCCATATAAGCGATTGATCACTGTAACCGTGATCACTATGAGCCGTTTCCACTGTACCACGGTTTGGCACTCTGCGGCTCATGTTACCGCAGTTTCACAAGCGTGTTGGAGAACTACAGTGGCCTTCAGGTAACGTAGCCAGTGTTTGGATTGTCCATTCTGGGCTACTGTAGAAACATGGCGGAGCAACATGGCGGACTCCGTGAAGAGGATCCGCTCCCTATGTAGATATGACGGGCTCATTCTAAGCGAAAACGAAAACACAACGATTCTTAGTTTCAGGTGATAACGCACTAAATAAAGCATAGTTATGAATATTATGTTCCATTTCTGCTAATAGATCCCCCCCACACTGTTCCTTTAAGCTCGTGTTCTTTTGAAAGGCCCGTGCTTTTTATTCACAGCGGGATGTGTGTTTGCTGCTCTGAGTCAGTCTGACCACGTCCTCAGGCCACGGCTGCTGCTGCTGGAGTCAACCAAGAGGAGGCTGCTGCTGGAATGAGGCCCTTTGAAGCCGCTCATCCCGAGATAGAAACTGCAGCACGCCAGAAATGCCGGGTAAACAGGGAGGAAAGAGCACATGCAGAACGGAGTCATGAGTGATGAGGACAGAAAGAGGAACAGTCTTCATGTAGGGCAGCCTCTGAGGCCACCTTTATCAAGCCGAGGGTAAACTAATATGGAGCAACACACAAACAGATAGTGTACACTGAGAGGGGTGTGAAAAGTGCGGTTGCCATGGTGATAGTGCCCTCTAGGCATCGGTGCACGGCGGGTGCGTGCCACCGCTGTGATAGAGAGCTCCATCATTCATATTTTATCTACTATGGGCACGATACTCTGAAGAACTGTGTCATTCACACAAATCCACACACATGCAAGTGGCACATGGAGAAATGTCTCCTGGTTAAAAAAGATGATGTTGAGAAGAAGAAGACAGACATACGGTACGGACCAATGAATGATGAAGAGGACAGGGAGCTGGTTAAGGTGAAAAGAGAGAGGGGAAAAAAAATAATCATAACGATGAAACCAACAAGCCAAATCCCCCGAGTTAGAGAGGAAACAAACAGACAGCAACAGAGGAAGCAGATCTATTCCTGACTGCTGCTCTGAGCCCAACGACAAAACAAGCCGCTTTGATGTCTCTTGTGCTGCGTTCTCACAGAGAACCAGCGCCGTTACACAACACATCCACCGCTGCTGAAACAAGGACGGCAAGAAACAAACAGAGAAACAGCCGACGGACTAAAATGAGATGCTGAGAAAAAGAGCAGAGGAGTGTGCGGTAAATTGGCAATTTCATAACCCTGCCATCACCTCTCACAAGTCTTTATTAAAGCGTGAAACGGGCTCTAGGATCACGGTGATCAGAGCACTTCCCCGCATTAAAAAGGATCCGTAATCGACTTATTCAAGCATTATTTTGGTTTAAAACAGAATCAAGACTGCAGGAGCAAGACAGACGTTTGACAGATTGTGTTTCACATGCCTGACAAACAATCCTCTTCCCTTATTGTCCACCTCCACCATGACTGACACTATCTACTATCTACATTTGTTGGATATTTAGCCAGTAAAGAAAAAGGGAACGCCTGCACACTAATCCATGCCACAATATTTCTATTGACTGCGTTTCGATCCTACTTCGATCTTCGTCAGGTCAAAATGTTTGAAAAAGTGGAAACCACACCCATATTTATACATAGAGGAACACCAATAGGCAAACAAGCTCGATGATAGCAGGTGTAGCTCATCCAAAACACCAGCGTGATTAAAAACATCCACAAACAATTCACTATTTGATAAAATACATACAAACAGTAATACAAAAGCCATACTTCTAAATACCATACTCTTAAATAGCGTTATTTATAAACATTTTGTTATACATCCTCACATATATCAGAAGATCCATCACCTATTTTCAAAATAAAAGAAAAAAGGAAAGAAGACATATTGAATATGTGTACAATAACTGGGTTTTAAAACACCCTTCTACCCTATTTAGCCAGTTACAACTACAGTAAAACAAAAGAGGCTTGTTTAAAAAGATATGACTTCATGACCAGGTGTGACCTCCTGAAAATGTGTTATACAACAATATATGAATATTTCTCAGCAAACCTATTTATGTTCTCACAACGCCACCTAGTGTAGAACCACCAAACACCTACTAGAGTGTCTTTCTTTCCCTTGTTTCTTCTTCTTCTCTCTCTATGTTTCTTTGAGATCAAATACAAATCACATTTAAGAAAGAAACCAGCTGGTTCTGGGCAGATAACACTGCTGCAAGTCATATTATTGTTTGCACAACATTTGTGCAAAGAAAAGGTGAAATCTGAGGAACTGAGACAGACAATCACAGCCGCCACATGGTGGCACTGTTTAATAACCACATGGTGAGGAGGGATTTACAGGCCATTCCTCACAGCACACACTCAACTCCAGAAAAGCAGCGTGGCAGACAAGTTATAATGGTGTAGACACACCAAGGACTTAAAGGGTTTAAAGTCGGGGATCAAACAGAAAGAGATAGAGAGATATGCATAGACAGTTGTAACGGTAAAGAGGAAACACTATAAAAGCTCATATATCAACATGTGAAACACACAGGAACTTAAAACCACATGGTTTTATTTGACTTAGCCGACCACAGCAGCAGACAGATTTAAAATCTGGGTCTCTGCAGAGTGATACCTTTTCTCTAGAACATCTGAATGGCTCTTTGTTTGGTGTACGTCACGAGGGACGACTGTGGAGCTGCTTTTAGTTTGGATGCTCAGGGACACGAGGGGAAATGTGTGGAAAGAGACCAACAGCTGTACTGTAAGGTAAACACCATCTCCTCACATTTTTTTATGAGAACACACAAACACGTGGCCATATAGCCAGACACATTCTTAACTGTTATTTTGTAAGGACATGCACAAATGACCATACACACTCCTGCACCCCCTTCTGAGCGCCCCGGTGGTACAGCTCCTGTGAATCAGCTGCTGGGAACAAATGATCAGTGACAACACTGCTCACTCTGTTCATTTAGATCGGCTATTTCTGTCTCCCTGTCAGATTTCAGGTCCACTTGAGGACTCATCTGTCAGCTCCTTGCATTTTAACGGGGGGGGGGTTTCTGACAGCCACTGTGTGAAGACACGTTTGTGTATTATTTAACTCAAGTAAGCAACAGTCAAGTTAGTTACAGTTAGTGCTGAAACAATTAATCGATCAAATTAATCGTCAACAATTTTAACAATCGGTCAAGCCATTTATCAAGGAAAAATTATAAATATTTCTTGGGTCCAGCTCCTCAAATGTGAGGATTTGCTGCCTTTCTCTGTGTTAGATTGAGTATTTTGGGTTTTGGACTGTCTATTGGGGAAAAAAAACAAGACATTTAAAGACGTCACCACTGGCAATCAGAATTTGTGATGGACATTTTCACTATTTTCCGACATTTTATAGACTAAAGTACTCATTGATTAATCAAAATATATATGTATTAATTGATAATGAAAAAATGATTTACTGAAACCCTGATTACACACTGAAAAAATGCTGTGGTGATTTAATTTAACAGTTTTCTTTTTCTGATAAGAAACAGAGGCATTTCTCTGAGGCTAAAACAGATGGCTATAGAGCCAGAAAAAAAAAAGAAAGAGGAAAAAGAGATTGGACCACTAATCTCCTGCGCCACAATAGACTCACAGTGGTTACACAGAGAGGACACGGTGAGGTCAACATTATCCTGCACACAGAAAGACCACATTTTGGAGGGACGAGCTGTCGCTGCGCTCTGCCAGGGGGAGATAAGCTCAGTGGAGCTGTCCGCGGTGCTGAATCAACTGCAGCTGGCCGGCGCGCTGAGCTGCTCTGAAACACTAACCGCAGAGAGGCCGAAGAGACAGACAGATGGATACTGGGAGACAGAGTAACAGATGGGTGTATTGATACAAGATGAAGGGAGACACTTTGCATTTGTTGCAAATATGCAGGGCGTCTGAGGTGAAGGACTAAAAAGGTTCAGCAAAACTTTAATATCTACACAGCAGTGTGTTGGGGCTGCCAGTGTTTCAGAACTACGTGCAGCATGTGGCCGCGGGGTGGGACCATAATCAATATAACTACTGTACATGGGTTTGACATTCATTTACAAAGAACAGGGCATTTTATGTTGTGGCTAAACCTGTTCTTTACTGTCTTTAAATGACAGTAATCATATAGAAATTAGTGATTTGTTTGTTTTAAAACAGGTTAATATATTTACGTTTACTGAGTATTGAAGTACTGTACGTTCACTGTATGAATATATTGCCTTGTATTGTATTATTGCGGTGATTAGGGCTGCAATTAACGATTATTTTCATTGTTGATTTATCTGTTGATCATTTTCTCGATTAATCAATTAGTTGTTTGGTCTATAAAATGTCAGAAAATGGAGAAAAATGTCTCCCAAAGCCAAAGATGACGTCCTCAAATATCTTGTCTTGTCCACAACTCAGAGATATTCAGTTTACTGTCATAGAGGAGTAAAAAAAAAAAAAAAAAAAATATTCGCATTTAAAAAGCAGGAAACAGAATTTTTATGATATATAATATATAATTTTTTTTTTTCTTAAAAAATGACTCAAACCGATAAATCAATTCGCAAAGGTGATTAATTTAATAGTTGACAACTAATCAATGAATTGTTGCAGCTCTATGGCAAAATGCCCACTTTTGACAGTCATTCACTGATATGCATAGAGCCCACAGACCAATCTGACCCCAGTACAGCACTTAAAAGTATCCTGTCAGCTGCTACTGGAGGCTCTGTAGAGTTAGCGCAAACATATCCTTTGTCACTGTCAGGATTATATAGCATAGCTGCGGAAAAATTCTCATCCTCACTCTCAAAATGAAACTGACAAAATGCATTTCCTTTACTCTCCAGGCAGGATCTGAATAATCACCTTGAAGGGAGACACAAGCAGGCACAGAGCCACGCCGACTGACGGCAGGAAAGGTAGACAGAGATCGATCTGAAAGAGGCGAGAGGGAACGATAAAACCATCTGCACCCCTGAGGGAGAATTCACACGCCGCCGCATGACCTCCCGCTGCCTCAATCAGCACGCTGCGCGGAGACAACTGACAGGAGGATGGGAAAGGACGGGAAGGGGCCGGATAAACGAGGGGAGTCAGGAAGAGCTCAAATACAAACGGAGGAAAAAGAGAGCAGCGGTGACATGAGGCCAATTAACTGTGCAGCGGGGCTGAGTTGGCACTGGTGTTACTGCGTTCGCCTCAAACCAGCACAGCAGACTGGCTGCTCTGTTGCATAACAACTTACGTAACGGCTTCTGCTCTCCACAGGGGGAGAGCAAACTTTCTTTTGGAGCTGTATCTGTCTTTCTCTCAGAGTGTTGGTGCATCTCATGTGTCTGAAGGGGAGCCAATCATGAAACGAATAACAAATTACGCAGCACTGTTCCCACGAGGACATAAATCGGATGCAACACGGCATCAGCCTCAACTTCCCTTCCCCTCATCCTCCAGTGTTTTAGGGTCTCCTCATGTTAACCCCGTCTCTCTCGTCTTGTCATGCTGTCTTGCTTCTATCAGACTCTCTCTCTCTCTCTTTCCCCTCTAACCTCATTCCTTCACTGGTTTCTTTCATCTCCCCCCTTATTGATCTCTCTCGTCTCCCCCCTTCAGTCTGTTGGCTTTAATCCATTTTCAAGGATGAGCGTGCATGCATGAGCGTGTGTGTGTGCATACAAATATATTATGAGCGTGCTGAATTAAGGAGCTGAACGTGTTCAAGTACACAGGTTACTAGAGTGAGCATTGACAGAAGAAGACGTACATAATACTGTGTGAGTGAGTGGGTGAGTGACTCTGTTTCTTAGTTTAGTAACGATTATTCTAATGATCGATTATCCTGCTGATTAGTATTCAAATGTCTTGTTTTGTTTGACCAATAGTCCAAGACGTAAAGATATATATGTAAAAACGGCAAATGTTTATATTTGACAGGCTGGAAGGAGGAATTTTTTGGCCCATCTGGTTATAAAAATCACTCAGAACCAGGCAATTGAACCTGTGACCCTCTTGCTGTGAGGCGACAGTGCTAACCACTGCACCGCATGTCAAAATTGTTTTACAGATATCTTAAAGGCAGTATGCCTTTAAGCATGGAGGAAGGAATTGTGGCTTACTGTTACACAAGATTCAAAGTTGACCCCACCTCCCCGGCTCAACGACACCAGAAGAGCACTTCCCCTGACCGCGGTTGCCAGAACAGGTCCGGTGTACCACCTGCAGCATCACATACGGCAGCGATAGTGAAAGTTTTGGAACCAGCTTTGTCAGCTTGGCGTTTAGCCTCACTATATTGTCGGGGGATGCTTCGGTGCTGTGTCCGCCATTTTCGTAACTACTTCTTGTATGCGTGCTTGCGCATCCGTGGGGGCTACACACCATGTCGAAATGTCATTTCCACTAGTGAAAACTAAATTGCTAATCAGCCCTTCTGACTAAAGAAGACCTATTATGCTTATTTTCAGGTGCATACCTGTATTTCAGGTTTCTACTACAACATATTTACATGCTTTAATGTTCAAAAAAACACTTTTGTTTTTCTCATCCCTCCCAAAAAGCCCAGTCTGCACTGATTGGCCCACTTTGTTGTGATTGGTCAACCGAACCAAACTCTTCAGACTCCGCTCCAGCTCCGCCCTAACTAGCTTTGTTTGAGGGGGTGCCAAACAAGCCGCTAAGCAGGTATTATGCAAATGTGTTACTTGGTGACATCACCACGTTACGGAAGAAAAGGCGGGACTTCCAGCAAGGCGTTTCAGACACTTCAGGAGCAGTGTTTCTGTGGGGGAGAGTAACTCCCTTTGGTGTGGACTTTGGGCTTTGTAACTTTGCAGACCTTTTGCATGCACAAAAAATGACACTAAAGTAAAGGGAAAAAGCATAATAGGTCCTCTTTAAATGTTAAAATGGCTTGCCATAAAGCACAACATTTTTGCCTTCCCGTTGGCTTGGAGAAGCATTGCTCCTTCTAATGTTTACATCCCCTCTAAGTGCCTCCCTCCCCGAGTCACGATCAGAAAAAGCGTCTGACTGTCGAGATATGTCGGTTCCGCTCTTCAAGCAACTAAAAGCACAAAGCTGGGACACAATCTTTCAAATGCAGATTCGGTTGAGGGAGATTAGAGAGTGAGTGAGTCAGGAAGTGCATGAGTCAGACAGCGTGTGTGATGAAGTTGTGGTGTGACTCGGTTCTCAACCGTCTGCCAGTGCTGGAAATGTCTGCCATCGATCCTAATTTGGCAGCAGGTCCTCTGACTACAGACAGCCTCCCAATCTGCCACAGTCGCTCTCTGCTGGTAAACAGACACACAAGCTAACAGACTGACAGACCGATCCGAAACAACAACGTCCACAAAAACAGCAGTTTAATCTTAAAATGCCTACTAGCCATTTATTATCAATGTCATTCACTGCAAATATACCGTAAAGTAGCAAATACACTATATACTAGGTGCATGACACACATTCACACACTACCCCCTCCACGCACACACACCATGCTGCGCTGAGTAGCTGTGACTCAGCAGATCAGCAGGAGCAGATGGACTTTGCTTCCCACAATCCTCCTCTGCAGAACAAAAAGTGACATCATCAAAACAGTCCATCAAATGAAGATTAAAAAACAGCTGAATGCTTTGTATATGAGCAGGACATAATCCCTGCACTTCATAATACGCAATGTTTTCAAGTGAGGTGCCACGCTCTCTACAGTCCCTGCAGAGCTGGATACCGGCCAATGAAGAGAGAGGAGACGGGGAGGTAACAAAACAATGAAAAAGTGAGAGGCAAACTGAGAAAACGAAAAGGAGATGACAAATGAAGCTGGGATGGCGTGGCGGGGGGGACAAACAGAGAGACAGAGAGAGAGGGGAAGGGCGAGGAGAGAGGGCGAGAGCGATGCCATATGTCGCAGCTCTAGGATTTGGGGGTGCATGCCGAGTGTGCTAATTAAATGAGGGCTAAATAGCCGTGAAAACAATGGCTTGTTGACAGCAAATACACAGGCAGACTGAGAAGTAAAGAAAGGCGAGAGACAGAAGATCAGAGAAAGCGTGGACAGCTGATGGACGTGAAAAGAGCAAATTTGTTGATTATAGGCAGAAAACTAAACATTACATAGGAGGAGATGCGGATGGAGAGAGAGGCAGAAACAGTAATGGGTGGAGAGAAAATGCAAAGAAAACGGGAGACGCAGAGAGAAGAAGGAGGCTGCAGAGAAAACAGAAGATAAAAGGATATTAAAAGCTCTTCAGCCTTGCCAACAAGGAGAAGTACAGGCCAACAATGCGGTTTGAGAAGTGAGAGCTGCACTGCAGATAGTGAACAAGTGGTTCATCCACACTCTCCTCCCACGTATAACCTGGTTTTAACATGTGCCATTTAATTAGTGCGAAAACAATACCACGTTGTTATGAGTGACATATATAACGGGTGGACAAAAAATAATGCTCGACAGAGAAGGACATTAAGTCTGAAGTGACTTGTTTACAATTAGTAATGTTGCTACAAGGACCGATCACATCAAGTTGAAAGGCAAGTAACATCAACTGCAATGACAGTCAGTACTTCAGCGCATGACACAACAAGCAGCTCTAACAAGGTCAATTCATTCAAAAGAAATGTCGAGAGAAGTCTCAAAACTCCTGACAACATACTTCATACACAGACAATATGCACAATAAACAAGAATATGCGTCTACAGCCATGCTAGCTGCTCTGTGAGTTAAATGCTAGCATCAGCATGCTAACAATGACAATGCTCACATGCTGATGTTAAGAAGGTGTAATGTTCAACATCTTAGTTTACTGGGTTAGCATGCTACTATGTGCTTATTAGCACTAAACACAAAGCACAAATGAGGCTGATGGGAATTTAATCATAAACCGAGGACAATAAAGTTCTTTTTTTTTTTTATTATTATTTTACATGTTCGAAATAGATTTTGAAATGAAATGAAATGAAAATATCATGCCAATCCATCTAATAGTTATTGAGACGTTGCATCATTAGAGCCGCACTGCTAGCCTGGCTAAAAGCTAGAACAGCAGGTTATGATGCATACAGTATCTGACGGTATCTGTTCCGTAATGCAATGGTGATTTAGTTAACTTAAAGAAGTGATTCTCAAAGTGGGGTCTGGGGACCCCTAGGGGTCCGTGCCACTCTGTCAGGGGGTCCACAGAATAATTTGTGCTGTATCATTAAAAAGTGCATGTCTACCATATCTGGATTTATTAGGACTATGCCAGTCCTCCTACTGTTCATTTTCTGAAAGCCTTTTAGATCAATTACTTGACATGTAGGCTAGAAATGCTGTCAGTTGGGTCCAAATGCAATTTGAATAAAATCATCCCGTGTTTGTGGTATTAACATTCAATAACATTGCAAATTTTCCCGCTGTGGGATTAATAAAGGATTATCTTATCTTATCTTAACATGATTGAAATTGAAATGTGTTTCTGTTTATCACTATGAAACAGGTCTGAGGTATTTAGGTTGAAACGTTTTAGAAGACAAATTGCTCAAATCGAATCTCAGAGTACAAATGGTAGTAAGCATATGCTTAAATTTTCTCCCCTGTAAGGGGTCCCTGGCTCCAAAAAGTTTGAGAACCCCTGGTTTAAAATTAAGGGTTCACCCAAATTACAAAAACACAAAAAAAACAGCAACCTCTCTTTCCAAAAACAAAGTCCTGGGTTAGGGTTAGGGCTACTCAGAGTACCCAGGACATAGTACCTAGACACAGTACTAATGAAAACAGCTCACAAAGTTTGAAATGGTAACCCTGATGATGAGATTGAGACTATTGAGTTGCATTATTGTAAGAACCAATGTTTTTAGAGCTTGAACCATACTAGCAACAAAAAGGTTAAGGTATCTCAGCCTCTTCTGCTTTCAATTTTGACCATCCTGTCTCTGGAGTATCCCTTTAAATGGGATTTTTAAACAAAAACTGGGCAAATAAAACCAAAACTATGCGCATAGATACCACTATAGAATTAAGTAGGAAAGGTGTTTGGCGTTTGGATGAACTGAAAGTGTTTTGTGTAGCCTAAGCCCCATATTGTTAGCATGGGCGGTCAATGTGTGAATGGTACGTCTTGCCCATGCTAAACCCACTGAGAAACAAAAGGAGCTCATTAATGAGATACTCAAAAACAGAATGCAACCAAGCTTAGAGCTAACTAAGTGGCATCACTTCATGCACTGGTTGATAATCGCCCACAGTTAATGGCTAGTGATGCATGAGCAGAAATCTAGATGAGTCCATTAAAAAGAGTGTGTGTCACTATCCGTGCCTAAGTGTGCGTGAGCCGTGCGAGGCCTCGAGGATGGCAGCTGGGGTCCGACACAGTGTGTGTGTGTGTGTGTGTGTGTGTGTGTGTGTGTGTGTGTGTGTGTGTGTGTGTGTGTAAACAGAGCTTATATGTATTAATAGGCCAGCCATGTCCGTGTTCTAAGCCACTTAACGGGTCGTCTATCTTCTTGATCAGACCAACCCAGCTACACCATCATCGCCGTGCTACTGTATGACATCACAGCCGGTTGGACGGTTCCTAGGCAACTATCATCATAGAAACCAGCCAAGGTGACGAGCTTGCTGAGAAATATGAGGTTGTGGTTACCCCAAAGGAGAGGGGACAGAGCTAAAAATATCACCTATCATACACAGTGAGACCTGAGACAGTGACACAATCAATACAGCAGTGGGGGGGTGGAACTTGATATATTCAGTCGCTCATGTTACAGACGGAAACACGATATCCAAAACGATCACAGTAGAGTAAGCTCCCAGTAGGCAAAGCGGGTAGAGTACACGTATCAGATGCTCACAGAGACTTGTTTACAGCCTGTCATATGTCGTCTCCTCTCTATCCCCATCTCATTAGCATTATCAGCTCTCCCAGCATACTGCCAAATAGGAAATGCTGCAAGCAACAGTGATAACAAACATCAAAACCTTTTTTATAGCAAACATGCAGGCTTAGACACTGGAGGATTTTTTTGGACTGAAATGTGCTCGTAGCAACGATCATGTGCCAAAAGGTGGCACTGAATGCCAGATAAGACTTGGAGTCTAATTTTCATATATATGATATATAATGTTGCCAGTTCTATATTTAATTCTGCAGAGTTCTTGTACGGCTGCTTTTGATTAGACTAGGGGTGTCAGAGTTAACGCGAAAATAACGCGTTAAGGCAAATTCATTTTAACGCCACTAATTTCTCTAACGCGTTTACACAGTCGATCTTTCAGAGGTTGTTACTCAGTTTTAAAGCTAGAGTGAAGATACTGGTATCATGTGAAACTAGAAAACCTAAGGAATCCATTGGTACCAACCATGGCATAATAGCTTGTCGTGAAGGAGACTAAATAACGCTCCAAACTTGCGCTAAATTTTGGCGAGGAAAAACTGTGACTGTGACCTCAAGATATGGGTTCTATGGGTAAGTCTCCCCTTTACAGACATGCCCACTTTATGATAATCACATGCAGTTTGGGGCAAGTCATAGTCAAGTCAACACACTGACACACTGACAAATGTTGTTGCCTGTTGGACTTCAGTTTGCCATGTTATGATTTGAGCATATTTGTTATGCTAAATGCAGTACCTGTGAGGGTTTCTGGACAATATTTGTCATTGTTTTGTGTTGTTAATTGATTTCTAATTATAAATATATACATACATATATACATTTGCATAAAACAAGCATATTTTCCCACTCCCATGTTGATAAGAATATTAAATATTTGACAAATCTTCCTTTAAGGTACGTTTTGAACAGATAAAAAAAATGTGTCATTAATTTGCGATTAATCACGATTACATATTTTAATCGATTGACAGCCCCTAGTTTAGACAACATTTAAGGTTTGAGAAGTTTGGGTCCCTTTGTAAAATAAAAAATGGGTTTGGCAGAAATATACTCAATATAACGCAAACAGTATTGTTTCGGTATCAAAACTGAAACTCAGTTATTGGCAACAGCTAACAGATATAAACACATAAACAGACATAAATGAAAAGGCAAAATAATAAGAGGACTGACAGCAGCAACTGCAACTGAAAACAGACTCTCAGTTGAACTCTTTAGCCCAAATACCAAAAACATAATCCATTATTCATCTCAGCACAGTTTAGCTGCAAAAGTAATTATGTAAAAAGAATCCATGTATGGTCTTGTATATTGCTGCAATCCTTGAGAACGATTGGAGACAAAGAGAAAGAGAAGAATATATGGCTTTGGGGATGTACACATACATCCTGCCCCGCTGCCTCTGGCCTCATTAGCAGGGTTAATGAAGGCAAGGAGCCTGAGCTCCGGCGCTCAGATGCTCTCTCTCTCTCTCTCTCTATCTATCTCCAGGCTCTGCGGCTCTACTGGGACTCAACGTAACTGGCGGTCAGGCCCAGAAACCTACTTCTGCCGTCGGCTCAATGACTGACACAGCTCAGCTGACGGCAGCAGCCCACACACACACACACACACAAACACGTACTCTACTTAACCCATAAAGTAACCTTACCCTGGTGCGCACTCAGGTAATTACCTTTAGCGCACTCCTGATATTCAATAATGTATATTCAAGTGTCATTAACATGCAGTCATCCTGCCTTGACTCGTACATATCATTGTGGTATTGAGTTTTTTTTTTTGTTATACTAAGCCTGATTCTCTCTCTCTGTGTAAACATGGATTAACCACATTTCATAGGGGGTTTATATTTGTTACAAGCTTATCTAGTGTTTCCTGAGACCTTTCACCTATTCAGAAACAGAAGGCTGTTCAGGTCTTGCCCAGGATTTCCTTGGGCACTCTCAATCTTATGCAAATTTGCTCCAATCCAGTCTACTAACTACTTTCCAATCTGTTTCTTAATCATTAATTCCAATCTTTCTTTAGAGTCCCTCATTCTCCACTTTTCTGCTCTCTTAATAACATAATCGCAAACTCTCCCACATGCATTAACCCACGCACGCATAACACAAAAAGAAACGAGAAGGAGTTGGTTCTGCACTCAGCCCAACCCATCCAATTTGTCAGTGAGCGTGTTACCATGCCTACAGGCCCAATCAATACCGTTGTCTAAAAATAGCATAACCATAATAGTCTTACTTCCAATCGCGGAGGGTTGAACTGGGTGAGAGCAGCATTTATTGTGTAATCTCCAAGATAATCGTAACCAATGGCGACCACCGAGTTTAGAGGGCGCTGTGCAAAAGCGTGAGTTTAATCCCCAACAGGAGGTTTCTCAAGGAAAACCTGATCCTGGGATTTTATTGGCCGGTGCTGGGATCTGACAGCAGGTCAGGTCAGGAAAATCTGGAATGACTTCCTACTGGGTTAACAGCGGCTCATTAAATAGACTGCGTGGCTTCAGAGACGGGCCGGTGCCAACACATGAAGATTAACGTTTAGAAGAGGGATAAATGCTAACACGGAGTACTAAAATGGCAATTAGGAATGAAAAGCCCATAAGGGCAAAGACCATATTCATGAGGGTGAGTCACAAATTGGCCATTTAGGGGACGATTACGGCTGCGCGACGCAAAATGGCAGGACGCCCTCGACGTCAAACACAATCTGTTTCAGGAATAATGGTGTCGTTCTGATGCCGCTGCCAGGGGAAAAGTGGTTCTGTGTCGCCGCGTTCAATAACTTGGAGCTACAACATGACCTCGAGAGAGCAGACAGACAGAAACAATGATGACGGGGGGATGGCACGGGAGACGGAGAGGTGACGCGGAGGCAAACTGGGGGAGACGAGAGAACTGAAACATGTCACAAATACAACCTGAAACCCTGACATGCTGGCACAGACGCCGTCTTTCTCTCTGTGCCTGACACAAACATGGACGTGTGCCAGCACAGAGAAAGCGTGTTTGACCTCATTCAAGTTCAGGGCCGTTTCCACATTCATTTCAGTCTTGTAGTGGAGAATACGTGCCGTGTGCATACGTGTAGTACTGTTTTAAAGCGTGTTCTTTTTATAGCGTCTCCCTCCACCAGCTGAGAGAGGGAGCTGAATAGGTGGGTGGACTATCAAGGGGGCCGTGACTCTGATTCATCTCTGTGTTCGGAGGCAAAGCCCTGGCATACATTCGCTGCAGCGTGGGTGAGAACCAACCCAGACTCCCATTCATAGATTTCTATCATCTTTACCTTCTCTCGACCCCTTTCTGTGTCACTATTTCTCGCCGCAGCTCTGGCTGCGAACGGGGAACACGGACGTTCTTCATTCATAGAAGGCTCGTGAAAGAAAAATGAGAGTGTGGTCATAAAATATTTAGCCGTTTTGATCGGCCTGTTGATCAGTATTTCCCCTCTTCAAGCAACACCAATGGAAAACCACCGCCTTCATGAAAGAACGATGGCTGTTAGTCACTATGATTTTGAATCTCTCTATTGCACGGGAAACAAAGTCCAAAACAGCGATACAGAAACTCACTCTTATCTCAGTGTCTGGTCTATTTCTCTCAATGGAACCACTCATCATGTGTGACACTAAACATCAGCTCCCATTGACTGTATCACCATTTAGACTGGAAGATTTAGAAACATTGCTACCTTGAATGCAGGTGAACAATCATCAACGCCAGCCAAAGATATGTCTCTAATATGTTAGCGTTTCCCTCCACAACACTAACAACGCTTACAAAATGAACAAAGATTTCTCACCAGTTTGCCCTCCAGCGTGAAGATCTTCTTCACCACCCCGGAGTCCAGCTTGATGGAATCCGTGATGTCGGTCAGGACTTGCTCGTAGGAATGGGCCGTCTTCTTGTTCAGCAGGATCCTCACAGCTTTGCGGGGCTTCACTCCGCTCCGCACCACTGTCACGAGCTTCGGACGTATGAAGTCCTTGATTTCGCGGCTCTCTGGGGCACCGGCCTTGGCGCTGCCCAGGGAGGGAGGCCCGCGGGAGGACGCAGCCGAGGCCTTGACGTTCACCGACCAGTTGGGGTTCACGTTTTTTGTGTAATCCAACTTCTTGTAGGCTTCGATGGAGCTGCACACATAGCTTTCACCTGTTGGGGTTAAGGGGGAGGAGGAGATGGAACGTAAGGAGGGATTAATTTGAGGAAATGACATGAGCTTCAGAAATAACAAAAGAGATGAGCAGTGGTGAAGAGTATGACATAATACTGAGAAGAAAGGTAAAGAAAGGAAGGAAGCAGTGTGCAACATCTCTTAACCAAGCAACAACACTATTATACTAGCATCATGCAGCATAATACATGATTAAATAGATTACAATGTACAAATATGGGATATTATACAGCTTGCTTTCCTTCAGGCCTATATTTTCATATCCCATGTCAACCTAAGACGATGCCAACAACTTGTAGTCCATCCCATGTCACCTCTTAGAGAGTAAAACAGATCAAGAGAGAGCTAATCTGAGCCGAAACATATGTCCGTATCACCATATGGCCATCAAATGAGTGGTATAATCTTCATAATAATAATCTACAGTGTGCTTAGCCAGTTTTATAGAGCAGCGCCCAAAAAAAAATATCGCGCCGAGCCTCATTTTAAACCTGTAAATTACTGCTCACTTCACATCTTCATAGTCTTAGGTCTGTCTAGCTACAACAGGGAGGTGAGCAGGGAAAGATCATATAACATGGCAGCTGACAGGGTTTTGTTCTGTAGAGGAAGAGACGCACAGACAGACGTGTCCCACTAGATTTTAGATTAGCCTACACCGTGCCGATAAGGCCACGAGTCTCCAAGGTTCATGAGAGGAACACATAAACCTGCAATTAAAGTGTTGTTAAATGTTGAGATCAGTTGAGAAAATACCAAGCACCACCCACCAGGAGCACAGCCAATAGGAACGCTCAATAGGAACGCTCTCTCTGAAATGACCTGTGATTGGCTAGATTTTTTTAAAGCCTGAAAACAGAGGAGAAGCAGAAGTCTAGTTTTCTCTCAGAACACTTGAATTACAATATGCTGAACGGGTTATTATGGAATTTTTGCCCAGTGATGCCAAAAAAATACTGCCTACCCCCTACTTTAAGTGCAGTCCCCCAGGTGCATTAGAGGAACACATAAACCTGCAATTAAAGTATTGTTAAATGTTGAGATCAGTTGAGAAAATACCAAGCACCGCCCACCAGGAGCACAGCCAATAGGAACGCTCAATAGGAAACGCTCTCTCTGAAATGACCTGTGATTGGCTAGATTTTTTTAAAGCCTGAAAACAGAGGAGGAGCAGAAGTCTAGTTTTCTCTCAGAACACTTGAATTACAATATGCTGAAAGGTTATTATGGAAATTATTGCCCAATGATGCCAAAAATATACTGCCTATACCCCCTACTTTAAGTGCAGTCCCCCAGGTGCATTAGAGGAACACATAAACCTGCAATTAAAGTATAGTCCCCCCCCCCAGGTGCGCTGCAAAGCTGATTAGGCTCCCCACCTTCTACCAGCTGCTCAATAGTGACGATCTTCTTGCAGCCGTCCAGGGTGTAGATGGTCCGGACGCCCTGCGGCAGGTTCACGTTGTCGGACAGGGAGCGGGTCAGGTCCGCCAGCAGGGCGTCGAAGGTCCGGAACCGGTCCGCGGAGATGGCGTACACTATCCCGTTGAAGTAGCGGTCTCCGTTGCGGTAGAAGCGCACCTTCTTGGCTCTCTTCTCCGTGGTGAGAGTCTTCAGGGTCCGGGTCCGGTACAGGCTGCAGTGGGCGCTGTGCGTCGGACTCGGCACCCCGTTCATCCTGGCGCTGGAGCGGCTGTGTCTCTGACCTTTGTCCCGCTCGTCGAAGTGCTCCATTTCCATCTTGAGGCTGACGAGTACGGCTGTACTGTCTGGAGGAGGAAGGACAAAACAGGGAGATAGCAAGAAAAAGTTTTTTAAGTAAACAAAAACAAAGCCACAAAAAGGAAAGAACCGGAGGAGAGGTTTTGGACGCGCAGGGTAAAGTAGCCAGTCGGTGTCCGTCGCTGGCTGCACCGTTTGAAAATAACTCCCTAATGACAGATTAAGTGCTCTTAAGCCGAGCGGCGGACAGCGTGCCTCATGACGACCCCGCACTGTCTGTGTGAGTGCGCCGGAGCGGCTCTGAGGCGCATGTAGAGCGCCAGTCACGAATCAATAATAGCCTATTAATTTCCCTCTTTTTATAAAATATTTAAAAAGCAACCGGACGCACAGCAGCCAAAACATAAAACCGCGACCCCCAAAAATAATTATATAATTTAAGAATTAAAAAATTGTACTTTCTTAGTTGAGATTAAGGGGCGGTATAAGTGTGTTTTAAGACCATGATGCATCACTTTAATATCATCGCATTGACATGCTTACCTACGTGAGCAATTAACGCTTCGGTGACGGTCACCTCCATTGTGACTGCTGCTTTTATTTCCCAGTAGATGTGAAGAAAAAGTGATCCTATCCTGTCTGCGGTGAGCCCCCCCACCCCCCCTGTGCGTCCCTTTGTTGTCCAGTTGAGCCCCACCACCAAAACACCAGTATGTGTGTTTATGTGTGTGAGCAGCAGCAGCAGCAGCAGCAGCAGAGGCTGGACTGGAAATGAACTAGGTATAGCAGCTGCTTCCCCTCCCATTCTCTTTTCACCCACCTCCTCCTCCTCTCCTCTCCTCTCTCCTCCTCCACGTCACTCTGTCGTGATTTTCATTCAGCGCCCCCACCCCTCATTAGGATGCAAACCCACAGCTTCCCACTGGTGCTGGGAGGGGGGGGGGGGTGCTGCTGGTCCTGGAACCACCCCCCCAGCCCTGAAGACAGGCGTCGGCTGCATGAGGGGGGGTCGATCTTCCCTCTTTAATGACAATTTTTTTTTTATTTAATTACTTTGATCCTCCATTAAGACCAAAAAAACTTTTTTTTTCTGTCATTTTTTAACCTATAAGTGACAAAAATACATTTCTGGAGAATTCCCTGGTCATAGTATACCAGAATCATCATTCATAAGTTAATTGATATGTATTTTTAATTCAAATTCATGACATATTTGTGAATGAGAATGACTTCAACAAAACAAGAAGTATAATATATATTTTGATGCGTAGGCTACGACCAATCACATCTCATCGAAACCGTGATACTATAAGCAGCATTGTGTTTAATCCACAAGAATATTTGCACGTGAGCTGTTATGTAACACACTTACTCCAATGTATACACTAAAGGTCTCAAGGCAGCTAATCTATAAGATACAAACTATGTAGAGCAGCTTTCGTAGTGATCCAAATGCACTGTGACAAGTATGATTTTGTACCCAATCCCACTTATTTATCTCGTGTATGAAGACTCAATTGGGATTACATGTCTAAATGATTTCAACGTACTATGTTGAGTTACACGGGACTCCATACGGTAAAGCAACATGCAGGAAGAGAGATGGAGAGGATGCCGCTGTCTCATTATCACAAGCTTGTTTCTTCCCATGAACTCTGGGGTTTGTTTGTATGTGACGGCAGGAAATAGTCTCTCCGAGCAATGGGAGAGATAAAGACCACTGACCTACATCCTGGCCTCCAGAGACCACCCAATTCTGCTCCATCACCACTCCCTGATGAACTACATACGGTATGTCTGCGTGTGTTGCCCTGCATTTATCTGTGCTACTGAAGGTGAAAGCTGCAGTTAAAATATTTTTTATATCATTATATTTACAGGGGTTGAACAGGTGGAAGACATTGTGTTATGTGTTGAACACGTCACAGCTTTTTTTTATGTAAAATGCTTCACTTTCTTCGTATTTGTGTTCAGGCACGAGCACAGAAAGACCCCAGGTGGTGCTCAAGAAGAATTTTGGCCTCTGACTAGACTTTTTTTTTAAATTTTGTTTTCTAATTATATTTCAGTTTTTCAATTCAAAAACATTCTCATGTAACATGACACAAGTTACAGTAGAGGATACATGGCAGAGAGTATAGGCTACTATATCTTCACTATTCATAATTATCTGGAAAGTATAAACAATTGATTGATTAAGACATGTACTTTGCATGTAAATAAGTTGCCAGAGTGCATCAAAAAAGCATCAAAATAGAGCTTGTTTATCAAAAAATTTCCCTAATGTTGATGTCATGTTTACTTCACCATCACTCTGCTGGTCCAAAACTGTGTCCATCATTTGTTGAGTATTAAAAATCTGCATGATTGTATGGGTATTGAAATAAATAAATATGTAATTAAGTAAAATATCTATATCTATTACTGTATGTAACTTTATTTTTTATAAATAATTACGAGAGGGGTGCCCTGTTTTTCACTTGAGCCCCTGTCCCCAAAGATATCTGTGCACGACACTGTTTATGTTATGCTTGGGACATTTTTTCAATGCTTCTTTTAAAAGGTCACATATTATAATACCATCCAGTTCAACTAATCCACAATTTGCATGAATATATCTGACATTTTAACGGTTAAATACAGCATGTGATTGCATCTTTTATGACTGCTTCCGCGCGCAGACCTGCCTGTTTGCCTGTATGCACATGAATGCATCAGGATGTGAGAAAGAAAAACAAACATTTTCCTCCACACAGATTTTTCTATTTTGGGGGGAGAAACACACACGAGGACCCTGCGGACGTCACAAACTGAGGGATGACAAGGTGTTCCTGTCTAAATGAATCCTGAGGAAACAGAGCACACTTGTCTTTAGACTAAGAAAGATGGAGGACACAGTGAAGGACGTTAACAGCAGGACCGTGGTCTCATTTCCATTCTTAATGCCTAAGAATTTGCAAGTCAAATCGGATATTTTGTCAGTGTCCACATGTATTCAAATAGCATACGGAGACATACAAATGAATGGATTGTAGCATTGCTGTGAATAAATACAGGCACTTCAGAGGTTTAAGCAGATTTAGTCTTGAGTGCAACTCTGTAAGCAAGCATACGAAATACGACAGTTTATTTGCATCCACATTTGTTTCAGCATTGCAGCTGACTGGCCAAAATAAAACCAGAATGATAGGCTTGCATCCACTTTATCACTTGTATGACACAAGTAATAAAATGGGTGCAATTCTTCATAGAGGTCATCTTTGCTCCTGGAGCATGACTAGGCAAGTTCCTGAGATTCAATTGACTCGTATATAAAGAGATGGAGATTTTTGGCATTTGTGACTACGGCTATCAAAGTGCCTTTTCAGGCACATTTAAATGCGGATCGGACAGTTTTAAGATCTGCTGAAGTACAGAGATCACTTTTTTAATGCCAAGAGCTTCTCTCAGTGACTCACGACTGTCACTTTTTGACTCTAAAAGTTGTTTCAGAGACACTAAAAAACACAAGTAAAAGCATTTCTGTGAAGTGAATGATAATAAACACGAAGTTGGAGCTCATTCAGATGTGGATGGATGAACTGATGATTCATATTGTGCATGGCGAATCCCATCTGGACTAATCCCAAAAAATGAAATCTGTCTTAATTTCAGTGCCCAGGAGAGAAATGTAAAAAACCCACCCACTCAGACTGTTGACAGATGCTACTGTACAAAGATACTCTTTCCATTCTGCCATTAATCGCTGCATCTTTATGCTACAATTTCACACAACACAGTATGGTGTGTGTGAACATAGAGATGACTAGGAAAGTCTGTCACTCTGGCACATTATATTACAGGTTTTAAAGCAGAGTCTTTCACATGAATGCACGCATGCACTTGCAAATGAGTCTCTTATACACACACATATAAACTTGCACGTACGCTAAATTGTACACTAAGAGCTAACTGAATTAGCATGGGCAGTAGTGTGACTCGTGGTGTTTTGACAGATACTGTAGTGATTTGTCACCGTGTTTCACCTGCCAGCAGAAGAAACCTAGGTGGTTTACTCTGTGGCTGTGTGATTCATGGGCGGGATGCAGTGAGTTGTACTAAAACGAGCTTGTGCATGAAACAGAGAAAAATAGGAGAAGGAGGAGAAAGAGGTAGGGAGAGTGGTGCGCTGTAAATGTGCTCACTCTTTCATGAGGCAATATGGACCGGCCACCTTTAAATTAAGTCATTAATCTAAGACAAACAACCTGTCACTGCAGCGCATAGGATTGTACACCAATTCTGCCAACTATATCAGAAATATGAGTGGATTTAAAGGGGAAGTACACACAAAATCAGATTTCACACTGTGCAGTTCTAATGATTTTAGACAGTGAAGTCACTAACACTAATATCTCCTGGAGCTGCAAATTAGAGCGTTTGAGGATTGGATTGCTGATGTCATCAGGTGATATTTTTTTTGAGTTGGTTTATTGAATGAAGAGAAGGATAAATTAATGACTGACTGTGTGATCATAGAATATTTAAAGGTGCTAAATGCGAGATTGGGAGATTTTCTATTGCCTCCGCACGGCTCTCAACGTGGCAACAGCTGAGCCAGTGGCTCGTACCTAACGGTGCTAACATCGCTAACAGTGAAAACATCAGCAACAAGGGGGCCTCAGCAAATTGGAGGGAAGATAAGGGAAAATGCAAAAAAATATATATATACTGAAATATATATATTTTGAAAAATAAAATCTTGTTATCATTACTATTATTATTATAAAATAAAATTTATAATAATATATAACATATCGGAATCTTATTTCTTTTCATCACATTATAAGCTGTCAGTGTTGACCTTTAATATTGAATCTAATGGAATGGTTAAAGATTTGAAATACAAATGTAAATATTATTGCATTAATAAATGTAAGGAAATTTATTCAGGAGTTTTATTTTATTTATTTATTTTAACATTTGCTGTAGTCTTGTCAATGGGTTTTTAAAAACCCCGGCCAGAAGCTAATGCTATTTTGGGGGCCTTAGCATGGAAAAGTTTGGGAACCCCTGGTACAGAGCACCTTAAAGATATTACATCCAAATATAGAGCTTAAAGGTGTCAATCAAAAAACATCTGTTTTAATGTCTACATTCTCACTACAATTTCTTCTGCTATCACATACTTTCAAACCCATATTTGTCACTAAAAATACAATATTTCCATTAATCCATGTAAGGACATTTTCTTCACAGCAAGCTGAAGGTAGTTGAGCATTCAGTGTCACACTCAAGGACCGTTCAGCTGCTCTGATGCTTGTTGACACTGGGGCTTGATCTTTGCCCTTCTAGTTAAAGGCCAGTTCCCTCGTCACTACAACGCACTGCCAGGCCGGTCTTGGACATATACTGTAGTCGTAGAGTTGGCAATGCATAATTCACTTTCATGAATTGTTCTTTGCCTGTGACCTCTTTGTTTTAGACCTAATTTTAGGTCACAACCCATGAGCAAATTAATATGACGTCATAGCACTTACAGACCAATATATATTTGTGTGTATATATATATATAAAAAAGACAAAATGATGAATTCATGCTGGTTTTGCCTGTGGGAAGATGTCTTTGGTATAAGATATTGTTTCAATTCAGTTTTGAGGCTGACAAGAACACAACCCATCCTCCACACAAACAAATGATACAGCTTCTGGCAATCTCCCTATTCACTACTGCATCGCGTATGGATACAGTTTTCTTACACCTACGTTTGTAAAGGCGGTCAGTGGGTGGGACGGGGGTGACTGGTTGCTCTGTGGGTGAAGTACATTCGGAGAGAGTGGTGGACGTGGTGTTGCTTACGTAATACAAGTCGTAGGAGGTGTTTCAGAAAAAAAAATTGCAGTGACACGAGAAATGTCAGACTCAGCAGGCTTCTGGCACATTAAGAGACGACCTCGCTGCACTCACAGGCTGTAATATTCCTCCTTCGTTAAACATTTCTCCTCATAGCTACTCTTTTGTTGAAACAAAGCAGGAAAAAAATAATGCCAGACTTCTTTATAAATGTAACATTTTATACCGCTGTATTTGTCATCAGTTGTAAAATAAACACTTTGTGGCTAATGGGTAGATAACCTACTGAATTGTTTCCTCACAATCTTTTGAGAAATGTAAACAATTGCCTCTTTTTAAAAAGGGCTATATCACCAGGTTTGGGTTAGGGATTGTGTTTCAGGTAGTGCTTTAGGGTGGGTAACCTGCTGCTTCCCCGTTGGGAGTTATTTTCTTCTCTTCTCTCTGCTGCTGCTGCTCCACCACCTCCTCCTCCTCCTCCTCCTCCTTTCACACGCACTCCTCCTCCATCTTCTTCTCTCTCTTTTCCTTTCGTAGAATCAGCCTCTGCCTTCCTGCTGGTTCGCCTCCCTCTATGCAATCAGAAAATGTAGTTAGTTTAGCAGAATCAGAGACACAGTGTTTTCTATTGAAGTGCATCAGAGAGATAAAATAACACTGGACTTCTCAATTCAAATCTTACAACAATAATAGTCTAAGATCTCAGAAATTATTCATTTTAGGGCTGTCAAATTTAATGCGATAATAATGCATTAAGGCAAATTTGTTTTAACGCCACTAATTTCTTTAACGCAACTTGCGATGTTTAGGTTGTAGCTCGGTTTTAAAGCTAAATTGAAGATACTGGCACCATGTGAAACTAGAATACCTAGGTTAAATAATGCTTCAAACTTACGCTAAATTTTGGTGAGGAAAAACTGGCATGGCCATTTTCAAAGGGGTCCCTTGACCTCTGACCTCCAGTTATGTGAATGAAAATGGGTTCTATGGGTACCCACGAGTCTCCCCTTTACAGACATGCCCACTTTATGATAATCGCATGCAGTTTGGGGCAACTCATAGTCAAGTCAGCACACTGACACACTGACAGCTGTTGTTGCCTGTTGGGCTGCAGTTTACCATGTTAAGATTTGAGCATATGTTTTATGCTAAATGCAGTACCTGTGAGGGTTTCTGGACAATATTTGTCATTGTTTTGTGTTGTTAATTGATTTAGAATAATAAATATATTCATACATTCACATAAAGCAGTATATTTGCCCACTCCCATGTTGATAAGAGTATTAAATACTTTACAAATCTCCCTTTAAAGCTTAAGTGAGTGAGTGAGTCCTGTGAGTGTCTCACTGACCTCCTCTGTTTGCTCTCTGGCGCCCTCTGTGGCTGGGTGGAGTACTGTCTTCTCTGGGCTTCAAGGGTGGAGGACAGCTGTGGCAGTAACAGACAGTTAGTGAGCTCCAGACACACCAACATTGTGTTTAGCTGTATCCACATGTGTTTGTGCTTTTGTGTTCACTGCAGAGATGAAAGATTTGTTGCTAAAACACTGAGGGAGAAATGTAGTTTCCTTGCAGCTGCATTCCTGCAGGAACCAGCTTTGTTGCGGCATGAGGCAGAAAGTCCTTGACTCACTTTTTTTGGTTGAACAGAAAGTCACCTATTATATAACAAGAGAGAGTAGCACTCGAGGATGAATGAGAAACCATAACTAGGCCTGAAAGAGAAAAGCTAGAGAGCACACCAGTCTGCACTGAATTATCCTTCTGTAGCATTTAACCATGACAGCTATTCTCCAGGGTGGCGTATATTTAATTAGTATAGTCAACAGGTTTGGTTGGAGAGCCACTTGCTCGACTACCTATGAGCACTACTTCTGACACGGATGAAAGGGAAATGCTTACCTTAGCGATTTCTGAAAGGTATGCCCGCCTCTCATCATTGGTTTTATGAAATGCCTGATATTTGAAAGAAACAGAGGGCCTTATTGTCAGTTTTCCATTCATGGACAACACAACTGTCAGTAATAATCTGTCTGCTCAGAGTGCAGCTCTTGTTACGTGTTTGCTGCCTGTGTGTGTATTGGAGTGTGTTTCAGGAGGTCTTCAGTGTTAATGAGCAACAGATTAGAACATGGATTACTGGCTGCACATGCTGCGTGTTAAACCTTTATTCGACTGATATCTCGCTGTTCGTTGAGCAGAACAATAAACAAAGAGCCACGTCGCCAAATTAAGAGCATACCGGCCGGGTCGCAGCAGTACAGGACAAAGGTTAGGGTTCAATTTTGCATCAGTGGTTGTTAAAAAGGAAAAAATATCAGCCAAATCGTTTTCAAGCCTTTGCTAATGAATGTAAAATGTAAAGCTGCTTGTCTGAGAAACAATGAAACTGGACCAGCAGACATTGTGACCCCCAACAATAGTGAACACAAAATCCTTCTAACTGAGGTTCACACCTTTCCCTCGTGTTCAATCCTGCTACGACAGTCCATCAACTGACTCTGGAGGCCACACTTCTCTTCAGTCAGGAGCTTCAGACGCTGCCTCAGTGTTTCCTGCGGCAAAGTGTTTCCATCAATTAGCGACATTCATAACAAATGAAAAGGTGTTGCGCTGCTGATGTCTAATTACATATCAATTTGTACTAGAATTACACGGCGCTATCTACTAGGATCAAACAATAACAGAATGCTTAATGCAGAAAACATGAGCACAAAAATGGATTAGGCTCATGCATTATTCAATAACCAAATGAACGCATTAGAGCGGAGACGTGGTGTAAGGCTGGATGAGATTTACTGGTACAGAGCAGAGCAGTGAGACTTGGGTTATGAATCATACCAGCTTGGATCAGCAAATTGGTGAGTATTTTATTAATGATAGTTAAATGTTACAGTCAGCGGTGGAAGAAGTATTCAGATCCTTTATGATATCTTGTCTGTTCCTATTGGACACCTAGTATACTCATAATTATGACTGTGGTCTGTCATACGCGTATGAATATACATTTTGAACCTCTTCAGTGTCAAAAAAACTATATCTCTTTCTCTTTGCTGAGACTTGAACTAGCTTGGCCGCTCTCCCTTCTGTTACTTCACGTCCTGTTGGTCTTTTTTGATGCAAAAATAAAAATTCCTTACAAAAATGACTCCAGATGTTACTGTATTATATATTTATGTATATTTTTTGAAAATCTAGTTTCTAAATTATTCATGACCCTTTCCTACACATTGATTCACTGGGGTCAATAACATGCAAGTTGCAAAACCACTACTGAAAATACTACTAAGTAAAAGGCATTGCATTCAAAACCTTACTTAAAGGTAGAGTATGTATTGCTTGCTTTAACAGAACACTGTTGTCCTGACATTGACTCACTGCACTGATTAAAAATAATCCATATTCTTCTCACATATGTCTATCTTACAGTTCATCTACAGATCTTCAGTCCACAGTCTGACTGTCACTCCTTGGATACACTAATGAGCATCTGCTAGTTCTGCCTAAAGGCCCACACACACATATTTAGACCTTTCAGTGTGTGTTGTGCATCCATGTGTGTTAAAGCATTGTAATTAGTGTGCATTACTCTCCCATGGTTTGTAATCCTGTGATTACAGTGCTGTGATTAAACTGTGGTTGATTCAGCCTGCATCAGCGGGAGGATGGAGAGCAGCTGGCGTTACAATCCTCTCTGTCCTGCCTCATTCTGGGTCTCTGGCTCTCTCTGCTGGTATGTGCCTCTATTTTATACACTTACAGCTCTCTGTGGGTGCTCTGTTTGTTAATCTGCACTTGGGAAAGAACTCACTAAATAACAACAAAACGGATCAAGAAAAAGCTCAATAGAAAATGAACATGTTTGCACTCACTACAGGCATGTCATCATAAGTTCGGATGGAGGCCAGTCGATCTGTGAAAAACAAGAGTGTGTGTGAGCATTATGTCAGTGTGCATGCTTTAAAACACAAACTTCTTACTAGGGCTGTCAAAGTTAACCTAATAATAATGCGTTAGCGCAAATTTGTTTTAATGCCACTAATTTCTTAAATGCATTAACACAATCGATTTTCCAGAGGTTGTAGCGGGCTCAGTTTTAAAGCTAGAATGAAGATACTGGCATCATATGAAGCTATGAACTATACTAGCTCATCTCGAAGGTTAAATAGCGCTCCAAACTTACACTAAATTTTGGCGAGGAAAAACTGTCATGGCCATTTTCAAAGCGGTCCCTTGACCTCTGACCTCAAGATATGTAATGAAAATGGGTTCTATGGGTACCCACGAGTCTCCCCTTTACAGATATGCCCACTTTTGATAATCACATGCAGTTTGGGGCAAATCATAGTCAAGTCAGAACACTGACACACTGACAGCTGTTGTTGCCTGTTGGGCTTGATTTGAGCATATTGCTTTATGCTAAACGCAGTACCTGTGAGGGTTTCTGGACAATATTTGTCATCGTTTTGTGTTCCAGTAATAAATATATAGATGCATTTGCATAAAGCAAGCATATGTTGATAAGAGTATTAAATACTTGACAAATCTCCCTTTAAGGTACATTTTGAAAAGATAAAAAAAGTGCGATTAATTTGTGATTAATCGTGATTAACTATGGACAATCATGCAATTAATTGTGATTGAATATCTCATTTACTATGAGGTATTTAACTCTTGTGTAAAGATTGCAGACTCCAATATAAACAAAACAAATGTACTTCCAGCATAAACCCCTTTAAAAGCTGGCACCAGCCCGTGAACTCACCCATGGGGTTTCCTCGTAGGTCCTCCAGTCTCTCGTGAATGAGCGACATCTGTCTGTCCAACTGTCCGTTTAGCTCAATCTGTGTCTCATACCTTGTCTTCCACTCATTTCCTGGTACACAATAAACAGGAAACTGTCACACTATAGTCACATTTGAGTGGGTTGTTCTTGGGTGACATCTTGCCTCTGTTGGGCAAGGTGACAGATATATAATAATATTTAAAAAAAAAAAAAAAATCACTTAAAAGTTACTCACCTTCCCCATCAACACTGTGCAGTCTTTCCTGCAGCTCACACATGGTGCTCCGCAGGTCAGACACTGACTCTTCAAGCATTTCTCTGTAATCAAGAACCAAGATTATGTTATTTTTGCAGTAAAAAAAACAAAACATTTAATCTCTTTGATAATAAATTGACTTAAAATAAACTTACTTCATCTCTCTCTCTTGCTCAAGTTCTGCCTGCAGGCGTGCCAAATCGTATTTGCTGTAGTCGCTATCTGCAGTCATGTTTCTGAAAAACTGACATCAACTGAGTAAAGTTTGTGCCACGGGGTTTCCATGGAGACCGCTGTTTCCGGTTCGTTCAGGCGGCCTCGGACATAATAGCGCATGTTAGCGGGAGGTTTGAAAAGGAAACCGCCTTCTCGGTTTAATATGACAGCATACGAATAAATAACTCATAAATTACATATTTGTCACGTACAGTGACTTTATTTTTGCAATGCAGCCATTTTATGGGGCTCATTTCGCGCTTAATTAGGCCTGAAAATGGACTTCCTCTGTATACCGAGCTCTTAATTCAACAGTTAACATTAATGCCGGTTGATTTATCTCCCACACCATCTTATTATAATTGGAAAGTACAATATGCAATTGGCGCAGCAGAGTTCTTATACTTGTAGTATAGTTCATATTATAGTTGCAGTACAAAATACAACTTGGGTGTAAACTAGTTTTTAGTGTACTACTCTTACTTTTAAGCTATACTTAAAATTATATTTTTATAACTAAAAAGTGGGCCAATTTAGTCCCAAGAAGTATTGAAGTAGTACACTTAAAAGTATACTACTAGTACATTGATATTAGTATACTTATTACATTAACTTAACTTAACCTAACTTACTTGGGAACATACTTGAACTTTACCTAAGTTTATTTCATAAAATAAACTTGAAGTTTACTACTTTTTTTGTAAGGGGATATTTGTTTTTGAGAAGCATCCAATAAAAAAATATAAAAATTCATCTGGTTAAAATGTGCATTCATATTTTTTTCATGTACAACATTTGTGTGTTTTGCTTTACATTATTATTGCGCTTTCATACAGATCATACATACAGGTGGCCAATCTATAAGTCTGTTTAGTGTTTACTAGTAAAATAACAAAACACAAAACAAAACAATGCAGCCAACCTTGATCTAAATTTGGCCATTAACTTAGTAATAAAAAGAATAATAATACATTTATTTTATATAGTGCTTTAAAAAAGTAAAACAAACAAACAAAACAGAAATAATAATAATAATATATATATATATATTTTTTTAAAAAGGCTTAGGCTAATTCCAATATTTTTTCCTCATTGTTTTTACATTCACAATTAAAGGTGTTATCGATAACATTTTTATGTATGTTTAATCGTTTTAAAAATTTTTGAGGGTCCAAAATTAATGTTTTGTTTATCTCTGTGGAAGATATCTGACGTTTGGTTGCCACTTCTAACAAGGCTTGTGAGCCAATAGTAAAATAACATTGGTATCACGTGGTGTCTCTGGGTCGTCAGTTAGTGTGGAAAAAAAGGATAAATGGCTGAGATTGATAATAAGTGCCTGGCAACAACTTGTTGTGAAGTAAATGCAATGCAAGGGAGAATGCAACATCTAGTGGCTGAATGTTATCAAAAGCACCTTTAATACAACTAAATATCCACTTCGGAAGATGAGTGGCCTATTTCGTTGTATAAATGTGCAAATGAGGAGTTGATCCATCAATCTGACAGAAACCTTCAAGCGAAGCATTAAAACGCCCTGCGGGAATCTATTCCATCTTCTCTTCCTCCTCTTTCTTCTGCTTCTCTCTCCCATTTGTGTCTGCTTGATGCTCTCGTTTCTGCGCGTCCTTCCCCTCCGTTTGTGCTGGCTGATCCCCCGAGCTTCTGGCCATGGCCTTGGCCGTCTTCTTCCCTGCAGTCTTCAGGATGGCTAATGGACCCAGATTGTCAATGTTGTACGCGGTCACACCAACATTGATCACTGACTTGACAGCAGTGTCTGTAGCTTCACCTGCATCGTTACCGTACCTTCACCACAAATAATATGGTTAGGTGGTTAGGGAACAGTGGTTTGGTGCTGTCATTCACATCAACACACTAAAAGGTCAAGAAAAACAGTCAGATTTCACTTTGTAGCGGTTTTATTAGCAAGAAACCAGGAAGAGGGGCTACAGATAGTATGAACAGCAAGAGCAGCATCACCCAGCAAAAGCAGCTAGACCCAGAAAGACACAAACACAACAGAAGCTTAAACATCAAGTCAAAAAAGAACCCAAAACACATATTTTATATGTCTAGATATAAATGAATCAAAGAAAGTTAGTTTGAGGAAACAAAAAGACAAATCTGTGTTAGCGGTTAGATTTGGAAAATGTCTTATTGTGGGTTATTTTCTGACTTGATCTGGATTAATGAAAGAGTGTACGTGAAAGAGTTGATCAGTTGTTAGTTCACAAGTCTTTGCCTTTACTCCCCCGGGCAGTCATATGTTGCCGGACATTTTTAATAGATTTTCTAAGCCCTTAAACCTGAAAAGAAACAGGTGTGAAAGCAGATCAGTTTCCCAACGTACCAAGAAGAAAGCAACACAGTAGGCTGGTTTCTGATCCAGTGATCTACTGTTGTTTAAAGAAACCAAAGAGATTCAGAAATAGGTTGGAAACAAGATCTAGAATAGTTTATTAAAATCAGAAATTTTTTCTATCTATTAAATGAAGAAGCGGAAATGGGAAATGTCAGGACTTACTTGTACGTCATGATTGTGACAGTTTCTGCTGAAACGCTTTTGCCAACAAGCTTTGCTCCGGTCTCCAGACTAGACCAAACGGTAGAGAAACCTGGTTTGGATGTAAATTAAAAAAAAATGTTTGAGTACTCTAGAAAGACTTGGATCACCAAATATTTTAAATGCCAAAACATGACTCATTATTTTAACATTTTACGTTACATAGAGCTAATGATATAACAACAATGTAAGACAATGTACGCATACTTGCCAACCCTCCCGATTTTCCCGGGAGACACGCGTTTTTCATTGTCCTCTCCCGGTTTCCCCCCGGGGTCACAATTCTCCTGTATTTCTCCCAATTTATGGCAAGTTTTCACACCTTATGTTCCTTTTCGTTATCTCACCCTGTTTCTGCGGTGTACAGCGTGTATAAGCCCTACTGTTTCTACCCGGACGACTATACAGCTACAATACAGCTACAGAAATAATGGGTTGTATGGCGCAGTGATGCCGTTGTCACATTGTGTCTGAAAGGGCCTTCAGTGAGTGAGAGACGGAGCCAGAAATGGAGAGTACTATGAGAAAGAAATACTCAAGCAGGGGCAAAAAAATGTATGAATAAATGAAAACTGATTAATATTAGACTAGTTTATACCAGAGATACACACAAATTCACGCCAGCGTTTGTTTCAGTATGTTTCAATGAGAAAAACAATGGTTACAAAGTTGTTGCGTTCAGCTAGAAAGGGCGAATTATTCAGTTTTCTTTCCTGAGAATTAAAAGTAGAATTAAAAGTAGGTATATTTAAGATAAAAATGCTGTTGCAGTGTACTTATTATTTTGTTGTTTTCATTCTTTAAAAGTCACCAGAATGCAGGAAACAAAGTCTCTGAAACTCAAATGTCTCCGGGGGAGGACCCCAAGACCCCCCCACTTTGGTTTTGAAATCCTCCCTTTTTTTTGAGGTCTCAAGGTTGGCAAGTATGAATGTATGAGGATATATATGAATAGCGTAACTTTATGTTGATCTTGAAATTTCCATTATATAATGGTACATACCTTGTACACTGCTGGCTGCCACAAACTTGGCTCCATCCCAGTTGGACGGGCCGCCATCTTTGTTCTTCCTCATAGACTCTGGGACCAGCTTAGCGCCCTGTTTCTTCACATGGGGAGCCACCTTGTCTGCCACATGTCCTGCCACCGTACTCACTCCATTAACTGTAAATATATATACACAAATATATAGGTACATAGCCATATTAAGTTACAGTATGGGAGACTAATGGCATGCAATGAAAGAAAAAAAGAAAAGAAAATCAAGCGTTTATCAGAGTTTTCTTCAGCCATGTGAAAAGTTTGATTTGATCCTGGGCTACTGTAGAAACATGGCTGAGCAACATGGCGGACTCCGTGAAGAGGACACCCTCCCTATGTAGATATGAAGGGCTCATTCTAAGCTAACGAAAACACAACGATTCTTAGTTTCAGGTGATCATGCACTAATGAAAACATAGTTATGATTTTTTTTTTTCTGCTAATAGATCCCCTGATATGTTACACACTGTTCCTTAAAGTACTTACCCAAAAACTGGCTGACTTTCAAAGCACCCCCGGTGGCCTGTTTAGCCGCATTCAGACCTTTGGTGACGCGAGGGCTGACCTCTGAAGGGGTTTCTTCGGGCGTGATGTGGTCCCGGATCTTGGCAGCTCCTTTATGAATGGCCCTACCAGTGGCCTCTGCTCCTTTCACAAACCCTATACTCAACCGCGTGGCTCCTACAGACAGAAATACCTCGGGTTTTAAACGTTAACTAGCAATATCATGGATTGTTGTGTTGTTAAATATCCACTAAGAGGTGGTTGGTCAAAGTTTTCCTTGCAGCACTCAATGCGGTTCAGGAGAGATTGATGCACGGGTAAACAATGCCATCTAGTGGTCAGACGGAGGAACATCTACTGTGTATACAGACTGTGTACAACACTGTAGTGATATTTTGTTTGGATTTTTTTTTTTGCCTTAATTAGGGCTCACAGAAACACACCTGTCAAGATCCCTTGTGCCATCTTCTCACTCCATCCAGGAAGTGGTGGTTTGTCCATCTCCCCTGTTGGCACTGTCAGTTCTCCGTGCTCTTTCGTGGGACCAAGGGGGATTTTCTCACTCAGGTTGATGACCTCTACCCCCGTCCCCTCTGGACCCTGTCATTAAGTCATATTGCTAAAGAGTTATCATGACAGGACACACAGGAAGATGCTTTTAAAATGTGTATACACCCAAACAGGTAACATGTAAGAATGTAAGCATGTCATAGCTTACATTCCTGTAAGCTATGACTCAGCTGGCTAAGAATGTTTTTAACCACAACGTCACAGCTGCTTAGTTCCTCTTGAAGTGTCAAGAGAGAAAAGTGACGCTATGAGAGACTGCACTCTACAAGAAGGTGTAGTCATTATTCATTTATTTTCAACACCCTCCTTTTCTCTCCAAACACAGAAAAACAGTCTAAGTTAGGGCGGTCAAAGTTAACGCGTTACTAACGCATTAAGGTAAAATCGTTTTAACGGCAGTAATTTCTTTATCATATCGATCTTTTGGAGGTTGTAGGCGGCTCAGTTTTAAAGCTAGAGTGAAGATGGCCTCATATGAAACTAGAAAACCTAAGGAATCCATTGGTACCAACCATTTCATACTAGCTTGTGGTGAAGGAGGTTAAATAACGCTCCAAACTTACGCTAAATTTTGGCGAGGAAAGACTGTCATGGCCATTTTTAAAGGTGTCCCTTGACCTCTGACCTCAAGATATGTGAATGAAAATGGGTTCTATGGGTACCCACGAGTCTCCCCTTTACAGACATGCCCACTTTATGATAATCACATGCAGTTTGGGGCAAGTTATAGTCAAGTCAGCACACTGACACTGACAGCTGTTGTTGCGTGTTGGGCTGCAGTTTGCCATGTTATGAATTTCTTTGTGTTGGTAATTGATTTCCAATAATAAATATATATACATTTGCATAAAGCAAGCATATTTGCCCACTCCCATGTTGATAAGAGTATTAAATACTTGACAAATCTCCCCTTACGGTACATTTTGAACAGATAAAAAATGTGCGATTACTATGCGATTAATCGTGATTAATCATGGACAATCATGCGATTAATCGCGATCAAATATTTTAATCGATTGAGAGCCCTAGTCTAAATATATTGTTCTAAATCACATGCATTCCCATCCTTACATCTGCTCCCTGTTACTAACAGTAAAGACTGACCTGGACCCTGAGTTCAGCGAGCTGCGAGAGGAGGTCCTGAAACGTCTCTCGGTGGACAGCGGGCAGTTCGGAGGACAACACTATGCCCACGTAGGACCCTGGCGTCTCTGACAAGGTGTCGGGGAACATGAAGATCCCGGAGTTGGCCAGTAGCACTGGGATGTCCGGTGAGAGCGGGTACAGCCAGTCACACACCTTGAAAACACAGAGACGCACGAAAATAAGGAGGGTGGGAAATGATGAAGGTCATCACCTATGTAGCAGGTTGCATTCACTCTGACTGATCATAGTTATAATTGGTTTGAATTAAAACAAGTGACATACACTTAACGTCCACTATTCTTAGCAATAACCTCATAAGTGAAGTGAGAGATTTGTTTCTCCAGTTCAAAGATGGGAACTGAAAATCATCCCATGTCCAGTGCTATTTTCCCAATCAACTATGTAAAAGGTGGTTTCTTATGAGGCCCCAAGGGGCACAAAAATGCATCGTCATTTCCCGGCAAGCACAGTGTCCCCTGTTCCTTTTGACCCAATGTTTACCCCTCTCAAAGACACATTACAGGATTTTAGCCCCATCAGGACTCGTGTCAGTCGTCCACACAGACATAATACAGATACAGACTTGCTGCTGCATCGTGCCACTGGTATGCCGCCTGACAGAGTGACATTGCGAGGGCGCAGGACACTAACCAGCAGCACAACAGAAGCGCAGAGTCATCTGTTAATGGGACCATTGTGCTGCCGGGAAACAAAGCGGTGCCAGAATACAGGAGAGCAGCCGACCAGCCCGGCCTGGTGGGAAACAGAGTCATGGGTTGGGCGGCATAATACGCGCTTTGTAGAGGTGCCAGAATACATTATTGTTACTTAATTACGTTCTATATTGACTCAATATCTTTTTTTGCCAACCCTCCAATAGTTGTATTCTATTAGCATGATAATACAGAGGAAATCCATTTCCTAGAATATACAGTAGGCATTGTTGTTATTGTTTATTAAGGCATAGTGGAAAGTAATACTGCTCAAACATAAATACAATAGGACAGCTCGATTTAATTAATTTAAGCCGCAAGTATAATAGGTTTCACATCACTCAAGTATAGAGCTGCAACGATTGATCGATTAGCTGTCAACTATTAAATTAATCGCCAACTATTTTGATAAAAGATTAAATCGGTTTGAGTAATTTTTTTAAGGAAAAGAAAGTGATTCCAGCTTGTTAAATGTGAATATTTTCTGGTGTCTTTACTCCTCTATGACAGTAAACTGAATATCTTTGAGTTGTTGACAAAACAAGACATATGAGGACGTCATGTTGGGCTTTTGGAAACACTGATCGACATTTTTCCCCATTTTCTGACATTTTATAGACCAACAACTAATCGATTAATCGGAAAAATAATCGACAGATTAATTGACAATGAAAATAATCGTTACTTAAAAACTAAATCCAAGTCAGCATTTAAAGCTCATTTTTGACTTGTTTTATCATAACGTGCATGTTGTCAAACTCAAAGTTGTCATCATCACCAAGACAACACCATCATTTGCAAGCATAACATTTGTGACTACTGTCGTACTCATTCTATACACTATATACCAACACAATGACTCATAGTTAGTTCTAAAACTGGTCTAATGGTGATGAAGTGGTTTCACCCGGGGTGGTTTGCTGTTCACACATACCTTACTCATCTCTAAGACACACGCCCAAGGAAAATGCATAGCTGATAAACCCACACCCACATGCATGCAGATATTTATTATAACAAACTGTAGACTCACATGTAGAAATGCTGAGGGAGTTTCAGCAGTGGAATCCTTGTGCTGACTGTTAAACGCGATGATGCGAAGGAAGCCTGGATAGGTCAGGGAGCTGACCTGCCCGCTTGGTGCCACAAAAAACATCTGCACCCCAGAGGGGATGAAAAGCAGCTCGTTTCCATCTCTTCCAGCTGTTGCCCCGGTCTGCTTTGCTGGCCCGAGGCCGCCTCCAGCATGACCGTGAGACAGGCTGCGGTGGCCGATACTTGGCTGCGATGTGTATGCTGGAGGCTGATCCCCTGGGTTAGCCATGGCTACAGTTCCTGGAGCCACTGCAGGGAGCGTGTGTTTGTGCTGAACAGCAGGGGACGCAGGCCTGGGAGGGACTTTTGGGGTTGTGTTCTGGGTGGTGGTGGTGGGTATGGTGGGGTACAGATGGTGGAGGGAGCTTTGGGGAGGCTGGCTGCTTGTTGCCAGGTCTGGGTAAAGATTGTGAGGAAGATCCATCAACAGGCGGCCCCTCTGGCCTTCTGTCATCAGCTGAGAGGTCGCCAGGTCAGAGAGGTGGGCATCGACAGTCCTCAGAGTGTCCCTCATCCTCTGCTGAAGATGCCTGGCCCTGTCCCAGACCGCCCCCTGCTGCCTCTCCCCCCCAGTGGGAACTTCCACTCCTTGGGTAAGGTGCTGTCGACCTTTCCTGTAATACACCAGGCACTCCCCTCGGTTCCCGGCCTCTTCAGCAGCCAGCCCTCGGCTCAGAGAATAAAACGCCAACTCATACTGGTCCTTGATGAGCAGCAGCTCAGCAGGCTCAGTCATACTGAGGAGTAGACGGGATGCAGAAACTAGAGAGGAAAGAATGGAGGCAGAGAGGAAGTCAAGAGGGCTATCTCCAAAGTGACACAAAAGTTGTAACTGACAGTCAGGTTGGGTATACACACTGGGGTATCGCAATATTATGTTTTGTGATACTGTATCGATTCTCAAAAACACTGTATCGATTTTTAATTAATAGTTTACATGCCAAGATTAACTCAGTCAATACTTTCTTTCATTTGCAAAAAGATGCGCCCTCTCAGTTGTATGTGCCCTCTCAAAGTAGCGCTATGATGTTGGATGTTACAGGGACTGTGATAAATGCAGATCCACTCTTCTGATTGCATAAAAAAAGAAATTTTTTTTTACTCCGATTTTATGCATATGTTGGGGTGTTCTTTATACTATGACAGTGTTCCAAAAATTTGATTTTAAAAAAATCGCAATATATCGCATTCATACAGTATCCCAATATATTGAATCGTAACCACTGTATCATGACATGTATTGCCAGATTCTTGCCAATACACAGCTCTAATATACACACAGTATTATTAAATAGGGCTGGGCGATATGGCCAAGATCTTCTATCACAATATAGGTAATTTCATATCTCAATAATGATATATATCACAATATAACATGTTTTCTATATGAAATAACCACATGGTAAAGCCTATTTTTGTATATTCCTGTATGAATTAAATACTGATTGAAATGAATTTGAAGAACTTGAGCGCAAAAAGAACAGAACAGCTTTAAGTGAAATTATAGAGAAAAAATAAATAAATATCGGCCTAGATAGAAACGATATAGAAAAATATATACGATAGACATTTTTATATCATTTTCACGATATATATTGTCATATTGCCCAGTCCTATTATTAAATAAGCTATTGAGTTCTTGGTGTAGATTGTTTTAGGCTTAATGGTTTTGAATATTATCACTTCGGTTACTTGGATGGGGGGATAGTTTAGATTATAAAACAACATGAGTAAAGAATTTAGGCAACAGAGAGACAGAAAGAGTACCTGTCACCAAGATATGCAACTAAAACAGGTGTGAAAAGGAAGTGAAAAGATACTTGAATACATTTTCAACACTGACACAGGTACTCTGAACGCATCACGGCAGAGTAGAAAATCTCTGTAATGTTGTTGTTGGCAGGTTGTATAGCCTGAGCAAGCATGAGCAAACACATCAGGTTTAACCTGAACAGCAAGAGCAAGGATTTTCCTCTGAGCTTTCTTAAGAAGTCTTCTCTAGACGGCAGATTTACATTTAAAATAACAGAGTGTACACCAGTATTCTTCATCTCAGTATCAAATATATCAAAACCGATAATAGCTGCTACCTTTTCAGACAACTTGACAATAAAGTTAAATGTGGCTTACCTTGAACTTCAATATCCCGGGAAAGAGAAAAAAACAAACAATAAATAAGTGGTTTCAGAAAGTCCTTATTTCAGTTCTTCTGCACTTTTAAAGATGTTAAAATACCTGCATATATCAACATGTGTTCACTTCACTGACTGAGTTAATCTGACTCACCCACCGGCCAGCAGCTACACACAGAGCGACACAAATGGCTTCCTGCCAACACTTTCAAAATAAAATTCACAGGCTACACGTTAAAATCTTTGAATACATTATTACAAAAAATGCATTAATACATATTGATTTACTCCCTTTACATGAAATATTAAAAAATAAACTCACAAAAATGCTTGAATATATTATAAAATCACTCGAAAAGATATGAAAGATGCTGTAATTCATGATTTAAAGATCATTATTAACAAAATATATTACAACTGATGACTTACCTGCTTTAAAAAAAAAATGAACATGAACCTGCATGAACACCTGCAAGTAGAGTGACCACATCCCAACAAACCAAATGTGGGAGAAAGAGTATGTTTGTGTGGGACAATGTGGGACATGTTTCCCTCTGGTTGAAAAAATCTTTGAGAATCACCTTCCACCGGCTTCACCCAGTTATAAGTAGTTTCACAGTCTTTGCTGTAGCTGCATTTCCTTTTCTTTGTGGTAGTTTCCATCATATTCTGCCTAAATCTGCATAGCATAGCATAGCATAGCATAGCATCTGTTTTCTTCCCAGACATTGGATAAAAGCCATATTTTAGAAAAGCGTCTGTCCTGCAGTGGTTTGACTTATGAAAACTAGAGACATAGTATAAATATGTGGGACACAGGATAAAAATGCTGTGTAGTCCCTCAAAAAGTGGGACACCTGGTCACCCTAGCTGCAAGTATTAAAGTATTCAGTCGTGACGTAGGTTTTATTAAAAATAAGTTATTGTTTATTTACATAAACTATATGAAAGAAAATCTCAAGGAAATTAAGGTGTCCAGACTGATGAGTGTGGCATATATGGGATTGGCTGTAGAATCAGCTGTGTTTGTTTTGTTCTCAATGTAATAATAGCTCAGGCAGAAGCGTCAAAGAAGGGTGGGGCGGTTATTCATAGTGAAGGAAAGGCAGAACAGCAGGTGCAGTGATCAGTGAAACACGAAAATACCTGTAAATGGAGAGATAAAAGACACTTAGAGATGAGAAATTGAGTCCTGGATGCATTAACAACCCAGACAATCTGCAAATTACACATGAAAGATCTCAAAGCCCTGTAGTTTACATACGCAGTTTGTAAAGTTGTCTCCATATATATATTTTAAACTTAATTAAAAAATCTATAAACTATGCCTTACTTTGAACTCTTATACTTTTCCCTGATGGCCTGTTGTGGGCGACTCTCTGCACTGACGTATAGCTTGTGGAGGTCAGTCATGCAAGGCACAATTTCAGCCGTGGTATAACCGGTAAAGGCATGTAAGGAATCAGGCTAAAATACGAAAAGAAAAGTAGCCTAAAAAGTCACATTTTGGCTAAGGAATTCTCGTAAAAAAGGAACTCAAACCAATAATGTGGACAAACTTACCCAGAGAGATTTGTTTACAGTGTAAGTAGCTAGGCAGTAGGTTCCAGCTGCCACTATAGACGGAGTGTAACGTAGGAATGGATCAATTTCCAGCAGGCTTAACTCTGCTACATACTAGAAGCAGCAAAAAAAAAAAATCAATATATGATCAAGGGACACGGAGAACTGTAACTTCAAAAGGCAGTGGGCACAAATCCATAATCTGGCTGGCATTTGAGGTATTGATTTTGCTCACCAGGGCGAGGTTCTCTGTGTTGGCGCAGACAGAGTGGACGGACATGTAAAGGCGAAGGAACTGGTTTGTGGTGGGGGCTGCCATCTTGAAAGCCAGCACTCTCAGGAAAACGTGCTCCATCCGGACCAGCTGCTTCTTGGTGTAGGTGCCGTCGGTGGTGTACACAAACTCGTTGAGCTCAGGAGGGGAGATCTCCTCATATTTCCTACAAGGTGACAGGATCAGGCGACATCAGCTTGTAAATTCCCTTACCAAAAATAAGTCTATTCAAGTGTGTTATTAGTATACTTCATTTAAACTTAAAATAAGAGAGTATACTTTCAGTTTACATTTTATATACGTATCAGTGATATACTTAAAAAAACTATACTTGGCTCATACTGACAAGTATACTTAAAAGTCTAAGTATACCTGGCTTTTACTGACAACTATTCAGAAAAGTCTAGGTATACTTGGCTTATACTTGTAGTTATACTTTTGATAGAGATATACTTAAGAAAAGTATAATTAAGTATTAATTAATAATATTACATATTCGTGCCTTATAGGCTTACAGGAAGGTCAACTTGTAGTCATGCTTACTTTTTGATAGAGTAGCCTATTAAAGTGTTTGTAAACGGATGTTTTGTAATGAATTTACTTAAATTCATCAAGAATTTTCTACGTTTTTGGATTCTCCGTTCACCGTGGAGGCATGTGAGAATTTTTTTTTTCTTTTATCATCAAAAATATCAAGTCAAATAGCAAAAGGAGCAAGTCTCTTTATGTAATACATAAATCATCGGCTAAGTGCTATAAGTTAGAGTTATAAAGCATATTTTCATAAATTATAAAGTAGGCTACAAGTATATACAAATATACTTGCAGTATAAAAACTATTAAACAAGTAGTTTATTCAGAGTATAGTACTTTAGGTATACTATCTGTATATAATCTATCTATCTATCTATCTATCTATCTATCTATCTATCTATCTATCTATCTATCCATAGCTACAGTACAAATAAAAATTAGATGTAAACTAGTTGTGTACTCAAAGTATTATAACTATTATTATAGTGTGTATTATAACTATTTTTACACCTAAAAGTATACTTAAAAGTATACTTTCATAAACTAAAAAGTTGGCAAATTTAGTCCGAAGAAGTATTGAAGTAGTACACTTACAAGTATACTACTAGTACATTGATATTAGTATACTTACTACATAAAGTATACTTGGGGGAAATATACTTGAACTTTACTTAAGTATACTTCATAAAATAAACATGAAGTATACTACTTTTTCAGTAAGGGTTGCCATGAATCATCCCGTCAATGTCACTCCATGAGGTTGATTCTTACCACGACCACTTTTGACAAATCAATGACTGGACTGGAAACGTATGAAATCTTAAAAAAATGCTTACGCAGCAATCATCAACGCAGCCGTGCCGACCAGCTGCAGCTTGCCCCGTTTCACGTATGCCGTGCCGGAGAGAAAGCGGTCCATATAGTTGACGGCGAGGTGCAGAGTTTCAGAACGCAGCTTGTATTCCAGGACGACTTCCACCAGCCAGTCCACCAGGATGATCCGCATGTCGTTGGTGATCTCTGGGTGTTTCTCTAAGTAGCCTGGCCTCGGCCTGGACCTCATCTGGCGTTAGAGACAAAAGCGGTTATCATTTGCAGTGAACTGAAGAGCAAAACTTCAGAACTACAAAGCATTTAATGCACAGTAATATGAAAGAAATGAGTCATAGTTCAGGTAATTTCGCACTTCACTCTCCCTCAAGTGCAGGTGAATGTCATCTGCATACTCAGAAACACACAGCACCTCCTCTGACATCAGGGAATTATCTTGTTCAGACTGCATAGAAACATCCTGGCATGAACCTGCAAGAGTGAACAGCAGTAGTATAAAGATAATAAAGACTGAAAAAGAAAAAAAAAATCTTGGTAAATATTGTTTATTTGCCAAACTCACTTGAACTCAGTTCCAGCAGGAGTCTTAAATCTTCATTTTGCAGGGCAGCAGTTTCTCTGTCTAGGTAATAGCTGTCTGACACCACTTCCTGACCAGAAGCCGCAAGAACGACTTCACGAGCCTCCTCGACGTACACATCATAGCTGGAGCTGGAGGGGCGGCCAAGGAAAGCGAGCTGGGAGCTGTCCGAGATTGAACTGTGTTTGGAAAATTGGCTTCCCTGTGGAGAAAAATGGGTCAACGCGAGACAAGATTGGCACATTAAGTTGAAATGTGAATGTTCCGTGAGGGGAAATTGAATTGAAAACGACAGTAAAGTAATGATCACTTACCTGGCTGAGCGATCGACCACGCAGCTCGTTTTCTGACAACACACCGAGGGCTGTGCGCTGCTTGGCTCGCTGGACCTGCGGTGCTTCTACCTTGCTTGAAGTTGGAATGTTTTTGTTGCTAGTGTGACTGCCGCAATGGGCATTTTTGCTGAAGTTCATCTTTAAACGAGGAGAAGGGGAAAGACAGTGTAAAAAGGTGACCACCATGGCATGCTGGAGAGGAAACGTAACAAAAACACTTCTTAAAAAAAAAGGAGTTTAACAGGTAGTCTACATAAATCATTACATATTCTGTACACCTGCGAAGTGGACCATATTATGTCGTATTTGTCAGTGCCCTGTACGTATAGTAGGCCTGTGGTTCCCAACATGGGGTCAGGACCCCAAATGATGTACTTTTTTTCATATTTTCAAATATATGCTTTTTATTGTGAAATACTGGATTCCTTTAGCTCTTCAACCATAGAAACTATTCAAATGAAACAAACTGACAAAGAAACATCACCCATAGCAACGTGTAGATATGTGCAACCTGTAGTAAGCAATGAAGACGACGTTGCTTTATGTTGTTGGGAACCGCAGCAGCATGGTATATGTTAGTCATATTGGTTAGGTGGTTACTTTATGGCCTCCCTGACCGCAGTACAGCATCTAAATAGGGCTGCAACTAATAATTCTTTTCATTATTGATTGATTTGAAGTAAGGCTGTCAAAGAAAAACTGGCAAGGCCATTCTCAAAGGGGTCCCTTGACCTCTGACCTCTAGATATGTGAATGAAAATGGGTCCTATGTTGATAAGAATATTACATACTTGACAAATCTCCTTTTAAGGTACATTTTGAATAGATAAAAAAATTTGCAATTAACTTGTGATTAATCACTATTAACTATGGACAATCATGCGATTAATCGCGATTAAATATCTTAATCGATTGACAGCCCTAATTTGAAGTGATGATGAAGTAATTTGTCAGAAAATACTGAAAAATACCCATTATACATTCTCCAGAGCCCAAGGAGACATATTCAAATTACTTGTTTCCATTTAAAAACTCAAAAATATTCAATTTACTATGATATATGACAAAGGAGAGCATCAAATCATCACATTTGAGAGGCTGGGACCAGTGAATGTTTGGCTATTCTGCTTGAAAAATGACTGAAATGATTAATCAATCATGAAAATACTTGCTGATTAATTTTTTGATTAATTGATTAATAGTTTCATCCCCTAAAGGTCCAAAACAGATGAAGAAATAAAGAAACAAAACAAACTTTTACTGAAATTTAAAGCTAATGTTTACTGGTCCCACAATTGAAAAAAGTGTGGAAAAAAAAAATCAGTAGCCTTTTTTTTTAATAGATCTAGCAGTGGACATTTATCAAAGTTCGATTAAGTGTATAATGGGGAGCACACATCATTTTTCAGGTGCACTGAAGATGTCAGACACATCATTACCATGGTTACAAGAATATACCAGTGTCCATCAGTCATCAGATAGTTACACAAGTTAAGACAAACAGAGGTAGAAAAACAAAGCTCCAGTGTATAACAGAGCACGTCCCAACAATAGTTTCCTGTCTGGTTCAAATATAAAAGCGGCTACAATCTGTTCTTGACTAAAAACTCACCATAATCGGGACCAACGTAGTCAACAGTTTAACGTTAGGTGAGGAAAGTGGGAGCAGCGCATTCCACCAAAGCAGAGAAATTACCGGTAACTTTCTTATTCGTTGCTTATTAGGAGACAAACAGCGACCTCTCGCTACGATCAAGCGATATAAATCAGCTTCCTGGGTGTCGGATGTTATTTTAGTCCAGCGGGGAAGTTTCCGTCAGGTTTCCTTTTAAACTAATCAGCTGTTTCCTCCGAACGGTTCCGTCCAATCACTTTTCCGAACGCAACAGCTGACGGCGAACGACGTCGTGCGTCAGGAGCCCATCGCAGGATTTATGAATATGTAATTTAATTAACTAATATAGTGAAATAGAAGCGCTCTAACAAACATATTAGGAACACACTCAGTTATGTTTCTGTCCCTTCATCTAGATGTTTTTGGTCTTCTTTATTTGAGGATATACAGTGGGAGAACGCTTGGGAAATTTGTGGTATATACTGTATCAATTACAAACTTAAAGTGGCAGTATGCAACAATTTTTTGGCATAATTTGGCAAAAATGCTATAATAACCTTTCAGCATATTGTAATTCAAGTGGTCTGAGAGAAAACTAGACTTCTGCTCCTCTTCATGGCTCTGTTTTCAGGCTTTAAAAATGTCTAGCCCGTGACGGCACATTTTGACTAATCACATGTCATTTCAGAGAGAGAGAGTTCCTATTGGTTGTGCTCCGGTCATGTGACCAGAACTTGGCTTCCTTAAACAGATTTTACAATGGCGGGGGAGTCACAAACTTTCTCATATTACAGCTAAACAGTACACTACAAGATGATTCTGAGAACATTTGAGGTGAGAAATAGGCATTACAGTAACAGAATATTGATTCATATTTGATCAGCGCTGCCTAGTTTGACCGTTTGGTCGGAGATCGCGAGTGATTGACAGCCGGCTCTCATAGACGGCAGCTGGACAGCGGACCTTGTTTTCCTCCGGTAAGTGAAATCCTTCAGATGCCGTTAGGAGCACCGGAGGACACAGTAGGACACAGAGGAACATGATTTTTTTCAGGTTACCTGTTTCATGTACTACTGTCACGATATAGCGACCGTTTTCTAAAAATAACTTTTTGAAATCATATTTCCGCCAATCTCGCATACTGCAGCTTTAAGGAAGTGTCTTTCAAGATATTACATAGAATTTATCCAGTAAAACTTGTGTTGGAAAGATTCAAGCTGGAAATGAAGAGAGCATTTCCCATCTATTCTTTCGCTGTATACATACAAGAAAGTCCCGGATGGATGTGGCCAACTTTCTACAAAAGAAACTTAACTATGTAAACTACACAAGATATTTGAGGGCAATAAAAAAAAAAAATTGTGGACGTCCCTATATAAAGCTTCATGTTTTGTCTTGAGTGAAGAATAACCTGCAAGTTCTACATTGTCCATAAGATGGCAGTCTTTCTCTTCAGTAATACTGGTCTGATGTTTTTCATCTGCAGTAAATCAACCAGACTTTTGACATGTTATGTCAAATGACCATTTTAGGGCTTGTCAGATTATGTAACCGTATAGACGCAAAGTCTCATCACAAGGCTATACTGTAAAGCCCCAAATAGTCAAATAACAGGAAGGCTGGATACATTTATGATTGCTCATAACATTGTGAATTAAATCTAATTTTACAAATTACCAAAGAACCTTTGCTCACTCAAACTCCTCAGGGAACGAGATGGTGCAAAGCAGTGAAATACGCATCTGATTAAAATACCAAAGTGACTCAAAGTATCTTTCTTCGCCTGCAAACCGAGGGGATGTTTAGAGTTGCCTGAAATTATTATTGTTACGATGATGATGATTATTATCTCATCTTAGAACTATAGGCAGTAAACTATAGAGTCAGGTATGGGAGGTTGGGAGGACCCAGGAGCATTAGCCAGAGTGCTGCTGCTGCTGCTGAGCAGCTCCAGTGGAGCAACGGGGGATTAAGGATTCCAATTTGCAATCTTTTGGTCACAAGGCTGCTTCTTGAACCTTCAGCCAACCGTCACTCTTATACTTTCCCGGCTGTATTTGATGGAAGGCTCCTGCAATTTTTTGCACGCATGTTGTTTTTTGTGTGTGCATTTATCATTGTACTATGTTCTACCCTCCTCATTGAACAGAACAGTGTGTTTCACTAATCCTCCTTTTCCTTTCTTTAAGGTGATAATTTGGGTGTTTTGAAGTGGGGTTGTATGTGGTGATCAGTTTTTCCTCCATCTAAATGTGTATAAAACAAAAGACATGATTATTGACTTCAGGAAGTCACCACCAAGCCTCTTTTTTTTTTGACAAATAACTTAATTTTGTGCTCAAAGTAAAAAAAAAAAGAAAAAAGAAAAAAAGAAGGTTGTTGGTAAAATGGGAATATGACGTATGACTACAGTAGAAGCTGCAGGCTTGGGCTAGCTTAACATGTTGCATTAGCTAAATAAGGGTTTTCATTTTATTTTTAAAACTCCACTTTAGTTTAGTGTGTTTATTTTCACAACGGCATTTGTGTGTGCCGAGAACGGGTGAAATCATTAGTCTACACAAAATCCCCCCGGTAGGATTAGCACAACACACTGACTGTCTCTCTCACTCGCTCTCTTCTTTACAGTCTCCTCCTGGAGATAAATTAATGGAAAGCAGTCGATGCCGTTTTGGAGGTTTTCTCATAGACTTCTATACAATAAGACTTCTTTTTGCAACCAGAGGAGTCGCCCCCTGCTGGCTATTAGAAAGAAATCAAGTTTAAGGCACTTCAGGATTGGCTTCACTTCTCAGACCTGGAGGTAGCCCACTTTTAAGAATACAAAAGCCCAATTAAATAATTCTTCTCTTTGGCTGATACCAAAACCACACTTATACACTTATATACTTATATATAACACCCAAATCAATATCGCCCATAATCAATCTTGGTATTTACAGGGCAAATATTATGACTCAATAGCATATTTAATTTTAACAAAATTAAATTTTGACACACGCTCATATGATGTTATCTTTACAGGACATCATAAAGTCAAAGATAATTAAGACCAGACCTACTGAATCTTTTCCTTTATGCAGCTGCTGTTCTTCAGGTGTTTAGAGCACATTTTCACAAACATGTTGTGTAGTTTATCGTTTGTGTAAAATTTCACAGTTTGTGAAGCTGAAACAAATGTCAATACCAGCTGCCCCGAGCGCCAAGACAAGGTACAGTTTAGTATTTTTCCCTTCTGACAGATAAGATGCATTGGAACAATGTTCTACCGCAGAACCGATGAAATATCCTCACCTATTTGGTCCAGTAGAGATGAGAGATAAGGCGGCCTGCTGTGGCTGTTTTCTCCCTTCAAAAAAATAAATCAATAAGTGGTCACACTGTGCTGAAGGGAGGGACTGAGCAAACACACACACACACACACACGCTTTCATACTTACACAAACAAACATGATGGCACCTGCTCGGGGGACACAAAGTCTCTTTGCCATCCTCTGTCTTTTTATCCCTCTTCCTCATTTCCGTTCAGTCCCTGAACAGATGCAGATTGCTTATGACAGATAGCATTGGTCTGCTGCCATTTCATTAACGTGATGTATTACTGGTGACAGGCTTGGACCAGATGGGTTGGGGGGGGGGGTTTGAGCATCACATCTAAAATACTGTGCCATCCAGGAAAATCCTCCCAGCTGGAGGATGGACACGTCTCATCTCTCAGCCGTACCCTCATCCAGTGGTGTTACCCCTGTTGGGAGGGATCGCAGCTCAGATCGTCTCTCACCCTGAGCACAGAAAAAAATGAATTTCAGAAAACACGAAACAGGCTGCTAACCTGCAGGATAAAGAGATGAAAAAGGCAACCTAATCTGCTGAGGTTGATCCATGTTGAACAGGCATTTTCCCCCATCGCCTTTAGCAGGAATAGAAGCAGATTAACTGATCAGGATTCAATCCAAATTTAAGAATCACAGTCAATGTTAGTCAGTCAGTTATTTCTTTATCTTCTTAGTATCTGTCATTTTACCCACAATCCTCTGCTCCCCCATCATTCGACAGACACGACGACTCAAAGAAGGGGTGAGAAATTATGGAGCCAGGTTAGTAAATGATGATGATTGGTTGATATCTCCTTACTCCGCTCTCCTTCTCCATGTGTTATGTACTGTATATGCTAGACAAAATAATGCAAACGCCCCATGGAAAAAGTCTTAAACTGAACACTGCTACAAAGACAGGTCGTGTTAGGTTAAAGGCCAATTAGTAGCATTTATTGGCTCTAAAAGAGGGCTGGCAATCAGCACTTTGATATCCAAGTTTTCAAAGCAACGTGAGACAACTAACAGAACTCCAGAGGCCAAATCCTCTGTGCCAAGCCGCAGGGGCATCAGTGACGTAAAAAAAACTGCAAAATAATTTAAGATGTGGGAGGGGGAAGAGTTTCAAAACTCATGACAAACACCAACGAGCTACATCAAATATGAGGAGTTGCGATCACAAGTTAAAAACACAACCAACCCCTTATCCATCAGTGAATCTATCCTCTTTGTCTGCTTGTCTGGAGGTCACATGTTTCACGGTCTTTGTGCTATTATAATAATGCTTTATTCAATGATCCTCGTGCGGATCAAAGGACCTTTTGTTGAGGAATATGATGTGGAAATGTGGTGTCAATCTCCTCCATTAAAAGGTCCATCACTGTAATGAGCCAGGGGCATGAAAAGAAAATGAGCTGTGGAGCGAAGGAGGGGAGTGTCATGTCAAGACTGAGAGCTCTTATTGTCCGTTTCTTATGACGGTGGAATAATTATGCTGCTCAAACGGGGATACAACAACACACACACACACACACACACACACACACACACACACATAGACAAGCCTGTCTTTAACCAGAGGGTAACACTTTATAGGATATCACAGTATGCGGTAATAACCATAATGATGCGACAAACGTTTGATGAAAGTTTAATCGTTTACTTTTGGGGCCTGATTTCGATTCATTAACGATTCTGAGTGAATGGTAGGAAGACAGTGAGAGAGGGGGGGGGAAACTAATATTCACTGATTGACTGAAATGTAAAAACACACAAACAATAAAGACAAAGTTTGTTGTAGCTTTTGGCCTTGTATCCTCCCTACCTTTTATGTGCATCAAATAACTCCCTGTCTCTCCGATGCCTGAGCCGTGGTACGTATGAATTATGAATGTCTGAAGAGTAAGGGCTTTTTTTTATTTTTTTTATTTGCAATTTAAGGGCCCCAAATCTTTTGGTTGCACTAAATTATTCATATATTCAAATGAATCTGACTTTGAGGACATTTTTCCTTTCTTCTTCTCTTTCATGAATTTAGAGTGTATACCCTTCAGAGGCATCTGGCAAAAATTGCAAAGACTATTAGTGGTAAAGGTTTTAGTAGAGCAGCGATTTCAGTCCACTTTCGGGCGTCCTGCTCAGACGTGTTCTTGTACACGGGTGTTGTCATTTATGCCCCTTTCCCCCCCAACAGTGCCAATATCCTATTTCCATCTGTCTCATTGTTATTCCGGGCAAGTAGTCTCCTGTCAGGCTACTGTCCTGTGTGCCTATGTGTGAGCGTGTCACTGTTACGCCTCAGTATGTTTTCTCTGCTCCGTGCCGTCAGATCTGTGGAACCCACTTTGATTGGCATGAGACGAAAAGCTGGGGTGAAGTCTGTGCATATTTATTGGCTGATGTCTGATCTGCAAAATCTTTGAAACCAAACCGATCGCAAATAATTCTGCGCAACATCTTGAAGACGTAATGTATCATATGCTAACTGCCTCTCAGAGATTAGGGATGCAATATATACTCTCTCCTGCAATAAGGAGAAGACAAGTGAAACAGTCAGCTTTCTTGCGCTCTTCAAAGTCTTGAATTTTGCTTTTGTGAGCTTCTTCTCTCTCTCAGTAGGGAGCTTTGCAAATTGCTGCAGATTACCAGAGAGATGTAAGGCACATCTGGCAGTGCATCTACCCATAATACCCAGAACTTCTAACATATTTTGCAACTAATATCTTGACACTTTTCCTGTCTGTTATCTGAGAGTTTAAAGTTGTTCCCCCGAGTTTAGCAGAATGAGCCTGTCAAACATACACAGAGTTTAGCCGAAAATAGTCTCCAAAATGCGGCTGCGCCCCCCTCGTCGCTGCAAGTCTCCCCCCTCATTAGCATGCAGTGCAGAGCCTGGTGTCCTCACAAGGGCAGTGTTAGGATGGCGTGGAGTCAGAACAGGCTGGGATATCAGGGAATGACACGGAATTGGCGGCCACGCCTTCTGGGATTAGTGACAAAAACCAGCTGAGGCCAAAGCTCTTATCTCCGTCCTTCAGTCCTCTCTCTCACACACATACACACACACACACACACACACACATAGGCAACACAAAAGCACACACTTGAGTTTGCACACAAGCACATGTAGACACACAGACATAATTAGCTTTGCCAAACATATTCCCTCTTTAGGAAAATAAGGGATTGTGTGAGCGTAACGATTCCTTTTGATAGGTTTAGAAATGGTCTTGCAGAGTGTGATTAGTAGTTGGGGAAATAATTATTTGAATACTTAAATGAAGTTCCTCTCCTCTGTCCTTGGTTTCTCCCTCAACACTAGCAAAAACAGCCTAGGGCGTCTCATTAAAAATATTTATCAACATATTTTTTTTTTCCATTCGGGTGGTTCAGATTAAGAAAATATTCACAAACGGATATATATGCTCATCAGATGATTCCCAGACCTGTCAGATTTTTGTGTGATGTGAAGTACACATGAATACCAGCCATGTGATGTTAGCGAAAGCTGGATTTGCATGTGGAATAAAGTCATCGTCCTCTCATCTCTGCTCTCTCTGTTCTCCAGTGCTGCTATTCCCCTCTGGTGCAGACATGTGTCAGCGGGCAGATGGCGGAGGACAGAGGCATCTGGAAAATAGGAGGCACCTTTTCCCCTTCACAGAGAGAGCGGGGACAGGTGTCATCTGACACAAGATACACACCCTCATGAATACGATCAAGGTGCTAACAAGCTCATATATGAGATTCAGGGTCATGCGCAAAATGTATTTTTAGATTAGAGGAGTCTGAAGTGTATTTGGAGTGTTTCATTCTAAAGTGAGCCACATACTCTTACAACCAAGAAAGTTAAAGGGTTGGTTCACCCAAATTGCAAAAATAATAACTATAACGATAACTAATAACTAATTTCTATCAAAGAAATAGTCATTATAAAAACTATTGACAGCTTGTTTAATGGATTCTCCAAAGTAACATTAACACTGTTTCTGGATAGAGATTACTGTTTATTATTTTTTGCCATGCTAGCGGCTTAACTTTAGGGATGGCAATGTTGGTCTGTCAGTATTGGTCGATGTGACGATCAGTGGCCCGACCATTTTGTTGAAATAGCTCAACACTTATGGGATGGACCATAGACTGTATATAAGAAGTGGTCACCGTGACGTCACCCATTGGACTGCTGTTTTGAAGCCTTGAGTTCGGCATTTTGGCCGTCACCATCTTGGTTTTTTGGAACCAGAAGTGACACGAGAGTGTGGAGCTAAGTACAACTGAACGCTGAATAAGAAATTTGTAGGCGACCAAAAAGGTTAGAATTAACTTTTATGGACTGAAAACACACTGTGAAACGGTTAAAGTTGTAAGATGAAAACACGGACAACTCCCAGACCGAATAACGCCGTGGTAGCGACCTGTCAATCACAAGGTAGCCACGCACTAAAGCATCCCCTGCTTTATGGTCTATTTGAGTCTAAATGGGACCATAATTTACTAAATGAACATCATGCTGTATTGAAGAAGACTTGAAACTAGCAATTGAGACCATAAACTCATGTTTACAGTATTTACTGAGGTAATAAATCAAGTGAGAAGTAGGGTCATTTTCTCATAGACTTCTATACAATCAAACTTCTTTCTGCAACCAGAGGAGTCGCCCCCTGCTGGCTGTTAGAAAGAATGCAAGTTTAAGGCACTTCATCATTGGCTTCACCTCTCAGACCAGGCGGTTGCCCACTGATCTCAACACCCACTTGACGGATTAACACAGATTTTTGTACAAACTTTTATTGTCCCCAGGCAATGTATTCTAATAACTTTGGTGATCCAGACCTTTCATCTAGCCATCATCAGGTCAAATTTTGTCCTGTACTTTGGTATATGACCAAATACCTGCGAGACTAATCACATCAGCCTCAACTCTACTTGTTTTTACTGCTAATTAGCACATGTTAGCATGCTAACATGCTAAACTATGATGGTGACAATGGTAAACATTGCTAAACATGAACATGCTAGCATCATCATTGTGAACATGTTAGCATGCTGACACTGGCTAGGGATGTTACGGTGAGGATATTTTCCCATCGGTTGATAAACTTGTGACAACACCGGTGTCACTGATTACACCGGACATTTTACAAAAAAAGATGGCTCTCAATATATGTAGATTGCTTACTTTGATCTTTAACGTTGGATGGCTGTGTGTCTGGCCTCTCCGGTAAAGCTTTCTCTATGGGGCTGCAGGTTTCCACCCGGCGCCGCTGCACTGCGCACACCGGCTGTGAACACTCCGTCCATCTATAAAAAAAAAAAAGCAAAATGAAGGTGGTGGGCAAGTAAACGGTGTATGCCTGAACACCGCGTAACACCGGTAACACCAACTACCACGGCAAGCCTAACGCTGACGTTAGCATTCAGCTCAAAGTACCACTGTGTCTACGCCTACAGTAAGTACAGCCTCACAGAGCCGCCAATCTTATTTAAATATAAGTCAATGCTATTAGCAACACAAACAAACTCCACCTCCATTGTATTGGGGGTAGTGGCACAAATTGCAGATGCAAATGTCAAAATCTGTCCAAATAAATCCCAAACGACCTGCTTCGCTAGATACCTTAAGAGGGGAGAGAGAAAATAGTTATGACTTATGCCGTCTACACATGTCCAGTGGACCGACTTTGACCTTGGGAGCCACTGACCATTCATAGCACCAACCAATGAGGTGCAGCTGCAACGGTTCACCTAGAAACAGTGAATGCCGTTCCTTGCGCTCTTTTTGGGGAGATATTTTACCTGCTGCCACTGCAAGGCTCTGCACTCTACCTGAGTGAAGAGCAAATCTCTTATCATGTGAAGACAGCTTTATAATTTGGATGAACTGACCGACCCTTTAATGAGGAGTCCATAATGTTGGGTCGTCCTATGCTTTTTGCTCACAAAACAGTTTGGAGAGCATTTTGGAAAAAAGATTGTTTCATATGTAGGCTAATTAGTTTCAGCATACAGTATGTTCATTTTCAATTTATATAAAACGATTCGTGCACTTTTACAGAATAGATGTGCCTAGCTGCTGTTAGGAGACATACTGACATCAGAGGGAGAGAAAGAGAGGGAAGTGAAAATGCAAGCTTTAAGATGAAGAGAGGCGAGAAAAGCTGCACTGAGAAATTGAGGTGTTAAAGGCTCTTTCTGTCTTCTATGGCCGCCCTTTCTCATTCATCTGCCGATTTGGGGTCTCATCTGAGCAGTTGAGTCTGCCAGCATGACGGCAGCCGGTTATTGCTCACCACTGGATACTGTCTACTGACGCAGTTCGCCGAGAGCAGAGAGCAAGGCCGTGTCCCTCACACACAAACACTTGAGAGCTGCCAAACAAATGGTTGATTGGACGTGTGGGAGGGTGTGCACGTAATGACAAATATTGATGTATTGGTCAATTCTCAAAACCATTTAACTGGCTGTATGCCTATTGATGTGGCTCTTTGTCAACTAACTATTGGACAGCTTGTTAAATGCGGGGAGTATTTGCTCAGTGAAAATGAGAGCACAAAAGACACAGAATAGATTTGACTGTTAATGTGATCATTATTGAAAGGTGATGAGCGGCGGAGAGGAAAGTGGGAGGGCAGAGTCACAACTGGGAGAGGGGATGGGATTAGAGCGACTACTCCCTCTCTTTTTTCTTTCCTCTTCAACCACTTCTCAAGTAAAAAAAAACGACACATAATTCATTAGTTACAGCCTTTCAGTTCATTCATAGAGAAGATCCACATCTGACTACTCTGTGGTGCCTGTATGTCATCACACTGAATGACAGCGAGGGAGAGAGAGAGAGAGAGAGAGAGAGAGAGAGAGAGAGAGAGAGGACAGGCTCGTAGGGAAGATCTCAGGGGCAACGGATCTGGTTTGCTCGGCTGAAAATCACCAAACACAACGGGATGGATTTCTGCACGACGTGAAAACGAGCGAGCACCACCTGCCTCACACATTAAAAAAAAAAGGTCTGTAACTTTTCCTTTTTGCTACTGATGCTTCAGGCTGCTTTTTATGAACTGTTTACAAATTGTTTTTTGGAGAGGGAGACAGAGCGGGGACGGCGTTAATCTGTTCTGTAAGAGGGGATTCCTGCCGAATACAAAGAGACCATTATTCATCTAAAATGTATCCGTCTCTCTTCAGTTGCCAGCAACTTTATTCAGTGCGTTATCACCGCCCGCAGAGCAGTAGTGAGAGAACAAACACTGTTGCAGACAGATAGGGAGAGAGGTGGGAAAAGAAGACATAACGGGAGGATGAAATAGTAAAATTAAGGAAGGAAGAGAAAGACATAAATGTTCCATGAGACTCGCAGGAAAGGATACTGGTATGGGGGAAGAATTACTGATACGTTCACTCACCAACTTGGGAAATAAGCGGGCTTCCTATGTGGCAGTTGAGAAAAAGAGGGAAGGAGTGAGTGATGAGTGAAGCAATTGTACCTCCAGATTGGGGAAAAAAAAGGAGGAGGACGTAAAAAAAGTGTCCTTTCAGAGCAATGAGAACAAAAGCAGGGTTTGTTTGTGTTTAAAATGATGCATAACTCACCCTGTTCATCATCATCATAAGTGAAAATGAGCTGCACACAGACACACTATCGGTATCAAATGTATTGGCAACTGCACTCAGAAGTATCAGGAGTAATTAACAGATATGAGAACAAGGTGTAAAAATACACTTCACCACAGGGATGAACTAACACACACACACACACACACACACACACACACACACACACACACACACAAACACACGCGTACACACACACACTCAGACATCAAAGCACAACAGCTCATTATCTACACTGGCCACTGACCAAAATATCTTCCAATACTTCCAATTCGTAATGATCACCGTTTCTCTGGTTCTAACTCGTGTTTATCTTTCTGTCGATTACAATAAGCCCCTTTGCAACACCTTCAAGATGTCATTATAATTTAGCTTTTCCATATCCTCACTTTCGTGCACTGAATATCTGAGAGAGAAAATCAGATAACAGCTGAACGGTGGTGCTTGACCCCAGGTGGAGCTTTCGAGTGCACTCAGGTGCGCTGGGAGATTTTATCATTCAAATGTAAAAGCGATGAATAAAAACATTAGTTTTTTGTTTTGTGGACTCGTTCAAATTCCACCTGTTTTTCTAAATTTGGAGTCTGTCATTTAATTTATTGGCATACTTGTATTTATATTTGTGTTAGGGCTGTCAATCGATTCAAATATTTAATCGCGATTAATCGTAAATTAATCGCACATTTTTTTATCTGTTCAAAATGTACCTTAAAGGGAGATTTGTCAAGTATTTAATACCCTTATCAACATGGGAGTGGACAAATGTGCTGCTTTATGCAAATGTATGTATATATTTATTACTGGAAATCAATCAACAACTCAAAACAATGACAAATATTGTCCAGAAACCCTCACAGGTACTGCATTTAGCATAAAAAATATGCTCAAATCATAACATGGCAAACTGAAGCCCAACAGGCAACAACAGCTGTCAATGTGTCAGTGTGCTGACTTGACTATGACTTGCCCCAAACTGCATGTGATTTTCATAAAGTGGGCATGTCTGGAAAGGGGAGACTCGTGGGTACCCATAGAACCCATTTTCATTCACATATCTTGAGGTCAGAGGTCAAGGGACCCCTGTGAAAATGGCCATGACAGTTTTTCCTCGCCAAAATTTAGCGTAAGTTTGGAGCGTTATTTAACCTCTTTCCTGACAAGCTAGTATGACATGGTTTGTACAAATAGGTACAAACCATGTCATGGTTGATTAGGTTTTCTAATTTCATATGATACCATATCACCATATGATACCATCTTTACTCAAGAAATTAGCGGCGTTAAAACGAATCTGCGTTGACGCGTTATTATCACATTCATGTTGACAGTAATATAATTTGTACACAGTCTTTTAAAGGGACATAATTTTAAAGTTAACACTGAAACGATCCAAACTGGAGAGAGACAGATTGTTTGGCATCTTGTGGGAAAGTGGTTGAGAGCTTCTGACGCATATTAAAACATCACTTTCTTCATACTTTCATCATTCCTGCATATCGCTGAGTGGGTTATCTGTGGTATTTGGGGGCTGCAGAGGCGAAGTTGGATTTCATGTGGTTGAGCCTCAGGTCTGTTTCCAGCTGATCTGGCTCGGAATATGAAATATATAACATGTTTGATATTCAGGCTTCTTTTATCTCCTGGCAATCTGTTGTTTGAGCTGGAACAGTTTGTGTATGAGCGGGCGTGTGCCCACATCATGTGTGGAAATCTTTCGGATTTTCACATAACATGCATGCATGTCAATGAATGATGGTGTTTCTGCTATTGGCTCAGCTTGTCTTTGTCTGTTCAGGCATGGGGTATGCGGTATGAGCAAGTATTCGCACACACATACACACACAGACACAAAAGAAAATGGCTCAAATGCCATGACATTTTGCCACACATGGATCTTGTCCATTATTCATGGTGTGGAGAGCTAACACCAGAGCTGAACAGGCAACAGAATGTGTTTATCTAGGAGTTTAAGATTTTTGTAAATATTTGCATACGCTTCGTGCATGGACTGTAAAAAATCCCAGTAATGGTCAGAGCTATTTCCTGTCACCGAAAGAGATGTTATGGTTTTAATTAGAAATAACAGAGAGTCCAAGGCTATGCTGCTATCTCTGTTTGGCAGAATTAAAACAGATAGATCTGCACACCAAATAGCTCCTGTTAGAAGGATTTATCAGTAAAAATCCTTCTAACAGGAGCTATACTTGGTGTGCGGCTCTATCCGTATATCTATTTCTTTGATCCAGCACCCATCCTATCGCACACTGGATGTGCGTGTTTTCCTTACCGCTTTTTTAATTGGGCTATCTCTGTTTGGCCCTGAATGGACACGCTACTGTGAATATAAAAAAGCCTTGTGCAAAAATTATACATTTTATAAATAAAACAATACAACTAGACTCACATGAATCTCTAGAATAAACAGATAAATATATGGATACATTAAATGTGTTTTAGCTCTGTCAAATCATTACATGTTAATCTATAAAAACAAATAATAATTGCTATAGGATATTATTTTCATATTATTAAAGCTGGTTGATCACTTTCTAACACTTCAAACACCTTTAGAGCATAAAACTGTGAAGGCATGTCATCATTTAAATAAAACAAATGTCTTGCAGTCTTAAAACCTAGTATGCATGTAAAAAAAAAAACGTACAAAAGACTTTAAAGAAATAAACACAAGACAATAAGACTGTGCAAAACATACCGAGGACAACATGAGCACAGGATATTTATGTGGACAGACCAGACAAAGCATGCCAAATATACACTGAAGACTGACAGTGAGGAAGATTATAAGGAGATGATGAGAAAACGAAGGAGGGCGAGGAACAGATTGAGAAAGTGGAGCAGAGGAAGCTTCACGGCGCGATGTCTCAGGAGGAGTTTTGCTGAACATACTCCACCAGCAGAGGATGAGATAGTTCGGGGAGCGACTGTGCAGCTCAGGAAAGAGTTTGATCAGGACAGAAGGGAGCTTTGGGAGTCGAGGCTCCCTGACACAGACTAGTGGTGGTGGTGGTGGACAAAACATATGCTCAAGTCAAGACCGAACATGCAAAGGTGGAGCAGAAAGCTGTGGGCACTCATGAAGAGAAATTCGCTCAAGGCAGCCTGGTTTGAAGAGTGTGCAGTAGAGATAGCCAAGGCTATACAGAATATATTAAAAGCTCTTGACATAGCCGAGAGGGCAATGCTGACATTTAAAAAGCTGAAATGTATAAATCAGAAAAAGTCATAGCTGAGAGAGTAAAAAAAAAAAAAAAGGAAGAGCATTTCTGCTAGGACCCATTGATGAGCTCCAGGCTGGAAGACTCAGGAGGAAACAGCAGAAAGAGGCAGAACAGCCTCAAAATGTCTGAACTCCACACGGCCCCCGACTGCCTGGGAATTAGGGGAACATACTTATTCTGTGTTGAGCTTTTAAAGAAGGACCGAGAGACACAAGTCAAGTGAGTGCAAGTCTTGTGATGCCCAGTCTCAAGGAATGGCACTGACTGCTGAAGGCCATGTCAAACTACTGCTCCTTGCCTCCTCAGAGGAGCAGCTACCTGCAGATTCCATTATCCTGGACTGGCAGTCCGACAGAGAAATATCAGCTCAGAGGGAAGTGTAGAAGCAGTTGAGATCACACCTGACTGAGTTTGAGGAAAAGCAATACTACTTTCCTCTGTAAGACAGGGGATGACAGCAGGAAGAGAATGACAGCAGGAAGAGCATGCAGCGGCTCTATTCAACATTGTTACACGGCCACGGCCTACCATGTCCCACAGACCCATTTTTTTAGAGCTCCAACAATGAATCTATTACTTGTCAACTATTAAATTAATCGCCAACAATATTGATAATCGATTAATCGGTTTGAGTAATGTTTTAAGAAAAAAAAAAGTCAAAATTCTCAGACTCCAGCTTTTTAAATGTGAATATTTTCTGATTTCTTTACTCCCCTATGACAGTAAACTGAATATCTTTGAGTTGTGGCAAAACAAGACATTTGAGGACGTCATCTTGGGCTTTCGGAAACACTGATCGACATTTTTCACCATTTTCTGACATTTTACAGACCAAACAACTAATCGGGAAAATAATAGACAGATTAATCGACAAAGAAAATAATCGTTAGTTGCAGCCTTACATTTTGTTTACATTTGACCTCAATAAAACCCAACATGTAAGGGTTTTCAATAAGGATTGAAGTGGTAAAACCTTCCTTTTGCCACAAACTAGTCTTGTACATTTGATGAATGTTCACGTTTAGAAGTAATCCTCATAAAATTACGAAAAGTCATGAAGTATTAAGCTGATAGAACAACATTGTTGTGTGTTTTTTTGAGCTGTTAAAGAAAGCCTGAGGTCTTTAAGACCCAAAACTGAACAATAGGGTTAAACAACAACTGAAGTTAAGCCAGGCTCTTGTTACAGAGACTCAAGAACAAGTGAGAGTACAGCTCATTGGGAGAGAGATAGCAAGGAGGCACAAAGGGCACAAAAAATCAAGTCCATCTTCAAGAGCCAGCAATTTATTCTCTCAGTCTCAGAAAAAGAAATATAGGGAGGCTTAGCTGACCAGAGAACTGACCAAAGTCATGCTAGTCTTTGGGATGTGGAGAAGATCAGCATAGAGACAGAGGATCAGCTGGTGACTGCATCCAGCTGGATGAGAAGCAAGCAAAGCATGATTGCATAAAACTAGTCTTGAAGAAAAGTAAAACCCATCACATTCAGAGGGCTTTGAAGCAAACTTGACATAGTGGCCAAACCCAGGAATTACAACTTCCAGGTCTGTCATATGATGCCGCTGGGCCCAAAAAGACTTTTTCCCATAGACTTACATAACATTATATTCATTTACATTGTCCAAAGCAACTTACAACACTTGCTGTGCCATGTATCTTTTTTTAAGCCTATAAGCAAGCCTCGTGCTGCTTCTGCCTGTAGCGATGCTGCTGCTAGCACATCAGAGGCTCCGGCTACTGTCCCTGTACCCTTCACAAGCACTACTCCTGTATCCTTCACTTTGAGTCTGACAAGACTACCTTCTAGCTTTGGAAATATTTGGTTATAGTGAGAAGACTCAATGGATTCGGTTTTAATTTTATTTGAGAACTAAGCTCATCCAATAAAAAGAAATGTTAAGGGTCAACGTATTCTCATACAACGGTTCGTATGATATCTTACTAAAAGTGAATCCTCCTTTTTTTCGTTTGTTTTCCTGTGAATGTCCAGTAAAACGTGTCAATTCCCGCTTGTTACGTGCATAAAGTCTTTTCAAAATAAACTTTTGTCTTCACAGGAAACAACTTCCTTAGGTTTCGGCAAGAAAGCTGCTTTGTTAGGCTTAAGACAATATCAACTTTGTCTGGATTAGGCCACAAAAATACTTAGTTAGGTTCAGGAAAAGATCATGGTTTGGGTTAAAATAAATAAAGACAAATAAATCAACGTTGACTTCTGGTTTCACACAGGACACAAACACCGGTCTCCTGGTCAAAAGTCTGATATTTTTTGATCCACCCCAACCTCCTCCCTACGCAGCATTCGCTGCTCTTTAATGGTAATTCGTATATATCCCACAAAATCAATTTGTGTGTTAATTACATACAAATTGATTTTGTGGGATATACTGTATTCGAATTACAGTGCATTACTTTGGGTAGGTATAGCTACGAACGGCGTATGAGACCAGCCTGCAAGGGTAGCAAATTTAGAAATACTGCTTCACAACCTCCCAATTTCCCTGCTTCAAATTGTTCTTTATAAATTATAATAAAAATAAAATAGAACAGAATACTAGAAATTAATCTTCAGCATTTAACCCGTCCAAACATCCCCATACCGCCATAAGCTGGAGAGGGCTGAGAGCACAATCCTTGCATCTGATCCCTCCAGCTGCCAGCTGCCATTTTGCCAGACTTTATGCCACCTGGCCAGGGATTCAAACCAGCAACCTCAGTCTACTTCTCTAGCTACCTACCGCCCATGTTTCCGATCTATTATTTCTACCACCCTCTCCCACCCTAATATGGCAGGCTAAAAACCGGCCCTGGAGAGCAGACATGTGACTGTGTTGCTCAGCAGGAAACACAGAAGATTGCTGACCATTTGGTGACGAGAATAAACTCAGATCCAACAACTTCCTACCTCAACCACATGAAAAAGCCGAGACATTTTCAGCATTTATATAATTCTCCTCAATAAAGCACCATCATTTTCCCAATTAGCCCTTGGTGTGTTCTCTGTATTATACGCTTGTAGCTATTCCTAAGGAAAGGAACTACCGGTATTCATTTGACGTAGGCGTGTGTGTGCATGCGTATGTGTGACCTCTTCAGCCTCAGCGGGACTGCATGGCCTGCCCTCTTAAAGTAGATTAGCTTGAAAAAGAACTGGACGTACCTTGTTGCCTGGATACAAAAAGCATCATTAAGCCCAATTATCAGCCACTTCAGCTCACAATGAACAAGCTTCATCACAGATTTGAAAACAACATATCATTAACGACAGCAACCTATACAGAGCAGGAAAGAGTAGGAGGGGGACTGCAAGAGAAGGACAGCGGATAAGATGAGGACAAGGTGGCAGAGTAGAAGAAATTAGGAGGAAGGAGCGAGCAGGTGGGGGTTCAGTGTCATGTTCACTGTCTGACTTTTCAGACAGGCACATTACCGATGATTGACACATTTTCAGCTGAAATTACAAAATTAGTAAAATGAGGTTGAATTGGAGTTACAAAGTTACAGTGGACCTTTTTTCCCCAATAACAGCAATTAAAACCTTTAATTAAAATGTTGTTAATATACCTGAAATCAAGATGGTCAAATCATTTCAGGAATATTTTATAACATTCATATTTTTTCACCTTGTCTAATGGAGTAAGACGTACCCCGGAGAGTGCCCTGATCATGCCCTTTGCATATAAACAAATATAATAAATGAAAGTGTTGATTGAGGATGGCAAAAAGCTGATGCAGATAAATAGTTGGAGCAGAAGGAGGAAAGGGCAATGCATGTGCAGTGAATATCAATACTTCAACTCTGAAAAGTTGCAGGAGAGAAAGAGACCATAAATCAACACAAGTGGCAAGACAGTTTTTCATCGGGCTGGGAAGACCACTGGGAGCATTTGATAAAGAAAACAAAGTTGGGGCAAGAGAGCATGCAATCACAGTCTGTGATTCACAGAAAGAGAGCAGCTCAACTCTATTCCTTCCTCATTATGCTGTGTATCTCCCTGAAGGTACAGTGGGCCGTAAATTAAAGAGAGCAGAGTTCTTGTCAACTGTATCATCCAGAGAGAGACAAACGGAGAGAATAAAAGGGAGTGAATAACTTCAGAAGAAAAGAGTTAGGGGACAGAGTTGCTTAAACTTCAAAAGCGACATTGCTTAATTGAAGATTAAGAAAAGTTTTGTATCAACATTGACAAGTGCTACGGGCCCAGAATGAACTGCTCGGTCCAAACTGGTGCGACACATTTAATTAATATCTATAGGAGCGGCCTGTGCAAAACATATTACTAACAATAGTCGGCAAAGTTCATATCATCATCTGGCATTAATTCAATGGGCATCAGCTCTGCAATAATGGGACTGTAATATCCTGAACAGTCTTGCTATAGACCATGTTTATTTCCTGTTGCAGTGCAAGGCCTATTGAAGGAGGCTGGGACACGGGCGGACACGGGTCTTGGGGTATGACACATGCGCAGTGTAACTGAAGCCGTGGTCGTGCGTTGCGATTGGCTCAATTTCGGCGAGTGCAGACCAGATTTTTCTGCGCATGTGTTGTACCCCAAAGATATGACCCGTTGATGAAGCGTGACCCCAGCCTCTTTCAATAGGCCTTGTTGCAGTGTAAGTGAATGACATCAGCTGACAGGAAGGAAACATGGATCCCCAAGCTGTTGCCTAGCAATGCAATAGAGTGCTCCAGCGATGACATATTTTTGTAGGGCCAACCAGGAAGTTAGCATCTAACTAAAAAAAAAAAATTGACTTCCAGACCAGGGAACCGGAAGTGCGAGAATGCTAACTCATTTCCGGGTTTTAGGACTCATTCCTGTAGCACTCTATTCCATCTACAATTTTCTCACAATACTTCACTGTAAAGACTCAGTACTTGCCATGTGTCCATACTACTATTGTATTGTGGCTATTGTATTGTATTCATATCCATATTCATATTTATTCATATTTGTTATTGTTGGTGTAGTTGACATTGTTTACATACCCACCTGAGTACTTGACTGCTTTTAAATTATTATACCATTACATTGCACTACTGTATCATACACCATAGTATACACTGCTATATTCAGTACTGCGCAAGAGTACTCAGTACTCTTGCACTATTTGCACTATTTGTACTATTTGCACTACAATTGGCACACTGACACTTCACTGCTGTACTTATGTTATCTTATTTTTATTTTATTTCACTTTATATTCGATTGTATCTCTTTTTAAAGTGTATAAGGTGTTGGACTTGTTGTTTAAGCTACTTGATGCCTAAATTTCCTTCGGGATCAATAAAGTATCTATCTATCTATCTACTGCACCCACACACAATAACATTTTCTCTGCCAAAGTACAAAAAAACACATTAAACATACAATAACCATATTTTCATGCTCCACACAATACGCCCATCAACTGTTTAACGGGTTGAAAACCACTTATTGTCCCTTTAATTTACTGTATGGCCCCATTAGCTCAGCTAGCCATGACACCTGCTAACCTCACATTAAACCTAGCTGTTAGCAATGTTCTTACATTTAGCTAACACACTCTAAACACACAAAATGCTAATTATACGTCACAGGAAAAAGGTATAAAATAACGCCGAATAAACTATAAGGGTTTGACAACATTAACTAAATATTTTAAAGGGCTTTATCGACTCGAAATAGCCGATAACTAATACTTTACTAGCCTGTGAATTACCGAAGCTAATGGCTAATGCTAACAGGCTAACGCAGCCTAACGTTACGAGCTAATGCTAATCGCTCATTCTTCCAGCACATACACGTATCCCAGACTTGCTAGTAAACTCAAATTTACAGTATTATTTCCGACCCGGACAAATGTTTATAGTGTTCACAAAAGTTTAAACTGTTTTTTGTCACGGTAATGGTACAATTATATTTGTCTTACCTGTGCAAATCATACTTTTATGACAATTCAGCAACACTCCGGCCTTCACTCAACTCGAGTCGCTCTTGACTGTGTGACTGATGAGGTAGCTTAGCTCTGAATGGGCTCTGCTCAATTTTGTTGCACTAGCACAGACAAATAAATACAGTACAGCAAAAAATGTTAATATTTTTTTAATTGGGGGGGGGGGGCTTCTTCTTCTATGCACTCAGTGCTTTCTAAACCAGTTTTCATATGGAAAATGGTCTATTAACCTGGCCACCCATGCAGATATTGCATCTCAAATGCTCATAGAAAAGGTACAGTGAATATAATTGACTCTCCTGAATAGCCTATAATTTTGCCAGGCACAAATATGGTATGGTGAAATGCATAACCAATGAAATGGAGGAACTAGGAGAGAAATGAGCAGACCCAACTGTGAGGTAAATAGTGGCCCTGCTTTCATTCTGGTCATGGTCAATCACTCCTCCCTTTGAAGTGTCTTTCCCAAGATCAAGTCAAGACACAATACTGGCCTAACCCAAATACAAAAACAGCCTCTTTCTCTCTCTCTGTCTCACCAACATAAAAGACTGTTTCTACACTACAATACTCAATCACATCCTCTCAGTCAGTTCTGTCTCTGCCATGCAGTAATTTGCAGTGGAACATTATTAGCAGTATTAATATGCAGTGGAGGAGGGTAGGCTCTCAGCTGTCTTTGTGAAAGCTGATTATGAGGAGTTTAATTTCATCAGATAAGGATGCCTTCGTTTTATGAGCATACTGGGCTCCAGGCACCAAGTCTGACATGCCTTCAATGAGACAAGCACTCCCCCTGCTGTTACTCTTTATTATAGTCCGGTCAGTACAGCTCCGCCTGTCCAACAGTCACAACACACCATATGAGTTTTTGTATTTTTTTGTAAATAGCCAATAACCCTTAGACTTTTCTGTATACTTGTCAGTATAAGCCAAGTATACTTAGACTTTTCTGTATACTTGTCAGTATAAGCCAAGTATACTTAGACTTTTCTCTATACTTGTCAGTATAAGCCAATTATACCTAGACTTCTCTGTATACTTGTCAGTAGTATATACATAAGTATACTACTACTAGTAGTATACTTATGTATACTTTTGTTAAATATATCTCTGATAAGTACATAAAAAGTAAACGGAAAGTATACTCTCTTATTTTATGTTTAAAAGAAGTATTCTAATAGCACACTTGAATAAACTTCTGTTTAAAACTAATGTTTTCAGACATTTATTTTGCAGCTTAATGGCAGTTAGGTAAGGTTAATAGGGCACTGCAACAAAATGTTTTTTTGTCAATAATAGTTGAATATTTGTAAGTCAATTTGAACTCTCCATCTGATGCTGCAAGAGGGCAAAAAGACATGATTATTATGTGCAACTATTATTTAATAGAAGTCTGTTTTTGCGTCTGGGGGCTCTTGAAGTAAATTGTTCGGCCCTGAATCAGAATTGTAGAAGTGCTCTCTGTCCTCCTCTTAATCTCAGCCAAAGCTGAGGATGTGGGTGAAAGCTCTTGTGTCAGCAAGCATCTGCCATGCTGAAGTGTCCTGGAGGGAGAAAATAAATCAGCTTCAGCAGACAAAAGAGAATTTCTTATACAGGCCATTTAAATTATGAATGGTGAAGTGTTTTTCTGTTGTTTCAAAAAAAAAAAATCTTTCTTTTTCTCTATCTACGCAGCCAGGATGTCAGGGATGGACGTCCCGTTGGTGGACCACAATGAGACTGGAATCTCTCCGATAGACAACGGGACCTTCCTCCGTTTCTCCCCGACCTCTGCTTCCACGTCGGCGGCCGCCTCGTCGCCGGGACGCCCGGGCAACGTCTACGTCTACGTGTGGCTCTTCCTCGGCCTGCTGGTGTTCCTGCTGACGCTGCTCATCATCTCCCTCCACAGGCTGAAGAACATCATCTCCTCCTCCTCGCCCGTCCCCGACTGCAGCAGCGAGGGAGGGAGCTCCTTCACCAACATGGAGATCTGTAGCATCTCGTCTCAGAGGTCCACCATCTCCTCGCTGTCCACCTGAGGGGGGGGATGGGAGGGAGCACGTACAGACACGGAGACTGTACATGTCCATGTGCATGCATGCTTACGTGCAAACAGCGGGCGAGCGCACACACACGAAGCACATGGAGGCCTCCTCACTGTGACACATGAACACAAAAAAAACACTTCATTACACTGCACGCATGCATATTCTAATCCAGAGTCAGGCACAGGGGAAATAAAGCTCACAATATGATGAAGAGGTCTTGAGAGGTTGAGACTGACTGAACCCCTTCCGAGACCTATTTCAGCGTCGAAGACAAATGAACCTGAGAAACTGCTTCGCTCAGCAGAAAAAAAGCATAATGAGGAACTATTATCCTGCCTCTTCGTTCATTTCTTGTACTGTACTGGTCATATTTACTGTGGAACAAATAATTTCAAGTTAGTACAGCATGTCACATAATGTCTGTATAGATTGCAAAATCAGAATTACATTAATATCAAAGACCATTGCTTTGTACAGAAATGCATGCTTGCATCTCAGTTGTTTAGCAAGGCTTTGGGATGCTGTAACTCCATTTTTTTTAACCATAACAAATGGTGAGATACCTTTAAAACTGTTCATGATTCCCGTGGAGAAAGGATATTGCACGAGACATCCCGCTGTGGATGTAAAGGTGAGAATGAGACCAGGTCAAAAGTGGCAAAGACAAGATGAAACTCTACCCCTGAAAGACAGGTCTAGCAGCGTAACGGATTAGCCTCTCTTGCCTGTCAGCTCATATGGCGTCTGATTGCCGTCTCCATAGTGACTGAGGCGTGAGAGCTCTCTGTGCAGCTGTCAGCCTCGTCTGGATTCCAATCTTAAACTACAGTAATGGTTGTTTCTTCTCAGAATACACCCTTTTTTTGTGAGATGTAGTTTCCTTGACATGGCGACAAAAAAACACCACACACTCAGAAGAAATTATTAGAAAAAGGTTCATTCATATTTGTCACACTTTTCCACAAAATGCAATAACAACCGAAGGCTGAGAGATAAGTAGCGATGACGGCTACGAGGCCACGAACAATACAGTCAGATCCTCATTGTACTCATGTATGTATGTTCATTTCCGGTGATGGTGACGGTACTGTGTCAGCCAGTGTTGACTATTGGTTCATTATTTCAGCTGTTGATGAATCTGTATGCACACCAGTCAGGAGGTTATTATGTCCACATCCTGTTTGGTTTAATGTAGTAAACCAGGAAGTAAAATCATAGTTTTAATCGTGCTGTTTAAAGAATAACTTTGCAGATTGAACCCCCACTGACTGTGTTGTTTTGTTATATCGGTGCTCTTATTTTCAGTTCTAGTCCTACAAACACAGAAACATCATTCAGTGAAGACACAAAGTAGATTAAAACATTTCCAACTTGTGTGACCTGTGTCTTTATATGGATACCTGACCTTTCCTTGCATGTTTTACTGTACTTTATTACACGGCTCTGTTGAATACTCGATTCTGATTGGTCAATCACGGTGTTCTATGAGTGCTATAGAGTGTTACAGGAATGAGTCCTAAAACCCGAAAATCAGTCAGCATTTTAGCACTTCCGGTTCCTTTGAAGCCTTTATGTGTCTTAAATAAGGCGGTTGCTAACAAGTTGCTAAATGTGACTAGAAAACGTCATCACGCCGACCCGTCTGCGGCCTCGTTGCGTATACTCGCGCTCATGCGACCGTGGTTTAGTTCGTTTATAGCCTAACGTTAGCTTTTTACTTCTGGCGATTGCATTTACACTTCAAAAATCATAAAAGTGGTGTTCATTCCATTGGCATTTAGTCGAGGGAACCCCGGGCGATGCTAACTTCCTGGTTGGCCTACAAAAATACGTGAGCAACGCTACTGTCTAGAAGTGACCGATGAAAAGTCAAGTCATCAAATTCTTTGCATATTTTATTTTTCTTATCATGATTTTTTTTTTTTCAACTCACACATGTCATATTTTACATCTTTGCAATAAAACATGAATACAATAGTTTTTAGGGTTTCATAGATCCAAAAATATTTAACCTTTTTTTTTGGATACGTAAGTTGAACCTGTCGATAGAGTATGTGCATGTGCGCATTTGATCAAGATGGCTTCACACATACAGTACGTCTCGCGTTTCATCCCCCCTTCTCCTCCCTCCCTCCTTCCTCCCCCCACCTCTATCAGCTACAGAATCATGATATTGCTTACAACTGTGAGGTTGTAAAACCTAATAATCACACATGAGCTCAACGCTTTAAATACAAACATCAATGCACAAATAATCCCGAAGGGGAAATGGACCTAAACAAAATGGCAGCCGACCAGAAAGAACCAAGCTAATAAATAATGATATGTGATTGGTGCAAAGTGCAAATACAAAACAAACTTTTACATTGATTTGATTCTCTTCTTTTAAATAATCAACAAATGTGGGTAAGTGAAGGTTTCCTTTGCGCTTTTCAGTCTTATTCAGCTGATTGAGTCTCCCACCAAGCCTGAACCAAGACTATATGTACATATTTGACAAAAACAATCACCAAATATACAAAGGAAATCGTGTCAGTCTTGTGGTTGTCGTCCTCGGTGGCGCTGGTAAGACCTCTTTATCATTACCATCTCCGGCAAAACAATCCCCATCCTTGACACTGCCGTTTTTATCATCAGTCTCGTCAACATTATAATAATTATTACACAATATTTTACATACAGCAAGTCATTAATAAATTAAAGGTGATAAGCGCAGTTTGTGTAGTGAAAGAACACGTGTCGACTCTGAAGGAAGCAGAGCCTTATTTACATAAGAATCCGATTTAACCCTGCTGCGGGTAAAAGAAGGAAATAAAAATTATAAAATAAAATAAAACCAGATAAAATCAAATAAGATAAAATCATAACCCCCAGGCAATTTTTCAAGGGTGAATTTTTAAGATCAAGCCAATAGCACCGGTTTTTGAACAGTGGGTGGGGCTGGCTCATTTCTGACCATTTCTAATCAGTTTAGACACATTGAAGGAGTCTTAATTTATAGTCCACCCAATAATTCCCAGACTCAACTCCCCTTGGACGAAAAGTAAAATTGATAAAGAAGAAAAATATAAAGGGAAAAAAAAAAACTTAGGTTCTTTGTCTGTGAAGCATTAAGCGTACCAGGAGCTGCACGTCCTGTGAGTGGTACGGGTATGATCGACCTCTAAAAGGTCTGCTTGACTTGCTCTCTCTCCCCCGTTCTGCAGTCTGTCTATTTTATTAGCAGGTTTTGGTGTGTAATCTCCGGGGTTTTATGTGTCTGTGGTTACAGACGTGCGTGTACGTATGCACAGAGGAAGTTATTTCCACCAGCGCTGCCGCATCCTCAAATCAAGTAAGCTTCGCAAGGGATTAGAGCCTAAGGTCCGGTACTTGTTTTTCCTTCCTCACGGTACCTTTAGTTTCCCCCGCGTCGCAGATACACAGCAGAATGCACCACCTCCTCGCTCCTCTTGTTCTCCTCTCCTCTCTCCATCCTCCTCTTCCTCACGCTGTCCACCTCAGTACCTGTTCTGGTGTTCGTAGTGCCAGCGGTTGAAGTCTATGTTGAACGCCACGATGCTGCCGGACGCCATGCCAGTGATCAGAGTCCTGAGGGCAGAGCACACATCCGTAAAGAAAACTATACACATAAAAATACTTCTTTTTAGGGTTGCAGTGCATCAATTGTAGTACATTTCCCTTGGGTTTGGGTAAAATAACTGCCCTATTACTGATCATTCAGTATTCTCTGCTGCCCCTCTTTGAGGTGACCCAGTTTCCCCAACAACAGTAGTTCTTAAAGGTACAGTGTGTAGGATTTGGCGGCATCTAGTGGTGTGATTGCAGATTGCAAACAACTGAGTACGCCTCAACTCACTCTTTCCAAGACTGACTACCACGGTTTTGCACTCTGCACCTCACGTTAGCGCAGTTTCCCAAGCGTGTCGGAGAACTACGGTGGCCTTCAGGTAACGTAAAAACATGAAAGGCTCTCTCTAGAGCCAGTGTTTGGTTTGTCTGCTCTGGGCTACTGTAGAAACATGGCGGACTCTGTGAAGAGGACCGGCTCCCTATGTAGATACGAAGGACTCATTCTAAGACAACGAAAACACAACGATTCTTAGTTTCAGGTGATTATACACTAATGAAAACATAGTTATGACTATCATATTTAATTTCTGCTGATAGATCCCCCGAAATGTTACACACTGTTCCTTTAAGAAAAAAAAAGAAAAAGGTCACACTGTTTGCATCTTCTTATGTCTGTCAGAGTGGCACCCTGTCGGTTTAAATACCTCTGGTCATGTGAGAGGTCCATGGCACGGATGCCTGCGTCGCAGCCTGGATAGATGTAAAGCTGTTTGAAGTCGCACGCCTGCCACACTTCCACAACTCCGTTATCACCTCCTGTCACTAAGTTCTGTCCGTCGCTGCTCAACAGGATCGCCTGGAGGGAGGAAAAAAAGAAGAAAGAGAAGTCAACAGAGGCTCCAGTGTGTATACAACAGTATATTGCATTGTTTACGAGTAAATAAGGACAGTGTTCGTACACCGAAAAGAATATTACAGTATGTTTACATACGACAGCATTAACTCCAACAGCCTTACCCGTGTGGAATCGTTGACCTCCATCTGTGCCAGCAGTTTTCCGTTTATGCTGAAGTTGCAGAAGCGGCCTCTCTCATAGTAGATGATGCAGTGGCCCTCACTGGACACTGAGATGAGGCGGGGCCGCTGACACAGCTCTGGCCCCTCCAGGGCCCTGAGCAGGTCCCCTGTGATGGTGTGGACAAGGCACGGGCCCTCTGAGGAGCAAGACCAAAGCAAGATAGTGAAGAAGCTATTTTATTTTTTTAACTGTACATCTTTGGTGATTTGGTGATGTTGGAAATATCAGACCCAACCTCTAAAAGAAATTCAGAAAACAAGCTTTGTGGAAAACATAAAATGTAAAACTGAAATCTGGCACAGACAGACATACAGTATGAAGATATACAAACCTTTAGCTCCACTGATGACCAATCCCAGCTCTGCACAGACAGACACACACACCACCTCGTGGTCATGTCCTGTCAGTACCGCCCTGGGAGCAGGGTAGTCACCTGGAAGACAAAACAAAGTTAGACACACCAGAAACCTCTGGGAGCTGTAGTGTTTTCTGTTGTTTTCTGCCACGTCACCACTCACTGTTGTTAGGGTTGTCCCCGATAATGTGGTGTCGTCCGCTCCAGTACCACAGAAGAAGAGTGGCATCTCTTGAGCCGGACACGATGTAGCAGTCTCCTCCGATGTAGGACTCTGACCTGGCCAGACACGTCACGACATCCCAGTGGCCGAAAACGATCTGGGTCAGCTTTCCTGTGGAGAGGAGGGAGGAGGACGGCTAAGTCAGTGTGTGCCCTCTGCTCATATTTTTAAAAGGCCGTGGTTGCTTAACTTCCAGGATAACAAGACTCGGTCAAACCCGAGTAAATGTCTGGACCGTGTACGGTCAGTCTGTGAATGTGTGGCTGAACTGTTGCACAAATAGTCAGTGGTCATGTCTGTAATGTTAAATCCAGCGGTACATGGTCTGGCGAGGACACTAGTGGACGCGCTGCTCCACTCAACTTTCTGTTATTCCGTCTAAAAAATCCACCAAAAGCTACTTCTGAAAACATTTAAAGCGAGAAATAGGCGAAGCCACTGCTGAATCTCGTTTCATTTTAGAACTAGATCGCCTAGTTTGACAGCTTGGTCCATTTTCGTGGGCCGGACGCGTCATGGTGGACGGGCTCATTTGCATAACGGACAGTTCCCCGCCTTTTCATTTTGAAAGAGCAACGGACACTGAGGAAACTCCAACACTCGGCTGACCAATCGTGTAACTTCATAACTCGCTCAGTGACAGACTTTTGCGTTTGTAGGGCTGGCCTTCTGCGGTCCAGCCACAAATGCTTTAGTGAATCTAAATCTCTAAATCTCTGGACCGATAAATACAGAAATGTACTGTATGCCCAGGTGCATATGTAAAAAAGAGCGTTATAAATCTCCCCATGATCAATAAATCTAAACACAAATCTAAATAAAATTGCAAATGCATGAGTCTGCATGATCCACATTCAAACTAGGACCTCTGACAGAATCACAAATTGCAACATTAATAAGGAGTTTAAAAAAAAAAACACTTGCCAGCTAGAGTAAATTTCTCAACTGTGTTCAGTGTCTCATAAATGATACAAAACCTACCCGTTTCAGTGGAGTAAACACGGAAGCTCTTGTCCCAGAAGCCGCAGACCAGGATGTAGCGGTTGTCGGCGGTGACCACAAAACAGTGCGTGTTGATCTGGATGCTCTGGTCCACGAGGTCAGTGATCTGACGCTTGTTCACGCCCGAGTTGTTTGCTACACGGGAGCATAAAAGAAGTTAATGAGGGCATACGAATGCAATACGGTTCACAAGCTTTCCGCTGAACTCCAACCTTTCCTGATCTTTCATCGCTCGGGTGAGTTTTGCAGCCGGCGTCTCAGCAATATATGTACATAAATCCCCCAGTGTATCATGCGATGTACTGACTTCAGTCCCCGCTACTTGTGTCCGTAATATTATCATTACGTAAAACCAATTAAATCCGCTGTGGAGGTTTTGGTGCACTGACCTATGAGAGGGTCCATCTCGATGGGTAGATGATGAGCCTGCTCTAGGGAGTATCCTGGAGCTCCACGGAGGCCTGAAGGATAGAACGGTCAAACATTACACACACCCGTACACACACACCTCATAAAACGGTGAAGGATAAATGCTAAACTGCAACCTCTCATATAATCCCCCGCTCGAGCGCTCTCTGATGAAAGCTCTGATGCAGGATTATGTTCAAAAATAAGAGCCTCAGTAACAAAAAATCCACTTGAGCTGCCTTATGACCCTCCGTAATTACATTACCGCGATTCATTAAACCTACCCCGCTGTGCTAATGAGGTCATTAAAGGTTAATAGAGGATTTAATTAACTAATATTTCTGTGTCAACATGTAGGAAAATAAGAGTAAACACTAATATAATACAAATCGGCTCAATAACTACCACTGAAATGAACTAACATCTCACTACAGGCGTCCATAAGTCTTAATTACACGGCTAGAGATATTATTTTCATTATGTGATTTATATGAATAGTTCTGATTAATCCTTTTTAGTGTATAAATATCAGAAAATGTCTTGTATCTGGGTACGATGCCACAACAACTTCTAGGCGTTTCTAAAAACGTACGTGTCTCTGATTCCAGCTTCTTAAATGTGAATACTTTCTGGTTTCTTTACTCCTCTATGACAGTTAACTGAATATCTTTGAGTTGTGGACAAAACAAGACATTTGAGGACGTCATCTTGGAGCTTTGGGAAACACTGATCAACGTTTTTCAACATTTTCTGACATTTTATAAACCAAACAACTAATGGATTCATCGAGAAAATAATCAACAGATTAATTGACAATGAAAATAGTCGTTAGATGCGGCCCACTCACCGACTGTGTTGTGCCAGCGGTTGACGGCGAACAGCCTGCTACACGTGACGGTGACGGCTGCCGGTATGCTGAGGTGGGGGAGCGTGTTGGCTGCGACGTGAGTGACGGGGGAGTTGGAGGGGAACTTGAGCACCATGATGACGTCCTGCTGCATCTGATCCTTAAACATCAGTGGGCTCTGGGGAAGGAAACACTGGTGAGACAGACAGAGAAAAGAGAGAGGGGACAGAGAGGAAGAGGAGGAGGGCAGAGCGGGGAAGGGAAGGTCGGGGGAGAGAGGAGGAGGAGGAGGGAAATGGAGACGAAGGGAGAGACAGAACAGATGGGACAGAGGGAGGGAAGGGAAAAGGTATATTAGTGGGAGCACAGGGTCAGAGCAGGTACACACACTGAGGGTGGCTCTAGGGCTAGGAGAGGAGGTGGAGGCGCTGGTTGGTCAGGGTTCAGGACTGACAGGTTTGGGTTGACATGGATGGCTCTGATGTGGAGACACTGAGGCCTCGAGGACAGAGAGGCTAAAACCAGGGCAGAACTTGCTTTGAAAAAACCTCATTACATACACTTGTATGTAATAAAATCTCACAATTTGTATACAGGGATAAAATGTGTTATAAATATGAAAAACAAACCCCCTCAACTTGTTTATAAAAAGCAGAGGAACATTCGGGAAAAACTCACGTCCTGTTTCCAAAGTGAACATTTTCTCAATAAAATAACTAAGGCTGTCAAAGTTAACGCGCTAATAATGCAAATCATAGGGCAAGTCATAGTCAAGTCAGCACACTGACAGCTGTTGTTGCCTGTTGGGCTTCAGTTTGCCATGTTATGATTTGAGCATATTTTTTATGCTAAATGCAGTACCTGTGAGGGTTTCTTGACAATATTTGTCATTGTTTTGTGGTTTTAAGTGATAAAACATGTATACATACATTTGTATAAAGCAAGCATATTTGCCCACTCCCATGTTGATGAGAGTATTTAATACTTGAATCTACTTTTTTTTTTACATATATATTTATTTGTTTTACTTATTATTTTATTACTTAAATCCCCCATTAAGGTACATTTTGAACAGATAAAAAATGTGCGATTAATCGTGATTAACTATGGACAATATCTTAATTGATTGACAGCCCTAAAAATAACTTAAAGGGACTATATGTAAGAATCAGAAATTGCTTGTTAACAGCGACACCTGTGGCCACCAGTGTCAACGAAAGTCGGCGTCCTGTTGCTCGCGCTCGCCCTTGTGCTCGCTCTACAAGACCTGAACGAGCACCGGTCTAAACAGTGAGGCGACACACGTCAGTTAACACACAATATCACTCTATATTTCAACTGCTTGGCAGTAATGTTAGCTGACCAGAGGAGGGTCTCTACATGAATCAATGCTGATCCTAGTGTTGGCTTTTCCTGCTTCAGCCCGCCGACCGCGGAGGGAACGGGGGGGGGGGGGGAGACACCGACACCCGGTCGGTATGATAACGTAACTCTCTGCGGAGCCCCTTCACTTCACAAGACACGGGAAACCTCTGTTGGTCCGGAGGAGCGGCAGCATTTATTTCTGCCCAAACGTCCACTGCACATTCACTAGATATTCTCAGAGCTAAACTAACTCTTCTGCAGTGTGTAGTGTGCGCGGGTGCACGTGGAGTTGGAGCGAGCAGAGCGGATGAGAACGAGCGCGGTGTGCAAGCAGGCTGGAGCAGACAGCAGGAGCAGAGCTGCTGCGCGCTCGCGTACCCACACGCGAGCGCGCATTGGACACCGACCCGGTATGATTTATGCGCGTAATAAGTTACATATAGTCCCTTTAAGGAACATGCAAAAAATAAGTATGTATATCTTCTGTCTAGATCTGCAGCTGAGGACTTGTTGTTTTTCGAGGGAGTCTTTTTGTAAGCACATACGGAGAATACAGTTATGAAACTGCTAAGGACGTCGAGGTATTCTCACCAGGTGCATGGCGGAGGAGCGAGGTGGGTGAGGCTCGATCAGCAGCTGGGAGGGGATCTGACCGCACGCCTGAATCTGGGACTCAATCACCTGCAGACGGAGAGACAGAGAAGGAGAGGAAGAGGAAGGTTACACGCTTTTGAGAAACATAAAAACAAGTTTAGGAAAGCACCTCTACTTTCTTTACTTTACTTTCCCTAAATATGTATTGTCTTTTTTGTATTCTTCCTGAACTACATGCATTTACTGTATGCCAAATGTTTTTCCCTATGATGGCGAAGTCATGACCCGCCCTACTCTGCCTCTGATTGGGCAGAGTAGGTCATGCCTTCGCCATCCTAGGAAAAAAAATATTGTGCACTGTATGTACTACTACCTAGGAAGAACTACTTTCTCAGCCATAATGAGTAATCATCTAGTGATTACTTATCTCAGAGCTTTAAACATTACCGATCTGATGCTACCATCTTGAAGACGGCGCTCTCTATCGCAGCATGAGAAACTCACGAGGGGGAGATTTCCGCACAGCAATAATCAATTTGTGAGTCAAACGAGAGTGATGTGTTGTCATAGAAACCGACCTCACGTTGCGAAGCGTCTGCATTGTCTAGGTTGATTGCTCCCTCGTAGGACAGGAAGTTGAACACGTTGAGCCCTCGGACCGCTTCTGGCCCTCGCTGCTTGTAGCCGAATATTAGATCGATCCACTGGTGAAGCTGGCACGACACAAACTCGCTCTCCAACGCCTGGTCCAAGCAGCAGGTGCAGAGAGAGGAAGGAAGACAGAGTCAAGAATCAGTTCAGTGTCACTAGAGTGGATTTAAAGAACAGAGACAACAAACTTTTAGCTTTTCATATTTTAGAAAAGACTTTGTCTCTCACCATCCGGTTAATGCGGACAAAGTCTTCAGGTTTCTTGGCCCAGGCGGGAAGCTCCACGTCACACACAGAAACGCTGTCATCACGCACCCCGAGCTCGTACTCATTACTGTTAACGAACATCTCAGGCAAGTAGTAGAACTCTGGGATCAGTTCCTGATGGACACGACAGAAACACAAAATTATTATTTCCCTAACAGTATTATTGATATTTACAAAATCTGTGACGATATAAAAGATCAAAGCTGAGACACAAACACACACACACAAGCTGTTTCCACCAATATGTTAATAATTTCAACCAGAACTTACAATACTTTCAGCTATTAATTAAGTACTTTAAAGTAGTGTTTCCAAAACTTTTTTTCGGGGGATCCACTTTTAAAAAAATAACAAACCATTGCGACCCAATTCACTATTGACCTTATCTATAAATCATGAGAGGAGCGAATTTGTGCGTAAATGAATGTTCCTAATCATTTTTACTGCCATTTCCGCATCACCTTATATTATCTCGAATAGGTAAAACCAGCCATGTTGAAGAAATGTACGTTTGATAAATTGCAACTTTGTTTTATAAATGTGTTATTGAAAACATACTGTATACACATTAAATACTTTATAAATGAGACCAAATAAATGCATTTAGTAGGAGTTAATAGGCTCTCGTGTTTTCCCTCTCATCAGTAAAACAAACAGAATGTACGCTAGCCTTTCATATTAGATTTAATGTTATAAGTAGGCTACAATCATCAGAACAATACGAGCGTTCAGGCTCCCACATGTGGCTCAAAGGTGCAGATGTAAGTGTTCAATAAAGACTATGAAATTCTGCAAATGTATTTGGCGGCTCTAATAAAATCTCCTGCAACCGACCTGTGGGTCGCGAACCAGTCTTTGGGAGTGACTATGTTAGAGAACTGGTTCTGAACAGTTTGGACTTTTAACTCTTTTCACTCACTCTCCTCAAAAACTACAATGTAACCGCAGTGAACAGATGATTTATGATTGTATGTTGTATGTATTGGCCTCATGTGAAATTCTGACTCTCAGGTTGAGATTCAGGGCTTTAGACGATGTGCGAATGTCTTCAAGTGGTAATTGACACTCCTCATATATTTAGAGATCTTCACATTAAAACTAGACTGATTCACAACATTATAATTTCAAACTTTGAAACAGTTTTTACCAATTTAGCTGAAAAACACACTACTTTCAGTCTCTCGTGTTATTGTATTTTTAGTTGTTTGTCTCAATACTTTCAGGCTGATTTTATTGTTTTACAATAATCCCAACTAGTCGCTTCAGCCCATCAATAGTTACCTTGACATCAGCCGTGTCCCTCTGGCAGTTCCTCCACGAGCAGCCGATGCCAGAGAAGGCTCTCTCCGGATGGTCGAACTTGTTATCGTTAGCGTTGAGGAAAAACGTGGTGAAGGGCTCCTGCAGGCACACGAATAAAAACAAATTAATTTAAAACAGAACAGACTTGGTTCTCTGCCGTGCGATCAGGCGTATGCTGAAGGTTAAAACCTGCAAGTGTGTGAAATGCAGCAGGTACTTACTATTCTGAGCATCCACATCAGTGTTGAATGCGCGGTGGAGTACAGGGTTGTATAGTGGTGAGGAGGCGTGCTGTCGTCGTCCCACGTCTCGTAGCGTTCTGCGTAAAACGCCGCTCGCTTGGGATTCAGTGCACCGATTGGCTGGAAGAAACCATGCATTGGTTTCAGAGGGCATGTCATACATTATTCTTTAAAAAAACGACCAACGCTTGGACAATAAAACAAGCTCGTGCTCGTTCTGATCCTCTGCAGGATGAGGGGAAGCAGGGAATCACATCCACAGTGTTGTGTGGCTTTGTTTTGCTCTTACTCTAATTGCTGAAAATTAGGGCTGTCAAAGTTAACGTGATAATAACACATTAACGCAAATTTGTTTTTTAGGTTGTAGCGGGCTCAGTTTTAAAGCTAGGGTGAAGATACTGGCCTCAAATGAATCTAGAAAACTTAATACTTGACAAATCTCCCTTTAATGTACATTTTGAACAGGTAAAAATGTGTGATTAATTTGCGATTAATCACACATTAATCACAATTAACTATGGACGATCATGCGATTAATTGCAATTAAATATTTTAATCAATTGACAGCCCTAGTGAAAATGCAACAAGGAGAGATTCTTGGTATATGAGTGGTACTGCTTGACCTTTGGGTTTATAGCATCTTCTTAGTAGCACACATTCATTGAAAAAAGTGCATTAAGTGTTGTGTGTCGGAGTTCTCTAACCTTGGAGAGGTCTCTGAAGTTGCCAGGTAGAGTGAGGTCGAGCTCCTCTGAATCATAGTTGGTCAAGACCCAGGGGAAGATGGGGTACTGGTTCAAATCATTATAGGTTCTCCCTGCAGGGACAGAGGATGGACGGGAGAGGAAAAAAGTTATATTATTCCATTATAGTTTGTGTCACGAGATGGTCCCATATGACAGCATGCTTTATTGTTGTTCTGTGTGTTACTGGATCAGTTTACATTAAAGTAATACATGCTATAATATGTAAACTGTTGCTACCAATTTTCAGGCACATTTTCACTGGCTGCCATTTATCTATATGTGTATTTGAAACTCATTCTGCATTTCTATTAAGTAAATATATCAATATATATTATGACATTTATAGATATTTTAGAATATCTATAAATATGTGGAAAATTTCTCGTACATAAAGGTCTTATAAAGACAATAAAATAGCAAATGTTAAGCTGCAGTAATTATTTTAAATTCATTAACAATTCATCCATTGTCATCGTGGCTGCTTTTATTCATATATTTTTGCATGTATATGTATTTACAGGTCACACTGGTGACTGTTGTTTTGCAAAACTGCAGCTGGAGCTGACAAAGGTTTGTCTTATTCAAATCTTCCAGGTTCTTTATCTGGTCTCTTCAATGAAGTCTTTTTATACATTGGCTTCTCTATTCGTGCACATGGAGAGAAATACGAACAAAGTGAGTCTGCAACTTCTTTGCTGTGCAGTTATTTTTAAATAAGGTCACATTGACAAAGTCTTCACAGCAAATAAGCTAGAAAGTGTCAACATCACACAGTAGAGAGAGAGAAAGTGAAGGAAACAGGAAGTATTCTCTCGACTAATTCAACTGTTTGGTCTGAGAACAAAGAAGGCTTCATTAGACGGGGTTGTGTGTTTGACCACTAACGGTCCATGTATTATTTAGAGGTTAGGATCCACAATAACAGACTCAGCATATGATTGAACTTTACCTGCAATAGTGTTGAGGAACATGAGGTACTCAAAGTTGGAGATCTCTCTCCTCTGCCAGCGCTGCGTCATGTTGGACGATTTGAAGAGCTGACGAGGGGTGGCCAAGGAAATCCGCCTGGGACACACACACACACAGATTGAAGTTTCTTTCTATCACACCTCACTAACACAGAATAGAGGTGGACCAGCTGATTATAGGCTGCACTTACCTGGCCTGTGGCAGGCCGTAACTCGTTCCTACCCCGACCCGTGGGAGACTGTAGACCACCCTTTTGACCGTGGCCGGGTCAGGGAAGTTAAACATCACAGACGCTGGAGAGAGCAAGAGACAAGATATAGTAATAGTAAGTAAAGTAAAATTAAAAAAAAAAAGTAAAAGTAAAGTAATAAGAAATCTGCAGACTCACTTCTGTTGGCCATGAAGACCTCTAATCCGGTATTCTGCAGCAGGTAGCGTCTGGAGAACACGGCTCTGATCTCACTGAACATCCACTTGCCGTGCAGACCCTCTGAGTAGGCCAGTACCTGTTGAGGTTGGACATCCTTTGAAAAAAACATTTTAACATAAAGAAATACCTATATAGACAAACTAATAGAAGTTGGAAAAATTTGTGAGAAGCAGTAAGTCAAAATGCAACGTTTTTTGTTTTTTTTGATAATAAAAAAGACAGCTTGCCCGTACTTTAGCGTCTGTCGTCTTGAATGTAGGATCCTCTTCATCCACCTCAAAGTAGATCTCAGTGGTAGTGATGGACAGAGTGCCTCGAGCCACCACCACTGGAGCTACCAACTGAGCTGGAGTACTCAGAACCACGGGGCCTGGGGGGGACAAATGTAATACTCGGGTATTACTACTTTAGGCATTCATAGCACTGACAGGCTCATGACACACAACAGTTATCACACACGCAACAGATAATTAAACGGTACACGTACTGTAATAGAGTAATTTCATGTTATTTTAAAGAGGACCTATTATGCTCATTTTCAGGTGCATACATGTATTTTGGGTTTATACTAGAACATGTTTACATGCTTTAATGTTCAAAAAACGCTTTAGTTTTCTCATACCGGCTGTGCTGCTGCACTTCTTTCCACCCTCTGTCTGAAACGCTCTGTTTAAGCTCCTGCCCCCCCAGCCTAGTCTGCTCTGATTGGTCAGCTGGCCCACTCTGTTGTGATTGGTCAACTGAACCAAACACTTCATACTCCGCTCAAGCTCTGCTCTAACTGGCTTTGTTTGAGGGTGTGCCAAACTAGCCGCTAGGCAGGTATTATGCTAATGTGTTACTAGGTGACATCACCACGTTACGGAAGAAAAGGCGGGTCTTCAAGCGAGGCGTTTCAGGCAGTTCAGGAAGCAGTGTTTCTGTGGGGGAGAGTAACTCCCTTTGGCGTGGACTTTGGGCTCTTTTACATGCACAAAAAAACTATATAACACACTAAAGGAAAGGGAAAAAGCACAAAACCATAATAGATCCTCTTTAAGATTGATTATTTATTTGCTTCTTCTACTTTGCATACTATTTAAACAACCCATCAGGTGTGTCAGGAGTCAGAGAGGAACCATTGGATTAAATTAGGTATTTGGTCTTCAGTCAGTTTTTAGTAAATTATGATTTAATCTTCTTGAGTCAGATAAATCAGCCGGATGGTTAGTGCAGCTGCAGAACTTTCAGATGACTTGCCTTTGGAGATAAAAAGTCTTGGACGGAAACGTACTAGAAACAAGAGTCATAGACAGTTTACAGTTCAGCTGTACTGTAGAATAAAGACTGTGCGTGTGTCTTCATGTGAGCGCATCTTACCAGCGAGGTTGTCAATCTCTTTTTCCTGCAGCAGGCTGACGGCGTCATCGTCTCCCTCCAGCATTAACTCCGCCTCTGGGTTCTGGGTGACCACTGATTGGCTGCGGTAAGTTTTCTTCGATTTAAGCCCCTCCTCGTCTTCTTCTGTACCTTTTTATGTGTTTTTAGGTGTGCATGGTTGTGAGGGTTAAGCAAGTGCAAAAAGCAGATATTCACAACATGTATACATTCGTACACATTACTGACCGTAGTCCTCCAGAGCTTTGAGTGTCACATCGGCGTGAGTGGACCCAGAGGCATTTCGCACAAATCTCCTTCTCCTCCTCAGGTCGTCCTCCCAGTAGTCTAGACGCCAGAAGTCATGTAGTTGGCTGAAGACATAAAAGGGGGAGGAACAAAGAGTAGTAATTTTAATGGTGGAAAGAAAACAAGCCGGTGTGCATTTTGGGACTTTTCCTTCAAGGCCAATAAAGGTGGAGTTGAAGATGAAATTACAAAAATTTACGCAGTATTAAAGGGCAGTATTTGACCAGAGAGCAGTGGTGGAGGAAGTACCTGAAAAACTAACACTTGAGTAAAAGTACAGATATCTAACCAGAAAATGACTTGAATTTTACGTTATTATTGTTGTTATACCTTGTCTGTACATGTGTGTGTGTGTGTATATGTATGTAGAGGTTTGCATGTACTGTACGATATAACTAAAAGACATAAATACAGTAAAAGATGATTGAGATGTAAGTGTGATTGAAATTTTCAATAAGCATTATGCTAATGTGAACAAACTTTGAAAATATAGGCCAGAGCACTTCAGATGCAATTTAACTTTAATTACTTTTTCATCCGAGTGCAAAAGGTGTTTATTACCAGCATGCTCGTTGTGGCGTACAATTTACTTAATCAACAGTGACATGAGGGAGACAGGCTTCAGATGCTGCATGTCACATGTCCTCAAATTAAATCACATGTCCTCAACCAAGTCTGGAGGCAGATCTGGATAACAAGCAGTGATTGATTGATTGAATGTGTGTGTATGTGCGTGTGCTAAATAAGGAGATCAGTCTTACACAGCCACCAGGCAGATACGACGTTAGGATTTAAGCTGCGTGTGTGTGTGCTGAAGTTGCTGTACGATAAATTATGTTAAATAAGAACTGATTGTTTCCTGAAGCCTGCTTTACACGGATCGTGTCATCTTTTATAGATGTCTATATTTCAGCACTGATCATATTCACAGTCGGAAAACAATAGATTTTCTGAGTCTGTGATGTGAAGATGCTTCTCTACTGGCTTTATGAGTTCATGGTGTAAATGATGCTACTTTTACATAAATAAAAGCAATAATATACAGTGGTAATGTGTTATAGTGATAGGGACGTTGCCGGCTTAATAATCACTACCCATACTGACGCCAGTGTCTCATTATATGCAAGAAGCGTTCCATGTGCACTCAACCGGCGTAACGTCTGCTGTCGAATGACATCCTGTGGAACAAGCGATCTAAAAATGTCCCGGAGTATAATTTGACACGCAGTTCCTCACGTCTCTCCGCTCACCTCTGTGACATTGTCCCCCACGCTCCGTGCTTATTGGTCAGGATGTTGAGGATCTTCTGTTTCAGCTGGTTAGCGGTCACGTGATCTCTGTGCTTGGCGGCGCTGATGAGGTGATCGCACATTTTTTCCTCCTCTCTCCGGTCCGCAGCGTACTGGGCGCAGTTAGACTGGAGGAGAGCGGGAGGTAAAGAGTTAAACAGGGAACAGAAACAGTAAGAAACCAAAGGGTGTTACTGTCAGAGATGAGGAGATTGCGGTGACGAGGAGACAGCTGCTGTACAGTATGTCCTCCTGAAACACTTATGGATGCATGGGCACAGAAGATCAGTTTAGATGTACTAATTGGAAAGAAAACAGTTTTGTCTCACTGTGAGGATATTTACTGCTGCAAATATTTACTGCTGCATATATTTACTGATGCACATTGGATGTAATGAATGAAATACAGTGGAGGAAAATTAAACTTTAAAGAGCGTTTGTCTCCACAGTAAATCTTCTGTTGAGTGTTTGGTGGTTATTTATTTGTGCTTTAGAACGTTAATGCCGTGAACCAATGAGAAAATAATTGTCTCTGTCTTTTTTTAAATGAGTCAGCAGAGCCTAACTTTACTTTTAATGTTATCAACAAAGAGAAATGCTCTCTCCTCGTCCCTAAAATGGTCCTAAATCGATATTAGAGCACTTCCTTGTTTATGAATGAAGTGGTACAGTTGAAGCAGCGGTGCTGTGTGTGTGTGTGTGTTTCACCAATCAGCAACAATCATCCCAGCGAACTCCATCCCAAAAGTTCCAGCACTTTCAGAAAGTACTACCGCCAAAACAGGACCTTTTTGGGGGGTAAAAGGTCCCCAGAACTTAATTTAGACCCTGGTGCCTGAAACGCAAAGAGTTCCTCAAAAGGTTCTTAGTTCCGGGGGAAAGCTCCTGCGGTCGAAATGGGACTTATGACAGGAGCAGAAGCGGAAGTCAGGCGCTGTAGTATAGACAACATGAAACTCCATACATGGGTGGAGGTTGGGGGCGATGGATGGACATCTATGGAGCTAATAGCGACCGATGACACCTATTCAATGGCCTGATAACAGTTGAATCGGGTGCACAGCTTTAGTGATGTCACATGTAACAAACAGAAGTGGCGTTCTGCGTGTTTACCTCAAATTCAGCGTGCTTGTGTACGTCCTCCGCCCTCTGTCTGTTCAGGATGAACTCTGCTTCGTTGGCAACGCGCACAATATGATCTTTCATGGCGTGGCACAGAAGTCTGGTGAAGGAGCGGAGAGAGCGACACATGTTAAAGGGCATTAGCAACACATCCATTGAGAAAACAAATCTAATTCTCAACGAGAGGGGAATGTAGTTTCCCTCAATATGGCAACCTTTTCCAAACGATATCAATAAGACTGGTCCATCTGTTGCTGAAGCTTAAGTATGTATGAGTAAACAGTATGTTTTTTTTGGATGTACAGTTATCTTTTTTTGTGTAATACAGTTTGGAGTAAGAAAAACAAGATTACAAGCCCTGAAAATAGACCAGCACAATTCAACTGTACATTTAATTGCACTGTAATGATTCGACTTCCTACTGAACACGCATGACACCATGCACTTATCTTGGCATGGTTCCCATTAGGGCTCTATCGTACCCATTAGTTGTTAAGCACTGATAACAGTGTTGCAGTTAATGTGTGAATCACAGGGAAGTGTATGGGATGATAATCAGTCTGTGTGATGGATTACCTTCCCTCGTTGATGAGCTCAATGAAGGCCAGGCCAGCGTTCTTCTGAATGGAGTTTTGCCACTCCTAAGTGTAGAGGATACATCAGAATTAATATGATTCGGGGGGTGTTAGGGGTGTTTGATATGGATTAAAACTATCACTGCATATGTCGTTTTATACTAGGGCTGCAACTAACGATTATTTTTATGGTGCATTAATCTGTTGATTATTTTCTCGATTAATCGATTAGTTGTTTGGTCTATAAAAATGTCAGAAAATGGTACAAAATGTCCATCAGTGTTTCCCAAAGCCCAAGATGACATCCTCAAATGTCTTGTTTTGTCCACAACTAAAAGATATTCAGTTTACTGTTATAGAGGAGGAAAGAAACCAGAAAATATTCACATTTAAGAAGCTAGAGAATTTGACTTTTCTTAAAAATGTACTCAAACCGATTAATTGATTGTCAAAATAGTTAGTTGGAGTTCTATTTTATACTGATACACAATTTCTGGAAATTTTGTTGGAAACCTGTTTATAGCCACATTTGATTTGCCTGTTTTCGGCTAATCTTGTCAGGTCAGGTATTTTTTTTTGGACCTGACGAAGATCCAAGCAGGATCGAAATGTTGTGAAATTATTGTGGCATGGAGTAGTGTGCAGGCGTTAGTTACCTTTTTCTTCACAGTATATATTGTCACAGAGCTAAGCGGGTTGTTGCGGTTAATGAGCTGATCAATATGTTAGAAGCGTCAGAGAATACAGAGATTAAAAAAAATAGCTTTATTCAAGCGGAGATATACAGTCTCATCATTTACAATCACTAGCGTTAAGGTGCACTAGCACAAAACTGCACAGAATAAGGATGAAGAAACATGTTAAGAGCTTTCTAATGCAACCCGTCCATCTAAGAGTGTTTTATGTGTCTCTGTGCATATTAGAGTGGAGACTTCTGAGCAGGATGAGAGTGTTTCTGAAAGCCTCAAACTATCAGAGCTCCATTAGCTCCTCCAGCTCTTAAGGCTTTGAAGGACACGTGGGAGCATCTCCTGTTACACCCGCCCCTATACAGAGGATCGATATCTGGGCTAGGGTTCGCTCTCTTGGGCATCTAATGGCAGACAAGGCCGGAGCCAGGGGTAATACTATACATGCTGACGAGCAGCCAGGCGGGAGAGTGGAGGGGAGGAGACAAGGAGACAGGAGAGAGGAGTGGTGAGAGCTACAGGGCAGTGTTGGAGAGTGGTAGAAGATGAAAGCAGTTGCCACCGAAACACTGAGTTAAAATGGAGCAGAAAAGCAGGAGGCATCTGATGGTATGGTAGAAGATGAAGCAGTAAGAGAGGAGAGAAAAAAAGCGGAGGCCGCGGTAGTAGAGTTGAAGAAAAGAAGAGAAAGAGGAAGTGCCTCAAAGGAGAAGAGCTCTTAGAGGCAGCCAACGAAGCAGACAATAGTTGGGAGACGAACTTCAGAATATATAAGAAAAAAGAGCACTGGTCACCTACGCCATCCGGGTAAAGCTGTGTAACGGTAAGTGCCTCTCTGTTGTCACTCTGTCTTTTCAGTGTTATTCAAGAAAATAGCTTTGAATTGAAGTTAGATAAATTACCTCCAATAACATTCTTTGTGATTTAATATTGTTCTGAAGAGTAAAACCCAGTCAGAAAAGTTTATGCGTATGTAATTGACTTGGAAGAATATTTTTGTGGCCTTGACATTGATGAGGGGAAAAACTATGATGCTGTGTGATGATGCACGTAAGTCAATATTGTATTACATCTGCAATGCGCTCACTACATTGTCAACCCTGCCCCCCAGGGCAGATCAATAACTCCACAGCTTCCTGTGTGCAAGCGACTCAGCCGGTCTGATAAAAACAAAAACACTTTGAGAATGTGTCAAAAACGGGACAAATTAAGGATGACCTTTTAACAGGCTTTGGCGAAGTGGATCATACGTGTGAGGGCAGTAAACAGAGAGACAGAGAGGAGAGGTGAGGGGTTACCAACCTGAGAACAGAGCAGCATTACGAGCTCCACCACAGACGTGCTAGACTTCATGCACACCAGACCTGCAGCACGGAGACATACAGCACAGTCAGGAGCCTCTCTTTCTTTCTCTCTGACACACACACACACACACACACACACCGCCGCAAGACACAGAAATATCATCAAAGAAGACACCGTAGTGTCAGTGGTTTCTGCTATTGTATACAGTCATCGTAGTCAAGTTTATAAAAAAGCATGCCACAGAGAAGACAGGAACAAACAGTAGAGAGAGAAAGATGGGGAAGGAGAGAGTAGGGGGGAGGGAGGAGAGGGAGAGATCAACACTGAGACGGTGGATCACGAAAACAGGACGCCAGGAAGCAGGTGGGCAGAGGGAGCAATGCATCACATTTATCTGTAATACCGGTAGCATTAATGCTAACACTGAACATAATCTGATTTACACGTGTCATTATCTAGCTAGCTGTTTGAAAATAGTGCAAAAATACTGACTTCATACCTGCTTGACGAATGAGTGAAGCAGCCAGCTCAAAGACACTCACTCACTCACTCACTCTCAACCAATCACACATTAACCCTCTGAGATCCACAGTGGCCCTGTTTTTTTTTTTTTTTATGGGGGTACAGGGGGTGTATAGGGGGAGACAGCAGGTCAACAGTAGATGTCACATAAAAGTGGTGTACATCATCTGAAAGCTGAGAACCTGAAGATTAATTTGAGATGCATCTCAGTACTGTGTGTCAAGTTGATCTAGACATGAATCAGAAATAAACATGAATTAATTGGATGGCAAGCACTTCTGTTGTGGGAACTGCTCAGAAACCCCCTTATTGTCAATCTGCCTAGGAAAGCCATCCATCCTCTGATTGCCCTAGGTCTCTAGTTTGTAGCTGTAAAGTTTCATGAGGCTGTGATTATCCTAGAGGTCACCGCAGGTCATTTAATACAGTGAGGTCAAGTTTCAGAAAATGGTCTCACTGCAATGAAATGGCTACTATAGAGACAAACATCATCACACATCAATACATATGGGCTCATTGGATCTACAAGAGTCTCAGCTTTACAGTGATACCCAATTTATGCAAATCCAAGACTGTTTACGGATCCCAGAATGCAGAAATATTCACATTCACCATTTCTAGAATAGAAATGCATGGTTATGCCCAAAACTGCATGTGATTATCATAAAGTGGGCATGTCTGTAAAGGGGAGACTCGTGGGTACCCATAGAACTAATTTTCATTCACATATCTTGAGGTCAGAGGTCAAGGGACCCCTTTGAAAATGACCATGCCAGTTTTTCCTTGCAAAAATGTAGCCTAACTTTGAAGCGTTATTTACCCTCCTTCCTGACAAGCATGACATGGTTCCTTAGGTTTTTAGGTTTTCTAGTTTCATATGATATCTGTACCTTCTAGCCCTGAAACTGATCCTGCTACAGCCTCTAAAAGACAGTAAAGTCGGTCGGGATCGCCCGCAATCCCGCGGGTCTCAGGGGGTTAATACATCCACTCGTCCATTCGCTCATTTCTATTTCTCTCAGTCTTTCTCACACTCAAACATCGCGGTGAGGGACAGTGAATGGGGAGACTCCACAGAGAGACGCCAGTTAGAGAAAAAGGAGCCGTGTACAGCACCTGTACCTTCTATGAGCAGTTCCTGCCCATGGCTACCCAGCAGCGTCCTGGACAGGAAGGGAGCAAAGTCTACAAAAATCTCCCTCAGCAGGGGCGCCACCTTCTCCAGGGCGCGCTCCAGCTTGGTGGTGATGCTGTGGCGGAGATAAGGATAAGGGAGAGAAAAGATGAAGAGGATAGGAGTGAAGATAAAAATAAGCAGCATACAGATGAGATTAGAAGGGCACGTGAGGAGAAGCTCGGGGATTATACAGTAGGTGAGAAAGGGAGCGAGAAAAACATGCAGGAAAGAAATGAGTAGGTGAGTAAACGGGAGGAGAGGACAAATTACACAGGAGAGGAGACGGGAACAGGCATGCTGAGAGAAGTTAAATGGAAAGTAATAGAAAAATGTCTGAAATGGACACCGAATTAAAGCTTATGTAATGATGGTTTGGTATGGAAGCACTATGTTAGTATTGGTAAGGAAAGGTTGATGGTACTATTGTTTTAAGGCTAATTGTTAATCAACTTAGCATTGTGGGAGGGGTGAAGCTGGAAGTGCAATAAAAGTGTCCTTACTTTAAACTTCACTGGAAAATATTGTATATCTTGGACTTGCTACACATCTTAATATTAGTGCCTTTGTGTGTGCACGGATGTAGATCACGTGCAGAGTAAAATACTTTCCTATTCTATGTTCAGTTAAAAAATGGAGAAAGTAAGGCAAGAAGAGCATAAAGCAAAGCAGACTAAAATATGGAGCAAGTGAAGTGCATATTCTTGGCCTTATAAGCAAGTGACCTCTGAAACAGACCTGGGTCACTAGTGTTTACAAATTATTTTTTAAGCTGCTCAGACTAGCAGATGGGTGACACTTGCAAAAGTTACAGTAAAGGGTAAAGGGATAGTTCGGGAGTTTTGAAGAGGGGTTGTATGAGGTACTTATCCATAGTTGGTGTATTACCCACAGTAGATGACGGTCGGCAGGGCCCCAGTTTGGAGAAGCAGACAGCAGTTAACGTATAGAACCAAAGGCCGGCAGCTAAACGTATTTTAGCCAGCTAAAAGAAAGGCTCAAAATTATTGTTTTTTCAATGGAGTCTGGTTTCTTTGGTGAGAGCATATAGCGGCTTAAGTTCCCCGTCGGAAACATAAACTATATAGCCGTCTGACAGCAAAATAAAGCGGTGAAAATATTCTAAATATAGCGTACACTTAAACTGATATTGATTGTTTTTAAGTGAGCCTTTCTTTTAGGTGGCTAATATACATTTTGCTGCTATCCCCGTCCACAGCAGTACATTGCTTTGGTTCCGTTAACTCCAGTCTGCTTCTCCAAGGTGGGTGGCGTGCCGACCGTCATCTACTGTATGAAAATGCATCAATTGTGTACCTCATACAACCCCACTTCAAAACACCCGAACATTCCCTTTAAAACAGGATTTTGAGTCAGTTTAAAGCAAACTGTTTTTACTACTACTACCAGTTTGACTCAGGTCTGATCTTGAGTTTGGGGTTAGTGGAGGAGAAGACGGACATGCCAGAAGTGACAAGAGTTGCTTATATAAACAAATATGAGTGATGCTAAATGTTGAAGCTGTTAGGAAAGAAAAGATGTCTGTCCTTCCTCCCATGGCATTCTGGGAACATTTAGTGGTGGATTGGGCGTAGCAGAGGGTGTGTGGTGGAGGTGGGGCAGAGGGGTGGGGGGAGGGGAGGGGGGTGGGGGACAGGACGAGTATCTCCTTGCCTAAAACACTGTCCTGCATCTCGGGGAGCTGCCTGGAAGCCTGCCAGAGAGCTAAAAGACTTGAGCTCAGGGGGCGTCTGACCGCTGCGCAGCGCACACTGCGCCACCTCACAATAGGCACTGCAATACAAACCACACACACGTACAGACATGCACACTGATTAAAGAGCACATGCACACGCACGCACGCACCCTCTCCCATGCGTGTGCACCTTCAGAAGCACACGTATAACTGCACATATAATAACAAACTGTCTAGCATGTCTAAGGAGAGAGTACATTGACAGAAATGTTACAATACAAACTGCTACAATGTTCAAAGGAATTATATATTATTTCTTATTGTAATGCTATTTCCTAATTATTAAAGGGTAACTTTGATATTTCTCAACCTGGACCATATTTCCCCATGTTTTTATGTCTTAGTGACTAATAGGGACAACAATTTCTGAAACTGGTCCAGTATTGAGGGAGAACGCTGTAGACGGCAGCTGCTCACAGGCTGCAATATGGTGCTATTGGGGCAAGCTGGCACCGTCATTTACGTCCACTAAAAGTGCTTGTTTTTGCCATGACAGGATCTGATTGTTATTATAAGTGTCTGACAACATTATGGAATTAGTCTCGCTCAAGGAGAAATCTCGTTGTGAAATCTGGCAAGGTGACGTGTTGCTGGAAGACAACAGTGATATAATACAAAAAGATTTTCATTGTCATGGCTGAATATTTAGATGATTTCGATAATGTGGATGAGATCTTTGAATTCGATGGCTGCCCGTATTTATCTGCCAGAGTATACGGATAGTCAGATTTCACAACGAGACTTCTCCTTGAGCGGGACGAGGACACAATAACAAACAGACAAAAAAATATTTCATTTCTCTGTTGGGTTCTTTCCATAACGTTGTCAGACACTTACAATAACAATCAGAGCCTGTCAGCGGCAAAAACAAGCACTTTTAATGGACGTAACGTTCCATTGACGGTGCTCACTCGCCCTCGCAGCTCGTTACACAGCTGCCGGTTACAGCGTTCTCCCTAAATACTGGACCAGTTCAAAAATGTTTGTCCCCATTAGTCACTAAGACAAAAAACATGGGAAAATAGGATCCAGGTTGAAAAATAACAAAGTTACCCTTTAACATATCGCAGATCATCTCATATTTTATTACTGTTAAGAGTGTCAGAAGCCTATACAAAGTATGGAAAACACAAGTAGAACACAGATTTATGTTTATGACAAATTCATTTACATGCTTACAAATAAGTAGGACTGCTGGTATTTTCATTCTCTACAGTATATTGTAATTGTGACATTGAAACACAGTTGCCATGTCAGGGATGAAGAGCACCATAGTGCAGACTGAGTGAGATGTGTGGGTGGTATGCGTGCACGTGAGCAGAAAATATGTGTGTGTGAGTTACCACAGTAGTTATAATAGCTTTCAGAAGACTATTATTATTATTAGTTGATATCAGCTTTAAAGAGTAATATCAGAATCAGTCCAATATAATTTTTAGGGCTGATAACTCAATGTGGAACTGGCGTTTTTGTGACTTTTGATTTCTAGTCATTTGTCACCCAGTGCAGCTATCAAATTAGTAATTTTGTTTAAAATGTGGTTAATTATTCTAACATGTCAGAAAAATGTTTGAATCTACATTGCTCCTGACATTCTTTAAAAAAAAAATGATTATGACTAATATCATGTATTGTTATTGTGGGTGCACCCCCACTGACCCCAATCTAACCCTGCTATGTAATATCAGTAATGACTGCGAGAGTGAGCTGCTAGTGAGAATTCTCTGGGAAGGATGACGTCCTAAGTGTGACGTGAAAGAGGGACAGGAATGAAGTGGGAAAAACGACCAAGAAAACAGACGTAAAAACAAAAGCCAAAGGGAGGAAGAACAAAAAAAGAAAAAAAAAGAGCGGGAGGAAATGGTTGAAGCGATAAAAGAGCTTTGTCATGTCAAGAGCTCTGACCTCATATTCTCCATACTGTCCTCTGGCATTGGCGCAACCGTCTGCACCGCTGGCAGATTCTTACTAGTCGCGCCGTTGACAAACGACGATGAAGAGGAGGAGGAAGAGGAGGCAGAGTCTGTGGCACCTAGAGGAGGGAGAGTGATGAAAAATAAGACGAGCGTTTATTGTAACATGAGTCAAGCGTGACCGAGATTATCGTGCAGGATAACAATAAAGGAAATGTATTAACGTCCTGGTCAGTTGCGACCAAATTCAATTTGGATAGTATTTCACCGGACGTGCTGCCGCTTGTCTTCTGGTAATGGCCCCCGTTTGTGAAAATAGCTTTTCAATCAATACACAGAATCCATGGCGGGGGAACAAATCCCTGCCTTGTCCATTATGCATGTATGATACAATGAATCTGCTGAGCACGACGCTGCAGGGAAAACAGCACTGATCTGCATGTCAGCTGATGTGTATTTCATTCTTATCTTTGATTCTTTATCAATTTATTCTTATTTAATACCATATTTGGGTCAAAGAAGATCTAACGCAGGCTTTTCTTTTTATGTTTTTTTTCGTGCATGGAGTATCAAATGTTAACTTTCCTGTTGATGGCGAGGATATTTTACACTTGCCCTGCGGTCTGCAACTTCATTCATCTGGATCCCCTCCTTGAAATTGGCTAAAACTAATCATGAAAGCCATTCTATTCTCGTTGGTTCTGGCTGTCAACGGACAGCAGAGTAACAAGGTTATACTAGTTTCGAATTTTCAGTTTCATTTTACGTTAGTTTTAGTTAGTTTTCACAGTGTGTTTGCTAGTTCTAGTTTAGTTTCAGTTTTTCAGAAAGGCTTAGTTTTAGTTTTTGACTATTTAGTTTTACAGTAGTTTTAGTTTGTTTTTGTTAGAGCCAGTTTTAATATCACAAGGTCACAAGATCATAGCTGCACCCCCTAAGGCCTGAATATGCACTTTTATATTAGGACGCAGGTATAATATGCCTAAGATGTGGACTAAAAGAGGCATCACATCCTTCGTCCCACACAGCATTCAGCTGCCTAACAAGCTCTGATCACATGGTCGGAACTCTGCACTTTTTTTGAACTTGCACCTGATGTCCTTTATTGATTTCCCAAATGATGCTTTTTATGGTGTTTTTATGACGCTCATGCTGTATATTATATTATGTGCTGTCATATGCTGTATGGTTGGTGATGTTTTCTTGACAGTCTTTGTGCAAATTCCTCTAGGGGCAATAAAGGTTTCATTCATTCATTCAAAATACATGGTTGGAGAACTGTACAGGAATGACCATAATGTTTAATCTTCTCGCTACTTTAGTGTCCGATGTGAAGCAATTGTGGCATCTCCTGGAGTGTCAAGAAATTCATGCCGTCTCCTTTTTTTCTATAGTGATGTATTATAGCTAAAAGTTTAGCTTTTCTTAGTTTCAGTTTACTAAAAATATTTTTCACTGCTCATTTTCGTTTAAGTTTCAGTTACAGTTTATTATAATAACCCTGCAGTGCAGAGTAAAGCATCTAACAAGAGAAGAAACTGCTTCACGGAGCAGCCTTTGAACTGCTGGAGGCCTTTTCACACAAACACCTTCGTCATGCTGCAGGTTTCTGCCTGCTGCCGCCTCCTCAAAGGCACGCCGAATATATGCAGTGCAAAAACGTATATGGGTAAAAATATCCAAAGATATAGCATACAGTAGCATAGATTCAGACGTGGTGTGAAGAACATAATGTGTTTATAAGTGCGCTATAACTGCGTGTTATCTCTCACCTGTAGTGTTGATCATGCTCTTGGGTGTCGCTGTCGCAGCGGCAAAAATGTTTGGCGTGCTGCCGGCGGTGGCTGCTCCACTAGTGGTGGGCGTGCCCACCGTGTTGACGGACAGGCTGCCAGGTGGCGGCTTTTTGACCGGAACCACAACGCTCCTGTAAGAGGGGAGGCACAGAGGCATCAGAGAAACCTGCACACACACAATACTCTTGTGTATCACGATATCTTGATATACAGTATGATTTCATCACAATACGAAAGACGATAAATTATCACATTGAACTATCGCACAGCCCTAATTATAATGTGATTACAAGATTATAAGTAAAGTAAAAATCATTTTTACAATGTTTTGTGTGTTAGAGCTATGTGTGCATAGCTTTAATAATATTTTTGCTTTTCTTAAAGCAAACAATGACCACTTAGAGTAACTTATACTCACATTATAATTCATTATAACGGGGATTATAATTCATTATAAAAAGATTATAATGTATTACAACAATGGGGATTATAATACACTATGATCTTTGCAAAAAAGTGTCAGTGAGTGACCAGCAATTATGCAATATTATAATACTTGACCTTGTTAGTCATTATAAAATGCTTTATAATGTGTTATTATTGATTGTAATATTTGTTTGTTATCTATGGGTGTTTATAATTATAAGTATACAACGCTATAAGAAGATTACAACACATGATAAGTATGTTTATGCTGCATTATAGACATGGGCGTCATAGAAAGTGTTACCGACCTATCTTTGTTTAAAAACACTACACACTATTGTTTGTTAGTAACTGTGTATTTGACATTAATTTCTATGAATCCGATGTATGAAGCCAGTCTGCACCAGTCAGACAGATACATCTGGTGGACATCTTGGAGAAGGATATGGAGCCATTCGTGATCTATTATGCACACCGTCTTCAATCAATAACTTAGCTCTCAAGGACTGCCACAGAGCGGGATCAAGGAGACTAAGTGATGCACGGCAGATGCGAGCAGGTCATCGCTCAGCGGAGAGTCTATACGTTAACAGTTTGGACAAGGGAGGAAAATGTGAACCTCTGTTCAGACTTTGTTTATGTCCCGTCATGTCCAAGGACTTTATTATACAGCGGCAGTATCTCTGTCCCTTTAAGATTTCAGTCTGACAGAGTCTAACATCAGTGTCAAAAAACGGGAAGAAATAATCAACAGTGGCTCAGTCGTGTTTTATTAACGTGGTATCGCTGCTGCTAAAAACAAATCGTTGTTTTTCTGTTTTTATATTGAATTCTCTGTTCTCAAATATGTAGTGCACAGTAAATGCGAGAAACTACTAACAAGCCATTGTGCAGAATTCACATTTTTTCTTATCTGTGCATTATTGGAGTTTCACTAAAGAAATCAATGTGACTGCTGGCAAGTAAAGCACATTGTGTAAGCTTGTAAATGTTACCATCCGAAGAGCTTCGTTCAAAGGGGAGGGTCGTTTTCTAAATACTAATCAACTGATTGATTTCTGTGTCCTTTGTTTTTCCAAAACTGACATACAAATATTTGACAAATAGCAGTACACTAAAACGCATCACCAAAAGTTCAGTATTGGCTGGATTAATCGATTCATTGATGGATGTGTCAGGCGGATACTGACTCTGACATCTCTGTTGTAGGTCAAACAGTAACTGGGACTGACCTGTCGAAGGAGTGGAACTGCATAGGCAGCATGGGGTGCGTCTTCAGGGCCGGGTCTGGGTGATAGGGCGTCGGCCCGGACTCCTGTCCCAAATCCCCGCCGTCAACCGGAGCCGCCACCAGGCTCTTCAGGATCTCCTGCATTTCAGAGAGAACAACCCATCTGGTGACTACAGCACACAAGCTGTGAGGAGTTTAATGGCTTGATTAATTATTGGCTGTTTTTCAACTTCTTAAAGGGGGTACCGTGACTTTGTAAATTTTGTTTGCAATGTAGGTTTTAATATTTCTTACGTTGCAAAACATTATTAGTTCATCCAACATAGAGAACAACTAAACTAAAAACTTTTTTTCCAGCAGTAAACTATGGGTGTATATGCAGGGTTCGTACAGCTTTTTAAGAGTAACTTTTCAAGGTATCTAAACCAAAACTTTCTCAGACTCTCAAAGACTTTATCATCACATCTATATTGTTACCATAAATGCAATTGCGAAAAATAAAGTTTACAGAATTCCTTTATAACCACAGCAACAAATGTACGTTAAAGGAACCGCGTGTAACATTTCGGGGGATCTATTATCAGAAATGGAATATAATATTCATGACTATGTTTTCATTAGTGTATAATCAGCTGAAACTAAGAATCGTGTTTTTGTTAGCTTAGAATGAGTCCTTCATATCTACATAGGGAGCGGGTCCTCTTCACAGAGTCTGCCTTGTTGCTTGTGAAACTGCGGTAACGTGAGCTGTAGAGTGCAAAACCGTGGTACCGCCAGCCGCCGTCTGACTTCCTTTGCTCCTAAAGTAGTATTGATATGGTAAGGATGGCCTCTGAGTGAGGCGAACGCAGTTACCACGGTTTTGCACTCCAAGGTTCACGTAACCGCAGTCTTGGAAAGGGAGGAGCGAGCGGAGGGATACTCAGTTGGTTGCAATCTACAACCACACCACTAGATGTCGCCAAATCCTACACACTGCGCCTTTAACTTTGATTGTATGTTTTGATCATGATATGATATGACGACAGGATCGTTTCATTTAAAATATTAAAAGAGATTTTTGGTGAGTGATTGTGTAGATGAAACATCAGATTTGGTGAGAATCAAGCATTTTTCAATGAGTATATTAAAATACAAGCATATTCCTAACTTTGAAAACAGAACTGTTAAAATTAAGCATTTTCAAAATGTTCAAGACTTTGTACGAACCCTGCATACGAGTAAGAACAGAGTGCATGTTTTAATGATACGTCACCTTATGCTGTATAACCTCAGTGTAAAGATCTTGACCCTATTCAGACCTGGCGTTAAGATCCATCTCAGCTGATCAAACTACAATCACACAGCTAAAAATACAGATGTAGCTTGATCATCCAAACCATATTTGAAAGTGTTAAAAGATGACTAAATGAAAATGCATTTCCTGACCACACTGAACCACATTTATTATCTCTATGAACACATTTAGACATCTGTGGATACAAGCGGCCAGGTCTGAATGGGGGGGTCACACAGACCAACCTTGACATTGATGCCTTTGTTGGTTTGGCTGATGCTGGAGATGGACGAAGGCGGGGCTTGGCTGGAGTTGGGGTTGTGGGGAGAATCCAGAAGGCTCTCCTGTGACCTCCTAACATCAGACAGACTACACAATAGATCCGTGCCTCCTCCCCCACCTCCTACCCCCATGTCTCTGTCTCTGTCTCTGTCCGTCTCTCTCCCCACCAGGCCGAGGCCGAGCCCCAGGCCCATCTCCGAGCCGTTCAGGGATCCGGCCACGTGGCCCTCCTCTCCGATGCCTGAGTCTGTGTGGGGGAGGCCAGCCCGGGGGGAATCGTCCACGGGGGTGGGGGTCTGCTTGTCACGGTCAGAGAAGGCTGTGGATGGGTGCTCTGGAGGAACACACACACACACAAATCACAAAAAAAACTGAGTTTCTTTCTGTAAATGCCAAGAAATTCCACAACACATTGTCTGTTTTTATTCATTCTCAGCTATTTTCTCCTGCTTGTAAGCTTTATTTCTCTGTCAAGTAATACCCATCTTTCTTCCTCCTTCTCTCTTTCATCCTCTAATTGTCTCATATTCCTGACAATGGTATTGTTGTTTGTTGCCTGAAGCGAGCGTTCACTCACTATACAAACGCCACAATGATGAGTCACTGCCAGCTCATCCAAGATTACGCTCTTGTGTCGAGGACATTGCAGTAAAAGAAAAACGGCAATCACCTGTACTGGTTGGGGAGTTGATCTCGTGGCGGATGCTTCTCCCTGATAGGCTGGTGGACCTGCCAATCTCTCGCTGGGGTTCTAAAATGTCTCGGTACTTGGATACCATGAGGACTGAGATAAAGTAGACGACTGCCAGCGCCAGAAACTGAGCCTGCTTACTGTCATCCTGTAGCAAAATAACACACACACACACACACACACTTATTCAGCAAAAACAACACTCAAATAAAATATACAGGTGTTTTTTTCCTTTGCACTTGTACCCGCACGCATACTGTGTACACTAAAAAATACACACAAACACATGCTTACCACATCTCTGAAAACCACAGCTCGAAGACGATTGATGTCTACATCCTGCAGGAGTCTGTCTGGATCCTGCTGAATATGGAAGACAGGATGTCAAATGTGGCGCGTCATGCACGTTTCCTAGTTGTGTGCAGGATGTGCATTTGATTGTGTGTGTGTGTGTGTGTGATACCTTGCTGGTGGCGGAGGCACTGTGGAGGCTGTCCTGTGACTTGCTGCTGGTTAAGGAGGACTTGCAGCTTCGATCTCTCTGTCTCTGTCTGCACTCCAGACAGTTCCTCACTGCCACGCAGCATACTGATGGGACACAGAGAGGCGGGGATGAAACCTGTAAGTATCTTATCCTGGAGCGGGCTTTTTTTTCATATCATCATAGCATTTCTTTTAAGAAGAAAAAAAATGAAGTGGGTATAAATTCTGCAGATTGTTTCTTGGCTTCTGTTTTTTGGCTCCTTTGATGTACTTTTGATGCAGAATTTAACTCCATAGTCAAAATGGTTTTCGATTTTTCATTAACACTGAATACATCGAACAAGTACACACCCAGGCGGAGGCATTGCCTCATCAGCCCTCCTGACGACATGTTCTTCTCTGCTTCAATCTCGCTGAAGTTGAGAGAGCTGGCGAACACCAGTACGTCCACCATGGCCATGAGACGAGACAGGAAGGTGACCGCCGTCTCTGAGGACATGCCCTGCGTTGCCTCGATGTTCTCCAACTCCGTCTGAAAAAGGGGGGATGAATACACACACGCTTGCCAGTTATTCGGTGAAAAACTAGCATGTAAACACAATAAACTGGATGCTCTCTCACTGGTTTTTAGAAAGGTGGTGAGATGCTGTAGTGTCCTCTTTTTTTAAGCAATACAAGTAACCTTTAGAAAATGTATTATTATCATCATGTCTTGCATGAGCATGACCACAACGGTCATGGCTGGTTGGACCAGCAAACGGGAAAAGCAACCTTGAGCATCATGCTGGTTAAGTGAATTACATACTTATATGATGAAATCTGGCAACATGAGGTGTTCTACACAGCACACAGGAAGTACAGCCTGATGACAAACAGGTAATGGTAACAGTGGGATCGTGACAGTAGCAGTGTACAGACGGGTAAAGCTAGCCTAGAATATATTTCATAAAAAATCAAACAGAGTCCCCTTATGTATTAAATGCTCAGTATATCTACATTGAAAATAAATCTGAGGGCAGCAAAGCAGGGGTTTAAACTTGCAAACCAGTGTGGTTTGCCGTGTCTCTGCTTCAGTGAGCAGGATGTGCAGGGCTGTGGAGAGTCGACAGAGTGCAAGCATCTGGAGGCTCGTCAGAGCAAGTGAGCACAGACATTCGGGGAATAACAGACACACAAGGTGAGGACAGAAGGGCTTGGGTTGGTGCTCTTAGCTCTCCTGGTGATGGTGGGAGTCTCTCCCAGGCTCTTTACGCACCTCTCCCCCTGCGCCTCCTCCCCCAGGAACAGGGGTCACCTCCTCTCCCTTTGACCCCCTCTGGGGTCCGGCTCCTCCTGCCTTCTTTAGTGTTGATACAAATGGGACAGGCTTAGCAGATGCAACCCCCAAGGACTTATGGAAAACTCTCATGCTTTTTCTCTCATATAACATATTTTCACCTCTAAATATATCTTCTCACTCTAATTTCTCCTTATTATCGATCCACCTCCTGGCCGTTTAGTCTTTTCCATCACTCTTATTTGTATAATATTCTAACTAGGGCTGTCGAAGTTAACGCAGATGCCTAACACAAATTTGTTTTAACGCCACTAATTTCTTTAACGCATTAACGCAGTCAATCTTCCGGAGGTTGTACCGGACTTTTCAAACTAGATTGAAGATACTGGTATCATATGTAACTAGAAAACCTACGTAGACTCCATTGGTACCAACCATGTCATACTAGCTTGTTGCAAAGGAGGTTAAATAACGCTTCAAACTTGCGCCAAATTTTCTCGAGGAAAAACTGTCATGGCCATTTTCAAAGGGGTCCCTTGACCTCTGACCTCAAGATATGTGAATGAAAATGGGTTCTATGGGTACCCACGGTTTCTGGACAATATTTGTCATTGTTTTGTGTTGTTAATTGAAGCAAGCATATTTGCCCACATGTTGATAAGAGTATCACATACTTGACAAATCTCCCTTAAAGGTACATTTTGAACAGATAAAACAATGATTAATCATGGATAATCATGTGATTAATCACAATTAAATATTTTAATCGATTGACAGCCCTAATTCTAACATCAGAATATTATACAAAGTGTATCTAGCTCAGTATATCTAGTTCCTATAACTTTAAGAACTAGATACACTGAGGCAGAGAGGTCAATTGATACAAACAGTATATGGGGGAGTATTGATTAGCAGCAAAGAAGCACAACAAATAGAAACACTATGGATGTCAGACGAGCAAGGTTTAGTGTCAGTCACAATGGTAAATAAACCAGAACAAAGTGTTAGTAGAATAGAAAAAGAGGAAGAAACTGCAACTTACAGTGTTGGCACTATTCTTAGAACTCTGCACATGCAAAAACAGACAAAAACAGAGACAAAAAAGACAAGAAAATACACAGAATACACGTAACACAGAGAGGAAAAGAAAAAAAAGAAAGATGATTAAATTAAATAGGTTATCAAACTATAAATATTAAATAGATTGTTAATTTAAAGGATTGGAACAAAGCTCAAATAAAGGTTAAAATACTATGCAAGAGGTGTTAGATTGACAGTTAAGTATATGGAGGTACAGATGAGAGGAATTAAAGAAAATGTACTTGAAAGTTTAATTAGTTAACTCAAGTCAAACTAAACAGAACTTTTTGCAAGTATAATATTCAACCTTTAAGGTTTTTGAGGTAATTTTTTTTTTTTTTTTTAATCTATCATGATTTTTGTAGGTTAATAGAAGCTACAAAATGTAATGGACACGACAAATTCTTTAACCTATTCAATCACGCAAGATCAACGCCGCCCTGAACATGGGGGGGAATCTGATTCAGCAGGTTCTCCAAAGTCTGTGTTTGAGGTTAACACCTGAGTTATAGGCCTACGAGGCAGCTGTTGACCTGCAGTTTTCCCTCCTACCACAGAGGTGCAGAGTAGAGCCACTTACAGAAGGGGAGGTGGCAGCAGACAGGAGAGGCAGGATGCCTCCACAGGCGATGATGATGTTGTCCACCATCTGAGAAATGAGGTGGATCGTGTTGTGGACGAAGATGATGTTCTCGTTGCTGTTCACAAAATCCATCACCGACTTGGTGGAGTGGCTGAAATGAGAAATTTAGAGTTGGACGGACGACACAAAAATACCGTTTGGAAATTGAGACATCAAAGGTAGAACGTCACTTTTTGAATATCCTCAGTCTAATCTAATGTGTGATCAATACGGAAAACAATGCTAGTAGTGTTAGCTTATTAAGCTCACCTCCTCCACACATGCACGTCAGTCTCCAGGGCGAACAGCAGGTCCGTGAGCAACCTCTGGTGCATCGGAGACCACTTGAATTCTGGGATGCGGAACATGGTCGTGCGCGGGCCGGGGCTGAACTGCCGCCGCTGCTCCTCCGTCATGGGCATGCCCCTGAAACCCAGATCAACGCGTAGGTCCCGCTCCAGCTGGGCTGCGGTACGACCGTGGAGGGCCTGCAACGAGGTGGGGAGGCCAGAGGGCTTTTTAGTACATCTCTTACCAGTCTAACATAAAACTTGGCATACATACAGTTATGAAATTCAATTTCATAAGAGAAACAACAGATGACTCGCTGGGACTTCTTATTTTGTATTCCCTGATTTATTAGAGAATTAGTTCATGTGTGGGCAGTCACTCGGCTTTTCTGCTGAGACAAACTGTCTATGGCTGAGCAGTTTACGCCAATCAATACACACAATCACATTGGGGCAGCTGTGGCCTAAAGGTCGGATAAGAAGGCTCGTGACCCCGGTGTGTTCGGTTTTACTTGAAAGACAACAGGAAGAAACATCCAAGAATGATGCTCGATAATGATACAGTATATACTTTTGTTCTAATTTCTTTTTAATGTCTTTCAAGCCAAGTTCACACTACACGACTACCAAAGTCATCAGATCTCTGTACTGTTCACACTACACAACTTACTGTCGTGTAATCGGGAGTCTTTAAGTCGTTGTGGTTTTCACACTACATGACTGACCGGCGACAGGGGGTCACACGCTACAAGATCTCTCACCAGGAGGAATCCTCGATGAGGTCTCCAAACTACGTGTTGTCATGAAAGCGCACGCGAGAAATACGCGGTAAATGACGTGATACCATAAGCGAGCCTGTTTCTATGCTCTTTTCTTTTACTATTTATTCCTCTAGGTGCAACAACAACTTTGCTCCGTATTGGCTGTAGCTTGTGCCTGGAGTACCTGACAGGTCCAGATATTTAGCATGCTAGATATCTGGAATGTGTCTGTGAGGCATCGGCGAGCCTCTCGGCTCGCGTCTTTGAACATTTCACACATGACGCTCGAGCGCCGATGTGCGAGCGAGCCAACGCCAATTTGCCCCTGATCTGGGGCTTTTGTCGGGGAGCGGAAAATCAGGGCTAAAGTCGTGTCGTGTAAACTAGGCATCAATTATCACATGCTAGTTGACTATCAAGACCACATATATTTATGTTTTTTGATAAAAAAAAGTAGAGGAAAATAAATGAATTCACTCTTTAAAACACAGTATGGACTGTAGCTGCATGACATCATTACAGCCAGTATAATAGCAGATTTCTGTGCAGCCCACAATCGGTCCAATTAGAGTAACTAAGCAACTTACTTGCAGACTTGTATGAGCAAAACAAAATCAGACACATTAACAAACCTGAGTGGTCGCAGTAGTTTGGATCTTCTTTGTATCCTTGTCTTTCCCATCATCCGACCTCTCTGTGTCCGAGGTGGTGCTGGCTGTGTCGCCCCCAGTCTTAAGCCCCGCCGCCTCCCCCTCTGCCCCGGATGTGCCCTCTCCCTCTGGGAAATCTGTTCTGGAGGCTGCCTGGATCAGGGCTTGGCTCTCAGCCTCAGCGATCGAGCTGATGTCAGCCAGAGGGCTCTGGATCTTGAAGAGCCCGTCCTCTGGAAGTTCCCCAGACGTGTGGCTCTGGGTCTGCGTTAAATCAGAGCCGCAGCTAGTCATGTGGGCCAGCAGGCTGAGGTCATCGCTGGCGCTGGTGGTGGAGAGAGCCGGGACTGGGCCGGACGGAGTGGGCTGGTCTGGACTCGGCAGTACAAGGGGGTCTGTGGCTGCCAGAGCTGGAAGCAGCTTCTCGTCAACCTGGTAGAGATGGATGGGGTAATAAAAATAAAAGAACGTTAAGACATCAGGAAAAGTCTACTTCTTTTTGGGGAAAGTAGAAAGATTAAGAAGGACAGAGAGTAGTGGATTGATTGGTGGTATTATATTCTAGGTCAGAAGGGGAAGATGTGGCTCCACAGACTTTAAGTAATCTTCATATCACATCCTACCTTGCTGAAGAGAAATCCGTTGTTGCTCGGGACGCTGTCCTTCTCGTCAGCCAACGTGATGAGCGGACCCATGTTCCCATCATCCTCCAGGCTGACTCCCGAAAGCCCCAGGCTTGACCCCATCCCAACCCCTGAGCCTGGCGTGTCATCTTTAGGCGCCAGATTCCCATTGAGGTTTTGAACCACAGCGCAGTAAGCACTGTCCAGGAGAGAGTCCACCTCTACCAGCGGTCCGTTCTCTATCCCCACCCCACCTCCTCCACCCACACCTCCACCGAGGCCTTCCGGAGACAAGTCCAGGTCGTCCAACTTCACCTCTGTGGCCTCCACCTTCTCCGCTTTAATGTCTACCAGCAGGTCGTGGACCTCCACCCTCACCCCGGGACCGGCGCTCTGCTCCCCGGGCGTCAGGGCTTCTCCGTTGGGTCGCTTCACGGCGCCTTCTGCGAGGAGGTTGCGCGAGTCTCCGCCGGCCCCCTCGCTGTACTCGGCCTCGCTCTCGGGCGTCTGCGTCTGGGAGTTGTCGTCGATCTCCAGGTTGCCGTTGACGACGGGGGCGGCCGTGGCCGAAAGCCCAGAGATAGTGGACACGGAGCCTTTCTTCCCCTTCTTCATGTTTTCCTCCTCCTGGCGCTGGTACTCTTCGTACATCTTAGCCAAGTACTCTTTATGGGCTTCGTAGGTCACCTGTGACGGATGGCGGGGATATAATTGGTTATGTGATCCGGACACAAGCGCCAACAATAGTTAACCTTCACATCAATAACGTCTCCACCAGGTAGTCCTTATGGGGCTCATAGATCATCTGTACCAACGGCTGCACAAAACTGGGACACTAGCCTAACGGGGCTATTACACCATCATCCATAATGTCCCCTCGCTTTGGCACTGCCATGATGGGCGAGTTAAATTCCCACCACTGAACAGGGAACAGAGAGATGATCAGTTACTGAACATGATATTATCTATGATGAATCACAAGTCAGCCTGGTACTCCCTCTGAGCCTCGCAGGTCACTGAAACACGAAGTACGATTAACAATAGTCAATATGTACAGATCAATAAGGTTTTTGTCAGCATTTTCACTCGAAATATCAATACCTGCTAATCAATATCATCAGTACTATGTCTTCATTATTGGTGCAATAGATTTCAAATCAGCAAATATTGACCGAAGCAAACTGTCCCAACTTCAGTCGGATATTTTTTAACATTAATCACATCGGACAAAGAGGCAAAATGACATGAAAAAGAAAACTAATAGTGTCTTAAAGGAAAAGTCCACCCAACAAAAAGATATTGGTATCATATGAATCTAGAAAACTTAAGGAATCCATTTTTTATCAACCATGTCATGGTAGCTTTTCGGGAAGGAGGTTAAATAGCGCTCCAAAGTTAGGCTAAAATTTGGCGAGAGAAAAATGGCATCGCGATTTAAAAGGGGTCCCTTGACCTCTGACCTCCAGACTTGATGCAGAAAAGGCAAAATTGGTGCGTAAAAATTCACCAGAATGCAGGAAATGAAGTGTTTGACGCTCAAAATTTCCTAGGGGATCGCTTAGTATGTGTCCCTCCCAATGTTGAAACGATACCTACGCCCTTGACTGTGCACGTAGCATTCTCATTAGGGGCTGAGCACCCATAAAGGTCTGATCCTACAAACACCCCTGTCTGCAATCATCAATGGAATTAAGTGGCGATTGACCTTGTTATTGTGTGTCAACCTTTCTTGTCTACTTCTACTTTTACTCTTCCTCGATGGAATATACTAATATCTCAAATTGCCTTTCAACAACTTCCAAAAAACAGGCTGTAATTTAATTTTGCTTTAAGCTGTGAGTAACAGTGATAGCGATTGCGAAAGTGGGAGACTCAGAGGTTTTGCAGTTAAGAAAAAATGAAGGTTAAGGCCTGAAAACGTCAAATGTAATTTGGCTGCACGGCATTCTAATTTATTGAGGCTCCTCCGGATGCAGAAATTGGTATTTCTGTGTCTTCGTTAATGGATTTCTTCAAGTTTGATTATAAATATAAATAAATGCAAAATGGCGAGAGTACAGAGAAGCCTTTGCTCTTTGATACTTAAAAGTGCATGTCTCACTCTCACCTTGGAGTGTGCGATGGATAGGGTATCAACCCAGACCCTCCACCCGCCCCATTCGTATTTGATGGCGTGGTAGAGCAGGATCCTAAAGATGTTGTACACCATCTCGGTTATTTTCTGCTCCTCTGGGCTCTTGGGGTTGATGTAACCGAGGGAGAACATCCAGTCCTGCCACACAGAGCACTGCAGCAGGCAGCTAGAACACAACGCAACACAACACAACGCAACACAACAATCAACGTAAGAAACAAAAGACATGTAGCAGAATAAATGCAAGTGTAGTCATTTGTGTGCTCTTACCGCCGGTTTTCGCGGCTGTTGCTGAAGAGTTTTATCATGTCAGAAAGAAAGAGTCTTCTGACTTCCATCAGCTCAGCGCTGGGAGAGGAGTTCTTCAGCAGGGTGGCCACTACCTTTAGAATCACTGGGTGGGAGGTAAAAATGGGGAGAGGAGGAAGAAGAAGAACGAGATGAGAGAGTAAGAGAAGCAAATGTGTAAAAAGTATTTTAAACGAGAGAGAAAAATGTGAGGGACAGCAGAGTGAGAGGCAGATCAATAAGCGGGAGATGGCAGCAGTGTCGGCTTCTGAATCGAGGCTTTGTTGTTTGTTTACGCGCATTAAAAACAACACCGCGTTATTGGCAGACCAAAGAACGCCGAGAGACAGGGAGACGCGGGCGACAGTGTTTTCTGTACTTACTGGGATTCTGGATCTTGACAGTGGAGTCGGGCTCAGGGTGGGGTTTGTGCACCACCTGAGTGCAGACCTGCTCCGTCAGAATCTGCACACACAAGAGGATCAAACTGCCGTCAATTAAACGCCACGATTTTCTGACAACTTACATCACTTCGTGCGCGTTGCTATGGGGATGTCGGCGAGCCAATCACCTACCTCATACAGAGTGTTGTAGGTGGTGACAGAGACGGTGTTGGTGTGCATCATGAGCCTCTCCCCCAGCAGTGTGAACAGACTGTGCGTGTGCATGATCTCTACCTTCCTCCTACAGGGAAACACACACACACACACACACACACACACACAAAAACACACACACACACACACACACACACACACACACACATTCATTACAGGGTTTATGACAGCTGAAATTGACATTGATTGTCACTGGCCTGATGACAGTCTGATATTGGCAGGCGGCACCATGTGGCCCCGTCAGTTATGATGGGACCAAAGAGGACGAGAGATGAATACCAACAAGAGAAATTAACAGGAGACATTAACACGACGGCAACACTGCGGGCGTCACCGGGGCAACGTTTGTATGGCTGCACATTATTAACTTTGACGATTAACCTTGCCAGTGGGCGAAAAAATCGTGTCTCTAAGAGGCTTTTAACTTGAGAGGCTCAGAAATCAGGTTGACTAACTTTGAGGATTTTTGAAAAATTGAATTAAGGGAATAACGCTAAGAGCTGCGGTATATTCCTCACTGGTTAGAAACAGGAAACAAAGGGAAGATTGCACATTATATTCCTAACAAATCATTTAGCTTCCACTATCATGTTTTAGACTAGAAAAAATCTATTGCAAATTTTACTCTCTTTAAACAGAATAATTACATATTTGTCCCCCCTTTGTCTATTTGATCAAATTAAATGAAAAAAGCAAATATAAAATTGAGGGCATGATGGCATACTTTACACAGAAATAAATGCATTATGTCCACTAATCTTGGTCTTGCATAATAAAAGAGCACCGTGACTGTGGTTAAAACAAACACACACTTATCCTTAAATTAAATATCAAAAATAGCTATCATTTGGTGGACTGTTGTCAAGAAACAGAGTGGTACAAATCTCGTCTACAACAGCTCCTTTGTGGTCCAAGTGATGCGCCTGTGATGCAGTTTCACTCTGCTTTCAGTCAGATGTGAGAAGGAGGGGTTAAATGCTTACATGCATATAATGTATGTATATAAAGAAACATTAATATCAACAGCAACACTGCAGAAAACATCTGAAAAAGTTGCTTCATTAGATATGGCATTGACTCTCAAACTACAGTCAGTATAATCTAAATAATTATTTACAATTACAATTATGTGCAATTGATTTAAGCATTAGCTAACACAATTATGCTCTAATATAACATATATTGAAATGTCTTTCAAAAGTGTAAATGCTGTTTTATGTATTACTATTACTTTTAGATTTTTTTTAAGTTAGTTGTTGTAGTCATGTATTTTTATAGTGTATTCCAATATTCTTTATATTGTGTATTCCATGGATATATTTCTCTAGTGTTGATATGTACATTTTATTTACTGCTCCGGTGCAATGCCTGGATAACCTGCTCCTGTAACACAATAATATCCCAATTTGGGATCAATAAAGTACATCCATCTATCTCTGAATTATTATCTGGATCTATATTACATTTCCAGAAGTACTGCAGTGACATGTTAAGTTGAAGAGGCAGCCCTACAGGATGTTTGGTTGGAGCAGATGTTAAGTAGGTGGGGGACTGAAGGTGCGGGGCTCAGGTGCAGCTTGGCAGCCTGCTCCCATGTCGTGCAGCGAGAGGCGTGCATGTCACATGGGATGAATAAATCCCCCAGCATTCATTGCTGCTCATCAAGGTTCCACCTCCCTGCCAGTGCACACTGTCAGAATGATTATTCCGCCTGGACGTGATGATGAGGACATTATCTCCACGCACACACACACAAACAAACAGCCCTTCGAAGGCTCACTGGAGGCTGCTGTTGTGTTTCAGTTTTTACTGCAGTGGCCTCTCAGTCTCACTACTCTGATGCAGTATTTTTGTTTTGGCTGTGACAGAAAAAAAAAAGATTTAAGTGCTCCCTTATTTCAGTGATTCACCATTTACCGAGCACCAAATACCACACAGAGGAATGTACCAGACAGAAAGCACAGAGGCAATGAGGTACTGACTTGTGACCAAGGTGCTTGAGGAAGTAGCCCAGGACTTTGAGGGCTTGGACCCGGATACTCTCGCTCTTAGAGGCCAGGAGCTTGCAGATCACCCTGTAACATGTCAAACACACAGTCACACAAATCACATGTCAATGAAGGGATTATAATACCTTAGATGTAGGCTACAAGTAAAGAATCATTCTTCTGTGTGTGTGTAGTAAACACCTGCTGCCTGATACTCAGTAAACATCCTCAAAGTTAGCAACACGTGCGCTGACTGAAGCATTTTCTTCAAACGAGTGTACTCAGAGGACATGAAAGTGGAAAAAAAATTGGAGAACACAACACAGTTTGCTGACTAGCTCTCCGGCAACAGAAGATTTGCCATAGCAACCAAAAACACATCCATGTGCAGTTGTGCTTTAGGAGGACTTAGCGACACAGTTAGACTCCGTCTTTGAGAAATCACGCTGCTTGGCTGAAGCTACCCTTTTGTATAACATCAGTATTGTAAACTGAACATAAAGAATGGCTTAACCATGCAGTTGCTGCACAAAACCGAGGGTGTATTTGCGTTTTGGAGAATCGTTACAGTACAGCAAAACCTGAAATTGCGATACTCATGTGTATGGATATTTTCTTACACCCCTATCAGATAAGACAATGATTAGAATCATATTTAATAAAGAAAGGTCTTTTTTTCATGTCAGGAGGATCTGATGTAGCATCGCATCTTTATTCGTGTGCGTGTATGTGGGCAGCATTCACCTTATTCCATTTCTCTGGTCAAACGCAGGGATCATGGACGCTGGGTGTTCAGACATAAGAGCCACCAACAGCTGGAGCACGTCGTGGATGTTCTCATCCTGCCGACAAAAGAAAGCGAACAGGTGAAAAAAAGGAGGAAGAGGGTTAAGAGGACAAAGAGAGAGTTGTAAGGGTGGACAAGGAGGAGGGGGGGGGTTGCAGGGGAGCAGGTGGTATTTCAGAGCAAGAATAGATATAATCGTTACAGAAGAGTACATTCTGTTCAGTCCATTGTTGCGTCATTTTGCAATGCTGTCGCGGCGCCAAAGCTGACTCACACTCTCGCTCGTTTAAGTGGACCATCACTCCGGTCCACAAATTATATTGCACATTTTGCCACCAGCTCCACTCAACCGCTCTCTCTGTCTCCCTCTCTCTCACAGTGTCTCTTTGGCACAGAAGTTAGCGTTTACCTCATGCATGGTCAATAGGTAGTTGAGGATGCTCTGCAGCTCGTCCTCCTTCACGCCTCGGTCCTGTGGGGAAAAAGAACAGACACGGCATCTTCGTGATCTCCGGTTGTTTCTACGTCTTCTTAACCTCAGATGACTTCATTAATTCTGTTCCTGGTTGATGCGTTTTGACCGTGAGGCAGCAACAACACACACATGTAAATGCAGGAACAAATCAATACGAGCACACACAAACACAAAAGACACAGTGTTTCATTCAGGCTGCTGATCTATAATGCAATTCTCCACACACACACACACTTTAGATTAAGCCCGCGGCCCCCAGGAGAGAGAAAAACAACAGAGGACATAATGGAAAAAAAAAAATAAGCGATTTCTTGCAACTTGAACTATGCGATGAAGATAATCAGATTCTCTCACTGTACCTTTAGTATGAGTTGTTTGAGGAAGAGAAGCATGAAGGCTCTGAGCGAGATGATCTCCTTTTGGGATGGTCGCGGTCCGTCTAAACAAATCACACCCAAACAAAAGAATAATTTCCTGTTAAAAATCCATTTTTTATGCACGATAATGATCAGCTAAATAAGTCTCTAGCTCAGTCTGAGTGAACCCTACTGTGTGCTGATATTAGGTTTTATTAGGCTTCCTGGAGAGCAGAGAAAAAACATGTTAACACAAGCACACACACACTGTAAATCACTGTCATTAACTCCAGGAGCAATTTGGCAATCTGGATATTTTATAGTTGTGCTAATCTTACTGATTACAAGAAAGACGTGGCAATTTACAAAAATTTGATTGATGGTCCAAATGATCCAAACCAAACAAGCGCTGTAATCCACTGTATCTACTTTAAAGCTCTGGCACTCCGTCCGCTGTTTGCCGTGGTGGGCTACGAAGAAATAATCAAGCTAAAAACACAAAAGCATCTGACGCATAACACGAGCAATTCCTCATGTGGGTCTGATGTCATTGCGTCTGGTCTTTTGCCATTCTTGAAGCACTGAGCTCCGTTTTGCCGTGATTCATAACGGCCAGAGCTCCATGACCTGTGTCAGAAATGTGCTTTAAGAGCCACCGGCTTGTGTCTTCAGCGGTTGAGTTTGTCCGATCTGAAATTTGGCTGCATTTAGCTTAAACAAAGGCTTCCCTTTACCTCGGAAAATATGGCACAGTAGCCCTTTTATAAAGAAGAAAACTAACAACTCAGGTGTTGGCACTGCATTTTCATTGTTGTAAATGCATTTCATTCATTTTTGAGGTGTTTAATGTGAGCGCCAGATACACTAGAAGCTTAAGGCTGTGATGAATCGTCTCAAAACGGCTGCCAAATAACTAACTAAGGGAATACGGTGCCAAATAGAAAAAAAAGATGCATAGATCCAGATCATGCAAGGATGATATAAGACCCACCCTTTAAAAATAAGGGCATTTTTTCCTTAAAAGGTCCGGTGCGTAGGATCTGGCGGCATCTAGCGGTGAGGTGAGGAGATGCAACCAACTAAAGCTTCTCCCGCGCTCTACACATATTGACCGTCATCTTTTCTTGTAAAATGTCCAGTGTAACCGGTAACACCGGTGTTGTCACAAGTTTATTAACCGTTGGGAAAATGTCCTCACTGTCACATCCCTAGCGTGTTGGAGAGCTACGGTGGCCGACGCGAAAACGCGAATGGCCCTCTCTAGAGCCAGTTGTTGTAAGAGTAGCGTAGGTCATTTCTAGCAGAGCCAGTGCTTAGAGTGTGTGTGTACGTGGAAAGTGAGTGGTGAAGCAAGAGAGGGAGAGCGGCGGCGACGGGAGCGAGTAACGTGGCGGTGCCGCTCCCTATGTAGATATAAACGGCTCTTTCTAAGGTAACAAAAACAACGATTCTTATTTTCAGGTGATTAAACACTAACTAAAGAAAACATACTTGTTAATATTATATTCCATTTCTGCCATTAGATCCCCCTAATTGTTACACACCGGTCTTTTCATGACCCCAGCAGCCACTGCAGCCAGATAAACTCTCTTCTACAGATGTCATTAACAAATAAACACTGAGTGCGCAATAAACCTCACAAGCTACCGGTTCTCATCAGAATTCTACATCCCCAACAGAGGTTTGTTAAGTTTACAAGGCAACAATAAACATTTATGATGTCCGGCTTATGTGCTGTGTCAGGATGTTTGGGATTGACCTTATTGTACGCGAGGCTTGTGAGCTACAAAAGGGAGAGCACTGCAATAGCAAACAGCGTTTATTGTAAGCTCAATAAAATGCACCTCGTCCTCTCAGAACATTTAAACCGCTATCTGACCCGTAGCTGCTGCTCGGACGGCGGAAGTAAAAGCGAAGAGAAACACAAAAGACTGAGGGTGTGAAAGGAGGAAGATACGGAGCTTCTCCCTCTGTATTTTTGTCACGCTCTGCTGGCGTTGAATCACACGAGTGTGAACGGGCTTCGGTCTGCTCCTCACAAAGCCAAAACATGACACTGAAGCACCCCCCTGTGATTCATCATCATTACCTGTCAAGCTGGTACATGTTGGCAGAGTAGTGACACTCGCCATCCATCATGGTTACGCAGCAGCTCTGTGTCAAACGCGGACGCACCAGGTGAACGCGTGATCTTTTAATTGCATTAGAGCAAAACTTATATTCATTTAAAACGCTTCTCAGGCCAGGGGCAGCTTTAATTATCGTCTTTTACTCTTTGAAATTAATTTTCCTCCTCTTCTGACTCAACAGTTTTATCCACTCATTGTGAAATACTGTTTTGTTCTGCCTGTCTTTTTTTTTTTGGTAATGAATCTATGCACGTTCTGTGTTCGTGCAAGTGCGTGTGTGCCTACATGAGTGTGTGTTTGGTGCTCCTCGCAACAACTACACACACGAGTTGATTTGATCTAAAAATATAGTGAATTTCTGCAGTTCGTTGGAAGTCTTTTCATTCGAGGTTTGTTTGTTGATCTACATTCAGTCTGTGTGTGCTCAAGATTACTTATGGAAACATACAGTAAGATATTTACTATGAGATGTAACTCCAATCAAATGTATTATGTTGCAATACATTACAGGGCGCAATACAGTAAAATAAAATACATGAAAATAATGGTATCACAGAGGTTATTAGAATGAAAAATAAATAAAAGCGCTTTTATATCATTATTCATTTACTTCAGCCGTATTCTTGTTTCACTCAATAGAAGCTATTTAATCACTGTTTCGGTTGCATTATAATTTAGCTACAGAGTTCAAAAGCAATGTACCTGACTAGTGCAAGGCCTGAGGTGTTTTTATTAGGTACAGTACACGCTCTCCCTTTTTGTGGTTCTAAAGGCAATTTTTAAACATCAAATGAAGCTATTTGTGAAACACAAGGAGAGCTTGGAGAGGAGAAGAACTGTGTATTTCTAAGCAGGGTTTCAAAGATTCAAAGCAGGTGCAGGGTAAAAATACACTAATGAAAAAAAATACTGTATATCTGCAACTTGGATTCAACCTCATTACTTCAGACTGAGGCACAGTTAAATACATTTCTACCCACATCGCCCAGTGTAGGTTCAAAATATACGTCCATTATTATGCAAATTAATTCCATCAATGCATATCGCACTCTTACAGTACAGTCAAATGCACACACATCTGCAGACGTCCAAGCCACAACAAGCACATCCTTTAGCTTTGAAAGACCATTAGTACGTGTCTGAGGCTAATTGCTGCCGTTATCTGTGCTTCTTTATGGGGCTGAATCCCTGCAGTCAAACAGCAATATCGCCAAACAGAAAGGAAACCAGACAGCCACTTGATTAGAAATTCCAAAAGCTCCCCTTTGGATGTGCCAATCAAATCCGTCTGTTGCCATGGCAACGTGGGATGCGTATTCATAGTCAGTGGAGGGTCCCGGGCAAAAGAAGAAGGTTGATTAAAGTGAAAGGCCTCCTCCGACCTTTCTGAAGCTCTGGTGTGTGGCAGCACTGTTCTCTGCTGAATTACGAAGGCAGTGGAAATATAAAATCTGATTTGTCATCTGTGTTGTGTTTGGAATATGGTGTGTTTTATAAATGCTCTTCTTTTTCAAAAAAGGACAAATCTTTTACAGTTACATGTGCACACATTTCAGTTAAAAAAATATTTTGGCTGTCAATCGATTCAAATATTGAATCGCGATTAATCGCATGATTGTCCATAGTTAATCACGATAAACGGCAAATTAATCGTACATTTTTTTTCTGTTCGAAATGTACCTTAAAGGGAGATTTGTCAGGTATTTAATACTCTTATCAACATGGAAGTGAGCAAATATGCTTGCTTTATGAAAATGTATGTATATATTTATTATTGGAAATCCATTAACAACACAAAACAATGACAAATATTGTCCAGAAACCTTCACAGGTACTGCATTTAACATAAAAATATGCTCAGATCATAACATGGCAAACTGCAGCTCAACAGGCAACAACAGCTGTCGGTGTGTCAGTGTGCTGACTTGAATATAAAAAAACAGCATGTGATTATCATAAAGTCAGCATGTCTGTAAAGGGGAGACTCGTGGGTACCCATAGAACCCATTTTCATTCACATATCTTGAAGTCAGAGGTCAAGGGACCCCTTTGAAAATGGCCATGTCAGTTTTTCTTCTTAAGAAACAACAACATTTTTTTACATGAAAAAAGAACATGCATTCTCTTTTTCTGCAGTGGCCTCATTCACTGTCAAACATGCAGAAACATTTGCCAATTGCCTGAGCTGCTGCTCAGCTTTGCTCATGAGCAACCAGACAGTGGTTGTTAAAGGAGAGTTACCCACGCACACCCACTGAATGCACGAATGTGTCTGTGTGCAGCGTAAATGACCACTTTCTTTCTTGTCATTATCTCAGTGTTGAAACGATGATCAAATAGCCATCTTTATTTTATACAATTTGAGGAAGCTGTAATTATTTGACCCGACATTAAATCAGGTCGGCCATTAAACATTCAGTTAGCTATTAAGTCTCATTGAGTATTGACTTCAGGGTCTTCGCGGTGTTGTTTTCAGCCGTAAGATGAAACTGATTTGACAAATTAAAACCTCTTTAGTACAGTGACTCATCTTAGAAACTAACCTTCGTCAACCGCATACAATTAAAAGCATATTTGCTGCATGTAACCATGAGTACTGTAGAGTTAAAGCTCCAATACTATTAATAGAAAGTGTTCCGAGTTCAAACCCTGCTTACTTTCCCACCTCTGCAAACCTGGCAAATCGCAGCGTGCTCGCAGCGGATTGTCAGAAAGTTACAGTACTGGTCGGACACAGCCCCCTCAATCCTGATGTCAGAAAGGTGTAGGTGGGAGAGCGGCTTTCAGACATTGTTCTGCCACCCGACAAGCACTTTAGTTGGAGCTTACAACACCTTAAATTGCACACACAGGTGTGAATGTGACAGTGAATGTGTCTTTGTGTGGACGCCCCGTAATGGGACAGGCTCCAGCCCCCCATGTGACCTCACACAGGACAACCACAGAAGATGGGTGGATAGACGGATGTGTCAGGGATCGACAATACCACTATGTGTATAGATAAAAGAAGCTGTGTGTACTTTTTTGAGAGGATGCAGTAAAAAATCCAGTAAAAATGCTGTGTCACTAAAAGATGTTTAGTATGTGTAAGACGAATAAAGACAGAGAAGCAGACTGTGTGCAAAGTCTGAGAATTTAAGACAGAAATGGAGAGACGGAATAAAACCGAACAAAGTTATGAACTGTATCGACAGATAGCTAGGTCAGCAATATAGTGTCTTTAAATCTCTGGCGGTGTTCATTAGAAGTACTATATAAAAGACAGTCATTAATCTTTCTCCTTACAGTGAGAATGCCTTTCGCGTGTGCAGATTGTGTCGCAGGTGTGAACCTACCAAGACCTTTGGGGGTGATTCCGCTGCACTCCAGCGGGTTGATGGCCCAGTAGTAGTACTTGAGAGTGTGCATCAGCTGCAGGACGGTGCCCACGCGGCGGATGGTGGTGTAGATGGTGGCGGTGCCGATGAACTCCGATGACAGGTATGTGTAGAGGGATAGCTGGACCTAAAATACACACACACATCCATTTATACATACACACACAAAGGTCGACGGACAAATACAAAAACAAATAAATCATTGTGTGTGTTTCTGGTAGTAGTTTTATTGTGAAAAGACAGCCACAGGGGAATGAAAGGAATCTTCCCTCCAGCGAAAGCGCCAAATGTTTTTCTGCTTTGTGTTATTTTTGATGTTTCTGTGCCTGAAGCCGTCAAGCATCTGAGGAGCTCCTTACGCAGCGCTGACATTTACGGAGGGCGCTCTCCAATTTCTTATTTGCTCCTTCCTCCCACTCCCTTTTTCCCCCTCTCTTAATATTCCTCTAACCAATCCTCTCCGTTCGCCCGTACACAGACTGCGAGTCTGCTGCACGCTCGCAACTCTCCTAGCTCATTACAGTGACCACGACGACGAGGACCGGCCTTAACGAGGTAGCTCTGGTTAAGCGGATGAAATTAGCGGAGTGCCGCGGCCTGACCATACCACATCGCAGCTCATCTAGAATGGAGAGCGCACTCAGCTGGCTTAAATGGCCTTCATTACATTGCTTTTCACAGGTTGAGCTGATGTGTTTATCGGGCGCCATTTACAACAAGTATGGCTGCAGAAAAGCTTGAAGTTCCTCGATCTGAGCACAATAGTTTGCGTTGCACTGCTGCAACAATAGCTTGGAACAAACATTTCTGAGAGGATTAAGTTCACCAGCGGTGCTTGGTAAAGAAAACAGGCTCTTTATTTCCATGGGAGATGAGGTTCAGATGTGATTTCTTCAAGTGTTTCCTGTCCTGAATATGACCAAGGATATTCTTACTAACAGTGAACGTGATGATAATACTCTGAGAAGTGGAAAATATTAAAGCTCAGCGGGAGACAAGAATGGTACAGCGGAGGTAAGATTAAAAGTTTAAATTATTTTTTGTGTGTGCGTTGCTGCTTGTCTTGTTCTCATTATGGACCCGCTGATTTGTGGAAATGCTTTTTCAATTGAATGTAACAACCCAATAGGCAATCACATTCACTACGGACTGTTTCGACGTGTCAGCTGAGGTTGATATGTTTGCGCTGCGTTGTATTCTGACTTTCACATCCTCCTTATTCTCCTGAGCCGCAGCAACTGCTCAGTCGCATTTCTTCTCCGTCTTAACTCCAACATGCCCTGGAGAGCGATATACTGCCGTACCCGGGAGCCAATCACGTCTCAGGGTCAGAGGGAAGAAGACGGGGAGTCAGGAAGTTCTGGAAATAATGGAGGCGAGAGCTGACTGGCCCCGCGGGAACGCCAGGAACACTCACATCTAGTTCAGTGAGTGAGAAGGAAAAAAGGAACTACACATCTCTCTCCTGTCCCGGGGTCTTTTCAAATGTCACTTTCTCTCTTTGTTTCCTTCGTTTGCCTGTTCTGTCCTTTCCCCTGCGTGATGTGCCAGCTCCTCCCTTCGTGTCCTGTAACCTCCTTTGTCATATTATTGTAAAGGGCAATGGGCACTAAGATGTAAGTCCCTCCTTCCTCGTCGTTCTGTATTTATTGCTTGTCTCAATTTTCCTTGCATTCAGAAAAATCCTCCTGAGCAATTATTTTTCCAATTCGTCTCTGTCGGGGTCTGGGTCTATCACCCCATTAATTCTCTGATACAGACCACCATCTTCTGTTTTTTGCAGCAAGGTCATGAAAACACACACATATGCAGTAAATACACACAAATAAACAGACCTTGGCAGGGGTGTGTATCCAGATGGCAGCATTGAAGAGGACATGGTCACAGAGCTGTTTGAGGAGAGGCGCTCCATGAGGTAAACCATCCAGATACTTGGCGAAGGACAAGAACTGTTCAAGTACCGCCCTGGTGATGTGGACTCGTGACGACTGGACAAAAGACGGGAAACATAAACTGTGATTACCCTGAATGGTCACGCATTTGTAAATGACATTTAAAACAGTGTCTTCATACAGTACTTGAATATACCTTGATAATAGGTTCCTGGGCAAGATCTCAACAATAAATATTCTTTAAACTCTTCAGTGCAGTAGATGCGTAGTTGCCATGGTTACTGATTGACATTTTCAGAAGACACAAGCCGAACGAGAAGGGGTTCAGCACAAAGAGAAAACACTTAAAAAAACACAGCTGTGTATGAACGTGCAAATTTGAAGTGAGAATATTTTTTTCAAATTAGTAAAAATCTAAAAATAACTCTCTCTCTTATTTAAATGATATAGGTTTTATTTAAATTATTGTGTCAGGAGATGTTGCCAGCCTACAGTGCAGCCAGTGTAACTCTGGTGGTTACATGGTGCCTGCGATGTCTAACAGTTGTCAAAGGTGTTAAGTATTTAATTTGCACCAGCAACCAAGTCTCTTTTGTAATTCATGTGATATGGCTTTTTGCACATTTGTGACATACTGTTACTTCCTGTTGCAGCTAGAAGAAACAAGACTAAATAAAAAATCATAATTTGTTGAAAAGTATGTTGTATAGTACATGTAAAAATCAAGAACTCAGCACTCAGTTGCCAGTTTACTTGGTACACTTAGCTAAAATTAATGCAGTCTAAGGCCCCGATCACACAGAGACGCGTCGTTGTTTTCCTGTGCCTGCCGTGTGCTCCTCTCTGGCGTGTGCATCGCATTATTCTAGCGGTTTTTAGATGCCCATAAAAGTTTAAATATTCTCAACTTACTTCAAATCAAGTAAGAGGCGGGCTTTACAAATTTACCACTTCTTTCCTCCTGTTTAGATGCCCTTAGAGTGGCAAGCTAGCTAGCTAGTTAGCTATTGGACTGTGAGAGAGCTACAGAGTATTTGAGAGGGAAGGGGCATTCACATCTCATGTTGTGAAGGTACTGTCTTTGAGAGAGAGAGAGACCACATTTTCCCGTTACTCACATTTAATCCCCTCTCCGGGGATACATGTGGGTTGAAAAATGTACAAAAATATTTGCCGCAGAGGGGGGCCCAGACTAAATATTACGGGGGCACCCTCTGCCCCCATCCTTGAATCTCCCCTGCAACAGTCCTGTAATAAATCCTACCTTCATAATGTTTAAGTTTTTGATTCAACTGTCAACGTTTTCGGAGGATGTAGTTTGTGGTACTGTTGAACTGTATTGCGTTATACAGAGAGATGTTTCTGTTATTCAGCCTACCCTAAATGGGTTAAACAAAATAATAGAAACACCTGGCTTTACCCGATAACCTGGCAACTGAGTGCACAGCAGATAAACACGAGTACAAGGGCAATCACAATATAATGCATTATAAAAAACGGAGGATTTATAAACCGTGAAAAACTTAGTGGAGGTCATGGAGAACATCAAAGCTACTCTTTTTCACCCAACAACAAATAAATATGACATGTAACACAAACACTTCATTGTGGAGGCCTTTTACTGACCTTCTCGAGCAGGTATCCAATCACTAAAAAGCCCTTCCCTCCCAGCATCTGCTCCTGCATCGCCACTGAGCTCTTCAACAGCTCCACCAGGAACGCCAGCAGAGTGGCACTGCAACATACAGAACACATCGTGCACACACATTTCAGTAATACCGCGTGGAAATCATCGATGGATTTCTATGTCATTTATTTTTAATCGGAAGGTGTTTTGTTTTTTTTCCGTTTCTCATCATTGTCTTCCTGATGATATTTGACAAATAGTCTCGGATGCAGCTAACATGATGTGGAGATGCCGCCTGATATGTAACCGCATTAAGGCTCGTGTGATGGAGTGCTATCAGGACGATCTCGAGAGCGAGAAGAACGCAGACACTCCGACTTTCTAAAAGCAGCTCAACGCTCCAGGGAAAAAAACACATAACTCTTCTTCCTTTCACACTCGCATGCTCTCCTCTCTATAATCAGTTATTTCTAGCCCGCAGCGTAATTGTAAGGTTGGAAGATAATTCTCACACGTTGAAGACTCATCTTTATCTAATGTTGCTCGTAGTCGTTTCTTTTCACTTTTCTGGGTCCATTCCAGGATCTGCCGCAGTAGGTGTTGCACATTAAACCAGAAAACATATATTTTTCTGATGTTTTAGATCATTTAGTAGACTAGAAATCATTTATACTGTCTATATATCATCTGCATCCCCCGGCAGCCACTGGGCTCCAATTATTTTAGTAAACCACTCACCAGACTGTGGTGTCCACGCTGCTGTCATTGAGCTGTTTGTAGTCGAGCTGAGCGAAGAGAGGGAACAGGACCTGGATGCCTCCTATAGAGTGGATGGCACTGTGGATGGAGTGGGTAACAATGGCCTTCACATCCTGGGGGACGGAAACGGACAGTTAGTGCTGACAAAGACTATAATGTATCGTAGTGTATGTATGTACACACAGATACATAGATTAAAGCTCAAAACTTTGTAGTTACTACCAGAACATGGTATTTGAACCCCAGAATATATTGCTGAGCACCTTTTTGTCAGAAATACAACTGACAGCCCTGATTTTACAATGGATGTACAAATTTGTCCATTAGCCCTCTTTCACACAGTACAATAAAGGCCATCTTTTGGATTTCAGCAAAGAAAAATTTAATAATTTGAAAATTAATTATGCCAAAACTCAAAATTGCCACAGTGCTGTAAACGGCACCTGTTTAACTCTGTAACCCCGTCTCACGCTGTCTTAACTCACCGCACTGAAGATGATTGCCGAACCTCGACTAACTGATTTAAATAACTTCACAACTAGAATATAACAAGACTCACTTGGTGCCTTTTGTAATTGTGAATTAAAGTAATTGCAGCCTGAATTGCTGGTTGCATTTTTCGCACGATGAGCAAAGGGGGAAAGTCTTAGAACTCAAGATGAGATACTAAGAAGAACACCTATTAGCAACCAGACTTGAATAAAGGACACTTGGAAAGATACTACGTACAAGTAATATCCTCAAACGAGTTAAATTAACAGCTGAGAGTCTCAGCAATTGTGAGACATCGGTATTTACTGCAGCGTACCGTGGCAACTGTGTTTCACAAGGTGCATTTTATATTTTCTTTTTTAACTAATATATGTTTTGTCCTTCTGTGGTAAACCCCACATCTACAGTACTGCAGGAAGGGTACTACAGATTTTACACAAATGCAATTGAGGCGAGTGTGAGTCAGCCTGTGACAAACTAGCCTGATAATCAGACTGAACTGCCATTTTCATTTCAAATCAATCAGTCATCCATGAATTGCTGAACAGCTCCAGAGATGTGGCAGCAGTAGTGATTCAGAGATCCGTGATGAGCAGGCCGGACTGACCTGTAGCATGAGCGCGTGTGGCGAGTGGACGAAGATGGAGGCGTTTTCCCTCGGCGACGACTCCAGGCAGAGCTGGGCGTCCGTCGCCTTGGCGTTGTAGGTGAAGGAGATGGAGCTGGCCAGCTTGCCATCGTACAACACCTGCTTGTGGTGCTCAGCCAGGTGGATGTCGCTCTCTGACTTGAACTTGAAAGTGCTCTGCGGTGATGGAGAAAGGAAGACGTCAAAGATGGTTTGAGAAAAAGCTTTGAATCACAGAGAGACAGATTACTTGTCCAGAGACGAGAGAAGTGTGAGTGTGTGTGTGTGTGTGTGTGTCTGTGTGTGTGTACTAGTTCAACACCCAAAATGGAGTCTGCTTAATTGCAGCATGAGCCGTGTGTAAACAACACAGCATTAGCTTAATGAACACGCCGCTAACCCGGGCACTAATTCAATTAGCAGAGAATAAGAGATAGAAAGGGCCAGCGGATGTGTGGGAGAAAGGCACCCGCAGCTCCAAATTTATCTCCTCTCTTTGCGGTCTGCCAAACAAAAATCCCACGAAAAAATTATGGACACATTTGTGTTATTCAATTTCTGCATATTATGTTACATTTGTCCTGCAAATTACACCAACTTTAACTTTTTCCATGAGCTGCTGAGCCTTTATCTTGTTGAAAACTATAATATCTTGGACTATTGTCCTTGTAATTTTCATCCTTGAGAGGATATTAGTTCCTCTTACAGTAATACTAAAATACAGACTGACACCTTGGCAACAAACTATAAAGAATTGTATGGCACGCTGTCTCCTTGGCTCACTTAAAGAAAAACGATTAATAAAAACTGAATTTGTTTTGTCCACGCAGAAATTGTAGGCTGCATTTTGTGTGTGTGTGTGTGTGTGTGTATGTGTGTGTGTGTGTGTGTGTGTGTGTGTGTGTGTGTGTGTGTGTGTGTGTGTGTGTGTGTGTGTGTGTGTGTTTGTGTGTGTGGATCTATGTCTATATCTGTCTGTGTGCACAGGTCCGCGGGTCCATGTGTCCTGCAGCGGTGCTGATACACACATGAAGCCCCGCAGATGAAAGGCTGGCGAGTTGCTCCGCCGCCCTTGCAAGCAGCTTCGGGGAAAGCTGCGCTCTCCCCTTCGAGCGGGTCCCGGGTCCCCAGGTGCCTCGCTCAGCCTGACTGCACAGGAAAGCCCCAGGCTGCTCACAGACCTGCAGGCCCGTCTTGTTCTAAACCTTTCATCTGAGGTCTGCAGTAGAAAATGTGCCCTGAGCAGTTTCAACCATGCAGCACAAAATTTCACACCGAAGCAAAGAGGGCACTGCACAATGGAGACGACTGAAGAAAACAGCCCCTCCACAGTGTAAAATCTTTATCTCGGTCCAGGGAATACAAATCTACTGTTTTCTACATCGCCTTAGCCTTAACTTCCTCCTTCCTTCCAATTATCAGGTTCAATTTCGACGCAAAAAGCTTACTTGTATAAACCGTATAATCTGAAGCATACTTTCCACACACATTCTTGCCAGAAGAACATTATTTCCAAGAGTTAATTACATGCCTATGTTTATATTTTCTGACTTTAGATCATTTTACTTTAGTGAAATATAAGAGCTGATGACCGGCGTTAAAAGGTGTATTCATTAAACAGCTGTGTTAAAAAGTGTATCCATTAAAAGTAACCTAGAATACTGCAGCCATGTGCAAGGATAATCAATCACAAACACAAATAAATTGCTCTTCGGTTTATTTTGAAGGTTAGTGGGCCCCCTGCACACAAAAAAAAAAAACCCTGAATAGCCTGAATGTGAAATTAATACACTTATTAAGATGCACATTTTCTGCAGCGTAAGCCCATTTATTGTGGTGCATTTATGAAGTGTGTGTATGTACTTGTGCATCTGTATAGATGTGGCTGCGTAAATGTGAGCTTTTATTTATGTCGCCGCGCTAAACGATGGAGGCAGGTAGCTGAAAATGTAAAAGAGCTTTGCTGACTCTTTAAAGTATTAAGGGATGTACGGAGGCATTCGACAGGCGGCGGGAGAAGCAGCCAAGAAAAGTGAAGGAACGTGCAAATTTTTATATATATGTAAAGCTTTACATAGCTGCGCTTAAACACATATGTATCCCTCACCTGGTTACACGAACACACACACACAGGAATGAAAGCGACAACTCCCGCCTTCGTCACACCCTGACAGCTGCAGATACGACACTGGCCCGCAGTGATAACAGCACACACACACACACACATCTACTCCATTCAGCTCAGCCCGCCGGGCCTCCAGGCATCTCCACACAGTTTGCAGAATGACAACCAGTACTCCAAAATGAGTTCTCCAGCATATGGCAAAAAAGGTTGTAAAACTTATTTTGGCAACTTATTGAGGTTATCAGATGAATAAATACCGTAATAAATACTAGGGCTGTCATTCGATTAAAATATTTAATCGCGAGTAATCGCACGATTCTCCATAGTTAATCACGATAACCTCACAATTTTTATCTGTACAAAATGTACCTTAAAGGGAGATTTGTCAAGTATTTAATACTCTTATCAACATGGGAGTGGGCAAATATGCTTGCTTTATGCAAATGATGTGTATATTTATTATTGGAAATCAATTACCAATACAAAACAATGACAAATATTGTCCAGGTAAAGTAAACAATATTAAAACTCTACCAAGACATTTGATGCCGGCTTTTAGGACAGTTGTCGATATTCTGTTCTGAGGACGCTCAATATACCAAACTACACAAATATGTTTTTAGGGAATGATTCTTCTAAAAGTTTGTTAAAATGCACAAAACAAAAAGACTTTCGATAGTATTCTAAAACTTGACAAATGGACGCAAAAACACAGACATACAATGCAGGTGTCCAGATAGACACACAGGACACGGTCCATTAATTACGATGTGGCCAGATTGTTGGCAGTGCTCCGCGATGAGGACATCTGGACTCCTGATGAAGAGTGCAACCGGCGGCACACTCAACAACATGTGAGTGACAGGACATAAACAGAACACACACACACACACACACACACACACACACACACACACACACAAACGAAACTTTCTTTTAACCATACAGAAAAACAAGATGTTATAGCCCACCTTCTTCTGTCATTACGAGAGCACGGAAGCGCTGAACTGCACACACGTACAGAAGTTCAGTACACGCAGCGTGTCGGCCATCATGAGCCGCGTCGAGCGAGAAGACCTTGAACACCCTCGCTGTGCTGAAGGCTTGTTTAGCAGAGCGAGCGGAGTGTCTGTCTGCTTTTTGCTCCTCATTACTGAACAGTAACTCTGACAGCAGTTGAGTCCAAGAGGCTACATACAGCTACAGTATCCACGTATATATATATATATATATATATATATACTGTACAGCACAGTCCTCTTCAACTCCGATTAGGCAATACTCCAGGAGCAGACTGTCATATATATACATCAAGTTGTGAGAACAAGGACCGGCCTATATTCGCATTAAGACAGGAAGCTGTGTGACACAAGCTGAGTCCCACTGGCGCTCTCCTTTTTAGCCGACCGAAAAACCCGCACACTCATCATTACAATAGCAGCACGGAGGCCAACGGCTTTGAAACAACTGAGCCGTTTAATGGTCTCTTCTGGGCATCTGAGAAGCCCGTTCTGCGCCATGCAGAGAGGCAATCATCTGACTGATCAGCCCCGGGAAACTGTGGGCTGTGACAGAGAGAGGAATCAGTATTCATGGCCGAGAAAACAGCAAACCCCGAGCATGCGATCATTAGGAGGAACATGAGAGGACTCTAGTCTATAAAGTGAGAGAGAGAGAGAGTGGTAGGAACGATCTGTGCTCTGCCTCATGCAATCTTCATGCACTCTGCATGTTGTCAATATGTTTCTCCATCAGTGTCGACTTATCAAGTCTTGGTAATTAAAGCCAATTCCTGATTCAGTATATACCCATTCTAAGGAGCCGCTGAAACACCAGCAGCTGTTCGCACACATCAGCACCCTCAGACATCCGTGCAGTCTCATGGAGCTGACAGATTTGGACACCTTCATAAACAAGCAATAAGTGGCCCGAGGCGTGCAAGTCTGCCAAAACAAGAAGCAGACAGCTGGCAAGGTGTTGCGACATCTCGGCTGTCTCCGATAGCCAGGCCAAAAGGCAGAGATGGTGATTTCTAAAGCTATCAGTGCTCAACACCCAACGTCCTGAAGCCTCATTTGAATAATTCTATAGTACGACAGGAACGCAAAGTTCTGCGTCTAGACTCTGAGTTTAAAGGCAAAAATCCACCCTCGCATACTTCCAAACTGCAAAGTCCAAACATCAATTTGGGATTTCCCAGGAGCTGTTTAGAGATAGTGTAGTAACTTTACTTTACTTGTGCCCCTTTAATCTCAGTCTGCTTCTACTACTTTAGCTGTATATAGGGACTTTGTTCATTTGCGGGGATGCATTAAAAGGCATTCAAAGGTGCTTCATGCGAGATTGTGAGCATTTCTGTTGCCTCAGCACGGCTCTCAACATGGCGACAGTTGAGCCGGCGGCTCGTACTTAACGGTGCTAACGGCGCTAACAGCAAAAACTACGGCAACAGTGCTGAAAGAGCTTACAGTGATAACCTGAGGGGGAACCGGACGGTGTGTGTTACGCTTCCATGACGGCGCCGTCCGAACCAACGGGGTTTATCAGCTGTAACCGCCGTGTGAGCGCAGTGCAGAGCAGCGGCCGTGAGCTAGCCAGTGGGGCACGCTCACATGCATGAAGATGCACTAAAAGCATGCGCGGCATGCCAACACTTCAACAAAGCACAGAGAAGCTCGGATTATCACACACACAGAGAGAGAGTGACTTCATTCACATTACTCCACTATATCTTTACTTATTACACGGCTTTGTTGAATACTCAATTCTGATTGGTCAATTACGGCTTTCTACGGTCTGTTATTTCTTTATAGCAGACCGCTGCTATGTATTTCAAACCGTTTCAATGGATGCAGATCGGATCTCAGACTCTGGCGGACCATTTTTGTGTCAAATTATTGATTTCTTAAGTAAGTAGCCGTGTAATAAGCGGGATAATGTACAGCTAGCGGGTCATTGTTGAAATTGAAATAAACCCCTTCAGGGCGATGCAAGGCCGCTTCGCGTCAGGGTCCACATAGCAAAAAGTTGTTTGATGTTATATTAATGCTCTGGATATCATATGGAGCACCTTTAAGTCTAGGTAGCCAATAAGTTCTCAGAAAATTTGGTTGTAATTGCAGCCAAGGCCTTCACTCATAACATGTCTTTCAGCTGCACGACATCATGAACTACTATTGAGAATTTGGAATATCTGCCTCTTCTGAAACTGAATTAGAAATGCACACTGATAGCAGTGATGTTCTGGCTGACAGGAGCAGAATTAATCAAAATGAAAAACACTCCTGCACCTATTAGATTACCCAAATGAAGACAGCTCCCCTGTCAAAACTTGGTTTCGGCCAATAAAATTTGTGGCATCAAGGTTACAGTATGAGTGTGAAGCTATGGTTTTCATGTTGATTACCTCGGCCTCTTCTGCACTGAATTTCTCTCTGTATTCTTGTTTAAAAAAGGTCCATGTTTTTAGCTAATTTAAAGTGTTGCAAAGTGGATTTTTGCTTCATACATAAATCCTTAAAAGGAGGACTCTTTCACAAGCTAGTACTGTACTCTAGTCCGGCGATTCCCAACCATGGGTACTTTTACCACAGGGGGTACATGTACTTCCACTTGCCAGGAGGTACTATACGTGTAAAGATTGTGTACTAACTGAACCAATTTGAAAAAAATAGGGATTATGATTTGTTTTAAGGTACATTTTGAAAAGATAAATGTGTGATTAATTTGCGATGGACAATCATGCAATTAATCGCGATTAACTACAACACGATTAATCCCAAATTAATCACGCATTTTTTGATCTGTTCAAAATGTAGCTTTGTCAAGTATTTCATACTCTTATCAACATGGGAGTGGACAAATATGCTTGCTTTATGCAAATGTATGTTTATATTTATTACTGGAAATCAATTCATAACACAAAACAAGGACAAATATTGTCCAGAAACCCTCACAGGTACTGCATTTAGCATGAAAAAAATGCTCAAATCAGAACATGGCAAACTGCAGCCAAACAGGCAACAACAGCTGTCAGTGTGTCAGTGTGCTGACTTGACTATGACTTGCCCAAAAACTGCATGTGATTGTCATAAAGTGGACATGTCTTTAAAGGGGAGACTCGTGGGTACCCATAGAACCCATTTTCATTCACATATCTTGAGGTCAGAGGTCAAGAGACCCCTTTGAAAGTGGCCATGACAGGTTTTCCTCACCAAAATTTAGCTTAAGTTTGGAGCGTTAATTAACCTCCTTCGCAACAAGCTAGTATGAAATGGTTGGTACCAATGGATTCCTTAAAACTGAGACAAGTGGCGTTAATGCTGTTCTAGCCTACGCACAAAGCAGTACACCTATTTGTCATAACACTCCTGCTCCAGCATAATGCACTATAAGAGAGGACCCACATGATGCAAAACTTTCAGTACATTAATTGACAACAAAAACCTCAACCTACCAACCACAAAGGCACCCTGGCACCAATACACAAGCTATATTTCAGCGTTTGACAGCCCAGGAATGATTGACGGCCTCAACTACTTCCAGCTGACGACGTGAGCGAGGCGAAGACAGCATTAAGTAACACTGACAATGAAACCTTCAGATTGCCAGGATATTCTTCCTGCCAAACGGTGCGTGACATTGATGCACAGCAAAGCGTACAGAGAATAGACAGTACGGTGGGTGATAAGGTGGTACGTGGGCGCCGTCTCACCTTGTATCCTGGGCCGAGTTGGTGAATGGCAAAGATCTGAGCCGGGTTGAGAGCTTCACTGAATACGTAAATGGCTCCCAGCTGCCCACAGAACACCCTGTTAGCATCCGCCGTCTCTGATGAACCCAGGAAACACTTATCATAGCTCTGGAAAAAAACAAAGTAGAACACAAGATTAGCTATCATATCAAACATTTCATATTTTCACAGCTGTCTTGCTAAGAGGGGTTAGGGTCATTTTGGAAGATGGACATTTTTCATGAATTATTCAAAACTATAATTAATTCTAGCTTTGTTGAACTTGTAAGCTACAGGTACGCCAGCCACAACTTCTCTCTTTCTCTGTGTTTTTCAATTTCAGGACACATTAACACCTTTGAGAAGAAAAGTTTGTTTCAAGTTTGTTGATCTTCACGTTTGAAGATGTCTCAAGAGTTAATAAATTATTCATTTTCAATCTCTGGTCATAAGTCTGCGGTATTCTGCAGTGATAGAAAAAGTGGATGGTGAAAAAGTGGATGAACTTTTGATAGCAGCTCGTTTGTAATCGCTCCGTTACAACTTTGCCATCACCTGCTATTACATCCTTTCCGTCCACTCGCCTTTCATCTCCTCCATCCCCCCTGATACCCTTTATCACAATGAGATCTTTACTCTTCGGCTTCTTCAAAGTGATGAAATAAGTTTTTATCTTCATCCTCCAGGACAAAAACAAACCCTGATAGCATCAACACATTTTCAAACCTGTTCTTTTACTTGTGTACTGTATGTTTTTCAGCCTTTTGGTGAGCTGCGTGAACTATGAGACATTTTACCCCGAGGCCGAGGAATTTCTTACAGAGAATAACAGCAGCCCTTGGTAATTGCAGCGATGTCAAGAGCCAAACCGGGAAGGAAGTGTAATGAAGGCGCTGCTGCCACTGAGGTCGGGCTACCTGTCCCCTGCTTAATGGAAAAGTTGGAAGTTGGAGTTTGGGCGAGCTGTGCTGGAACGGGGCCCAAGGGCAGCTCTGCCCCAGCTGACGAATGCAGAGGGCAAACTTCAAATGTTTGCCAATATCACGATAGGAGGGAAGAGTAGAGCCAGACCAAGACCGGATTTCTGAGGCTGGTACAGAGTAAAACATCTGGATAGCAACACATGATTTACATAATGTTTTTTTTAGCAAAGATCAATCAAATTTAGTTAAGAGTTTTTTATATCCAGAAGCAGTTGAAAAAGAAACTCAATATTTCCACAAATTCTCTTCCCAACTCGTCACATACCGCCTCTTGGCGTCACTTTATTTTCAGCATCAAAACCACTATGGTTACCCTTGACGTCCCCTTAGGATTAGGCAACAAAACCACTATAGTTAGGTTTAGGAACGAAATACATGGTTGGGCTTAAAACTACTACGTTTGTACAGTGAAAATGACACTGAACGTTGTGAACACGGGACATGAACGAACAGCTGATTATAACGTGACTCACGGGACACAAACAGCGGCCTCCTGGATGAAAGCCTTGTGCTTGTTGGACCCATCCACCTCCCCTGAGAACAGGCTGAATATTCATAACCGACTCTGCACCACAGTCTCCTATGTCCTCAAGTGTGTTTTTCCCAAAGATTTAATGTAATTGTTCTCCATCAAGATCAGTGCATATAAAAACACAATATCTCTTCAATGAGCCAATGTCTTACATCATTGGTGTTGACGTGCCAGGCCATGTCGCCGTAGGAGACCAGTTGACCGTTGACATAGCAACGGATCTCGGAGTTCCTCCAGCGGTTGTAGATGTGGACGATGCTGATCATGTACCACTGGAAAAATATAAAAACATATTTAGAAAGAAAAAGATGATAAATCAAAACAAAACAAACAAATTTATATGCAACAATGCACCAAATTAAAGAATGAGTAAGTCAATTTTGTTTGTTTTTTCCCTCAGGCTCTTAATTATTGAACAGCACAAGTGGCTGTTTCTCTTCAGAACTATTGTGATGATTGGGGCATTTCTGATTATTTTATTTTCTATTTTAGTGTGTTTTTAAATGTTGTGTTTGAAAGGTGTTACTTTGCCTGCCTTAAAGGCTCTGTACTGTTTGTTGTTTTGGTATATTATTTTGAACAAAATGTGTTGTTTGCACCTTTGCGCTTGTTATTTAATAAACAGAAATGTTTGGGGAATATTGGTACGAGCCTCCTGCTGTGCAATGATTCATTTTAGATTTTGAGTACTACTGTTTGTTTGTATTAAGATGTCTGGCTTGGTCAAATTTCATGTCTTTGCAATACTGAGAACGCTTCCTCTAACAGCATTAGCTCTCTATAAGAGGGTTAGCCAACATAGAAGGTTACAATGTGTTAACCTCATTCGTTCGCCAGAACTCTCTTCCAAAGCTACCCCTTTTGCTCACCTCAATACACCATTGATAGTGTGCATGTGGGTATGTGTATGTATGTGTGTGTCTTGATTAGAAAGCATCTTCCCTGGTGACAATACACACAGGTTCCCTGGAGGGAAGACTGAAAAGGGGAGGAAGACGGTGTTGGGGGAGGAGAAGCTAGAATTTTTTGCTGGTGTATGCATAGCTTAGGAGTGGACAATACCACACGTGCGTGCAAGCACGCACACACACACATGCACACACACACACACACACACACACACACACACACACACACACACACACACACATTAACACATGCACACGGTGGACAAAATTCCTTGAGACATGGTGACTTATAAATTGATCAAATGGAACCACTGGGAACTTTGTTAGGCAGTGCAGTGATTCTACTGGGTCAGCAAATACTGCAGAAGGCCATCTCATCAAGTGAATGTGTGTTTATGTGTGCACGCAAGAGTGTGTGTGTGTGTGTGTGTGTGTGTGTGTGTGTGTGTGTGTGTGTGTGTGTGTGTGTGTGTGTGTGTGTGCAGAATAGTAGCAGTATGCTGACAGTGCAGTGGAGGGGCAATGTGTACTGTAGGCCTTAATTGACAGACCTTATCTACACTCATCAACACTCCTAGTGAGTGCAAGGATAGACAGAAGAAGAGAGAAGCAACACACTCCTGCATCCAGTTGCATAAACTTAGTTTAAGACTAGTCTCGGCTTATAGACTGGTCTTAGATTGTCAGGTTAGACTAGTCTAATTAAGGCTGTCTGTTGAATAAAAATTAAGACTGACTTAATTTGAGGTAGGAAAGTTAGCCACCTCTCCCCATGGCTAAGTCTGAGATGAGAGCTTTGTTGCTATGGCATCAATCTGTCAGACGGTCAGTTAGCTAACTATTTCAACCGTTTATCCATTACTTTTAGCTAACTATTCCAACTGTTTACCCATTACTTTTAGCTATCTTTTAGCTAACTATTCCAACTGTTTACCCATTACTTTTAGATAACTATTTCAACTGTTTATCCATTACTTTTAGCTGACTTTTAGCTAACTATTTCCACTGTTTATCAATAACTTTTTTTGGATTCTTGTACCATATTCTTGAATTGTTTCTGAACATCTTTAACAGTTCTAACAACCATTGCATTTATGCTGTTTACCTTTTCTGTTGTTTTCTCCCATACTTGGTGTGGTGTCGCTGTTGCATCCGTCATGTTTTCTCTACACTGTGAAGTGTCTTTTTTCACCCATAATGCATTGCACGATAGGCTATCTAAGTCAGGCTTACATTAGTCACTCATAGGGAAGCTTTATGCAACATGTAACTTTAAGTGTCAAAAGCAAGTCTGACTTAAAGTTATATTTAAGACAAAGACAAGATTTATTTTTATGCAACTGGGCTTTTATGGTGTGTGGCACAGGTTACCAAAGTCTGCACCAACTAAAAATCATTCAGTTGAGTTGATTTGGTCGAAGTCTTGTCTCTTACCTTGCGGGGTTGGAAATCATATTTCACACAGTGCTGAAAGCCTTTTCCTTTGGACTTCAACGACGTCACGATGAGACAGTTTCCCACAAAGTGAGCGGAGTAACCTATTCCTTTACTGGTGCGAAAACTGCGGGAGAATCAGACGGAGTTACATTCGTGTCAGTTTTTCAATTCAAGATCTGTGTTTGAAAATAACGCTTTCAGTCAAAAACATAATGGCTCTAAATTAAAACTAATTATGGTAATTCATAATGAATGGTGCAACATTTGAGCTTCTGTGTGGCTAAATGACATGTTCATCGTTGAGTTTCATTAGATTTGAGTGAAAATGAATGACAAAATTACAAAAAAGTAAAGCAAACATTTGTCAAATAAATTACATTTGACCGTGTTGTATGGGTTGATTTTTTAAGACCAGCTGTATTGTAAATGATATAATACTTTTGTTTCCACTATAACTGCAAAAGGTCAGCTATATCAAAGGAAGTCAACCATTTTTCACAGATAAAATTGTACCAAAAGAAATCCTCCCAACCAAACCACAAGCAGGGCAAATTTCACACTCACGTATTGCCCTGTTTAAGCCAATACCACTCATAAAAAGCAGGATTTTAAAGTATTTTCTTTGCAGCAGCACAGGGGGTCCCAGATCAAAGGTCTCAGGAAAAACACTACTAAACCCCTTCCCTCCCATTTTGCCCCCATAATGTTTCTCTTCCCGCACTGGTAACCTCCACGTAAAACCCTGTCTCGCAGCTAAGCTTCTTCACGAAAACAACAACACTTTCACTTCTAAAACAGGCCCAGAAGGATCACACACAGCAGAGCCAGAGAGCAGATATAAATCCCTCTCAAGTGAATCCCTGGTGCACGTTAGGAGAGCACATAGTGCGTTATCGCGGCCTTCATGCTGCTGTGGAGGCCACTATAAGACATGCGGCTGGAGTAGCAGCTGCATCTGGGGGAGGATGATAAGACCTGGGCAAGAGGAGAGGGGGGCTCCTTCCCAGCTCTCCCTCCATACTTTACCATGACAACTTGACAAACGGTTACTAAGGCGATAGGATTACACCCTGACACTTTTCATGATCAGAGCTCATCCCTGCGATGGTATGGAATATACGGACGCACGTCTTCCTTCCTGTGGACGACTAGCTCTCCGATTCTTTAGCAGAACCTTTCTGTTCATAATGAATTAAAGTTTTCACTGTGAGGGAGGAAGAGGTGAAGGGAGGACGCCGCTGGTTAGCGACACAGAGTGAAGAGGTGGAGGAAAGGAGCCAAGCAGCGGAGTAAAGGAGTTCAATTAAATGAAAGGTCAGAGCTAATGAAGCTTCATAGTGGCCAACGGCTTGCACTTACAATGCTAACGTCGAGGCCGGCGAGGTCCAGCGCTGCATGATGAGCGGAGGCATCCACCCGGCGGCGCACTCATAATGGAGTGCCTTGACATTTAAAGTTATGTTCTAATTCATTATCTGTTTATCTATTACCTTCCTGTCCGAGTCATTCAGTCTGATGAGTTAAATGTTTATTATGTGTCAGTAAAGGAACTCCGTTGAATATTCATGCTGAATTTCTTGTTCGGAAAGAAGTTGCAGAAAAGTTTTGAAGACAAGATGGCAACCCTCTTAAACATCTTAGAACCCATCAGCTGGCCTGCACATAAGTCTTCAATCACCTGCCCTGTTGCCGCGTTGACAGCTAATGTGGGAGATTATTCGGTCTGAGCTAAAGTCTGCAGTCCATTGAGTGCTTTCTCGCACGGTGATTAAGTACAGTGCACTCACCCTCAACCTGTCATTTATGTTGACTTCACTTAGTTTCTTCTTACTTTAACCAGAATGCCTTTTGGCATCCAGAAGGAAAAGGCCTGAACTTGCTTTACTCAGCTGTGTGCTTTTCTTTGCCTGGATCAATAGTGATGGCAGAAGCAAGAGAGGCAGTTTTTACGGTCAACAAGGGTACACAACAAGTAAAATTCCGTAAAGCGGTGCTGGTTTGAGAACTACTCTCGGTAGAAAAGCTGGTATTTCTGCATCTTTTTTTCTCTGTACGAGTGCTGAAAACGGAGTCTACACTCTTCATCTGTGATCCTGAAGGACTGACACAAAAACCTGATATTAACCATTGATGTTTTTGATTCCTCTGTAACTGCGCTGGCAAAAATAACATGGGGTCAACAAAACAGGCAAAGAAATGAAAGATTCATGGCCAATAGAAATGCTCTGACAGTGCTGAAGTGTTGAGTTTTTTTTTAAGATGCTTTCAGTCCCATTACAAGGATTTCTATTTCCGATATGTAACAGTCCAGATGAACGGTGTTCTACTTACCAGTAGAGGTACGGCTTGTCTTTATCCACATTGATGTTGTTTAGTGGATCCTGTCTGAACCAAGTGTTGATAGTGAATCCGTTCTGGTAAGGCCATTTGGCAATTGGCGGCAATGCTATGGCCTGTGGGGGGGGGATACACAAATCAAATCAGCTCTTGCCAAAGTTTATAGCAATCAATATACCACTCAGTCAGTCATTATTTGCTTTTCACCATTCAACTCCTTGCATTAGTGGAGCAAAGTACCAATTAAGATGATGAAGAATGCCCTGAAGAGCTCTTTAGCAATTTGGCTGCATGAAGAATACATTTGACTGTTTTTTGATAATGATGCTCAGGTGTCAGGTGTGTTTGTCTATCGGTCAGTCTCACCGCCGCACTGCGTCCTGGGAAGTTGAAGAAGGTATCAGGACCATGTCTCTGAGGCATCTGGTTCAACACTGACAAGAGCTTGATGGCATGTCTCGGCTGGAAGAGAGGAGAGGAGAGGAGAGGAGAGGAGAGGAGAGGGGAGAGGAGAGGAGAGGAGAGGAGAGGAGAGGAGAGGAGAGGAGAGGAGAGGAGAGGAGAGGAGAGGAGAGGATAGAGGAGAGGGGAGAGGAGAGGAGAGGAGAGGAGAGGAGAGGAGAGGAGAGGAGAGGAGAGGAGAGGAGAGGAGAGGAGGGTGGAGAAGAGAGGAGAGGAGAGGATAGAGGATAGAGGAGAGGAGAGGAGAGGAGAGAGGAGAGAGGAGAGAGTGATTGTCATCATTATGTGCCATCTTCCAACTATCAGAGGCACAGGGGGGAGACTGTTAAAAAAAAAAAAAAAAAAAAAAACATGATGTGACATCACATCTTTACCACAACCCCGCTGAATCAATAACTCTTCAATCACCTCCGCCCTCCCCCGACAACACCTCATCAATACCATGGCAACCCTTAATCGATCTGTCTCTAGAGAGGGCTGCTGGGGGAGGAGAAATTGGAAAAGCCTGGGAAATAGGAAGTGAGGTGGATGGGGTTGGGGTAGTTATTAGACAGAGGAGGTAGAGACTAGAGAGGGCTGGAGGGATGGATGATGGTCTTGGAATGGAGCACTGATCAGTGACCAGGGGTTGTTGATTGTGGTTGTCCTGGAGTGTGAGTAGAGGGGAGATTGACGAGAAGGGACGAGGGTGTATTGACTTATCTAGTGGACACCAGCAGCTGCTAAGGCATCGCACAGCACAGCCTGCACACCTCGCTAACCCAACAAGTGAGCAGGGATAGCAGAGGAGAAGATTTAGCCTCGCAGAACCATCCCAAATGTCCATAGTTTAGTTTTAAAGCATCAACTAAACCCAGTGACGGGCCAATCAACAAACTGCAGGGAGCAGTTAAGATGACAACAACAAGTAGCACTGTAAGAGGAATTTGTACTAAGCGCTCCCAACGCTCAACTCCTGAATTAATCTCATTAAGAGGTACTACAAGTAAACTTGGCATTGTAGCTCTAAAAGTAAGCACAAATCAGCAATTGCAAGGCCTATTTCTGACCATTTTTGGGCATAATTTAGGGGAAATTCTACAATTAACAGTGTAAATTGTGTACTTTCAGGTTGAAAGCCTGAAGGTGCAAGAGGGGTTCAGATTGATGTTTAAGTGAAGGAGAAAACTTATGAGTCAAACTATGTCTGGACCACTGACAGTAACCACAACCAAAGAAAATGCCTATTTGGCAGAACACGATAAGAAACGTTTCTGGACTGGCTGTGCAAAGGCAGAGAAAGTTAGAGACGAGGAGATGTTGTGGCCGATTGGAATCTCCATATAACTGGTGAAAAAGACTAACAGAGGGGAAGAAGAAAAAATTAGACTTTGAGCAACGCATTTACTCCTGTGGAGCTGCGTGGTGGTTATTATTAGGAGATGGTGGCTATATGTATATAGAGCATATATTGTATATAAAGATGGACGACATGACAACTCCCCAAAAGTGAAGCCAAAACATCTCGATCGCCCCCTGGTGGCTGGCTGCAGTAAAGGTAATAAATACCGCCCCCTCCATGTTAGTGGATGTGACATTAAAGTGACTAAAAAGTCAAAGTACACGTCAAATAAATTTTCCCAAAGATGGTTTCTGTCATTTTAGGTAGTTCTTATCACACTGATGTATGTTCAAGTGTTCATTTTTCTGATAAGTTTGGTTTAATTAGTTATTTTGTGCTATAAAAGAGGGGTGAAACGTCATGATTGACAGCTGTGATTGACAGCTACCCTGAGTAATAGCAGCAGGAGGCTCGGGAACTGTACGAGAGAGGATATGTAACTTTAACTTTCCATAACCGTCACGAGTCTGTGCAATAGAACATGTGTCAATTTGATCATAAATGTAGTTATAGAGATATTATGGTTAGTTGTTGTGTATTTCTAGCTAGGTGGCTAACGCTAACAAGCTGTGGCCGTGCTCGGATCGCGATTGGCTTGGGCGGGTTTGTTGGCGGGACTTTGATACCGCGGCTCCAGCCCCCCGATACTACAGTACAGCACAGAATCTGGCTCCAAATGATGTCAAAATCTCAAGACGGCAGCTCCCGTACCCCAGATATTTTGACTTCACTTTTGTGCAGCGGGAGGAAGAGGAGACACGTCGTCCATCTATATAAACAGTCTATGATACAGAGTGTGAATATATGGCAGGGTGTTGCTGAGAAAATGTCAACCTTCCCAAAGGGACTCACCTGGAGAAAAACAATACTGAATTCACAGAGTGTTTCACCTTCACAGCTGATTGGACTGCTGCTGTTTTTTTTTTTCACCATGGTTCTATCACTCAAACAAAAATAACACACTCAAACCTCTGTTGCATTAATAATGTTGATTACGAGAGACAAAAATGTTAAACGGGAGCTTAATTGCCCTTGTCTTGACATACACTCGCAAATCAATCCAAACATACACACACACACACATAGACACCCATCCTCTATTATTCTAGTCTATTAGCACAACCATCCCATTAAGTGGCATCCAGACTAATGACATACAAACAAGCTCATGCTGTATAATTAATCTAGTATAAAATAAATTAAGCTTCCCCGACTATTAATTGTGGAATAATGGCATATCAGAAAAAATTAAGGTCTCCTTTTTTTAGCAGCAACGTGAAATCCTGAGTCTCTTGTGATTTTAAAACAATAAAACATTAAATTACAGTTATAATGACACAATAATCGTCAATTTAGGCATGTTTCCAGAGTTAATCTAGAGTGAAATGTGTCTTTTACTTTGTATTAAAGAAAATCAAAATAGCTACTGAAGCCAATCATGTATACAAACTTTGGTTAAGTTAACAAAGCCAAAACAGACAAAAAAAGTGAGCTTTTGTGAGAGTATCGGTTTCTCTGCTGCCATCAGGGCCACCAAGGAGGTTTGAATTGAAGCTCCTTCTCCCAATGCAGTGGCAGTTGGAAAAGCATAAGTGATTTTTCAGTATCAAATATATATTAGGGCTGTCAAAGTTAACGATACGCGAAAACGCCTTAACGCGTTAACACAAATTTGTTTTAACGTCACTAATTTCTTTAACGAATTAACGCAATTTGTGATTTTTAGTGGGCTCAGTTTGAAAGCAAGAGTGAAGATACTGGTAACAAATGACACTAGAAAATCTAAGGAATCCATTGGCACCAACCATGTCATACTAGCTTGTCATGAAGGAGGCTAAATAACACTCCAAACTTACGCAAAATTTTGGCAAGGAAAATGGGTTCTATGGGTACCCATAAGTGCCCACTTATGCTAAATATACAGTATATATACATATATATATATGTGTGTGTGTGTGTGTGTGTGTGTTTGCTTGAATTTGCTATGTTATGATTTGAGCACATTTTTTATGCTACATGCAGTACCTGTGAGGGTTTCTGGACAATTTTGTCATTGTTTTGTGTTGTTAATTGATTTCCAATTATATATATACTGTGTATATATATATATATATATATATGCATAAAGCAGCATATTTGCCCACTCCCATGTTGATAAGAGTATTAAATGTTTGACAAATCTCCCTTTAAGGTACATTTTGATCAGATAAAAAATGTGCGATTAATTTGCGATTAATTAAATATTATAATATAATAAAATGTATTATTATTATTATTATATATTATACAAAATAAATATTTCAATTGATTGACAGCCCTAGTATATATATATATATAAAACAATAAATAATGATGATGTTATTATTGTTTTTCCACTGTTATGAAATGTTAATGTTTGCTGCCCAGCAGCTGATAGATGTGAATGTTTCTTTAAGCAAAAATATTACTGTGGCCATAATAATAACAACACACACACACACACACACAGACACAGACACACACACAATCTAAAACTCTTGTAAGATCCACCAACTTACCCAGATGCCGTTGTCTCCCCTCAGCATACTGAAGAGCAGCTTCAGCTCCTTGACTGTGATGCTGTAACTGGCCATCACTCCCAGCATGTCCACCAGGAGGTCTGAGAAAACACAGGCAGAGGCAAATACAGTGAGCGCCAGAGAGCAGAAACTACCACAATATATATGTGTGTGTGTGGTGTGTGTGTGTGTGTGTGTGTGTGTGTGTGTGTGTGTGTTCTTGTGAGTGTGAGTCAGCCCTCTACTGACACTTCTCTGATAAAATAAGGTGAGGTCAATAATATCTGCAGTCAAAGTGCAAGTGTGTTCCAAGTGCTTAGAGCTCCTCTACTGTATACAATAATACACACAACCTTGAATCTCGAGCAGAGCTGCTGTGCGCAGCATTACTTAATACCTTGACTGCATACACCACAATGTGAATTCTTGTTGCCTTAGTATATATAGATTTTAATACCTCAGGTAATATGAGGCCAAACATACTGAGAAAGTGTCAAGTACCCTCAGCAACTATAGCTTAACAAACAAATACAGTGACAGGCTCACATATTGTGTATAAGAGGCTTGTTAATGAATATTATTATATACTGTATCAATAAACTCCCAGCTCTTTAAATAAATTAATCTTATGGAAAATTACATACTGTGATGGTGGTCTTGGACCAACTTGGACACAATGTTGTAAGTCCAGGACTGAGAAGCATAGCGATTTTTTTTTCTTTATACATGTATTTAAAGGACCAGTATGTAGGATTTACAGGGATCATTTAGCAGGTTATTTTCAGGTTATTATACACTACAGAAAACATACGTAATAATATTATATTCCATTTCTGCCAATAAATCCCCCTAAATGTTACGCACAGTCTCTTTAAAGAGTGGTATCAATCTTCTCTTCTAACTCTCGCCAAGAAAGCAAATAAGTGTATTTCCCAAAATGTAGTCCTTTAATTTGTTCACATTTTAACAGGCAATAATAACAACCTGTCAACAGCCTCACTAATGCTGCAAAAGGTTAATGAGTACATGTCCTAAAATTGACAAAAACAAGATTTCTAAAGTATTTCCCTCTGAATATTCAGGCAGATAATTAAAAAGTACACTGTGTTAAAAGACATTTGTTTAGTCAAAATGACCTAACTGCTTCATTGACTTTCACTTTACACAGATCAGAAACAGATCAGTGTGGATATGGTACAGCACAGCCCTCACAGAGTGAGGCAATCTGCTTACAAAGGCTCTTCTTTCCCATCAGGCCTGCTAGATATGAATAGAGTCTTCCCACAGTATTTCATTAGCCAGAGCCCAGCGATAGGGAATACAGCAGAAGGCTAGCTCACCGAGGTGCTCCGAGGAAAACGCAATACACAATGTCCTAGATTCAAAACCCCTAAGCTCTGTTTTCGGTACGATCAATCCATGTAGGTCATTTTAAATAGTTTTTAAAAAGTGTTAGAATCGTGGATCACAAAAGGGAGTCTGTGACAATTGGCATTAAATTGATTTAAGCTGTGTATGCTCTGCTGTGGTGAGCAGTAATAAGTCATAGGAGTTATAAAGCACATTATCCTGCAGCGGTGGGTAGGACAGAGAGGACACTGATGGGAAGGGGAAGGAGAGGACACGCACTCCGAGGCATCATTAAGGGGAAGTCAAGGTCAATGTGATCATGCAAAGAGGCGGCTGTGTATGTGCTGTTTTTGCTATCAGGCCTTCCGTACAAATCGCAGCACCCACAGAAACATACTGAGGTCATTACTCTGCTTCTGCTGCACCAGCGGGTTGTTATGGATGTCTGACTACGGGGCAAACACGCACGCACGCATGAGATAGTTCTGTTGTGAAGAACAATTCAGAAGTGAGTGAAAGACATCTTCAACTACTGGTTCTGAACTTTAAGAAAAAAGCACAACGTAAAAGTTCTTCTTATTCACAACGATAAATGGTCAAAACTAGGGCTGTGTATACGATACGTATCATGATACAGGGGTTACGATTCAATATATTGCGATATATTGTGATACTGTAAGTAAACTGATATTTTTTAAATCAAATTAAAAAGAGTAGAAACTTTCTCATTTTTACAGCTAAACAGTACCCTACAAGATGTTTCTGAAAGCATTTGAGGCGAGAAATAGGCATTATAGTAACAGAATATTGATTAATATTTGATCAGCGCTGCATAGTTTGACCATTTCCGAGTTCGCGGGTGATTGACAGCCGGCTAATAGACGGCAGCTGGACAGCAGACCTCAGATCGGCACTGGCTGGTTGTTTTCCTCCGGTCTGTGGAATCTTGCAGATGCCGTTAAGTGCACCAGAGGACAGAGGTACATGATTTTTTTCAGATTACCTGTCTCATGCACTACTGTCAGGATATAGTGACCGTTTTATAAAAATAACTTTTTAAAACCATATTTGCACCAATTCTACCCACTGCAGCTGTAATGACTTGTTGGAGTTGTGTGGAAATGTAATAATTTCACGTGTGGTTGTGTTCACATTTGCATTTCAACATACGACCCCTCAATATTTTTTTTCTGTCATTGTGCACTCAGTGTCTTTATGTAAACGCTCATAAATGAACAGTTGCGTCACCTGCGATCATGTCGTCCACGGTGCTCATCTTGAGCAGCACCTGCTGGATGAGCCCGACCTCGGTGCTGGTCTGCAGGTTGCGCACGCTCTTGCGGAGGATGGCGGTGAACATGCTCCAGATCTCGGCCTGGCACGTCACCTCGCAGTGGGACAGCAGCTCCACCATGCAGCCGATGCTCTCCGCCTCCTGGATGATGAAGTTCATCTCCAGGTCAAACTCGCCGCCCACCAGCTGGAAGAGGGTGAGGGTGAGGGAGAGGGAAGAGGAGGAGGAGGAGGAGGAGGAGGAGGGACATGGTTTGGGAGGGAACCGATGTTAAGGAAGGTGGATGGATGGAGGTGTTAGGATGGAGAGAAGGAAAAAGAGGGGGAGGGTGGTGAAGCAAGTGGGAGGAGAGAGAGGACAAAAAGAGAGAATGATTTAGTGAAGCATTTAACCTTTTGTCTGTAGGAGAGGTAAGCCTGGCGTCTGATGGATGCTGATTATGGTTAGGAAAGCATTTCTTGTGCCGGGGGCCGCACATACTGCAACAAATAAATGTCCTTCATCTGTCCACCACACACACACGTACACAGACCACATCTCCTCTTCCGCTCTAATGTGAGGAGCGCAGCACTCTCCTCTGTGAACTACAATCGCTCTCAAAATACAGCAGGCATAAAAATGGCCCCCCCTCTACTGCCTCAGATACACACATTACCACGCAAGCACACAGCGACACCGATTAATACACATTTTCAGTCTCTGTCCTCTCAGGTAGCATTAGTCAGAGGACATCATACTTTTAAAATCAAGTGCAAATGTCCTGTCTCCTAATGGCTGCTGGTGCACTATAATTACTTGTGAAAGTACAGCCTTCATATCGCCGTGCCTCACACACACGCACGCTTGCACACTCATGCAATGCACGAACACAAGCATACCCACGCAGTTCATCCTCAGCATACTACACTATCCAGGCAATGGTAGCCATGGCAACCAACAAGCTAAGAGACCACCATTGAGGTTATTAAATCAGATGGAAGAGAAACTGGCAATAGGTTATGAGAAGCTAGCAGACGAAAGATTACAAATCAGGACTGTGACTATGGTCTCTGCACTGGCGAGAGAGAATGAAAGTAAAGGATAAGTCAAGTACAGTCAGTGTGTTTCACAATGAGATGAAAAGGAGAGAGTAGTCCGTGTCTATCTGAAGAGAATGAGAGAATGAGTGGTGTCGGTGAATAACAGGATCAGGGTCAATTTGCATCCAGTCAGAAATGAAAACTGAATCTTCATGGTGTTCAAGAAAGGGTTAATTCTCCATAATTCATTCGGCGTGTGCCTAAATAACCTTCTCAATAATCTAAATAAACTAGGGCTGGAAATTCATTCAATATTATTGTCCGTGCACTCTCAGTTAACCCGTGTCTTAATGACATTTTTTTTTTCTAATTTATTGCATAATAGTGGAACACATTACTGGCTTGAACACCACCAGCTGAGCCATCTCCATGACAACTGAGCAAACTCCATCCGCTGACGTGGACCGTTTGATGCGGTTGAGAGCTCTGGAAAAAGTTACCTTGAGTTGAGAATATATTGTCAAATAAATTTTACAATATTATATGTGATATTGCCCTCATTTGCTACGTTGTGATAAATATGTATATAATTCATCATTTCATTTCAGACCTTTCAGGAATTTCAAGGATGTTTAACAATTAGGGGGATCTATTGGCAGAAATGGAATATAATATCGATAAGGAAGTTTTCTTTAGTGTATAATCACGTGATAATGGGAATCGTTGGGTTTTCGTTATCTTGGAACGAGCCGTTTATATCTACATAGGGAGCGAGTCCCCCCTCCGCGGAGTCCGCCATGTTGCACCGCCATGTTTCTACAGTAGCCCAGAACGGACAAACCAAACTAACTTTTCCTGCTTGGGGTGGAGTCAATAACGTTACTCCCGTCGCCGTCACTCTCTCTCTCTTGCTTCACCACTCACTCCTCACATACACACACACTCTATGCACCCTACTCTTACAACAACTGGCTCTAGAGAGGACCATTCGCGTTTTCGCCTCAGCCACCGTAGCTCTCCTACACGCTTGACACAAGGGAGAAGTTGTAATCTGCAACCTCACCGCTAGATACCGCCAGATCCTACACACTGTTCCTTTAAAGTGAGACTATGAAACTTTTGAAATAACACTCTTTGTCTCACAAATGAAAAGCTGAATTTATAAGTAATTACACACAAGATTACTAAATTGAATACTCTCAGGGGTTTTGCTGCTACAACCTCTCTTGGTGTGGTATTGACCAAGTAGCTTATGGTGGCTAACGTGAGCTAATGTAGCAAACTTAAGCTGAATATTTACATTTCTGATTCAGTTCACTGACTTTATGAATCTTTACAACTTGTGCTACTATTACAGTAGGTTTTATGCAAGCGGCAACCTTGGGTTTTGAGAAGTGAAGCCAATGCTGAAGTGCCTTAAACTTGCATTCTTTCTAATAGCCAGCAGGGGGCGACTCCTCTGGTTGCAAAAAGAAGTCTGATTGTATAGAAGTCTATGAGAAAATGACCCTACTTCTCTTCTTGATTTATTACCTCAGTAAACATTGTAAACATGAGTTTATGGTTACTGACATTTCTGTAGAGATTTGTGCTACATTAGGATGGAAACCTGTCCTTGGTCTTGCTTTAAAGAAGATGTTTGGATTTAATTGAAATAAAACTGACCCCAACCCTGATGTACGCACCTTGCAAGAAAATCAAGGGCAAAGGATGGTCTCTTCGATAGGGCTGTATTTAATATTATTCACATTAAATGGAACATTAGCTGCAGCAACCATTAGCAAAACCAGCATTCATTACATGCTGGCCCATCTACAGACTTGGTTTCAGCCCCAGTGAGACCTTTAAGATTGTGGGCCGTGGCTCTTTCCTGGCCTTGAATTTCACTAATGTCGCCTTACTTATGATTGATCAGGTTGGGTATCCTATTTCTCTCTCATTCTGTCCCTTTCCCTCTCCCCTCTCTCTCTCTCAGTGAAGTGAATTGATCCAGTGCACTCTGCGAACGCACTAGCACAGATTAGAGAGGACCTCTGAACAAGGCACGGAATAAAAGGGGGAAGAATTAATTCATCCCACATCGAATTTTCCACTCTCCTCTGAGGTTCCCAATTATAGAGCACGCTGGGGACCACTGCGTCCTACAACATCTATATAACCTGCAAGTCTGAAGGTGCTCGATACACCACGCGGCGGAAGCTAAAGGGGAGACGGCAAGGATAGTCTTTGTAGCAACTTCGACACGGAAACACACACATCCCCGGGGCATATCTACATATGTACGGCACTAGCATAATCTCTCTATGCTCTGCACTTCCCACCAGTGTACAGAACATCACAGAAAGATGAGAGGGGGTGATGCAAACGACGGCAACAAATTGGGTCTCGTGACCAACAATTGAGAGAAAAAGGAGGGCGAGCGCAGGAAACACAGGGGGGAGGAAAAGCAGGAAGTGCCCAGATAATTATTATCTCTCCTCCACCAGGAGCAACATCTGAAAAGGCAACTAAAACCGGGGTGACACTGCCAAGAAGAGCCGCCTGGACCAAGGCCATCAGGTGAGATGATTTGAAGAGACAGACAGAGAGAGATGAAAAAAAAAAAAGGACGTGGAGAAACTATTCCTCGCTCACATCAAATATATGTTCTTCATTTCACGTGGCATCCATAAAAATGATGGATGCCTGAGCATTTCCGCGCCCATTATTTGCTCGAGTAGGGCTTTTAATTGATGCATAAATAAACATGCTGACTAGATGGCAATAAGGTCGATCATGAGCAGCTTGAGCACACTTGAGCGCACTCGAGCGGCATCATCGTCGCCACTATGCATGCACACGGACAAAAGATTGCTAATTAGTTTTATGAGGGAACATGCTTGTTTTGCATAAACACTCGTAACCTCCGATCTCTTCCTTCACGCCGTCCCCGCGCATCCACAATTTCAGATCCCATCAATCGTCTTTTGCGTCAGAAACCTACTGGGAAAATTCTCACAAAAAGGACGAGCAATCACATCGATGAGCACGCACAAGAGGCATTTACTACCCCGGCACGTACCCTGGTGGTTAAAGGACACACACTTAAACAGGGACCCACATTATGCCACTCGCCCTCAGGATAAAAGGGCTTGGCAGCTCCACCCCCCCCATCTCTCCTCTGAGGCAGTGTGAGCGCTGACCTCACTGTCTTCTTGGCAGCTGGTCGGAGACGTTTGTTTTGGCAGCACTATGACAATGATTGCTCCCCAAGTACTGCTCATGTCTGTATGTTCCATTCACAAAAAAAACAAAAAAAAAGACAGCAAGGAAACCAGCGGGTGAGTCAAAGAACCTGTCGTCAAGCAGTTGCTAAGGAAGTGACAACCTCTTTCCCACGATCGATTCCACTGGGTTTTATGAACATTTGACAGGTACACAGGCTGGAAGGTTGGAATATGTTGCATATGAATGTGTTATATGGCTCTGTATGTATATTTGTGTGTGTATATGTATATATATTAGAGCCGTCGATCTATTAAAATATTTAATCGTGATTAAGCGCATGATTGTCCATAGTTAATTGCCAATCACAGATGAATCGCACATTTTTATTTATTCAAAATGTACCTTAAAGGGAAATTTATCACGTATATCATACTCTTATCAGCATGAGAGTGGGCAAATATGATTGCTTTATGCAAACGTTTGTATATATTTATTATTGGAAATCAATTAACAACACAAAACAATGACAAATATTGTCCAGAAACCCTCACAGGTACTGCATTTAGTATAAAAAATATGCTCAAATCATAACATGGCCAACTCAAGCCCAACAGACAACAACAGCTGTCAGTGTGTCAGTGTGCTGAGTTGACTATGACTTGCCCCAAACTGCATGTGATTATCATAAAGTGGGCATGTCTGTAAAGGGGAGACTCGTGGGTACCCATAGAACCCATTTTCATTCACATAATGAGGTCAGAGGTAGAGGGAAAATGCCAGTTTTTTCTCGCAAAATTTAGTGCAAGTTTGGGCGTTAGTTAGCCTACTTTGCCACAAGCTAGTATGACATGGTTGGTACCAATGGATCTCTTAGGTTTTCTAGTTTCATATGATACCAGTATCGTCACTCCTCTTCACACTTCAAAACTGAGCCCGTCTATAACGTCTGATCGATATCGTAAGTTGCATTAATGCGTCAAAGAAATAAGTGAATCAAATGAATTTGCATTAATGCATTATATTGTGTTATTGTGGTATATATATATATATATATATATATATATATATATATATACACACACATACATATGCAGTGCTCACACTAGAAATAATCAAAACACATTCAAGACAGCAAAATATTGAGTATAATATTCCTCTTGTGTTGTGACTAGACAGAACTTTATTTCTCGCTTCAGAGCAATGAGTGTGTCATGATTGACCTTGAAGCAGTTTCAGCAACACTCTGAAATGTAAGAATATCTTCCACTGGATTCATGACTGATGACTAATCTACTCATATTGTGAAGGAGACACCACTCACTTTTTCACTCTCTGATTGTGGTTATAAAAGTAATTTTTTTCAATGCCTTATTTCTAGGACTGTGTATCGGAAAGAATCTGGCGATACGATACGTATCATGATACAGGGGTTACGATTCAATATATTGTGACTGTAAGCAAGGTGATATATTGCAATTTTTTAAATCTAATTTTAGGAAAACGGTCATAGTATAAAGAACACACCACCGTATGCATACATTTTTTATGCCATCAGAGCAGTGGGATCTGCATTTATCACATCCCCTGTAATATCAAACATCACAGCACTACTTTGAGAGGGCACATACACTGAGAGGACACATCTCTTTGCAAATAAAAAAAAGTACTGAGTTAATCTTTGCATGTAAACTATTAATTAAAAACTCAATACAGCGTTATTGAGAAGCGATACGGTATCACGAAACATAATATCCCGATACTCGATATTTTCTTACACCCCTACTTATTTTGTGTAACGCATCGGTTCTGTACTCGCACGCTTACGTCCTCCCTGTGATTTTTTAATTCTGCCCCCGACCACCAGCTTCGCAGCGCTGCTCATTCAGAGCCTGCAGGAAGCTGGCACTCAGCTTGGCATCACTCTGGCTGCGTCTGGGAGGTGGGAGTTTGAGGAGGGTGGGGGTCAGTGCCAGGACCGTCTTCACACCACAAAGAGCTTATATGAGCAGGCACCTCGACCAGCCAAAACCAGCTCTCATAAGAGGTCGGTAAAACAAACACACCCTCTGTCCATCTGACCCTTTTTCACCCGCCGCACTGCTCAGAAACAGTCCTCAGTCTCTCCAAGGACAACTGGCCTTTTTTACACTGAGGACATTCTGACATGTTCCAGTAGAAAAAAAAGCACAGGCGTAAATAAGTAAAAAATAAAAATGAACGAAGGCTGAATTCTATTGAGCTGCTTCAGTTTCAGGGTCCTGGTATTGTGCATGCTGGCTCTACATCCCGCTGTCATGGCTTACTGGGGCACTCAAATAAAACCTAGTAATGCCCGTGTCAACTCAAAACGTCTGCTGTTGTTATAAGTCTCCATTGTCATTCATTCATTTGTCATGGCCTTCAAATATGAGCGTTTTATAATCTGCCACCTGAAGTGTGGTTAAACCTGCAATTTATTTGGCCACACGAGGGCAGCGGAAACAAGCTGTGAACACAACACTGACATATCTACATTATTAATAACATTACTATTAACAAAATTATAACATTATTTACACATCCAACAGTTAGAGAGCTGACTGTGTCTGCCTGCTGTTTGATGCTGAGCAAGGAGTGCAGAGTAGTGTTGGAATTTCTAACTTCGACACAATACCTTGAAAAATATCGATATTCGATACCATTTTGGATACCACGGGGAAAAATTGACACAACATTAAGGGCAAAAAAAATTCGATTTTTCTTTAAAGATATATATAATAAATAGCGGTGTGTGTGTGTGTCAACCCGCTGTTGGAAAGAAGAGAGCATAAAATACCCGGTACCCGTGTATCAATACTGAGTATTGAAACGGTTTCAAATATCGATATGTATCGCTACTTCAATATTTTTGACTACAGTAGCGTAGAGTGGGTTTTTAGAGCTTTTTCGCTGAAAAAAAGGTGCATGCTGCAGCCAGAGCAGTGCAAGAGACAACAGTAAAACTACGCATTTGCTGAACCTTAAAATACTTGAAAAGTTCTCCTTTTGTGGTTTGGTGTAATTCAAAGAGACAATCCTGATTCATCTGAGAGAGTAAAAGACAATAAACAACAACAAATAAAACAAATAAAATAGGCCTTTTTCATAGTAGACATTTTGAGTAGGAGTGGAGAAGGTGTAACTATAACATTAACAACATGATCTGTTCTATTCAGGAGTCCCAGTAAGTCATCATGACAGTTTGACAGTAGCCAGCATGAACAATACCAAGACCCTGAAACTGAAGCAGCTAAATGGAATCATTTATTTTATCATTTACACCTGTGCTTTTCCTACTGTGACAAGCTAAAATGTCTTTCGTGAAAGACATTTGTATCTGTTGTATGACAGACAATTTTGCAATATGCTAAAATAAGTATTTTACCATAGTGTTTTATCGTTGGTTCTGTACAACAGTGGTTCCCAACCTTTTTCCTTAAGGGATCCTTTTCTATCATTGAATAAACTGACGACCACAGACTAAGCAACATATTTTTTGGAAATTTCATATAATATTCAATGCATAACAATAACAGTACAGAACAACTGATAAACTGTACAATTAACTCAAATAGTGAACGCAATAACTGCCGTAAAAAGCGAGTGATTTGGATGATTTTAAACAGATTATTTCCTGTGAATATTGCACCACAGATGAGTTTTCCTGTTATTTTTAATACAATTCTCTGTCTGTTTTGTGTTTCTTTTTTTTTAACAATCATTCATACTTAATAGGCTTATTTTTTGATAAATTCAGTGTTTTCTTCTCCCTGACGCTTGGCCATTATTCTATCAGCTCTTTGATTGTTTAAACTGCGTTCTTTTCTAATGAAGGACGAGGCTGTTTAGCAGAGAGGGAAGGCTCTGTGGATATAGCTTGTGTTCAGGTCTTCACCAAACTTAACCTGTTTAAAATCTAAAATAATAATCCAAACTTTAAAAATAACAATTTCATTTAGTTTTCTTCACAGAAATGAATGAGATGCTGAGATATAGGCCAACTGTTTACACCATTACAAATTAAGAAGGCCTCATGAACCCCCCTGTGAAGTTTGCCGACCCCAGCGCCAGCGCTCTTCAATGTACGAGCTCGCAGATTTCAAAATGACGCGCCTGTTTGTTTATGTTTTATGTGTCTATCCTATCCTTTATTCATAATGCTGGTTTTAACCTCATTCATTTTAGCCTTTAATAGCCGCTTTCTCTCTTGTATTCTGAAAGGCGCTGCAGTAATTAAAATTATCATTATTTAATTGAAAACGATCTCACACAGACCCACCGCAGCCCATTATGTGGTGCTGTGATGGCACATCAAACGAGCCATTACGCTGGCTGATTACTACCACTGAACGTTGAATATTGGATGACTCTCAAGGCCAAACCTGGCAAAAGAGGCACCTGTTGCTCGTTACGGCTGTCAGAGATGACAGGTCAGAGAGGCGAGTGGACGGTCAATGGCCACCTCCTCTGCCTCTGCACATTCAATTGAGCCTTTGGAGCTGGCATCATCAATATGCAACTTCAAAGCCCCTGAGAGGGAGCTGGAGAGGTGCAGGAAAGTGTGTGTGTGTTTGTTAGGTGTGTGTGTGTGTGTGTGTGTGTGTGTGTGTGTATGTGTGTGTGTGTGTGTGTGGCTCATTACTCATTTGTGTCCCCTGAGTGAGCCGCGGCCATTCAGTCCCTTTGTGCGCCGAGCGAGCGAGGAGACGAGAGGCCCATCTAGACATGAGATCACAGATTATACACTTAACGCTTCGCCAAGAGGGCTCAACGGAGCGCAGGAGAGAAAAATCGACGGAGGGCGAGGTAAAAAACACAGGCGAAAAACAAACAAGAGAACGAACGGTGTGAACTGCGGGAGGAAGCAGATTGGACAGAAGAGAAACCAGCGACGAGAAAGCGTGTGTGCGTGTGTGTTCGAGAGAGCGAACAGGGGAGATGGAGCGAAAAAGACAATGAGGGCGAGAGACGGCGGCTGAACGCCATTGTGCTTTCTTATCAGGGTGGCAGAGCGGTTTTATTGCCCACAGCCTCACAATGTGCAGCGGAGGGTTTAGTGCTTCGATGATGACCGTAGCAAATCTCTAAAAACGATATGGATTACACTGGCGCTAAACTGGCCACTAAACACTCAATAATCCACATTCTGTTTTCTGCGTGACCTCATTTTTTTTTTTTTTTTTTGGTAAACAGCATTGATAAGAGCAGCAGTTAATTCTATCACTGGCTCAGATTCACATTCAGGATAAACTAATCTTTGTTTTCCGAGGCTTTAGGTTGAGGATCTATGTGGGCTCACTGGCTTTAGAGACAAGGGTGACAAGAATATTTAGAGCAAAAACATATATATATATTGGCAGTATCTGTTATAGTGAGAGTCATTGACTCTACGTTGCCATGCATACCGATATTCCACTACAATGGATATGGGTCATGTAAACAGCATTCTGAATTAGGCCTTATTCCAAAAGAAGCATTTTCCGCTTAAAACATGTGGGATATGCCGATATTATTCAGGTTTTAGGAGCATTCTTGGACATGTGTACAGCGCATTCAGAATATGCGTCTCAACTGGGGTTTTTACGGCAGTTTGCGTAAAAACAGTTTGCCTGTTTACGATAAGCTCTGTGCGTTGTACACAAGCCAACTAGCCGACAGTTTTTTTTTTTACAAAAGAAAAGCCCACATTTCTATTCGGTAGGAGAAACACACCTACTTTTAAACATTATGAAAGACTTGGATATCAACAGGCTTTGGGTTATTTGCAAATATCGCAACGCTGACCTTTTCAAGGTGGTGGTTGAAAGAACGAAAGAGGGAGGCTGCGTTCGCACAGTCGAACAAGTCCACCACCGGTTATGTTAATCGGTGTATGCACGGCTATTAGCCATGTAAACAGCTCAGTAGGAATATTGTCTTATTTGAAATAATAATCAAATAATGATTCAGGTTTGCTGGGTCCAGTTTCGAATAAGCAGGGATTTGCTAAATGATATACTCATCTGAATATCTTTGACTTTTGGACTGATGATCACACAAACAAGCATTTTGAATATGTCATCTTGGCCTCAAATGAGATGCTTTGCTATTCTTTGTTTTATATCATTGTTAACTGAATATGTTTGGGTTTTGGTCAGACAAAACAAGCAATCTGAAGACATTATCTTGTGCTCTGGGACTTGACGATGGATATTTTAGGGCCGCAACTAACGATTATTTTCATTGTTGATTAACCTGAAGATTATTTTCTCGATTGACCGATTAGTTGCTTGGTCTATAAAATGTCAGAAAATGGTGAAAAATGTGGATCAGTGTTTCCCAAAGCCCAAGATGACGTCCTCAAATGTCTTGTTTTATCCACAACTCAAAGATATTCAGTTTACTGTCATAGAGGAGTAAAGAAACTAGAAAATGTTGACCTTTTTTTCCTTAAAAAATGACTCAAACCAAATATTATTTGATTTTGAAATTAATGGATTATCAAAATAGATGGTGATTAATTTAATAGTTGACGAATTACGGATTAATTGTTGGAGCTCTAGGTATTTTTTATATATTTTTTTAAACTTTAAAAACTAATTCATTAATTGAATAATCCCCCTCAAAATAAAAAAATTTGATAAATGGATAATAACAAAAAAGGATTAGTTGGAGTCTCAGGTTAGTAACTCTGGAAAACTGCTTTGAAAGTTCTTGTGACAGAAAAAGTAGGAGAGTAGAGAAGAGGAAAGAAAAAGTTGGGTGAGTTATGTTGCAGTGGAAAAGGGCAGCGAATGTGTCTCTGTGTCTGTGACTGTGATGAACAACGACATGTTGACTGAGTGTAGCCTCCAGACACAGAGCAAGGAGCCCCCTGGACTGCATTTCCCATGGGTCTTTGTACCAGTGACTGCACAGATGGCAGATGGGACAACACATACAGCCCCCCCCACTCATGAAACCTTATTCAGAGCGACAACGTCACAATCACACAGTCAACACACAGACACACACAAAATAAACGTTATCAGCCACGAGTGTATGGGATATTTAAGAGCTGTTGTGCATCAAGTGTAGAGCTTTCACTTTAGACTTTACTGGAGGAGCGAGAGAGAGATAGAGAGAGAGAGAAGTCAAGTACGCTGCACAGATCACAGCAGAGCAGCTTTAGAAGGTGCGCAGAGAAAAACAACGTTTCAACACACACATCAGACGCTGCAAAAATACAATGATTACGTAAATCCACACTGGGGATATAAGGGCGGTTAAGGCCAGCACAAGCAAGGCAAGTTTGTGTGTGAGTGTGTGTGTGTTTGTGAGTGGTAGTGGTGAGGGCCGATAATAAGTAATAAAATATCTAAATAGAAATGTTTGTTGTAGACCGCAAATGCTTTTCCCCACCACAAAAATTGTAAAAGGACAAAGAGATGCATTGTGGGAGGATATATACTGCATGCTAAGTTACATTATGAATGTGTGATCAATCAATAACTTCTAAATGCTATGCTCAAATGTTTATGAATGTGTAATTTCCTAAAGCTGTCAAACAATATCTCAGTAAATATCTGTGAACTAGCTATAGCTATTTGGAGTCACAACATTAACATAATGTGACACAGGCAACATGGCTCCAGTCTGCCAGACACACTACAAAACAACAGTGATCCCTAAAGGCGGCAAAGTCTCCTCAATGACATGAAAGTGATTCGACTGAGCAAAATCGGACACTAAACAAACCACTGTGCTGTTTAAGATTTGCTGGAAGTCCGCCATAACTACAATGAGCGGTACTGCACATGTTAAGTATGTCTAGATGATGTATAATATACCAAACTGCTCAGTATTTATTAGCAACGATCGCTCAGGCGTTGGCATTGTCTGTCCACCACTTTGGTCCAGATCACAGACTGTATATAAGAAGTGGACGTAGTCACCATGACGTCACCCACTGGTTTGTGGACTGCCGTTTTGACGCCTCAAGATCAGCATTTTGGCCATCGCCATCTTGTGTTTTTTGCAACCAGAAGTGACACGAGAAGATGCATAAGACATTTTTAGGCAGCCATAGTTACGATTAACTTCCATGAATTGAAAACACACTGTGAAAGGGTTAAAGTTGTAAGACGAAAACACGGTCAACTCCCAGACAGGACAACGCCGTGGTAACGACCTGTCAATCACAAGGTAGCCACGCCCTAAATCATCCCCTGCTTTATGGTCTATTTGACTCTAAATGGGACCATAATTTACTAAATGAACATCATGCTGTATTGAAGAAGACTTGAAACTAGCGATTGAGACCATAAACTCATGTTTACCATGTTTACTGAGGGAATAACTCTAGTGAGAAGTAGGCTCATTTTCTCATAGACTTCCTTCCCATAGATTGCCTTGAAATTTGGCAAAAACGTTCCATGTTCCCTTCAGGATGAATTGTAATAACTTTGGTGATCCCCACCCTATCTTCGGGTCAAAATTTCAATTTGTCCAACACTTTGGTTTACGACCAAATACCTGCAAAAATAAAATTCAAACTCAGCTGTGCTTTGTTTAGTGCTAATTAGCATATGTTAGCATGCTAACAAACTAAACTAAGATGGTGAACATGGAAAAAAATGCTAAACGTCAGTATGTTAGCATTGTCATTGTAAGCATGTTAGCATGCTGACGTTAGCATTTAGCTCAAAGCAACCCTGTGCCTGAGTACAGCCTCACAGAGCTGCTAGCATGGCCGCCTCTCTTGGACTCTTGGTCTAATTTTCTAAGCTCCTGCATGTGTGTTGTTTTTTTTTCTTATCTTGTGAAAACCGAAACAAATACCTAACTTTGAAAAATAATTATGATACCTTTAATGTCATGTGTATCACCCTAGGTTGCATTATACAGTACGTGTAAGAAAAAGCTAATGGATCATGGGAAACTGACAGATCTTCACCCGACCACTCTCAATGAGAGACTGATGGGTCTGTATAGCACCTCTTTTCATCTTCCCCACAACGCTGGTGTTTATACTAGACTTTTGTTAACCAACATCAGAAGACAAAAACCACCGGGTTCAAACGGCCAACGGAAACTAGCCACACAGCAACACAACATGCACGTTGCATTTCTCTTTATACGCACATTGTGTTATCCCAGCAGGAGAGTGCAGATGGCAGTGCATTTACAAACTGATTCGTCAGACACATACAAGCAGCTCTATGGAGCAACAACCACACTTCCTACTTTGACATCAACACTGTTCTCATCCCTCTCACTTCTCTCTCACACATAAGCCATCCAATCACAGAGCCAATACTGAGAAAATGGGAGAAAATAAGCTGGGCTAAAGGTTTGGTTTAGAGTGCTTATCCGCTGCACTCTTGGAGCAGGATTTGCATTTTTTTCCCCCCACATACGATTTTGTTTGTTTGTTTGTTCCCTTCACAAGTATAGACCAAATTTTGGCTTGAAAATAATTACAAGAAACTATAGTGCAAAGCAAACTAGGGCAGCAACTAACCCAATATATAACTATTATTTTCACTGTTGATTAATCTGTCGATAATTTTCTATATTAATTGATTAGTTGTTTGGTCTATAAAATGTTAGAAATCGAGTACAGATCCCATACCAGTGTGATAAAAAAAATATAGTTGGATTGGATCGATGCATAGACTGGCATACTCGCCAATACCCGATCCTGGATTTTGAGCAGTGTCGGACGCATTACGCAGTATCCGTATCAGAAAAATCTACTTACTGTCATAGAGGAGTAAGGAAACCAGAAAATATTCACAATTAAGAAGCTGGAATCAAAGAATTTTGACTTTTTTTTCTTAAAAAATTACTCAAACCGATCAATTAATGTAATAGCTGAAAACTAATCAATTAATCATTGCTGCTCTAAAGCAAGCAAACCTAAAGCTATAGGATGCATGATCTCTGATGATATCTGTGTTGTGCAGGAAAAATACAGTGAATCTGCAAAATCATCAGAAATCATCACATTTGGCAATCAATTTCTTCATACATTTTTAAAAAAGCTCTTGGGGAAAGTTGGCCAACTAAATAGGAACCGAATTGCTGATTGTAAGCCAAATTGACAGATTATTGACGTAGGATGGGCTAAAAATATGTTTTATGTATGAGCCACGATGCACTGAATGAAAAATCAGCTATTCCGGCCTGCACCATTTCACGGTTTAATTTGGCATATGGAAAAAGCCATGTATGCATAAATATTGTGATCCTTGGGCGAAGAAGGCTCGTTTCCAATCAGCTAGCGTGATCCTGTCGAGGGCGCTGTGCGGTGAGAGTGACAAATTCCAATCAAGCAACCGCTACCTCCAATTGAGCAAATAACTGTACGCTTTGCAGCTCCATTAGATTCAAAAGAACACAGAGAATTGTGTTCTCGGAGCCAAGAGCTGTACCCTGGGCACAGTTTCCACAAAAATAACCGTGAATGTGAGTCTGCACATACATCAAAGGGAGGCAAAGCTATTGAGCGTTCCCATGTATTGGCTTGTCAGTTTCTATTAACACCGCCAGAAACCAAAGAGGGAGAGCTGGATGGAAGAGGAGTGAGAGAAGGCGAGATAAGACAGTAATACCTGCTGTGATCTGTCTTTATGAAAGTCTCCAGCTCTCTGCAGACCAGTTCAGCGTGCCTTTTTTTCCCCGCCTCCAACATCTGACTCAAAGCTTGTCAAGTGCAAGCTTAAAACATACTGTACACACACATATATACACTTGCACACTCGACAAACTCAGCCACAACGCGCACGTACTCAGCAGCGCTCAAAGGGCAACGGCCCTTTTAAACAATTCATTGCAAAAAGTCTTGTAGGTCTTAGTCATTCGCACATACACTCTCGCTTTAGTTCGTCACTGACACACTCATGCACGCTCACAGCAGCAGCAGCAGCAGCAGCGATTCACATGAATGACAGCAGCACACAAAAAGAAAGGAGTGGAGATAGAGGAAGAGTGTGAGAAGTGGAAGGATACAGAGAATCCTCCCAAAATAATCCAATAATAATGAGGCGCCATTTCATTAGCATAAGAGCAAAAAAAAAAATCTAATTTTTCAAAAGTCTGTTTACTGGAGTGGGAGGCGAAGAGCTTTAAAAAGAGCAGAAAAGAAGAAGAAGAGAGCAGAGGAGAGAGAAGAGAGGCCAGACGTCACAAACGGGGCAGAAAGGAAAATGCACAGCAACAGTAATGGCGTGAATGTTTGCTTGGGATAGCAAGAGAGAAATGACAGATAGACAGAGCAGACAGACAAATACAGCAGACTCCTTTCAGCACAACGGACAGCTCCTGCTCTCTCTGCTGACAGATACACTACTGCGAGAAGCCGCAGCAGAGAAGAAATCCTTCAATAGGGCTGCAAAATTCATTGACAAACAGCTGAAACTGCAAGTGTACTAATTGCTGTATTAATACCGTCACTATTTTCAAGGACTGGAAGTCTGTGACAGCAAAATGTGGCTTTGACATGAAATGCGAAGCTGCGAAAGCTCCACTGTTTGTAGGCGCCGCCGCAGCAAAACAGAACCATACTGTTCACGGCTGATATTCTCAGAAAAAAAATATCCAGGTCAGAAACACACACACACACACACTACAGGGATTGAGGATTGCAGCCAAGTGATCAAAACTCTGACTTCATCCAACTGCAGTTTAAAATGTCTGCCACCTGATTGGCCAAAGAGGCTTAGTAACGGATCTAGCAATAAAGCCCTGTCACATGCTATTGGGCAACAAACAAAACATTTTTTTTTTCTTATTTGTCTTACAAAAACAGCACACGTGATTCTCTCACACACACACATATTATTACGCACATTGTTTACAGATTCACATAGCTGTCACGGTTACCAAACTAGATGATCACTAGCATGACAACATCTGCATGGAAATCCATATTTTTATTGGGATTCTAATTTGCATCATATTGGTCATTTTGACAGAAAATACTGCAGTTAAAGGGATTCAAGAGTGAACACATCTGGAGCTGCAACGATTAATCGATTAGTTGTCAACTATCAAATTAATTGCCAACTATTTTGATAATCGATTAATCGGTTTAAGTAATTTTTTAAGGAAAGAAAAAGTCTAAATGCTCTGATTCCTGCTTCTTAAATGTGAGTATTTTCTGGTTTCTTTACTCCTCTATGACAGTAAACTGAACATATTTGAGTTTTTGACAAAACAAGACATTTGAGGACGTCATCTTGGGCTTTGGGAAACACTGATCGACATTTTTCACCATTTTCTGACATTTTTTAGACCAAACAACTAATCGATTAATCGAGAAAATAATCGACAGATTAATCGACAATGAAAATAATCATTAGTTGCAGCCCTAAATACATCAGTCAACTACAAATGCAAGTTAAGATTCTATAGATAGAGATATATTTATGCTACCAAATATAGACACAAATATGAATGTGTACAGCAAGTTTGGCATTATACACCAAGAAGGTTGTGTTTTTGCCTTGTAGGTAGTTTGTCCGTCAGCAGGACATCTAAAAATAAATGTCTTTACAGATTTCTATTAAATTTGAAGGACGGACAGCCTGCGAACCAATGAACAACTGATAAGATATCGGTGGTGATCTGGATCTGGAATTTCAGCTAATTACTGCCATTTTTTTTAACCATGAGAGGGTTGGAGATTTGAATTTAAATTCTATGTGTATTTCCTGCAAAAAACAAACAAACAAAAAAACAATTTAGCATTTAAATTTAGTGTCAGAAAGTATGTGTTTGAGGCTAACAGTGTTGGAAAATTGCTTAGAATCATGCCTCCCAGCTAAAATAATAATCCACCACCGCACTTTCTCATGAATAAATTTACACTCTTCTTTGTACAACACAATACCAATTCAAGCTATGGCCTCTTAAATTGAGTTTTTTTTTTTTGCAGTTCATCCAGTGTCATCAAGTGTTAGTTGGGTCCTTCCCAGGAAAAGAAGACAAAAGAAAGGATCAAACAAGACTGAAGATAATAAACATACAAAGCATGAGACACGTGCTTCAGTAGTGGTAACCACTATGATTGATCAGATAACAGTGGGAACACTGGAATCTGCAGAAAGTCAAAATTCATCTACTGAAAATCAAACAAAACCCTTTTTACAATTCAAAAACAACATAATATAACAAAATACTCCAAAATCACCTCTTGCTACGAAGGATGTCAACAAATACAAATCTTGCAGTTCATGACTGTGATCTTTGTTAGTTCAACACATAGACAACATTTCAACATATCACGCTGATGTGTGTTCAAGTGTTCATTTGTCTGATTAGTTATTTGATGCTATAAAAAGGGAGTGTGACGTCATGATTCACAGCTGCTCTGAGTTTAGTGGTCGCGCAGCCTGGAGGCTCGGGAATAGTACGAGAGTGGAGATGTAACTTTAACTTTCCATAACCGTCATAACCAGTCTGTGTAACAGAAGATTTGTTCATTTGAAACAGCTACCGTGGTGCTAACGTAGCAGCTAGGTGGCTAACGCTAGCCCGCTGCGGCCGTGCTCAGCTCGTGATTGGCTCGGGCGGTTGTGTGGGCGGGACCTGACTACCTCGACTCCAGCCCCCCGATTTGATCGTCTAAATGACGTCAAAATCTCAAGATGTAGCTCCTGTATCCAGGACATTTTGGCTTCACTGTTGTACAGTGGGAGGAAGTGGAGAAGCGTCGTCCATCTTTATATACAGTCTATGGTTTAACACTTGAAACCGATACCTCAACCCAACACATAAAGAAAAAAATCTAAAAGCTATGGTAGCCAAGGGAACACCTACCCTCTGCCATGGAAATGCCTGCGCCTCACCAGGCCAGAAACTGTTATAAGGTATGTGTTACGACCCCGAGATTTATGGTTTAATAGAAAAGGACCAAAGGCAACTTCTCTCACCAGGGGACAAAGAGGTCTAGAGGAGAAGAGAGCAAGACAGAGAAAAAGAGAGAGAGAAGTGTCACGGCACAGAGAGAGAGAGAGAAAGAAGAAAGAGCTGAGAGGAAAACTAAGAGGCAGGGAGAAAATAGCATCAAGGAGAGGCGGTGATTGAGAGGGCCCCATTGAATGGACAGCATGAAACAAATGAGACCTGCTTTTGAATTCTACCAGACACGGAGGGAGCAGAGAGGAGACACAAGGTGTAGGAGAAGGTGTTAAGGCGTCGTCTTTTCGCCCTCTTCTATTCGAAAAAAAAGCACATTCTGTCGAGGACAAGAGGCAACTCTATTTTCCTCTCTTTTCACTTTTTTCCACAAGACGGGCAGTAACGAGGGCATCCTTGTGTGTTATGTCACGGGAGCTGAAGAAGGAAGGACTCAAGGCTGAGATTCGGTGCTTTAACAAGGCCTTCGCGCCTCGTCTCCTGACTCGACTCAAAATGTGCACATTTCAAAGAAGCTGACAGGAAGTGAAGTCCTACAGGGCATCCTGCATGTTGCTTACACCCCACTGGGCTTATCAGAGATGAAAGTAGAGACAAGACAGTGTAACGGAGAGTTACAAGTCACTAGGAGCTCCTTATTCTTCCTGCAGTGCACCTACAAGCAATGATGGGTGTGTATCAAGTGTGTGTTCACGGATCAAAATTTGGTCTACTGGGTGACAAAACATATATGTTTCATATGTCATGTCCAACCCGGCCTCACAGGAAGGCGTATAGATAGTCCCTGTCGCTACGATACATGCCTGTGGCACTTTACACTGCATGAATTAGTCTATCGGCTAGTAGACTTTAGTTAGTTAGTTTTTTTTCCTTACTCAGCTTCTACTCTTACTTGTTTTAACATTAAGTCACTGCATATCCCGACAGAACAACACCACGGATGAATTTCAGCCTACATACCAGTTTTCAGCTCAACATTGTTAAATCAGAGCAGGTGATATTGGTAGCAACGAGCCAGCTGACTGCCGAGTGCCGTCTCTCAGCTCTGCGCACACAAGCTCCGCCTCCGCTCTCGGTGACACACAGCGATCAGAGGACAGGGAGAGGAGAGAGGAAAAAAGAGAGGAGAGAAACGAGCACGACGGTAAATGACAACAACAGCGTATTTTTGTAGATTACAGCAAGCTTGTAATGCACTGCAGGAGGATTTATGTTTTGTTTTTGTAATGATTATGTTCTGAGGTGGGTCACACAGATACTGAAACTGAAAAGATGCAGCTTTTTATATTGTAGACTGTTGTAGTCTAATTTTTGAAACACTTTCTAAATATAAAAGGGAGTTCAGTCCTCTTTTTAAAGAAGAATTTGAAAGTGTAAATGACAGTTGTCAGGGCATAAAACCAATGATCTGTTGATCTTTACGAATCAAGACTCCATAGCCTTAAATCAAAAGTCAAATCAAAACGTGGATTTGGAGAATCATGACACCTCTAGTCATTTGTACGCCACGCAACAAAACTACGGTAACGTCCGCAGTTAGGTTTAGGCAACAAAACCAAACACTTAGGTTTAGGAAAAACGTCATGGTTGGGTTTAAAATAAGCATGTAAACTAAGTAAAATATGTATAGTAACAACGTAACATCAGTACGGAAAACACGTCACTAACGTAACTTACAAAACAAAACACTGGTCTCTGTCTCCTGGTTGAAAGTTGTGTGTTTGTTGGACCCATCCACCTCCCCTCCCACCCATCATAAGTGGTCTTAATCACTTTTTATTCTACGTCACAAGCTCTGATTGTAGCATATTTACATGGATGCGTTTACATTGCAGTCAGTACAGACGTACAAATGACACGCGAACAGCTAGAAAGGCGTTCTTACTGCACACTAAATGCCTCGCACATTATCTTGGCATTCACACGCCTTTTCCTGCGAACGAGCTGGTCATGTCAGTGCTTCATATCCATCAATGTGTCTGTCTGTCTGCCTTTTGGGATGAGGCAGGTGTAGACTAGCTGATGCTAAGTTCGAAGGTCAGCAGATAAGCCCCGCAGACCCGACTCGGGCCAGGCTGGTGGCAATTCAGGATCACTAATCTGTTTGTTTGGTTTGGTCGAGTGTGTGCGCTCTAGCAGATAGGGTGTGCGCATGCATATGTGTGCGAGTGTGCACGCGTACGCCATCCGCTGAAACAATGGAGAGCACTGTTCCATTGAGCCACAGCTGATGGAGGATAAGAGAGGCCGCAAGCAGCTCCAATGAGTCGCAGTAATCCATCATCATAAGACAGGGTCGGGAATGACACACACACACACACACACACACACACACACACACACACACACACACACACACACACACACACATGCAAAGTAGGGTTAGAGAGGTTAGTGAAGCATGATGTACTGTATGTTATTGTGCAAAAAAGACCACACACATACTGCACACATCATCATAAGTCAAGTTAGACAACCAGAGAATGTAATTCTGAGCAGACCAAACACACAGAAACCTTGAAGTCTGAAGCCAAAACTTGGCTCTCAACTTGTTATTATTTTAAACATTTAGATAAAAACAGTTTTCACTGAGACGTTTGGTGCAACTTCTTCTCTGTCGAGGTGTTTCTGTGCTACGGGCCTGTCAGTGCATCAGCTTTACTTCAGACTTGTCCTCCACAGTGGACAGTGGTGAAGATGTGCCGTTTGAAGCCTGTGTTGTTTGAAGTACAGCAGACACAGCGGTAACAGCGTTAGCAGTTGTCAGAAGCTCGTGCTTTGGAAGCGAAACCTTGAAAGGGAACCATTTGAAGTTTGCATTTGCGGTGATCAACTAAGATTCAGATCTTTTGCATATTTTGACCAATGCGAAGGTTTTTTACATAAACCATATTTTTCACAACAGCTCCTTCTGTTTTTTTACACCGGGAAGTTTGCCTTATTTGCATGTCCTTAGGGGATCTAATGCGTTAATACTTTATCTCGTAGCTTCCATTACGATGGAATAATGTGCGAACAATGCCATCATCCTGGAGGATATTTTCAGGGACACTAATGGATAACTAATATATACGAGTAAGCTAACTGGTGGCTGAAATACTGATCACAAGACGTCTCCATTAGGTAGAGAGCTAGTGAAGTCATCAAAGTTAAATGGCCCAATGCAGTTGCCATTCAGAGACCAATAAGGTAGACCAACACCAGTTCCAGTCTAATTCCATTTAAATAATATTACTAGGGCTGCTTAATGCAAATGTATGTAAATATTTATTATTGTAAATCAATTAACAACACAAAACAATGACAAATATTGTCCAGAAACCCTCACAGGTACTGCATTTAGCATAAAAAATATGCTCAAATCATAACATGGCAAACTGCAGCCCAACAGGCAACAACAACTGTCAGTGTGTCAGTGTGCTGACTTGACTATGACTTGCCCCAAACTGCATGTGATTATCATAAAGTGGGCATGTCTGTAAAGGGGAGACTCGTGGGTTCCCATAGAACCCATTTTCATTCACATTTCTTGAGGTCAGAGGTCAAGGGACCCCTTTGAAAATGGCCATGCCAGTTTTTCCTCGCCAAAATTTTGTGTAAGTTTGGAATGTTATTTAACCTCCTTCGCAACAAGCTAGTATGACATGGTAGGTACCAATGGATTACTTAGGTTTTTCTAGTTTCATTTGATACCAGTATCTTCACTCTAGCTTTAAAACTGAGCCCGCTACAGCCTAAAAATTCGCAAGTTGCATTAATGCGTTAAAGAAATTAGTGGCGTTAAAATTAATTTGCTTTATCGTGTTAACTTTGACAGCCCTAACATGTTACATTTCCAAATAAAGCAAATTACTACAATAGTATTATATACTGTACTCACATACAGTACAGTACACACTGTTCAAGTGCAGAATGTTATCAAGATGCTTCCTTAAAAAGAAAAAGAAAATGATAAGGATGTCAAATGTCAAATTCACTCAACAATTTCTTATCAAAAGGTCATATCAACACAAAATCCATTCTCAAATATAACAGCCCATTGCCAGCGCGCACTCGCAGCCTTGAGAGCTCGTGCTCTCGTCCTCGAGAAGGCCAAACAGAGAAAAGAATATAAACATTTGATTTCAAAAGGATTGCAAGATTAAGATTTTAAAAAGAAACGTCAAGTGGTACTGCAAAGTCGGATATAATATCAGGAAGAGAAATAACCCTGGGGGTTTGGGGGGTAGGAGGGTGAGTGACTCAGTTCTGAGTCTATTCTAAAAAACAAATACAGACAGATCCTAAATCATAAATATTAAGTTTGGAGGCAAAAATAAACCCTGTGCAAACCCTTAGGCAAGCAACAAAATACTGTCTAAAGCCATTGGTATAAAGTTCAAATAATACGTGTGCATGATCCATAACAGCGATGGCAAATTAGTGCATTGTTTAACTGAGAATGAACTACAATTTCCATACGTGACCCCTGTGGTAACACGAACAAACACAGACTAAAGCAAGACCCTTTTGGATCCATACCTTAGCTTGATTATAAGAGCGTGCTTCTCTGCATCCACATTCGGTATTCCAACCTAATAGTTTTCCTGGAACCAGAGAGAGGGGGGCAGGGTGAGGGTCGAGGAAGGGAGGGGAGCAGCGTGGATGATGTGGATGAGGAGGAGGGAGGAAGGGTAATACAGTGAGTCACCGCTGCCAGTTGTTGGCTGCAAAACCTCTTCCTCCACCTCCATCTAGCAGCATATCTGACTGTGAAAGTGCTGGCAAGGAGAGGTGAGGCAAAACCTGGCATGATGCTACACGGTATCAATCCTGCTAGTGTACTGATACCAGTACGGATAACTTCGAGGAATGGGTCAAATCAGTTTATTTGATCATGCTGCTTTACGTCGCAATACTTACTACAATACAACTTATGTGCTTAGTGCTAATTAGCAAATGTTAGCATGCTTGCACGCTAAACTAAGACGGTAAACATTATACCTGCTTAGCATTGACATGTTAGCACTGTCAGTGTGAGCATGCTGATGTTAGCATTCAGCTCAAACCACCGCTGTGCCTGAGCACAGCCCATAGACTTTGAGAAACTGGGATGGACACTTTTCGCTATTTCACATTTTGTAGACCAAACGATTAATCGATTAATCTAGAAAATAATCGGCAGATTAATCAGTAATGAAAATAATCGGTGGTTGCAGCCCTAAATGTGAGCTCTTACAACGTACAAATGTAACAAAAAATGCTTTAAAAAGGTAGAGTCAGTGATCCATTACATTTTTTGTCAAATTCAGTGAGTATCTCCTCACGGTTCGATAGCTGTCCGATCTGTGTGTGTGTGCGCGCTGACAAATAATCCGGTGTTCATACACAGCCCTGGCTCTGTAAATGGGAAACAAACAAGGTGGCGCAGACTGAGCCACAAAACAGCCAATCAGCAACAACAATCAGTTCGTGCTCGTGCACAGGACAGGATAAAGGCCATGCATGTACAGTATAAAGAGAAAGGCAGTGGGAGCGAGAGGGACGGTAAATGTGGAGGGAGGTATTTGTTTGGGTGATCTTTCGCCAGAATCGCTGACTCCACCTTTAATTTTAGTGGTCGACACTACTGAATGACAGTCATCACTCTTACAAAATGATATTGTTGAATAAGGTCTCAGTACTCCACAGCAGATTAGGACACTGTTCTTATTTCCCTTGCTGACATGGACCAGAGCACACCGATCCGACTTTATTACGTGTGCTAAAACCAACGCCGCCGCAGTGCTAGCCAAGGCAGTATCACATCCACAGAAAAAGGGACACAATAAAGCAGCATATTGTGCCGCTGTCTCCTCTATTTAACTAGTTTTCTTTGGAGTGTTCAAAGCATTACCAAGGCCTTTCTCTTATCAAGCTGGGCTGTTTTATAAAAAAAAAAAAATCCATCTGATAGCTTAACAATCCTTGTTTAACCCTCCCCTCCATCTACACCTCTCTGTCATTACTGAAGTGGATTTATTAGATGAATTCCTTCAGGGATCGTAGCGCTCATCTGCATTCACTAGTTAGAGTCTATTTCATGGGGAGAACATGCAGTCCTGATGCATTGTTCACTCAGCGCAGAATACAGATGGAAGCAATGAGACACTAAAGGGGAAAATGTTTTGGTTTGATAGCGAGCGTGGATCTACTAACCAGTCTAATGTGGTGTTTAATGACTGTTTTTCATGCTGCTGGGGATGTATGGGCATAGCAGGGAGATGCTACATGTCTAGTAGTTCTTGAATACTTAAACTACACACACACACACACACTACAAAAGTTTGCTATAATCAACCTTCGGCCACTGCAGTATGCAGCATGATGAATAGCTACACAGTTAGCTATACTTCACAGTAAAGCAGATGTGTTTGTGTGTGAGTGTGTGTGAGGAGCCAAGGGAGAAAGGCGAAGTAGGCCAGCATGAATATAAAATCACCCCTGCCAGGCAATGATGTGGGCTACAAGAAGGAAGGGAGCAGCGTGTGTATTTGTGTGTGTGTGTGTGTGTGTGTGTGTGTGTGTGTGTGTGTGTGTGTGTGTGTGTGTGTGTGTTGGTGTGCATGCGCGTGCTGCCAGAGAAAATATGCAGATGAAGGTGTAGGAAGACTAAAAGCAAGGGTTTTGTAGGAACACTCATTTATCAACTCTCCGGGATGTTGGGGGCACACACTCACCGGCGCACAAACACCAGGTAATTCAAACAAAGCAGCTTGTTATAATGTGAGGATTAGTGAATTGTAGGGGTGCCAGACTGAAAGACACACAGACACACACACAGACACACACACACACACACACACACACAAGCAAACAGATGCACCCATAGCAACAAAACCTGTTTCAACAGCGTGTTTGATCCAAAATGTGCCGTATGAAGATTCTATAGAAATGATCACACCCACAACCCCCCTCCCAAAAATCACACTCATTTTAGGGAAAAAAACACAAAAGAGCCAGACACAATGGCATGAACCAGCCAGACACAATAGTGGGGATATAAGGAACATAGAGGATGAAAACAAGCTTCCTGTAGCCTTTATATGGATATTGGTGCAGAAATTAATCATTTATTAGTAAAGTAAAAGAACATAAAATGTATCAAATAACTAGGGCTGTCAATTGATTAAATTACTTAATGGAAATTAACCGCATGATTGTCCATAGTTTTTAATCGCACATTTTTTATCTGTTCAAAATGTACCTCAAAGGGAGTATTTAATTTAAATGAAAGTATTTAATACTCTTATCAGCATGGGAGTGGGCAAATATGCTTGCTTTATGCAAATGTATGTATATATTTATTATTGGAAATCAATTAACAACACAAAACAATGACAAATATTGTCCAGAAACCCTCACAGGTACTGCATTTAGCATAAAAAATATGCTTAAATCATAACATGGCAAACTTCAGCCCAACAGGCAACAACAGCTGTCAGTGTGTCAGTGTGCTGACTTGACTATCACTTGCCCCAAAACTGCATGTGATTATCATAAAGTGGGCATGTCTGTAAAGGGGAGACTCGTGGGTACCCATAGAACCCATGTAAGCATTTCATTACATACATTAGGCAAGGCAAGGCAATAAGAAGTAAGGGTACTCGTGTGGACAAAAATCAGAAGTGCCCATACTCAGTACTGGTGAGTGCCGGCCCATTTCAGGCACTGCTCTCTTTGCATGTCAAAGAGGTCAAAAATACAATACAGTATATTTATGTGACAATTGAAAGCTTCAAAAAGCCATCGCGGCTAAACTGCACTACTCAGTCCTATGATTTCTTTCTGTCACTGTCTTCAGAAATGACAAAAAAGCAAGAATCCTGGAAATAAAATACTTTAAAATGAAATAGTGAAAGAGCCAAAGTTCCCTTTGTCACCTCCCTCCGTCCTTGAACTCTACATCCACACTTACAAAAGGCACGGCAAGACATGTGGTTAACAGAAAATAGTCTCCCTCCAGGCTTTCTTAGCTCCAAATGTGGCAAAGATGAGTGGAAGGAGAAAGTGAGTGGAAAAAAGGAACCAGAGAGGAATGGAAGTGCAGACAGCTCCATTACCTCCTCACAATAGGGATCATCCACATTCATCCACCAGCCGCTTCACCCAACCAGGGATTCAGGGAGCGAGGGACAAGATTACACCGAGGGGTTAGGGAGATGGATGTGCTTAGAGGAGATAACGAATGGAGAGACAAAGGAAGTAACAAAAGGTGTCGTTAAGCAAGGACGGGACATTTTTTTTCCGTGTTCTCCCCCATTCCCAGAAGGTGTCCTCACCAAAAATCTGACGCGGCTTATCCTTGGGAAAAAATCCCAGCATCTGGAAATAGCAGTTAACGAAGGATGAGGAGGAATTTACAGAAGTGGAGCAGAACTCAGGCGCTGTAAGACGCAGATAGGTCAACGGTTTAGCCCGCATGCTTAACACCTCTTACTTTCACACACATACGGACTCAAACACAAATGGTGTTAGGAGTTAAAAACCTGAAATAGAAATTATAAAGAAGCCAGGAAAAAAAGATTAATGTGGCTCTGAAGCAGATCATTATGGAGAATGTTTCCATTAAAGAGGATTCGGGAGCGACAGAGTTTGTCGTTTAAGGGACAACTTAACATTTAGATTTCTAATTGGTTATTTTTCAGTCATAAAGTGGAAATGGTTTCCAGATTTTGTCCAGCATGCCTCAGAGTGTGGACTCGCTTTCAAAGAGGAACGCTGCTAACCATGCTAACAAGCCAGTGGAGGCTAATCCAACAGTTTGACAAGTGACTGATGATGAAAAATGGCCAATTAAAACTCAAAATGTCAAGGTACCTCTAACGGGCTTTGTGCTTTATGTAAAAAAAAAGTGTGCAAGCCACTCGGGTCCATGGGGCTCCTACTGTATTTCACTCCTCTATCACCAGCAGCAGAGGAGCGGGGAGAGCAGTGATACGCACAGCGTGATGAGGCTCCACAGGGGGGCCGAAACTCATCAGACCCCCGCGGGACGCCATACAGCTGGACCTATAGTACACTCAAGAAGAAAAGACGGACCTGAAAGACAATCACAGGCTTTCCAACTTCGCCTTCTGAAACTCTCTCCCTTAAGTTCAGCATCTTTCTCTCTCACTATCACTCTTTCTGCAGTAAAGATCCTTCCCCATATCATCTGCTCCTACCTCTCTGCCTCTCTCCGGCTCATGCAGGGGTCAGGACAACCCAGCTGTGTGATAGATAGCAAAGTCATCCATGACCTTGCAGTGGAAACCACACCCTCTGTCCTCCACCTCTTCGACAGCACGTACAGTAAGTATGTGTGTGCGAGAGAGAGCGAGAGAGGGAGAAACAGCCCATATAAAAACATTTCGACTTGTTATTTTGTTCCCTGGGTCAGCACCAACACAGTTGTTACCGTTAGCTAACGCTGCTCACTGGCTGTAGCCCCCGGGCACAAACTGACTAAGCTTCTCTGAAGCATTTCCGAAGCTAATCTTTCTCAAAAATAACCCCCAACAGCATCTCGCGGAGGCCTGCAAAACACTTGGTGAAGACAAAATGTGCGTCCTCTTTCTGAGACATTTTTTTTTTTTGTCTTGAAATTTCAGGGTTTCTCTAAACACTTTACTTCTCTTTGCTGCAGCATTAGCCCGAGGCTAATGTTCCCTCGCTCCCCTTCATGAAGACAGGAGACACCAGCAGTTCTGTCTTAATGCAGAATTCAGTTAAAATAGGACTAATATTACATTTAGAGCTGAAACAATTTAGTCGATTAATTGATTAGTTGATTGACAGAAAAATAATTTGCAACTATTTGATAATCGGTTAATTGTTTCAGTTATTTTTCAAGCAAAAATGACAAAAAATTTCAGCTTTTCCCCAACTTGTCTTTGTCTTGTGTGACAGTAAACTGAATATCTTTGGGTTTCGGTATGTTGGTTTAGGCTAGTCTCATACACCGCAGTAATACCTACAAAAAATAATGCACTGTAATTTCTATATATCCCACGAAATCGATTCGTATGTAATCCACGTAATCATGAACCAGGAAGTATAAAGAGTAATAAAAGGCTATCCATGTCCACACAGTTTAAAATGTAGCATTTGGACATAAAATATTACTACAATAATAATAGTATGGACAGATGAGACCACCGCTGAGCTCACTGGCGATCTCGACTGGCCTCTACACTATTTCACACTGTCCGCTATGAATCAGATTTCATGTGAAAATCAGTTGAGTCACTTTACGGCGAAAGGCAACAATGCCTGGACAAAAAACAGGAATAAGGGACACTGACTGCAGCTCCGACACAAATAGAGATAAAGGCAAAAAAACTCATAGTAACACAAAAAATGTTGATCAAAATGCACAAAAAGCAACACAAGCACATGATGATGAAACAAGCAACGTCCTCTTTGCGTAACGGCTACTGTAGTTTCAGAAACACTGCAGAGCTGATGTGGTGACATAGAGCCTCTGTCCTTGACCATGGTCTCATTAGTCGATTGGCGGTAATACAAAACCACCACCACATCATATTTGACAATAAAACAAGGATGCTGTATGTAGCAAATTTAATTGTGTGCCGTAGCTACAGTACAACCCAGCATGTACTCTATGTTCCATAACTGAAAAAACGTCATAAAACTGCAAATTTCAAATAAACGCCTGTTGTATTTATGCCAAAGTCCATCAATGATCATTTTCTACGCACACTGGCAAGCCGGCACATTATTCATTACTCTACTTAAGTCTATTAGTGGGATGTTTGCTATGAGAGTCATCTGCACACGATGACGCATTGTTATTCCCCCTGCATGGCCATGCAAGCAGATTACAGTGCTGCAGGGAAATAGTTAGCCTCTGCCCTGAGTGTGCAGCCACAGGGCAAACTCGCAAAACAGTTAAACTGAATTTTGCACCGGCGGTTCAAACCACCTCAGGGCAAAATAGTATGTCACATAATAAGTTTTGAAATTGGGTGACCTATTCCTTTAGAAATCAGTGCGGTATAAATCAGCATGCCAATGTCGGTGCACTCCAGACGGAGGGTCAAGCCGTGTTTAACACATTACAAAACACGTTTTTTTTCCTATTGGTGCCCTCATTTTTCCGTCTTTACTTTCCCCTCATCTTCATTTGACTTTCTTTGGTTGTGTATCCTTCAGAAACATCAATGGGTTGCTACCGTATGTCTCTCTGTGTGTGTCTGCATTTTGTATTTTACGGGTCTGTTGCGTGTCAGACTCGGTGTGGTGCGCTGACTCTGCTGGCTGTGGACTCGGTATCAGGTGACCTTGGTGATTGTGGAGTGTGTGGACAAGAATAATGAGACGTTTGCTAACAGAGACTCAGTGGGACCGCTAAAGGGGCTCAGCTGGGGATTGACACTGCCAGAAGATATTGCATCTGACCAAGAAGGAAGGTGAAAGTGAGAATGAAAGGCAAAGAACGGGCACTGGAGACCGAGAGCGAGGCAGAGAGTGTGTCACCAATCTTTTTCTATGCCAGACAAACACTCCATTTTGATCCCCCCCCAAAAAAGCATAACAACTAGATAAAGTCGTCTATAAATAAGCACAGCTGGTGTCGTACTAAGGCAAGACTGACAGTACTGCCTGTAGAAATATACCTCTTGATTCTTCAAATAAAGATAAGACGGTACAGTTCAGATAGATCACATGTCAACCCTCTTCGTTCTGTCAACAAGCATTCTTCCTCACCTGGCTTCCTCCAACATCCAACATCACAACATGTCAAAGCAAATAACCACAGCGTGCTGGACTAGAAGTGGTGGACCATTAACTTAAAATCTGAGGTTTCAATCCACAGAAGCACCACTGACTGCAGGGAGGAAACCAGTAAATGGGTCTATCAGCACACCATAAAGTATCCTGTCCTGTAGAGTGTCGTGTATTATAGTGGCCCCAAACCTTTTTGGCCTGTGACCACCACTCACAAAGAAATGTCTACTTGTGACCCATCATCGCCAGCTGAATACGTCTATGGGTTACGACCAGCTCGACCAAAAAGATATTTTGTTGCCCTGCTGTTTCATGTAGATCATTTTTAAGGGTGTGTAAATGTCAAACTATTCAGTACTTTCCAAGTAAAAAAGCAAAGATTAGAGGAACATCTTGACCTATTTATCATCTAATGACCCCTCAGATTTATCAACTACGTTACCCAAAAGGCCTGACGTACATCAGTACACTTCAATGCACAGACAGGTGATAAATTAAATGCAAAAAAAAAAAGAATAAATGAGAGGAGCAACATAACAAATGCAGATGCGTCCATGGTGGACTCACTGTCCGCACAAAAAGGCGTATGAATGCCACGATGACGCGCAAGGCGTTTGGCGTGCAATAAGTACGCCTTTCTTGATTTCCACGTCTCATGTACGCCATGTATCCTGTACTGACTGCAATGTAAACGCATCCGTGTATAAATGCTACGGTAAGAGTTAGTGGCGTAGAATAAAAAGCGAGAAAGACGTGTTTTCCATAGTTGTGTTACGTTGTTTCCGTACGTATTTTACTTAGTTTATGTACTTATTTTAAGCCCAACTATGACATTTTACCGAAACCTAAGTGAGTGGTTTTGTTGCCGAAACCTAACTGTGGACGTTAACATAGTTTAGTTGCGTGGCGTACAAGAAATGACACGCAGAATGCCTGTGAAATGTGGTGGTATTTATACGCCTTCCCATGAGACCGGCAGAGTATGAAAATGAAGTGAATCACATGCTATGATGCCTTCACAGCGACCAGATCTCAGCCGAGCTGAACACCTTTATATGGGAGATTTTTGAGTGTCGTGTCCAACGTGCTTTCCACACAAAATTAGGGAATATCTTTTAGAAAAATGGTTCATCCCTCCAGTAGAGATCCAGAGACTTGTATAATCTGAGGCGAGGAGCATTGAAACTAGTTTCATGGTGACCCATCACCTAAGACAATCAATTGTACATAAACAAAGCTAATTCACTGATGATCCTGCTCAAATTTAGCTGTACTAGTGCGCACCTTTTATTTTTAACTATGCAACGCTGTTTAGCTTGTTGTTGCTATTTAGTTCTAGAATTCCTCAAGCCATGAAAATATTAGCTCATAATAGGAGACAAACAAAGAAAGAGCGTGAGAGATAGAGAGAAACGCTGTGGAGAGAGCACTGTGGGACAGAAGTCCGGAAGTGGAAAGCAACACCAGGTGGTCGAGCGTCTGGAGGCAGGCAGTCAAAGAGCAGTGTTGCCTTGACAACTGTGATGCCTTGTTGATGATAATAACTGAACACCTCGCCACCAGCAGCCCACTCACACATAATGCAAGTGTTTCGATGCTGCATGTACTACATTAAAAACTATTATTACGTTATTAGAAACAATAGCACGCCTTATGTCACTGGCTACACGGTGTTCTGTATCAGCATCAGTACAGCCAGCGTTCTGGCCCCGAGTTGAATATTATTGTCTTCTCTCTCCTTTTCTTCTCTTTCTTTCTAGAGGCGGCACAGTTCATCACTCGCCAAAGGCCAGCATCGCGCCGTACAGAAGAGGGAGCATATCTGATCCAGCCGACAAGCCATCTGTTCACCCGAGCCGCAGTGGGATCTGATCAATACGGCCACGGTGGACGGTGAATGTGGCTGCTGTGGTCTCCCACATTGACTGGAATAATGGATCAGCTTTTGGGTCACAGTGGACTCATTGTACCAGCAGCATGACCACTGAGGTTCCTGCCTCCACACCTCTTTGTTTCAACTCTTTTTAATTAAGGAGCTGGGCAACAGAATTCCCTAACAGGCTTAGCTATTGGCAGCGTCGCGACCACAACTGATTGTTCAATTCAGGATTTAGCAAGTAAAGCTTTGTATGGACAACACATAGTGCTTTAATTTGTCAGGGCCTCTGTGTGTTAATGCATTAAGCCAACCCTCATAGATAAAGTGTGGGCATAAACGCAGGTATTTATGTAAATCGGGGGTACATTTCAGTTGAACGCTCTGATGAGCTGATGTGGACCAATCCAGAGTCCTTTCCTCTTCCGCTGCATCAGCTGGTGATTTCTGAGCACATAGCCACTGCAGCATCCTACCACCTCATCCTCCTCCTCCTCCACTCTCTCTCTTCTCCTCCCCCACCCTCCATCAACCCCCTCTCCTCCTCCTCCTCCTCCTCCTCTCCACCTGCTTTTAAATGCATGGCGCTGCCCTGCCAGGCCAGTCTATGCAGGCAGCATCTCTCCTCTCATCCCCTCCAGAGTGAAGGAGGAGGAACAGGATGGATGGTTATCAGCCTGTGCTGCTAGGGGGGTTGGGGGGGGGTTGTAAGGGAAGGAGACAAGGTCGGAGTGAGCCGGCAAAGCCCCCCCTGTTCATCCGTGTAGTACCAATAATCGATTGGGAGATGAGAGGCGACCTGAATCCGGACGGCTCACTAGTCTGACTGAAAATGGTTTGGCCCAGCTGTAGGCTGTCCTGCTCCAAGCATCCTGCGAGTAAATAGGCCACCGGCTACACCAGACCCTGAAATAGTCAAGCACTGCACTGGAATCAGGTTATAAATTATGTCTACATTATTCTTCTTCCTCAAAAGAGAATGAGTAATGATCAGAACCCCCCTCTTCATGGAAAGATATGTAACACCATGCAGTACACGCCATCTCCTGATGCATGGAGGAGGGAAAACAGCCTGGCAGCATCCACACGTCCTATATACTCCTAACGCATTAGTCTTCCACACCAACGTCTGCTGAACATTTTTGCTCATCTGTTTCGTAACGGGAAACACCAGTCATGTCAAAACCCCCCTGCTGGATTAAATCCTCTCATGTGTAGGGCAGGCCCAGCATCGCCAACACAACCTCCGATGGAGGATGGGGGGGGTGGGGGTGGCAACGTATATCTGATCCATAAATAAAATGATGCACAGCAATATAAAGCACTGGCTGCTTCACAGCCACCTATACATCACTGCTTTGCGCACAGGATGCAGGGGCCCTGCCTTCAACAATAGGCCCTATGCATCATTTTGAGCCATACACACATATATGTCGATGGATAGCATAATGCTAGTCGGCCTTTGTCCGATTGATTTTGTTTCGGTGCTCGACAGATTTCGTTGTTAAGAAAAAACGGAATAATTGGGTCTCGGTGGTTGTGCGCAATATTGTACCCATACGCCGTTTGTTCCAACCTGCCCTATGCATCACTTCAGGGTACAAATCGGGGTCAGGAGCCTGCATGTACTTTCCCCCTTAACCACTACAGTTTGACTGCAAATGTGTTTTTCCTTGTGGCACCGGTCATTTAGTCAACAATGGCTGGTGATTAGACTACCCTTCATGCCTTAGTGGGGTCACATGCTTCATTCAAGCTCCTCCAGGCTTTACAATAATAATACATCTCCAGCCTATTTATCCCACAACACCTCATGTATGCTGCTTTTTATCTGCAGAAAAGAAAACCATCCTCCGAGCAAACAAATGACATCATCCTCTCGAAGCCACGGGAGTGAAGCATCGTAAATAAAACATAGCGGGTTAGGTAGGACACAGTGATTGTGCTCTATGGCTATACAGCTTGCTAGTGTTTTTTTTTTTTACTCACCAGGTTCAGCACCGTCTCCACGATGTCCCTGTTGCTAACCTCCCCGACCTGGATCAGGCCCACCAACACGGCGAATTTCATCTGGATATTCCTGATCGGGACGGCGGGGTTGATCACCCCGGCCGGGAGGACCATAGAGCCGGCTGAAGACACCATCCTTTCCCCGGTGGTAGTGGTGGTGGCGGCGGAGCCAGCGCCCGCGGCGACCTGCTGCTGCTGCACGGAGGAGCCCGGCGGAGGATGGGAGTCTGTGTCCGTGAGCGAAGAAGCAGAGCCCGGTGGTGCTGAAACCGGCTTCTCGCTCGACATTTCCCCTTTGGAAACGGGGAGGAGAGGAGAGGAGCGGTTCGCCGCTGTCTCTCACACCTGCTCTACAAGCTGCCGCACAAAAACCATCCACTGCGCAGGAAAAACAAGAGGAGCGCGGCGTGTTAAAAAAAAAACACCCTCTGAATTCACCCTATCCTCCTGGAAATGTGTAGGGATTCATAAGGCTGGGAAAACAAGGGATGGAGGGTTTGACAGAATGGTAGCCTCCGCTTCTTTCTCTCTCCTCTCTCTGTCTCTGTCTCTCTCTCTCTCTCTCTCTCTCATTGGCAGGTTGCAGTCAGTGCGGTCGTCGAGGAGAGATCGCCATGTTGACGCCCCCTGTCTGCGGCAGCGCGCTCCGGCCGCACATGCGCAGTGGGGGGAACTTTCTGGTAGGGTGCTGAAGCAGAATAACATGGAGCCATCCATGCATGGGTTCACGCAGAGCTCAGCACCACCTAAACAACTGGGGTGTTTTATTGTTTTTATTTGTGTTTTTTTTGTCATATTTAATGCCACATGTGGAATAGCGATGAAGAGCTGAATACAGAGATATATAAAAAGAAAAGAATAAATACTGGTGTGCACATTGTGGGTGCAGTTAAAAAGGGCAATTCAGATTGAGTTCAAACAGTTTAGGGAGTCTGGCTTCCAGACGGTGGCTGTTTATATATTCAGAAGCCATCCGTCTGTCCCACTTATCGCTGTCCCTAGTTTAACCTTTGTTTCCTCATTAAGCATCACAGGATTGCTCTCCTGACACTCATCTCAGGACAGCTTTTCTCACCACTCCTCCTCTTTTTCCGATGCCCTCACCTCTCACTTCCTTCCCTGCAATTATGTTTGCAAACACCTTCTTACCTCACCCCCTCTCTTCTTCATCCTCCTCCTGCCCTCTGTTGAATATGTGCCCTAATGTGGAATACATTACGCTCAAACTATGCTGTATGTCTTTGTATGGCAGGAAAAAAAGGAATTCACTTTTAGCAAACTATTCACTTCTATTTGCACTATTTGGTTTCCTTCCTGCTGAACCAGCAGCACACATGCACATAAAGTATGTATGCAAACAGTTGCTGCATATTTAAAGGTGCAGTGTGAAGGATTTGGCGGTATCTAGTCGTGTGGTTGCATATTGCAACCAAGTGAATATCCCTACGCTCACTCCTCCCTTTCCAAGACTGTAGTAACGTGAGTCGCCGAGTGCAAAACCGTGGTAACGCTGTTCGCCTCGCTCAGAGGTCATGCTTACCATAACAACGCTACTTTAGGAGCAACGGAAGTCAGACGGCGGCTGGCGGTACCACGGTTTTGCACTCTGCAGCTCACATTACCGCAGTTTCACACGTGTCGGAGAACTACGGTGGCCTTCAGGTAACGTAAAAACTTGAAAGGCTCTCACTAGAGCCAGTGTTTGGTTTGTCCGTTCTGGGCTACTGTAGAAACATGGCGGAGCAACATGGCGGACTCCGTGAAGAGGACCCGCTCCCTATGTAGATATGAAGGGCTCATTCTAAGCTAAAGAAAACACAACGATTCTTAGTTTCAGATGAATATTATAGTTATGAATATTATATTCCATCTCTGCTAATAGATCCCCTCTGCAACAAAAACATAAATAACACAAAAACGTAATGATTCTTAGTTTCAGGTGATTATACACTAATGAAAACATAGTTATGAATATTATATTCCATTTCTGCTAATAGATCCCCGGAAATGTTACACGCTGTTTCTTTAAGTATCTACAAGTAGCTTCCATGGATTCAGCGTGGATGGGGCTACAATGCCCTGCGTGCTTAACCGTGTCTGGATGTTTCTCTTCTAATTTTTTTGATGTCACGCTCTCATCTGAGTCTCATTGACTCACAGGTCCAGCCGGTGTCTCACTCACACACCTCCGGTATCCCCTGGTGGCTGCACAGACCGCGGCTACTGGTTCACTACCTGTATGCGTACATAAGCCTGTTTCACACTCCATGTGTTCTTCCAACAGGACACATCTGCTGGGTAGGATTCCCATTAGCAGAGCAACTATAGCGGCTGATTCGTCTGTCTGAGTGTATTTTCATAAAGGCAGAGACGCCAGTCTCTTTGATGTCTCGCTCCCCATTTTTCTCGAGATGCTGACCATTGACAGGGGTGACAAGGTGGGGGTGGGTGACGTGGTGGGGGTGAGATTTTCTGGCTGTGTGTGTGTGTGTGTTTTACATTTGGCGCACGTGCATGTGCGCACGTGAGATCATTAAAGAATCTTACAGATGAGCAGAGGCCATCTCGTTTTTTTTTTTTGTTGTTTTTTTCCTAAACCCAATCTTCGGCACAAAGGAAATGAAGGAGACAATCACACACACACTCTGTCAGATGCACACTTACACACAAACGCTTGCATCTGTTACACACCTCCCTCACACTCAGAGAAGCAATTTCTCAAACTAACACATGCTATCTTGCTCTCGGGTGCGCACACACACACACACACACACACACACACACACACACAACCACAATGGCAGGCTCTCTCTCGCACACAAACACACTCCTCTTTGTTTTCAGACAAAGGCTTGCGTCTGCAGCTTTGTCATGATTCCACAAAAGACTTCTTTTAACAGAGAGAGAGGTCTTAACCGGGATCTGGTTGGTGATTGGGTAAAAGCACTAACATTGTTCTTCTTCTCTTTCCTTACCTCTCCCTCTCTCTCTCCTCCCTCACCTCCAGTAGAGGTGCAGTACTGGCGGGCGGGCAGTCATTTTCCTCTCTGTTCCCGGTGTACCTTTGTAGAGATGTGTTGGAGGTAGTAGCGCCAGTGTGTTGTGGGGCTGATGATCAGAGTGCTGGAGCTTCAGAGGGGGACCGGGGACTCTGTGAGGTGAGCAGCAGAGGAGACGTCTGTCAGAGAGGGTTTGATCAGTGCGTACTGGAAAAAAATACAGTTTGTTTCTTGGCAATATGGTTGCGGCTAGATTTGATTTGACAAGTATCTACTATCAGCTGTTATCATCTAAATGACCGATAATTCAGTCATGGCAGTTGTTAGGAGTTAAAATAGCAGAATAAAGGTCCAAAGGTTTGAATTCATGATGTTAACTTTGTCTATTCTCCTTCCAAATCCCCGCCACTGCCATTAGGAACAATAGAAAAGCAGACTTGTTGATGCACAAACTGGGCTGACCTCAGACGGTGATAAAGACACAGGTAATAACTTCCTGTTTTCACACAGACGGATGTGAGTCACCATCAAGATGGCTGTGCGTGGGCGTGCGTCCACGTGCACTCCTGTGTGTGTGTGTGTGTGTGTGTGTGTACATCTGTACGAGTGTGGGTACGAGATAGAGTGATGGAGATGGGAGATGGAAAGAAACTGACTACAGAGCGACACAACACAGCAACTCGCCGTCTCTTTACATGCGTCAATTAATTAAGCAATTTCTTATTATTTCGGTGAACAGATAAAATTTTACAGAAGAAACATTTGATCAAAACACTAATTAGTTGAATCAGGTTGAATGAAATGCTTTTCTTTTTTTGCCATTAACTTTGTCAGTTTCTGAATGATTTTTCTCTGTTTATCATTTTTTTTAGACATACCAGACAGACAACAACCCTGTGGTTTTCATATTGTTATGATGGTTCTTATCAAGGTTATAATTTATAATAATTTCTTTTCAGTCATATGTTCTGCCATCTTATTTTTTGTATTGTTTTTCCTTGCTTTACAACACAAAAACATCAATCTTAAAAAGTTATTTAGTGTCATATTCAGCCCAATAGAGAGGCGAAGTCTCGGTAGTCAACGGTAGTAAACGATGGGAGACAAAAAAAGTTTGTGATCCCGTTTTCATTGCGCCATGAATCACACATATGATGTTTTTCAATTTAAAAGATAATTTTGCAGTTAAGGAACATATTTTTTCCGAAATAAGGTCCCATTATGGACAGCGGAAGGGGAGGGACTTTGCCTCTCCATAGGTGTAGTTTCCTTTGTTTGTGAATTATCTGTATAATAAAATAAGGCAGAATAAAGCAAGTCATCGGGCAAAAATCAAGAAAATTACAGTCTTGAAAACTATTGAAAAATGATTTGTATTAAAAACAGAAGTAGAAATCTCTCCATACTGGCCATTTTTGTATCACTTGTTTGCTGAAAATAAGATTTGATAATAGATTAAAAGACTTTAAGTCCCCTCTCTTGAGGGCGTTAGACAAGATATTCTTATTGGCTCCTTTATTTAGATCCTCTGCGATCTTGGGATAAAATACTTCCAACAAGCAGGTTCCCTCTCGCATTCGCTCGGTTACTCTGATACTGGTGGAACTGCAGAGGACAATCCTCAAAGGACACCACAAAGTAGCTTATTAAAGTTTTAAAGATAAAGAGAGCCTATGTATCAGTCTGAAGGAGAAGGAAAGAGCGCATGAGGGAAAAAAAAAAAGAAGTCATCTTGATAAAATCTCATAACCTCAATATTGGTCATTGTCCTGTTTTAAGGATTACACACTCCTCCGTGGGTTGAGAAGATTAGACCATCTTTGCTCTTATAAAAATCCCTTTCAAAACCCCTCTGGTTGAAAGTCAGAAGTGTGCTGTGATGAAAGGTTAAACAAGCCTCTTTTGTCTTCTGAGTAAACTACATCACAGCTCTTCAATTTCATTATCCAAATGGTAAGAGGCGATGTTTGTTTGTAGCAACACTCCCTTTGGTCTAGGAAGCTGCCACCAAGGGATGAAGGAGCCATTTCTTTTGACAGGGGTCACGACCTGGGATCAAGGACTCGGCTCTTTGACTGGGCTGGAACACGGGGCTCCCGAGCTGTGTTAGTGGCCATGAATAACCAGGCTGAGATGAAACAGGCACTTCAGCTTGATGGAAAAGCTTACGTACAGTATGTGGCCGTGACGGCTACCGGAGTTTGCAAGGCCAGCTCTGAAAATGTGCACACGAGAGAGAACGGTGAACAATGCACAAACACATCTGCTTGTTAGCGGCACTCTGTTGTCAGTACACGTGACAGTGATCCGGTACGGCTCAATCTCTCCGACCCCATGGACCCTCAACCCCCTGATGAGTCAATTATTATGAAGCCGAGCATTGTTCAGACCCTCAGAACTTTATTAAAAATTCTACTCAAGATTTCCAAAGATATCAAATCTGTCACGCTGAATTACCGCATAACCAGATGCACAACACAACCAGAATTTACTATGAGTTTAGACTCAATACAAAAGTGTGCTGTAGCTTCAGAGGCAGTGGGATAAAAATCGTACTACACAGCTGACATTGTTGAACGGTGTGAAAAATGCCATCCCAATTCTATGTATAGGGGAAATTTAGTGAATTTAAAGGAAAGAGTTAAATCCCCTGTGCATGCATGGAACACATGGTGTCAGGACACTGTGGGAGTGAACACAAAAGGTGAAAGTGCAGTCAATTACCACGTACAGTGAAGGACACATGCAACCAGGTACCGGCAGACAGACGCAGTTAGCAGCTAGCTGGTGAACATAGTGGAGCATTTAGCAGCTAAAGAGACAGATATTTCCCTCAGGAGCTGGTGGAGACGGAGCGAAAAGAGAGTGAATATTGGACTCATTCATCAGGCGCCCAGAGGCGAAACTCTAAATGACTGATAAATAAATAGCAAAATAGTGATAGTTTGTGTGATTTATGATATTTTAAGTGTACAAAATTAAATCATGCATACGTTCACACTCTCACAAAATCTATGGTGCTAAATGCGAGATTGGCAGCATTTCTATTGCCTCCGCACGGCTCTCAACATGGTGACGGCTGAGCCGGCGGCTCGTACATGGATGTATAAAGAGAACTGGATACAGTGTTGGAGGCGGGGCCCCGTTCATCCCTACATGAAAGCTGCTCAATGGCGCATGAAGCCAAAATGGCTCGACTACCGACTGGAAAAGTATTCAGATCTTCCGGTGATCTTCTGCATCCATTGGGCCCTAAAAAAAAGAGTTACAGACGTCTCTTTCCCAATGTAAGTCTATGGGGAAGAGTCTTTTTGGGGCCAATGGCATCACGTGACGAACACGGATGTTGTAGTACCGCCGTTTGGCCACTACGAAAATTGGGATCAACGACTGGCGCACTTCCTGGGGGCTTGGGCTCGTAGCTAATGGGGCTAACGGTGCTAACAGTGAAAACAACGGCAACAGTGCTGACACAGATAACAGTGTTAACCTGAGGGGGAACCGGAGGGTGGGCGGCGGGCGTTACGCATCTGCAACGGCACTGTCGGTCGGGATGGTGTTATCAGCTGTAACCGCCGTCTAAACGCAGTGCAGAGCGGCGGCCATGAACTAGCCAATGGGGCACGCTCACATGCACTAACATGCACTAAAAGACATGTGCGGCCGGCTTGGCTATGTAAAAAAATCTTTTTTACAAAAAGACCAAGGACATATGTTATTTCTGGCTACCTGATTTTTTCCATTTTATAGACTACATATTTTTTCATCCAGATGGTTAGAGGATTCTGCAAAATACCTTCAGAACAGCAGTAATTGTTGTAAAATGACCTTCTGGGTTTTTCAAAGGTCGCTGAGTAATTATTTTTCAGAAAATCAGCTGCTTAGCTCTGTGACTCAAATAATAGGGATGCATGAGAGGCACAACTCTGTTCTTGAGTGTTTGCAGTTGAAGCACCTGGGTCAATGATTTTTGAGAAACATCCAACATATCTTTCTCACTGCAAATTGACTCGGCAAAAACAGATGTAACACAAGAGACCAACGATGCGATGGGATCACAGCAGCCGCGATGCCAAATCGGGCCAGGGCTGTAAAATGAGGGGACCAATGGCCCCTTCCCCACTCTATACCCCCCTACTTCCATCGCCCTTGCTCGGTCCTCACCCATCTTCAAACTCAGCCTTCATTTTGATCTCAACTACACACCTGTAAATTTTTGTGACTGCTTCTTGCACGGTTGCAACGCTACTCATGTGACAAAACCTGTCCACAGACAGAAATATAAACACCTTGTGTTATGATGATAACCCTGAATCTTGATTCAAATATCCAGCTTTTGTTGCTCTGTAGATTTCTTGAGAAAGACAGTTTCACTGGGATGCACTGTGCTTCTGGTTAACAACAGCAACAATATTGAACTCCAAATCTTGACACATGAATTTTCCATGGTCATGCTCATGAAACTAACAAATGTGACCACATCTGCACAGATATTTGTGCATATTTTATGGCACAAAATTTGGTTGTTCTTTTATCTGATGCAGTCTGTGCAGCAGTGTTGAATTCACATTTGCTCTAAAACAGACTTAACTACTAACAAGCTCCAGCTGTCCACCGTATGCACTGAAATGAAGTGACAGATTTTGTTTTTCATCTCCCTTCTTTTGAAAGGTTTAACACAAGCTTCACTATCTTTTTGTCATTAATTGTGCATACTTTTGGTTACAGTATGCCAATACCAGAGCATACACTCAAGGATACTGTACACACACAACCGCCAACATGGTCTCATCAATAATTCATTCATTTGATAATTTATTCATTAATGACCTTCTCGTGGTTGTCTGGAAGAAGACAGTGGATTAGCCAGTCTCAGAGGAGATACATCTGTTTCCCCCTGTATGCCTCTCTCTCTCACTGCTCAGCTTTATAGTGGGAATGTGGTGCAGATAAAGAGCAACAACATCCAAAGTGCATCACTACAAAATTCAACCGAGTTCTTCGGATAGTGTGAATCATGTTGGTCTCTTTAATGAGATAAGAGATTTTTTCTTTCAAATCCTGCTATTTTGGTCCGTTAATTAGAGCGTTACATAAGCGAGGCCGGGTTAGGATCAGCCATCACTCCTACAATAATTTTCTTAAATCTGTGATGGAGGAGAGAACACAAGAAAAATGAAAGAAAAGCAAGACAAAAAATGATTAGTTTTGTGATATCCAAAGCGTATAAAAAATATACTCTCAAGTATATCTTCTAAAAAGAATATAATGCAAAGGCTATAGGCCTTTTTCTGCATTCAGAAATCAACGTGCTATTAGATTGAAACCACTTTAGTTGTTATTTCTTGATTAAGAATATATTTAAGATATTGTTAAGTATATACTTTTTGTGCATATTGAGTTCATTTTGGTATTGGTAAGTATTTATTATTAAATTACTATTGACTATAACATTTTTACTGTTTAATTTAAAGGTTTTGATAGACAAATATTAAAAAAAAAGAAGAAAAACATCTACAGAGCCTTTAGAAAGGTGCCGAATAAAAGTATGGCTTTTCCTGAAGAAAAACTATTATGATTGCGAATTAATCATTTTTAAAAATTTTGGCGGGTCCAAAATGAATGTTTTGTTTATATCTGTGGAAGATATCTGACGTTTGGTTCTCACTTCTAACATTTTGACGTGATTGACAGTAAGTGCCTGGCAACGACTTGTCGTGAAGTAAATGCAATGGAACGGGGAGGGAGAATGCGACATCTAGTGGCTGAATGTTATCAATAGCACCTTTAATGCAAATACTCACAACAACACAGACTAGAAACTTTCTTGCTAAGTGTAACATTTTTCAACTGATGTATTGATTCAGTTAGACTTTTGAACAGTACGAACAAACATACAGATACACAGACCTCACTTCTATACGTTCTTGTGTGTTTTGCTAATGTTGCTAATTGCTGTTTCTCTTATGTACAGCCCTTTGAGGCATGCTTTGTGATATTGGGCTATAATAAACTTTAACTTGACTTGACAAATAACCAAACATAAAAAAGTAATAAAAATAGAGGAAATAATAACCTACTACTAATATATAGGGGGTAGGAGGCCTGTAGATTATAATTGGTATTTCCAATTTGAGTTAAATTGGTCACTATTATGTCTACAAACTAGATTTGGAGTGTTAAATATGTTAGACCTATGTTATGGTCCATGAGATGTATAACGCTCCTAAAAACTGGCCGCCATGTTTACTTTTGAGTCGCAGCAATGCAAAGCATTGTGCTTCTTCTCGGGGTCATAACTCAGCCAAATCTGAACACACAGACATGAAACACATATTTTTAGATTCAGTTTTACTTACACGTCCCAGGACTCCAAGACTCCGGTGTCCATTGTGAATAAAGGTAAAAAAAAACCCGTTTCGGAATGACAGGGGGAAAAGATGCTCCTTATAGCTAACTCCAAAACTTGCCTGAGAATCACTAAGTTTCTTAGTTTTCTTCGGTATCAAAGTACTCCAATGATAGTTGTCTGTACATTCATGGGTAAATTGTCAACAGGAACTGCCAATAGCTAATTCGGCATACTTTTAATGGCGCCAATTTTGCAAAAATGTGTACAAATAGGCCAAAAAGAAAAACGTCGTAGCCCAAAGCTAACTAGCTTACTGTCTTCATGGCAACTATCCGTTCACATCCCCCCAAAGCCCTGAATTATGGGAAATGTAGTTCTAAAGGTACGAGCATGATTATCCCCCAAATCGAAGTTAAACCAAGAATATGCTAATAACAGGAGCTACAAAGTAATTTATAGAACGTTTTCATGTTGCACAGTAACAATAGTTTTCGACAGTACTCTGATACTCTCCGCTATCTATTCATATACTTGCCCTGTGTTGAAAAGAGAGGGATGTAAAGACTTCCTGGACAGGTGTAGTGGCTGGACATGCACTTCCGGTTTTTTCCAGATGGGGTCACCCTCAAATCCGTCTGCAGGGTCAAACAACATTGATGATCTTATAAATCCCTCTTGCATTTTATCTGAACATATTGAGAGCCAGCACTGTCATATATCAAATTAATAAAAAATAATTTCCATGTTTGCTAAGAAAATATACCCCTCTGGAATAAAAAGCAGATTCAGTTGGGGAAAAATCAATACCTGATTCACCTTGTCAGTAATCTTTTTTTTTTTTTCCATAGTGTAATTTGCAACATGATGTTCCTCATTTGTCAGACTCCATGGAGTAGTGGAGGTATAAAGTACACCCACAGTGCAGAGCATCATTGACATTCAGGAGCTGTAACAGTGTGCCCTACTTTCTAGATAAAAATCACTGACATGTTAAATGAGCTAGATGTTTCAGTCATCTCTGTGTTGTTACAAAAAACTATCAGACAACCTGGCTTACAGGGAGAGCAGGGTCTGTGTTAAAACACCTTCATCGCCCTCTGTGAGAGTCCCCATCTAACACGGTTAAGTAGGTAAATGTGATTGAGTATTGATCCGAGCTGTGGAGGTTTTAGTTCCCTACATCCATCCATTGAAAGGACACAGAGGAAGAACAGTGGAAATCTTCACAGGGAGAACCCCCGATGACTCTTCATACAATCAAGTTATCTAAAAACATTTTGCATGGTAGATTCATTCATGACCTTCAGACTCCAGTGGGGCAACAGCACCACTCAGTGGACACAAGAGCACATAACAACGACAATATTATGTGTCATATACACACATTTTTTGGACTTTTTTGCATACATTTTTGGGACTTTTTTCGCACGTTTTTCGAATATTTTTTGTACATTTTTGCATCATTTTCAGACATTTTTCACACTTCTTTTTTGGACATTTTTTTAAACTTTTTTTCAGACCCTTTTCGGACTTTTTTCTCATGCTATTATGCCTTATGATATTACAAAAATAACATTTCCACAGAATACAATGTTTTTTTAATTCTGAAATTTTTTTATTCTCTTGTTTAGAAACAATGGTTCTGTTTTCTGTCAGAAATAACCAAGCATAGATCACCCTGGTCTCAGCTACTCAGCTAGGTTTGGAGCCTCTCCCCCACACAGCCGAGGACTCGCGTCAAAGTCACTCTCTCACTCTTTGTCTCTCTCATACACACTTATTTACACAAACACACACACATGCCACACCAGCAAACAGCATCCACGCAGGATTTTTGGTGGCACTGTAGAGATATTGTATCATAGCAACGCCATAGCAACGCCTACAGCCGAAAAACAAAACAATAAAGCCAAGGCAGCGCCATGGCAGGGCAAGCTTTTTCGTCTGCTATTGCTTTAGTAGGATGGTGTGTCACATTTCAGCATATCAATATGATAGGAAAGACCCTGAAAAGCTGTGATGTTTGATCTGCTGGCACAGAGAGCGTCGTATATATATACAATACAGGCTGTACGTGTATCTAAAATGCAGATACACAGGCACATCCATGCACTCCCACACACACACAAACACACACACACACACGCACACAATTTCAAACATGCTTCCCAGAAGCAGTGAAATGGTCACATGTCTTAGACATTGTATAACATGACAGCAAAAAAAAAAGGTGATGCAATATAAATCGATATAATAACTTTAAAATAACATTTAGATAAGAATTAACACTGAAAATAGTGACAAAAATAAACAGTGATATCCAACACAATGAATCCATAACAGCACATTTATGGACCCGGTGAATGTTTGCCCTTTCTGTGATCCAGATCCCTCATGTGCTTATTTTTCCTGTCCACTTTTCACAATGTAATGCTGACATGTAGCCATACTGTACTGGTCCTGTTCATTCCCTGTTTTCAGAGCACTGAGATTTATGCGTATTTATCTGTGGAAGGCTCGATCATGATCAAGTGCATTTTTATAAATGTGCATAGCTAAGTGACACGTTCACAGCTTTGTAGGAACATTAGTTTATATTAGGGCTGTCAACGTTAACGCTAATTCGTTTTAACACCACTAACATGTTGATAAGAGAATTAAATACTTGACAAATCTCCATTTATGGTACATTTAGAACAGATAAAAAATGTGATTAATTTGTGATTAATCACGATTAAATATTTTCATCGACTGACAGCCCTTGTTTATATATAATAGATGGACAAATTAATTAAAAATTGTGGCTATTACACGCATAAGATGTCAATATCAGATATTGTCACTGTTGTTTATCTAATGTCATTTTTGATTTTTGACTGTGATAAAAGCAGATCAGGGGTGAATGTGTCCTGCTTTTTGAGGTCTATTTAATAATACATCTGGGAAGAAAAATTGTTACATACTATAAAATCAGTTATGGTGATATCAAATTTAGGTGTTGGAGACGGCAACCTTCTCATGATCACGCCTTCTGGTGCTGGCTGTTTTATTAGGTCATCTTTTTTGCAAGATATTGGATTAGTAGACGAGGATTTTGGAGAATGACCATGAGCAATAAACATGGAAAACACTCTCTGTCTGCACAACCGCATCCTTCCAATAATGCACACGGTTAAGAGCCAATTATATGAAACATCAATGGCTTTTCAAATTAAATCAAATAAGCTGTTTCATATTTGGAATTGGAAACCAACATCTGCTCCGTGGGGCAAAAAAAATAGCACCGAAAATCATTATTTATGAGATACATAAGTAGTGATATGTTGTTCTGCAGGATTACTGGAATCCATCACGGCAAAAACTCTCCTCTTTTCTGTGTGTGAATGACTGTAACTCATTACAGTATGGTACAGTAAACTCAGAAAAGACACTTTAAGTCCACTCTGGATGATTCTCCTCCTGGGTCACTGTTCCTCAGGTCCAGCTGTGACCCAAGATAAAGCTGGATTTCTGGGTTTCAGCTCTTGGCCTCAGTGCTCGTCTGATCCGGCGGGTGAAAAGAGGAGCGGATCCTCTGAGCTTCATTAACACACAGGTGACCAAACGCTTTGTTGTACCATTCTGGAGATCTCCCCCTGTAACAAGAACAGCAAAATAACGCACATTAATGATCGCAGCGTTTATGAAAAGCTTCACTATGAGAGCACTTGAAGTCCGCCCTCACACCTGAGATCCACTCTGGAGATATGCGTGAGCCTGGTCCTCCCGGTCCCACAGGGCTCGAGGAGGTACTGCGACTCCAGCACCACCCCCCTCACTGCTCCCATGCGTGGGCTGTCGTCATGATCGACGGAAACACACACCAGCGCGCAGGAGCCCTTACACAGGTCTGTACGCCATGATCTTAGGGGGCGGAGAGACAAAAAGGAGTGAGTTCAGTCAGGCATTTAATGTGGGAATGCGAGATATTGTATCATGACTGCAACTAACAATTATTATTTCCATTGTCGACTAGTCTGCAGATTATTTTCTTGATTAATGGATAAATTGCTGGTCTATAAAACACCAGAAACTACTTAACATGACCATCACGTGTCATCAAATTTCTTGTTTTGTCTGACAAAACCAAATTATTCAATTTACTATAATGCAAGCCGAAGTAAAATGGCAAATTCACACATTTGAGATTCTGGAACCATCACGTGTTGGTGTTTTTGCTTGAAAAATGACTTAGTAATAGTTGCCAATTCATTTTCTTTTGATGGACTAATCCACTGGTTCCCAACTTGGAGATCCCGAGCCCCACTAGGGGTCACCAAAGCTTCACGAGGGGTCACGAGGTCTTCTTTATTTTTAGGGGTGTTAAGACAACTTCTTTCAAAAATATACGGTTGGCCTATATCTCAGCATTTCATTCATTCCTTTGAAGAAAATTTTAAATGAAATTATATTTTTTATAGTTTGGATTATTATTTAAGATATAAACAGGATAAGGGCACGGTGAAGACGTGAACACAAGTTATATTCACAGAGCCTTCGCTCTCTGCTAAACAGCCTCGTCCTGCACTAGAAAAGTACGCAGTTAAAACAACCAAAGAGCTGATAGAAAAATGGCCGAGCGTCAGGGGAGAGAAAACACTGAATTTATCAAAAAAGAAGCTTATTAAGTATGTATGATTGTTAAAAAATAAAAAATACATAATACAGACAGAGAACTGTATTAAAATGTCCTAAAAAATAACAGGAAAACTAATCTCTGATGCAATATTCACAGGAAATAATCAGCTCAAAATTCAACCAAATCCCTTGTTTTACACAAACTTCCTGCAGTTATTGTGTTCACTATTTCGGTTAATTATAGTTTATCAGCTGTTCTCTTCTGTTATTGTTGTGCATTGAATTTAATATAAAAGGAGAAATGTTATTTTAGGGAATGTTTGAGCAGGTTGTTTTGAATAGTAATAGTAAGAGATATATGAAATACATGTTGTGAGCTGTCCATTCTTTTTATATATCCTGTTGGTATATAGATAACAAATCACACAAAGCATGCAAATCTGTATATTCATGAGTCCTGACCTTAGTACCACATAGTCACAGCTGGGTTGAGGTGCCATGTTGTAGCAGGAGAACTGGTACACGTCTGTCTGTTTATCCAGCGTCTCCAGAACCTTCTCCTGCTGTAGTTCAGTCTGCCACAGGTGGCGCTCTCTCAGCAGCCGCTGCAGCACCTCACTGGGATTCGCCGGCACCTCGACACACACTCGCCAACGCCTCAGAGGGTTACCGTCTCCCACCTTACACACATCATGAGGGTTAGATTTACTGTGACGGTGTGCAAAAGAGATTCGTACCGTACCTGATCACGTATAATTTGAACATGTATGTGGGTGAATTTTCCTTTAATTTCCAGTATTTTTTGCTCACTACACCTCTGGAGTTAAACAGTCCACTTGATTTGTGCTTCCTGTGGAGAGCTAACTGAAAATGACCCGTGTAAATGCAAAGTATGCACTAAACAAGTAGTGTGAAATGCATTTATGAAAGTGACGATATTCCCTGTTTTCCCTTCTTTCTTTCTCTCTCCTGCCCCTCTGAAAAAAACCATGATAGTCCAGAAATTCAATGACCACGTACCTTTTTAAATGCCAGTTCTGTGTGGTCAGTAGTGGAGCGAGACACCCAGCCTTTGCTCTTATCTTTGGCCTCTTCCAGCAGGCTCTGGACCAGCCTCTCTAGGTGCGTGTGATAGGATCCCTCCTCATCCTCCTCTTCCTCGTCCACATCCACCTCCTCCTCGTGAGCCTTGCACAGCTCGTCCAGCGGGGGCACCATCAGCTCAGCCTCCATGTAGGAGTTGCGAGACTGGGTCACCATCTCCTCTGGGATCTGGGGGGGGGGGGGGGACAGCCGGAGGACGTGCATCACTTCACATCGCTCCACATCAGCTCAGGCCTAAGTACTACCATGTCTAAAGCAGTTGTGCAATTTGACTGGGTTGTCCATTTGCCTTTGGAGTAACGGCATATGAACTGAGATTTAAAGACATGTCATACCAGCTCCTTTTAAGTTTTTTTTGGTCAAAAGTAGAACATTTTTAATATCAAATGTCCACTACCTTTCAAACATCACTATCCTAAAAAAAACCTTTAACCTCCAACGCTGGTCACATTCATGTTTTGGAAGAATTGCACTATCCTCTGTAGGTTAAGAAGATTCAACCATTACTGCTCTTATAAAAAAAACACATTAAACTCAAAAATGCATGGTGATCAAGTCCCTTTGTCTTCGTCCCTGAAAAGGTTTCCCCTGACAGCAGCGGTATTTACCGTACACACTGACAGCCTCAAGGTAATGATGATATACTGTTTTAGAATTAGCTCATTAAACACAATCATACTGAGGCCTTGGATAACAACAACATCATCACTCCGTTTCACACATAGACTGTGTATAAGAAGTGGACGTAGTCACCGTGACTGCCCCCATTGGTTTGTGGACTACGGTTTTGAAGCCTCGAGTTCGGCATATTGGCCGTCGCTATGTTGGTCTTTTGCAACCAGAAGTGACACGAGAGGGTGGAGCTAAGTACAGCCGAACACTGAATACGACATTTTCAGGCAACCAAAAAGGTTATAATTAACTTTCATGAACTGAAAACACACTGTGAAAGAGTTAAAGCTGTAAGATGGAAACACGGACATCACCGTGGTAGCGACCCGCCAATCCCAAGGTAGCCACGCCCTAAAGCATACCCAGCTTTATGGTCTATTTGACTCTATATGGGACCATAATTTACTGAATGAACATTATGCTGTATTGAAGAAGACTTGAAACTAGCGATTGACATTTTCTCATAGACTTCTATACAATCAGACTTCTTTTTAGCAACCAGAGGAGTCGCCCTCCGCTGGCTGTTAGAGAGAATGCAAGTTTAAGGCACTTCAGCATCGGCTTCACTCCTCAGACCCCGGAGGTTGCCCATTGGCTTCACATAGTTATTTTTGTCTGTTAATGTTACATGTTAAGACGTGGTCGTGCATTCAACACAATGATTTGCACAACTTCTGTTAGTTATTTATCATTTCTCCGCTCTTATGGAAACAATCCTAAAAGTAGCAGTTAATTCGTCATATATGGATAATATATACTCAATCAAATACTGCCGTAAATCCTGACCTGAAAGAGACGCTGGCCCTCGGTGATCATGTGAGCCAGGCCCTGGGTGGCTGCCAGGTTCTCGCTCAGGTCTTTCTGATCGGGGCGGCCCGTGGTGTACTTCCTCTGGATTGACCTTGAGGAATAAACATAAAGAATATAAATCATGTGAGCATTTACACAGAGGGACAAGAATGCACGTGTTGAGGTAAAAGCAATTTCTATCATAATCTTTTTATATAAAATTTATATCAAAATCTGATACACAAATAAAGCCTTTATGCAAGTTGACAACATTACATCAAAATGACATGAGAGAACCTTGATTTCGTCAAGACACCATGATAGTAATTATACAGTTGCAGTAGTAAGAGCTGTTTTCTATTAACCATTCACCTTTATTTACTTATTTACTATTTATTTGAATGACTATATAAATTGTTTTAAAAACAAAAAGAAAGAAAAGTAACAAATAATGTGGCGTTAAATTGAATCTAAACTGAATCTAAAATCACATAATCAGGATATAATCTTCTCTTAGACCCCATGTTGTTATTTATTTTGCACAGCCAAAGCTATTTTTTTACCCCAAATGTATCACACACAATGCCTCATTAATCCAGTCCTTGCAGATCGGTGTAGCGGCATCAACCCAGTTGTTCATAATAATAATAACAACAACACGCTCGTTGAGCTTTTTCTACGTAAGCACCAGTGTGTTCATCATGAACGCACCTCGGTGACAGCGTCTCGTTCTTCAGTATGCTGAGGTGGAAGAGCGAGGGTCCCAGGCAAACGGCCAGGTTCATCGGCGTCATCTGGTTCTCCTCCACCAAGGAAGTGACATCACGCAAGAAGTAGAGCAACGCCTGCAGAACCTCCCTGTTTTCATCCGGCATCAGCAAAATGGCCGCTCTGACGGCCTGCAACCTCTGCTCCTTTGGGACATCTAAAGAAAAAAAAGAAAAGAGGAAGTGAGGAGGAATAAGTCACAGATCCCCAACATACCATCTTTGATGCAGTCTTCTAGTGTGCATATGTACATTTCATAAACATAAATCATACATACAGTATGTAGCTAAAAAGGATCTTTTTATTTGATGGTATTTAATGGTGTCCCGAATTCTATACATTTCACTATAATAATAAAAAATCGCATTTGTGCTGACTGAATTTTCACTAAGGCCAGCTAAAATATTAAAACTATTTACAGTCACTTCCTCTGAGGCAGATGACTTCAGCATTCATAACTCTGAGGCGACTTACATTGGTAAATATGCAGGAAGGTTTCCCCCAGCTTGCTTGTTAGCAGAGGCTCTGGCAAGTCTCTGAAGAACTGCTTGACCATGTCGGCCACGTCGTAAGCCGACTGGTCCTCGTAGCTCACCGAGTCAGGGGACAGCTCACACTGCTGCCTCAGAGCCTGAATACGAGACTTCACGCCGGATTTGCGGAACAATCCCACCTGAGACGGGAAGGAAAGAAAAGTCAGACAAAGGCAACGAGGAAGATGGAAAAGACACAAAGGCAATTATTTGCTCTATGTCGTCTGCCTCATATTTGGAATTTAGAGGGGACCTATTATGCTTTTGTGTTTTTTTCCCTTTCCTTTAGTGTGTTATATAGTTTTTTTTGTGCATGTAAAAGGTCTGCAAAGTTACAAAGCCCAAAGTCCACCCCAAAGGGAGTTACTCTCCCCAACAGAAACACTGCTCCTGAACTGCCTGAAACGCCTCGCTTGAAGTCCTGCCTATTCTTCCGTAACGTGGTGATGTCACCAAGTAACACAGCTAGTTTGAGCGAAGCTGGAGCGGAGTCTAAAGAGTTTGGTTCAGTTGACCCATCACAACAGAGCTGGTCAGCTGACCAATCAGAGCAGACTGGGCTTTTCGGGAGGAGCGGAGGTCAGGAGCTCAAACAGAGCGTTTCACACAGAGGGTGAAAAGAGGTGCTGCAGCACAGCCGGTATGAGAAAAGTAAAGCGTTTTTTGAACATTAAAGCATGTAAACATGTTCTAGTAGAAACCCAAAATACAAGTATGAACCTGAAAATAAGCACAATAGGTCCTCTTTAAACAACCAGCATTAGCACCAGCAACCAGGTACTGCTTTTTTGTGAGGGGTCACAAGCCTAAACTGTTTGGAAATTACTGGTTAATGCATTTTATAAGCTCATCATATTTAATATAAAGCGTACTAGTAAAGTAACTAGTAACTGTAGGTGACAGATAAATGTAGTGGAGTAAAACGTGCAGTATTCCCATCTGAAATGCAGTGAAGCAGAAGAACCATAGTATCCTAACATGGAAGCCATATGGTCAGCGGAAATGCACAGACTCTTGTAAATGCTGTTTTCCTCTCTAACCTGGTCCAGACAGTGTGTTCGGAGGTGGCCGAGGGCCTGCTGTAAACACAGAGGGAGCGGAAAACCACAGCGCTGGACATGGATGATGAGGGGAACGCCAAACACACTCTTCTCTTTGTAGTCTGGCACCTTCATGCGCTTCATAAACTTGGGCACAGACCTGGGAGCGATAGACAGAAAACAATTAGGGAAGTGTGTGGGAGAAAGAGCGGCCTGTGCATTCATTATCTTTCCCTTCATGTGTACGCCGGTCAACAAGAATTTCCCTCTCGGGGATAATAAAAACAAACAGGAGTGATCGTTAACAACACAAGGATGTGCTTGTGTTTGCGGATCACGGCGACTGTTAGCTTTTGGTTGTGCAGTTTTTGATTTTAATGATGAGCGAACCCATTGTAGCAGCCAGTATCAGTGTATTAGATGAAGTGGGTTTTGTGTGAAGGTGTTGGTGCAGTTTCTGCTCTGATGTAGAAGTCAAAGGAAGCAGTAACAATAACAGAAGCCATTGCAAAAACTGTCACACGCATACAGATCAGATCACACCTTGTAAATTCCCTGAATTATGAACGAATGCATGAAATATGAGCCACATTTGTAGAGAGGAGGAGAGAAACATGTGGACGTTGTATGAGGCTGTGAGCGTACACCCACCATGTCCAGCCATGTTTATTAGACATGGAGTATTTCTCCATGATGGCGGTGAGGCGGAGCAGTGAGAACTTCTGCAGCAGGCTGAGCTGGCCCGCTGATTGGCTGCTGATATGCAGTGAAGATGCTGGCTGGTTGAGATGATCAGAGGTCCTGAAACTGGGCCATCGTAGACTGGGATGGGGAGAAAACACCAGTAAAGAATGAAAGAGGACATTGTGATTCAGTCAATGTAAAAGCCTTAAAGGATAATTACAACTTGGGTGTTATTATCTTATCATTGTTTTGACCATATTTCCTAACTGTAATAATAAGAAACAATAAAAAAAGATACGCACATCCAGTGTCCGATAAGATGGGCGCTGGATCAAAGAACTATCCAGCAGAATTAAAACAGATAGTTGGTTTTAAAGAGAAAACAAAGGCCAACAGTAAAATGACTGATAACCCAAACTGTTCATCGTTAACATCCATCATAGTTTATAGACCAACCTCCTGGTTCACCTTTGACCTACTGCACCACAGTTTTCCTGTGCAATGAAGGATTATTACTGATCTTCACTTTTGGTTTTACCTCCAAATAAAGTGGTTTAGATGATCAGGCTAAACCGTTGGCCTGTTAACAACCTGCCGGCCTGTCGGCGTGCTCCAAGATCTCAGCAATCACTTCGGAGAGTACGCTGTTATCGTAACGCCTGAACGGCTACTCACCGTGGTCTCGTCAGCGAGGCCCCGACTCCAGAGTCCCGCCTCTCCCGACTGGTTCCTGTCGAATCGGTGTCGTTCAAGGAGACCCCGTCTCTCTCGCCTTCACTGGGGGTGGTCCTGCCCTCCCCGTCCTCCTCCCCCTCCCCCGCCTCCCCCTCAGGCAGCACACAGCGGCTCCAGTGGTCCACTATTTGCTGCAAACCGCTGACGTGCTGGATGATGTCGTCTAGATGAGGGAACAGGTTGTCCTCTTTCTCTAAGTCCTGCAGGTCTCCCGTGCTGGCGTAAAGGTGGGAGCCCGGGACGTTGTCGTAAACGCTCACCCTGCTGCCCCGTGGAGCTCCGGGACAGGGGGGCTTGGACAGAGATCTGCCAGACCAGGGCTCACCCATGCCATTGTTGGGTGGAGAAGTTTGGCCCCGTATCTGGACGCCATTGCTCCCGTCACCAGGGGAAGGCGCCAGGCTCTCTATGGATAGAGCTTTTGGAAAGGTGCCCGGTTTATGGTCTTTGGGGATGTGAATGAGGAGGTTTTCGTACGAGTGAAACTGGTTTCTGCCAAACTGGCTCTGTCCTTCAGTCCTCTTACCTTGAGAAGGCAGCTCCATATCCTCCAGATACATGCTGCTTCTCTTGCTGGCAGTGCGGTGTTTTGTACACACAGCGGGCTCCTTCACACTGGGCGCCACAGTCTCACAGCTGGGGCTCACGCTCACCACTGATTGGTCTTTACAATCGTTGGTGAGAGAGACAGGGGAAGTGTCACCATCGGTTTGTTCAGGGCTCTGTTCTAGTTGGCTGATGGGAGTACACTGGAGTATCTGCAGCGCGAAAGGCTCCTCGCCGTGTAACACCGGCCCACTGATGACCAGCGGCGGCCTGCGACTCGTGCTTTTCCGCTTCGTCGACGACGGCCCCCAGGTGCGCATTACTTCCATGCGGCGCAAAAACTCTTTGGCTTTACTCCGCCCTCCCTGCCCATGGCGGCTGCTCTTCATAGGCAGGGAGTTGTAGTGTTGAAGATCCCTGGGCGGTTGGTAGGAAGCGGAGAGAGACGCCATGGATAGAGAGTCGGGCATGGCGGATGCGGAGTCCTCGCTGTGCAGCGAGGAGATCTCCGCGATCTCCTGCTCACTCAGGTCCGTCAGCACGCTCTCACTGCTCACTGTGCTGTGCAGCAGACCCTCCCCGTGACCCGTCGGGCTGCTTCCATTGGTGCTGTCCAACAGGAAGTCGTGCAGGCGAGACCAGCGTTGGCTGCTCCACTCGAACGTCCACCTTTTACTGATAGCCAACGGGTCATCTTCATCGGAGTCCTCGCCCTGTGGAACGATAAAGGAGGTGTAAGAGGGTCCAAACAATTGCAACACAAAGAGTTACTAGATAAGAGTTGCTATTGGATTAAGATCCTCTGTTGTGTTCACACATATAGTTCCTTTGGTGCAGACCAAAGAAAAATCATGATTGACTGTTTTATTTTACTTCTAGTCCATTTAGGAAAATTGTAAAAGTTGTAAACACAGTGTCACATGGGGCGAAAGTTCATTTTAATAGACAGATTTGGAGATCTATCCTTCATCACCAGCACTACTTGTGAACAGAAATATCTGAACTAGGGCTGTCAAAGTTAATACGATATTTTTGGCGAGGAAAAACTGTCATGGCCATTTTCAAAGGGGTCCCTTGACCTCTGACCTCAAGATATGTGAATGAAAATGGGTTCTATGTGTACCCACGAGTCTCCCCTTTACAGACATGATCGATTGAATGACAGAATTGTCACCAGCTTTAAATCAACTGGATTAAAAGCAAACACACTAGAGTTGAGTGTGAACATCAACATCAAATCAAATGGTGAATCCCCCTTTGAGGAACATGGTATCACATTTTCAGATGTACACTGACCAGACAAAGACAGATTCTATGACAAGTAATGAGCAGAAATCAAACTATAAAATCCTCCACAAAGACATTGTGTCTATTCATGACAGCCGACAATAACAAAGAGTTTGTTAAGATGCTGTCTTGCAAGTAAAGGAGTTTGTCTTACTTTCTTCTTGGGGTGGCTGACATCCAGTTTCATGGAGGCACACTTGTTCAGAGTATTTAGACGTCTGCAACACAAACACACAGTCAGTTAAGCGTGCTGGAGCTGGTAGGCTGGATATGTTCTGTAACACTCTCATTTTCACTCTCTTATCCCTCTCCTCGCTGCCACTGTCTCCCTTTCCTTCTGATGTTTTCCGACTCTATCCTTCTCATTACACTCCCTCCATCCCTTTTCTCCTCCCTCTCCTTCTCTGGCATCACCCCACTGGGACTGATCCTCACCCTCAACGAGAGCATCTGCCGGCTCCTCCCCTCCACTTCCCTCCCTCCTCCTCCTCATCTGTCACCCATCCCCAACCCCCCTTCCACTTCCATGCTCTGGAGCGCTGCGGGCAACCTCCTTCTACCAAAACGTCTCAGTGCAGTCTGCACCCATCCCTCCCACCCACTTTCTCCCTCTCTTCTGCGACTCATGTGAACAGCGGCTGGTTAGGAGGGTGGTGTCTCTGTCGGTGCCTTTCAAGATCATTAAAAACATTTTTTTGGGGCTCGTGACCTCTGTCATTTCAAAGATTTCAGCCTCTAATAGCACACTGAGAAATCCTCTTTTGTTCACTGTTTACTTTCATTGTCCTCTCATACAAACAGACAAGGGATTGTTTGTTGCGACATATAAACCAGGAAAAAATAGGAAACAGTGAGCTGTCATATCAACTGTCTTTCTTGCTGAAAGTAAACATTCAAGTTGGAAAATATACAGAGGGAGCCGCTGTAGCCTCCACACCCTGTGTTTCTGCTGCAGGATGGTACAAACTATTCTTCCTGGTTGAATATATCCATGCAGATTTAGAAGTCTATGCTCCATACACTATGTAGTCTAGTAAGCATATACTGTAGCAGTATATCTAACATTTAAACAGTTCTGGAAAAAAAGAGTGATGCACGAACAAAAGAGAGCTCATTATGAGTGTGTTTTACAGCTTCTGAGACAGTTCTCAGGGGGGGGGTGTGATGCTTATTCTCTCACAATATAGCTTTTAGGAATCACTAACGCTATAATTACCACACCCTCCTCTACCATAGACATTGGAGAGGTGGGGGTGAATGGAGACAGTGTTCATTTCGTGAACAAAACTATGACAAAAAGGTTCGTCAACAACCTCTTTTTCCATGACTAAGACGAGACGATGACGAGACGGCACCAAGGTCATTAAACACTAGCGGTGACGATATCAAACATGCAATATCGTTGAAGAAAAAAGACTAAAATCTCTCTTTATTTTTGTCACCTTCCACCTTCTCTTTCCCCTCTCTCTGTCACTCTCTCTCTCTCTGTCTCAAATCACACCTCAATCCTGACAATTGTGCTACTATAATGCATAAAGTTGGCGGTTTGCGGGTCGGGGTCGGGGTCGGGTGGTTGAGTAACGCATATTTTTACATGTTGGGCAGGTTGGCTCTCATAACGGAACGGTGGGTGTGACTGAACGGCGCAGCATTAATGAGCTCAGTCAGGAGGACAAACTAACTGCAAAGCTGCATTCTTAATCATTCAACCTGTGTTTTTCATCAGATAATGATAAAATAAAATTTGATGTGAAATAAGCTTGACTAAAATCGAATGACTTTTCGGTGACTAAAACTGGACTAAAACGTTTTGAGTTGTCGTCAACTAAACTATGAAGGATAAAAATGACTAAAATGCGACTAAAACTAACAAGCATTATCGTCTTAAGGCTAAGACTAAATCTAAAATAGCTGCAAAAAAATGAACACTGAATGGAGAAGAGGGGTAGAGCCTACTGGTGCGAGCCGGGAAAAAACTTCAATGAGAAGGGAGGAACGGGAGATGTGAAACAAAAAGATCATAGAGGTTTGCAAAGGGACTTAAAACACACACTCAAAGCCATCTGGTAGAATATACTGGCATCCCCTCACTCCTTCCCCTTCACCCATCAGCCCCCCCCTTTTGTGCCCCCTGAGGGTCTCGGCTCTTTGAATGGGAGATCAGAGCGTGGCAGAGGGGAGGGGAGGTGGCCAGATCAAAGCCTGGGCTGTCTGAGCGCGAGACAGGGATGGGGAGTTCATTAGGGGTCGGGGTCAGACATCTAATGATTAGTGGCTAGCGCCAGGGCCGCAGGGACAAGTACAGAACCGAGGAGGGGGGGGGGCGAGATAAGGAATCTATTATTTTACTGGTGTTAAATGTGCACACCAGAGTGAAGTTTGCATGTGTGTGGTGGGTGTAGAAGTGTACAGCATGTGCGTTTGTGTCCTTACCGACATAGAGGCTCTACCAGATCCCGGTCCAAAAAGTCGTGGTCCCTTTTCACAGAGGAAATGTCAATCGGAAACTGGGAATCTGTAAAGAGAGGAAGAACAAAACGAGACAACAAGAGAGTTTTGTTAGTTAATGACTGACAGGAGACAGCAGTTTTTCTCTGCCGGTTAACCGTTAATGAAGTATGTGAAGCACGGCCCAACTGCTGCGAACACCTGTCATCTGCATATGGAGTTTACAGAACAAACACACACATTTTTTAAACCCCAAAATAACTCCACACAATGCCAAAATGACTCAAGCCTTTTATTTTGGTGATCCTCTGTGTGTGTGTGGTGGCAGCCTGCAGGCATCATGTGCACCCGCGAGCAGCCACAGCGGCCGGCATCCATAACCCCACATTACTGGAGCAGTTCTCAGCTCAGTGTGTGTGTGTGTGTGTGTGTGTGTGTGTGTGTGTGTGTGCTGCTAAAGCAGGACTGCTGGATTTTAAGAGCTACTTCGTAGATTACTGGGGCCATTTCCTGTTTGTGCCTTAACTGTATGAGACCCGATGATCATCACATGAATGACCGCCTGCAGGATTTCCACAGAGGTGGAGAGAGGGCAAGATGGAAGGAAGGAAGGAAGGAAAGAAGTAAGGAAGGAAGGAAGGAAGGAGGAAAGAAGACTGAATGAAAAGCAAGAAAGAAAGAGATAGTAAGAAAACGCAGGCTGGAGAAAGGTGGAAGAAAGATGAGAGAGAGAGAGAGAGAGAGAGAGAGAGAGAGAGAGAAGTTGTGAGAGTCACAGCAGTGATAACAAGGCCTTTCCCATGACCCCTCCCTCTGGACAGGAACTGAAGCCTGGAAATAGAACGAACGCAGCGGCCCAGAAGACGAGGATGCGAAGACGGAGGGATGGCAGAAGAAGAGGGGGAAACAGAGATGATGGAAAAAGTAAAACAGAGAGAAGCAGGAGTGAACATAAGGAGAGATTTGAAGGGGGAAAAGTCTTTGTGTGAAGGCAGCTGGGTAAATGCTGAACTACTGTGTGTGTGTGTGTGTGTGTGTGTGTGTGTGTGTGTGTGTGTGTGTGTGTGTGTGTGTGTCTGTGTGTGTGTGTTACCTTCATAGAGCTGGGCGTACTGTGGAAATCCCGCTGCTCTAAGCCAATCACAAGCCTCCTTAGCCTCAATCTCTGTAAAACAAAGAAAAAACAGCAGAGGCATGTTGAGTACACACATCAACATATTGATTATGGATTTTAACCTGTAATATGAAAACACATAATATCACAACATTTTTGTGGAGGAAAGTCCCCACATTATTGAATTTCCCTCTCAATTCCAGTGGACCGATGTCTTGTATATGCCCAACTTCGTGTGCAGTGTTCATTATTCGCTATCTAAAGAAAAAAGAAGTCAAAAGACGGAAACAAGGAGCATATTGAGTATTTTCAGCACACGCTGGAGGAACACCTCAGAGAATTACATTTTCCTCTGGGAATTCACTGGAATGATGAGATTGGAAAAGCTGGAAGTGAGCCAGCGAGGGACAAAGGAAATCCGTTCACACAGTTTAACATTACACATCCTGCACTTTCAAACGATATCCACTCAGATAAACCAGCACCAGCAGTCACATTTCAGCCGTTAATGCGTAAGTTTAACAGGCCTTACACACACGGCACCACACCCCATTAGATGCTGCTGCCGCCAGCGCCGCGAGACGTTTTACAGGCGTTTGTTTTACTACTTTTTTCCGCCAGCATATGTATTGCTCACACTGGTAAACTCTGCACTGTTCATGTATGTGTGTATACGTTCTCTTTATGAGCAGAGACTGATTAAACCGCTCTGCAGAGCTTTGTGCTGACAAAGACATTTGAATGATGTTGGTGCCAGCGATCACGTGAGGTTTTTAAAGGAAAAATGTTTAAAAAAAATGATATAATATATACACAGACACATACATACGCACAAACGCATTGACACCTATACGTACCAGGGCTGGGCGATATGGAGAAATTAAAATATCACGATATTTTTGATCAAATACCAAATAATATTGATATTGCAACGATATTGTAGGGTTGCTTTTAGAAAAATATTTACACAATGAGATTTTTGATAATCATCAGTAATGTGGATTTAATGACTAAGTGGCAAATAAAAGAACAGCTAGAACAGCCAAATACATCACTTTACTGCAATGCAGCCTTTAAAGCCAGGAAAAGACAACACTTATGCCATATTACGATATCCAAAATCGAAGAAGAAATCTAGTCTCACATCACGATATCGATATATTATCGATATATTGCCCTAATACGTACACACACGTACGTTAAAAAACTGTGCAAGAGAGAGGGAAGCTGAGGGTTTGTGGGGGACATCTAAAAACTCAAAGCAAGATCAACCAAATTACATAAATTATAAATAATTACAAGGCCATTTCATGACAAAGTAAGCTTTTTGAAGTTCAAAATAATATATACTTCCACACAAACTTATTAAATATAATACAATAATGTCACTCTCACCGAAAAAACTACCAACGGCAACATTATTTCGGCATCATTCAGCAGTCGCTGCCCTTATCTGAAACCTCTTTCACTTTCCTCTTTCTGTCTCACTTGTCTCATCGACTCATTCAGCGGCGCTGGCAGTGAACGGGAGAGGCACCGCAGAAACACAGGGGACAAAGTTCAGCGGGGCAATAAAAAGCCTCCGTCTTCACCATCAGAGATGAGAGCGGTCAGAGGAAATGATCCTTTCACCGCAATCCAGCAATTAACATCCCTCTCCCAGCATTCTCAGCATAACTAAATCACATTAAGAAGCAACACCAGGGAGAAAAGAAATACTTCTTGTAACACTCTGAAAATAGACAGAGAGACACCAGAGATAACTGAGACTTACTTGAAGCCCTCATGGTGCGGGTGGTGGTGGTGGTGGTGGTGACATGCTTCTATTTCTTTCTCCTTTGCTCACTTTCCTCTCCATCCCATAGAGGCACATCCACTCGCTGCTCTCCAGCTTTCCATCAAGTGGCAACGATTCTGTACTTTCCTCCTTCCAACCCTTGTGTTTACAACTCCCTTTTCCAGCCTGCCCCATGCAGGGTTTCTCTTCCCTCTAATTTTCTCCTCAGCCTCCTCTCTCGCACTTTCTGCTTTGTTAGGATCCACATACAATATCTCTCTATTTTTACAGCTCTGACGCTGCACTAGACTCCTTTCTTCTCCTCACGCTTGTTTTAGTTACTTGCCTTTTTCCCTCTTGTTCATTCTTGTGTAAATTTTAAGTCTGTCATACAAATGTACTTTTTTATGTTTAATTAAATAGTTTTCCCCTCTGTACTCTTTCTTGCTCTTAACCTCGCCTCATCCCCTCTCTAAACAAAAATACTTTCCTTCATCCATACGTCCCCTTTTCTCCTCTCACTGAAACCTCCTCATCCTTTCTTCCTCTTTGCTCCTACAAGAAGCTGGCCGATGCCACCACATCTTCTCCGTCATCACCAGAGCTGCTGTTGCCCCATCACGTCCACGGAGGAAGTGGCTAATTTCAGCTGGCGTTTGCATCAGCCAGCCCCCCCGAGGTCACAGACTGACGAGTGGTGGACGCTAACTTCACATGTCAGCTAAAACCTACCAGCAGGCCGGCAAGGAGACTCTGACCTCGGCCTCTTTCTTTTGCTTTACTGTACAAAAAACTGCAGACCAGAACAATGTGTGGGAGAACGCACACGCATACAGCACATCACACACAGGCATTTAGCACAGTCCAGATGTTGCCCCCAGTGAGTCAGAGAATGCAAAAAGGATGAGACAGGGAGACAGCTGGGGTGGGAGGGGGGGGGGCAGCTGAGATGGACAGACCCTGTGGGAAAACCACAGGGAGGAAGACATACCACACCAGCCGCTTATTTACTGAATGTGAGATTTGAAAGATTATCGACTCGGGAGACATTACAAGGAAGAAATGTTAAAGGATAAGTCTGGCGATATTCTACATTTTTCTAATTGTCAACAAGACCAAAACCACCAATCAAAATGATCAAGTAATTCCCGATTATTCCTCTGTGCCACACACCTCTATTGTTGTCCATTAAAAACACAACAGTGAGTCTCACGCATTAACGCAACTTGCAATTTTTAGGTTGTAGAGTAAAGATACTGGCATCATATGAAACTATAAACCCTAAGGAATCCATTGGTACCAATCATGTCATAGTAGCTTAAGGAGAAGGAGGCTAAATAAAGCTCCAAACGTACACTAAATTACTTACTAAATTAATAAAGGAAAAACTGGCATGGCCATTTTCAAAGGGGTCCCTTGACCTCTGACCTCAAGATGTGTGAATGAAAATGTGTTCTATGGGTACCCACGAGTCTCCCCTTTACAGACATGCCCACTTTATGATGATCACATGCAGTTTTGGGGCAAGTCATAGTCAAGTCAGCACACTGACACACTGACAGCTGTTCTTGCTTGTTGGGCTTGAGTTTGCCATTTTATGATTTGAGCATATTTCTTATGCTAAATGCAGTACCTGTGAGGGTTTCTGGACAATATTTGTCATTGTTTTGTGTTGTTAATTGATTTCCAATAATAATATATACATACATTTGCATGAAGCAATCATATTTGTCCACTCCCATGTCGATAAGAGTATTAAATACTTGACAAATCTCCCTTTAAGGTACATTTTGAACAGATAAAAAAATGTGAGATTAATTTGCGATTAATCACTTGTAACTATGGTCAATCATGCGATTAATCGCGATTAAATATGTTAATCGACTGACTGACAGCCCTAAGACAAACACATAACAACCTCCAAATATCTTAGAGCTAAAGTTTGAGGTTCTTCAAGGACTAAAATACAATCAAGTAAATGCCTCCGCAGATCCGCGCACATGTTAAACTCTGGCTGTTTGCCTCTTGCTGTGCTGCAGCTTCCTGCCTAAACAATGGAAATTAGTTCTTATAAATGAGCGACACTTCCTCATACTGTTGCTAATCAATTGACCTCCATTACACTGACTTTTCTAGTGTTGCATTCAAAGGTAATCAATATTTACGAAGCCACTGTTGTCCCCTCACAGATAGTAAAAAAAAAAAAAGAAGCACAGAACGGCGTGCGTCCTTACAGTGTTCGTGCATGTGTTATTGGCAATGCGTCTTTGTGTTTGTGCACAAAGGTGCCAAGTGGCAAAGCTCCTGTCAGTACGGGAACAAAGCACCGCTATTCATCTGTGCAGAATTTAATCAAGAGATTAATTAGTACACAAACATGTTATTAGTGGGCCACAAAACACACACAGTCGGGCGGAGCTAATCCAAGCTGCCTACCGTGCTTTCCCTTCAGTCTATTCCATGTCACCGCAGTCCTGCTGTGGAGAATATATGACAACAGGCCAGCAAGCCACTAGAACAACAGCAGGGAAGGTAGACAGATGGTATGTGTGAATGTGGGCCTCCATGTGTGGGGACAAAGGGGCTGTAAGGTAGTTCCTTACATAACAAGGATGCCAGCCTTGTTACATAATGCACATAATACAAGCACCCCGATGTCCTCACAGCGTTTTTCTCTGAAAGTGTGCCTTCGCCCTTTCTTTCCTCCACCTTTCATTTCCTCCCTTTTATCCAACGCCAGTAACCTTGACTTTCTGACAGCCTTTTTTCCCAGTGTTATGTCTGCCTTGTGTTGGGTCTCAAGGACCCTGAAGTGCCTTGCATGACATCATTTCCTGCTCTGAATTTCCCAGGCGTCCGGAACGGCATGTGAGCTAAGAACAGCAACGGGAAGTTCCTGGATTGAACATGTCAGAGGGACTCAGCTGGGATAATTGTTACACAGACTGAGGCGCAACAAAGAGTAGAACTAGAGGGTGTTTGGTTCATTTTACAAAGTTACATTTAAATGCTGTTTATTTAAATGAAGATAAACTGCACTGATAGGGGACAGAGAAGAGATAGCTTATAGTTTGTAAAGGCTATAGTGCTACTACGAGACTACACACACACACAGGATGCCTGGAAAGCAGCCATATTCCCACATAAGCTAAAGCACTTAGTCCTTCATGTTTAGAGGTCACAAAGGAAAAAAAAAGTAGTGAAGAAGGCAGAGGAGGAGTGATGGGAGAGAGGGAGGAAGGAAGGGAGGGAGGGACGTTGAAGAGGAATATGTCTGTCCTGCCCCGTATGGTTCATCTGCGATGATGTCGAGCGCTCAGGAATGTACTGTAAAACAGCATCAACGCTGGCATGAAATCGGCGCAGCGTCTCCTGTGCAGCACTCACTGAGGACTGCAGAGGTTAGACAGCCCTGGATGTATAATATGTCAGAAATGGCAGGACGTGCTGTGAGCTAAGCAGTATTAATAGGATGGATTAATAGGATGAGACAAGACTGAAGGTTATCAAGTTGAGTATTTGGTTGTGCCACTTTTTCTCCAGCAGAGGGTGTTAAAGCAATGTAGCATTTCAATTTCTGTCAAGTAATAATCAAATGGCTTCAGGCTTACATGATGTACGTATGTATGTGCTGCATCTTATCCATTTTGCCATTTAGTGATTGAGCATTTATTGTCAGCTGTCTGCGTATGAACAATTTAGTGATCCGCTTGGATTGGCAGTCAGTACAGACTTGTGGTTTGTCAGAGTAACAGTAGCTGTGGTGAGTAGTAACTGACAGATGCACTCAATGAGAGTTGCTCTCAAGACAGCTGGCGTTGAGTAAGAAAATACAGACTGGTGACAATTTACAGGAAATCCTGAATAAATGAGAGGACAATCGTAACAAATGCAGATGCTTCCACACGGGGAACGCAGGGCCACTGAAAGCTTTGATGAGTTATGAGTGAATTTCCATTTGTTTAGAAGAATACCCATCAACAGCACAGTCAAAAATCTAGATAGTCACTCCTCTTTTAGCTCCGTTTTTGGTCTCCACCAACTCCTGTGTGAAATATCTGGATTCTAGCTGCTAAAAGTTCCACTATGTTCAACACCAGGAGCGTATCTATGTTCCCAGGGTCTAGGGCTGTTCTCGGCCAAAAAAAATCCTAGTTGACTAACACTCATACGCTCATAACACTCATTTTGTTGACAAAACGATTAATTGATTTGATTAAATCTGTAAAACTGAGTTTCTCCACAAAGGATCACACAAAATCACCACTTTAAATCTTGTGTTTACCAGAGTTGAGCTCATAAGTATCTTGGGAATAAGTCATTCAACATGAAAAAACATAAATAACGATAAATCGACTAAAGAAATCTTAGTCGACTAAGACCAAACCAACCGATTATTCCACTAAGAGGGAGCAGCCCTACCAAGGTCCAATGTTCCCCAGCTCAATATCCTCTCAATATGACTCATTAAGGAGTCCTTTAAAAGGGTTTTATGTTCTAAGCAATGCTTTTCTTCCTAGGTCAAATGTTCCATGTATGTTTCGCTGGGTCAGTCATGTTGAAATCACCCACCTACAGCTAATAGCCTACTGATACTCCTTGAAACCTACACCTTCAAATTTGCCGGCAAGACAGTTTTCTTGAATTTAGACGTTGATATCTCCACAGTGGCTGAATGGATTTTTACAATTCAACATACATCTAAAAGGCAGGAGGGGGCATGTACTTTGAGATATGAATCAAACTGTTGCTTTTGTTTCAGGTATAGATTTGGTTAATGTAGGTCACTGAGTTCTTTTTTATTTAAGTCTGTCTGAGACTCTACCAGCTGCTGAGAAGTGGAATGCAACCGGGGAGAGTATGTGTAAAAAAGACATAGAGAGAGTGTGTGATTGCAGTAGAAGAGGATAAAAGTGGGTATAAGTGCAAGAGGCAGGCAGTGAAAGTTAAATAAGTCATACCATTATCCAAAACCAGCACAGGCATAAACTTGCTTCTCCATCTACATTCCTCACCAGCCACAGCTGTCATCTCACTCTCTTTTCACGCATATCCATTTTTTTTAGATGCTTCATAAAGATTTGTCTCTGCGAGCCAAATCTTGTATGATGAGTAGGCGATGAAAAAAAAAAAAATACATAACACAAGACCTGACACGTTTCTGCTCCCTCATAAAGCCAGAGACGTGTGCCGTTGTAAATCAGAACAAAAAAACAACACAAATCTGACCTCTTTTAAGCGTACCAACATTGCACCTGGAAAAAACCTCAGAATGCAGAGGAGAATGACTCATCTTCTACAATGAACTCAACAAGAATAAGAATAGCCCAAAGCCTCTTTATGAACACCGGGATGTTCTCTTCTCTCCCCGGGGAAACTTGAGTCACGTGACAGGAAGTTGAGGAAGTAGCCATGGAATACAAGTTGGGTAGGGACGACATAGACAAAAACAATAACACTACAGTCCTTTAGGGTTTGTTATGACTTCTTTGAGATTTATGAAAGGCATCTTTGGAGGAGAAGTGGCTCCATATGTCCGACTATTAAAACCAGAAAGAAGTATGAGTACTGGCAGCGTTTAGTGTGTAAGCTCTTGCCAATAAAGCATATTTAAAAAGTGTGATGAAACAGAAGATAGATGGGTTACCTCTGAAAGTCGGGTCTATTAATTTTTGGTGTTGTGTAAACCTCTGAAGAATAGGTCAAATGGTGAAAAATTCCTCAATGAGGAAAACAGAAACACATAAAATGAGAGTAGTGCAATCAGAGACCCTTTCTATGTTTTAAAACTGAGACAATTTCTTTATCAAGGCTCACATTATTTGAATCTGCACCCAGTTCAGTTCATCCACAGGAGAAAAGAAAACTAAAGGGAAATTCACACTAGGTAGACTTAAAAATTCTATGCTTTAAACACTACTGTATAATTGCAGTGTCAAATCTGTTCATGTTTCATCTCTCTTTTGCAAAAAAGCAGCAAATCTGGAGGAAGAAATACAAGCAATGTGGAAAAAAAAATTGATTAAATTGACATAATTTCTTCTGTTATTATTGAGAGAAAACATCCAACTAATCAGATAAACAAACACTGGGAAACCAAATCTAATCACGCTGACGGACACATTATCACTTTTCCATAACTCTCTCTAGTTCTACCTTGTAACAGCCTCCGCAGCAGCTGCTGGCGGGCAATGATGCGTGAGAGGCGCAGGGCAGAGCGCCGTCGAGGGGTGTCGCCCAGCCTCAGGTAGTAGTTCTGCACGTCAGGTGTCATGGCCTCCAGGCAAGTGTCCTCATTGGTGCTGTCGCCGTCGCTCTCGCAGTCATTACTGTCGCCCTTGGCTTTGTCATCGATTTCCATACTGTCTGTAAAGTCAGCACTGTCCTCTGCACCGACGGTGTCAGCGCTCTCCGCATCGTCCCTCACAATCTCATCTTTGGCAGCTTCTATTCCGTTCGCATTGTCCACGCGGCCCAGACTGTTGTTTGCTGTCTCTTCATTCCCTGCAGCTCTGTATGCCACACTGTCCACTGCCAGATCACCAATAACGGTCATACTGCTGTCCACAGCCTCCATAACACAACAATCTGGTCCTCGCTAACCTTCGAGTCTTCCTCCCTCTCGCCCTGATGAGTTGTTGTGCGAGCACTCCTTCTGAATTCCTGCCTCTAACATGCCCTCACTGGAAGCCGGAATCAGCTCCCCACCCGCCCGCCTCCTCCTTTCAACTCACCACAGAGGAACAAACACACAAACTTCATCACACCACCTGACTCGGATGGCAGACCTCGTTATCCACACACACACGATGACTTCGCAGCTGGGATGGGAGGAAGACTCACAAACTCTTGCTTCCACAAGCTTTCCTTTCCTTTCGGGTCACATGACCAGCGGCCAATGGCGCGAGAGCTCAGGGAACACTGCCCTGCTTCCTGACGCTGTGCCAAAGACAAAATTTGGTACACGCCTCGGGCAAACGTGCATGTGTGTGTGAGAGAGAGACAGAGGGGAATATCTGAGATGGGAGATGGGATCAGATTGGGGATGGGCCTGGAAAAAAAACAAAGACCATATGCCAATGTGACATGGGAAAGGGCAGAACAATAGAGAGTAAGTGGGTGTGTGACACTGCACTAAGGAATGTATGTAGGAGGAAACCTATTGTTACAAAAGTTGAGTAGGATTGTAATGCCATTGAGAAAAGTTCTGTAAATCCACACCATCCAAGTTCATACCACATGACATTTAACCAGGGGCGTAGCAAGGAATTATGGGCCCTGTACATAGGCGTCACAACATTTAACAAATAAAACCGCCCAGCTGCTTCCTGCCTCTAATTCAGCCTCTTTGTCTGGTGCAAGAACAGACCCATCAAGAAGCATGAAGTATAAAACAGGACTAATGTTAGCAAGCCACATTTGGCATATGATGGTTAAGATGCACAGTCTAGCCTACGTATATAAGTCGTTATATTAATAATGTTTTGCTAAATGGATGTACTTTTCACATGATTAGAACCACTCAAGAAATAGATAGTGCAAGTAGCTGGCTTTTCCATGTGGGAAATTATGCAATAGAAATGCTACACTTGCTACAGACATAGCAATGTACTCATTTGTAATTACCTTTGTATTTACCTACAACTAATTTGTAATTAGCTAAAACAAAACAACTTTACTATCAGACCAGATGTTCAATTAAAGCATCAGCGTGGTTGGCAATGTAATATGTAAACATGTGGATTGCACTAAAACCCACGGTAGTACTGCTAGCATTAACGCTTGCGCATGGAGTGGCTTATACAAGTTTTCTTCATCTACTCTCATTCGCATAGGTCACGTGGAGAGTATGGCAGCGTGTGTGCACAACAAGCCCGCAGGTCAGGTGTTTCCGGCCCTCTAGTTGGTTGGATTGTGTAGCATTAAAAAAATAATAATTTTCTTTTAATCGCAGCTTTTTGCAAATTGAAAATTGCGTCGCGATGTCCGTCTGATGCCCTTCTAGTTATTAAAATTTATTAAACAGTCCTGCTCAAAATGGGTCGCGTTCCAGAAGACGGAGAAACGTGAGTCACTGTCAATAATTACTGTAAATGACTGAAATAAATTTGTTGATACTCCCTTAACTTTGGTTTGTGGACTGCCGTTTTGAAGCCTCGAGTTCGGCATTTTGGCCGTCGCTATGTTGGCTTTTTACAAGCAGTAGTAATACGAGAGGGGTGGAGCTAAGTACAACCGAATGCTGAATAAAACATTTTTTAAAAGAGGGAAGATGTGAGGTGTACAGTTGGTTTTCTTTCGTCAGAACTATACTCGAAAATAACTTGTTTTGCATTTTCGCAAAACCAAGCTTGGACACAAAGTCACAGGGACTCACAAGCAGCTTAACTGATCCAGCACATACAACACACCTCCCACATTCCCTGCTTGGGCCTCTAGATAGCAATACATCCAACAGAAAAGCTGTTGTATAGTTATAGTAAGCAATGCTAATGTCTGAAATGTGTGACCGAATGTTGCCATACAGTAACCATGTTGGAGGATAAATGTATGGTACTGTATGCAGTGAAGTAGGGAAGTTCATACTTTGACCTAGTTTGGCTGCAGAGTGATTTGCCAGGACTATAGAGGATATAGGGGGTCATTTTAATTCATTTTAGGGAGGTAATAGGCAGGGGGTAAGAGCGGGATGGGAGCTCACGTGAAAAGTAGGTCATAGCAAAGTCAACTTCAGGTCAGCAGTCACGGACAAGATCTCACAGTAGAGGGGTATTACAGCAGAGCTTTTTTAGTCATATACTGTAAGAGAGGTGCGAGTGAACAGTCTGAAGTTGTGAAATATTAAAATCTGTGATTGAATTTGATTAGACTGCCCCCTTGAGGAAATCTGGGACAGATGAATTTCCTTTTTTTTAATTATTTCACATGTCAGTCTAAATACACTGACAAAAAAATACACCCAAAACACTATGCAGACAGAGCAAACATTCTATCTGATGAAGGGCACAGCAGGCTAACACAGTAACGTGATAGTGAGCTAAATAGATGTGTGTAAATGGATTGGGCACAGGGCAGGGCTGTAGTAAGAGGCCAGTAACAGAATATCCATCTCTCTGTCTCAGTTACAGCCGGAAAACAAGACGTGACAGAAACCAAACAGGCAAACTTGAAGAGGAGACTGAATAATCAGGTCCAGTTATGTGACAGTAAAGATGAACCAAATATGTCGGAGCTGGGGGGGCGCAACAACAAACAGTTGGACAATATGAAGAAAATAAAATGCAATACAACGTTCCGATTTTTTTTTAAGACTGCGTCAAAAGTTGCGATCTCATCCTTTATTATCATGACCCAAACCCTTGCCCCTAGTACAGGATCTAAAATATAACCTATATCCCTGAATGCAAGTTCTCTATACAGCCATCATAATAGAAATGTCTCTAACATGTATTGTAATTCTACCATGTGATGCCTTGGAAGACTTTGACTAAAAATCTATGCGATACAATAGATATTGTTTACCAATCACAAACGCTGTCTCAATTTCCGTTTCCTTCCATACTTACACTTGCTATTTTGAGTGCATAAGTGCGTTCACACTGAAAAATATGGCAAAATGCAGTGCAGGCGAGGGGCCACCAACCTATTTCAAACTTGTGAAAATGGTGGACGAGGACGCAGCAACGGTTGCGATTGAAATGGCGAACACCGACTATACAAATCTAAGTTACATCTGTGTTTTTTTTGTTTTTTTTTACTAAGTACTACTAAACTGTAGTCGGATAGAAGCCATTATTGGGTTAATTTATCCATCTGAATTGAATTACTGCCAATACAGCGTGATGTCCGTGGCTGAATATCGCCAGCTGATCTACCGTGCTACCGCTACCCTGTCAAGATTCATGCACTACACAAGTACATACACAGTGTACTACATGGGAGTGTACTAACGAAAGTATCCAAATTGGGACACAGCTAAAGATACAAGCGGAAGAGAAAAAAAAATGGCAATATCAAGAGACAGGTGCCTCCAGACCTCTGGTTTTTGACATGTTGGTAAAGGCTTGAGCCAAAGATGAAACATCACTTTGTTGATACAGCTTTGAGATTATCTATGAAAGCACAACGAGGCTGCTGAATTACATGATCTTCAAATGCATTCAGGGCCACTAATGAGCCCCCCCCCCCCCCCCCCCCCCCCCCACACACACACACCAACATTCACACCAAAGCAACTACGACCCACAAATACCACACGCAAAGGGAGACCCGACCCCCACCGTTAACCTAAAAACCTGCGGGATTACATCTAAATCCAGGTGCTATTATGCGCTCTCAGTTTACACACACGTACGCAAACATGCTGATGATTGAATGGAACCATGAACACGATCAAAATTCACTTTAACATCCAGTTCAGGACCCTAATCTGTCCATTTGTTCATTATTGCATCTAACTGGTTATGATTACAGTTGAAAATGTGTCTTTTTTTCTTGCTAAACTTGAATTACGTTGCTTAATAACAGTGATATTTGGACTAAATCTGACAATTAATATGTTTTTTTTTTTGTACATAAGCGCTCTGCTATATGTGCTCTTGTCCTTTATACACGATTTGCTATTGTGTTTCTGAATGTTCGGAAGACATTGTCCCTGACAAATACACAGAGATGGAAGAAGTACTCTGATCCTTTACTTAAGTAAAAGTAGAAATACCATAGTGTAAAAATACTTAATTACAAGTAAAAGTTCTGGATTAAGAATGTTAATTAAGTAAAAGTATAGCAGTCGTATCAGCAAAATATACTTTAAGTATCAAAAGTAAAAGTACTGATTATGCAGAACGGCTCCTTTATTATAGAATATTATATTATTCCGATTTCATCACTAATGAATACAAATAAGTGCATTTTAATGTTGTTGATACTCTGTACTTCTTTACCACATGAACTCAGGTATGTCTTCTTTTAAAAGCAGACTAAAAAAAATATCTTGTTTCGCAAGCTTTTAGTTTGGTTTGAAGTGCGTGGTTAACGGGTAAAACTTTGATCTTAGAATCAGTATTATTATTTTTCCCTTTTTAATAATAATAATAATAAGAAGAAGAAGAAGTAGAATACTTTCTTATCTGATATGTTTTTGTCATGTACAGTATGATCTTTGAAGCACATTGAGTCTACACCTGTCGTAGGAAATGTGCTATAAAAATAAACTTCACTTGACTACTGGGTAGATTAGTAGGAAAGTACTACATCATATCATGTGGGTTTCAAAGTTTCAAATAAATGTAGTGGAGTAAAAAGTACAATATTTCTCTGAGATGTAGTGGAGTAGAAGTATAAAGTAGCAGAGCATGAAAATACTTAAGTAAAAGTACCACAAATTTGTACTTAAATACTGTACAGTAAATGTAGTTAGTTACATTCCACCTCTCCAAATACACAACAGTTTAAATTTATGACCAACTCCCGACGTGAACTACCTTATACAATAAGCCATTGCTCTGAATAATTCACAGAGTGGAAAATACTGAATACCAGCATGACGGTGAGACCACATGTGCACATTTTAAGGATCCCCCATCTCAAAATGTGATCCAGACAGATGTGAACTGTGCGCCTTGTGAGCTGATGGGTTAAGCGGCGGGGTGAGGGAGGGGGGGTGGAGGAGCTGTGGGTTTGACGGGGTTTAGGGCTCTGGCTAGAGGACAGGATGAAGGGGTGAGAAATGAGGGGATTACTGGGGCAGCAGGTGCTCTCTGATGCTCCATTTGACTGATATTTCTCTCTCATTAATTAAGAGTACAAAGCATCATTAAAGCAACATTCATCATGCGATAGAGAAAATGGTCTTTAACAAGTAGCCTTTTGCCAGGGGTCACACAATGCGATTTATCACTGCTATGCACTTGAATAGGCCAGACAGGCACAGTGACTTTGACCGATATGGTGGCCTGGTGTTTGTGGCGTTGTGAATGTGGGAATGTTCATCTTTTAATTTGCTTAAGAGGCAGACATCTGGGTAATTACATTAAACTGGGGAGAGAGATGCAGCCCTCTCTCTTTCCTCCTTCTCCTCCCTCTCTGAGGCACACTTCAGAGAGAGAGAGAGAGAGAGAGAGAGAGAGAGAGAGATAGAGAGATAGAGAGAGAGACATCTAACTCTGCGCATTCAGGCCACTGTAAATATAGAGCAAACCGACTGACCCTCCAAACTTGGTGCATTGGCGCGCACAGAGAATATTTGTCTCCATGCACACATTTATGAAATGCTTATCCAAAAATATTAACACCGCTCTGCTCTCTCTCTAAAAATGCAATAAGCACAATAAACCATTATCCAGATTGGAACAACAAATGCTGAGCGGTCGGTTGGCATGTGAAGCCCCCGGCTGGACTCCTGTCCACAGCGCATGCCGGGCGCACTAAATTTGACAATGACCTTCCCAAAATAATCAGGGAGCGCGCTGCTGCGCCTGACGCATAAACACTACGTGCGGCACATAGACCCGAGATCAACTTTTGTCTTCAGTATCCTTCAAATGTTATTCAGCAAACTCGCGGAGGCACGGTGAATAGAAATGTGGAAAAATAATGACCTCCGATCATAAGACAAATATTCATCCATGCAGTCAGAAATCTATTTCCAGATGTCTATTAATTTTTAAACACTATATGGGGGGGTGACTTAAGGTAGCAGTTCACGACTCATGTTGTTAGCGTATAATATATATATCTAGGCTATTTGACAGGCTTGCATTTAAAATTTAAAATGAGAATATCCCGCATATTAAATCACTTCCACACATGGCATTTTGGGCTCTCTGACCTGCCAGCCGTCTCTCCCGGACATTCCTCCACAGCAGATCCCAAGCCTTGGACGTGGAGTCTCGCAGCTGCTCGCTGATCGACCGCCGCAGCTGGAGCTTGGCGGTCCTCCGCTGGCTTGTCATTGCGGTGCAGCCGGACGCATGTTCCCTGACTGACTTAAATAAAAAACAGCGCTCCGTCAACACCCCGTTATTCCTCAATCGTCCCCTTTTTATTCCACTGTGGACAGCTTCCCCCGGCTGGCTGTCTGGCTGGGACAGTGCGCCCCGGCTGCTGCTGCTGCTGCCGCAACGGTCGTCCCCGCTTCACCTGGTATGAAGGATCCTCTCCCGCTGCGTCACCTTCCTGCACCAGCGGACAGCGGATGAAGTCCTATTCGCAAGAATTGAAGATATACTGGCTGAATTAATCCAGCATTTCTGTCCTCCCCAGCCGCCTCGGTATATAGGGCGAAGGTGCAGCGATGTTTCAGCATATAACTTCTGCATGTGAGTCTGGACCTCTGACATGGCGAGCCAGATGTGAGAGGCGGTTTCCCCCCCTCCCCATGCGTAACTCTCTCTCTCTCCCTCACTCTCTCTCTCTCTCTCACACACACACACACACACACACCAAACCTACATGTTCTCCACGACCCAAACCCACCCACTCAATCACCCAAACAAGGATCTCTTTCAATCCCCTTGATGCACACTAAAAACACACAGTCTTGCCACACACACACACACACACACACAACCGAGTTGCGACAGAGTTGTGTTGCCAGGAAAAGCTTTCTTTAGCATCTCTGGTCATTCAGTCACAAATCTGACCTTACATAGCAGTAGGGGTGGGAATCACCAGAGGCCCCATGATAAGATATTATCACGATACTTAAGGCACGATACGATCTTATTGCGATAAAAGATCGATACTTGACGTCCGTGTATCGATACAATATTGCCACGCAAAATATCACGATACTATGCTGTATCGATTCCCCCCGCCCAGCTCTACAGAGCAGCTGTACAAACTGTTGTCAACAAATTTTGTCCTCTGATGTCTCAAAATAGCTAATTTTGTCTTATCAACTGCCAAAAAACCAAGCGGTATGCAATTCACAAGGACAGGAAACGGAGAACAGCAGCAAATTCTCCCATTTAAAGGAGCAGTGTGTAGGATCTGGTCGCATCTAGTGGTGAGGTTGCAGATTGCAACCAACTGAAACTACTCCCGTGTGCCAAGCGTGTAGGAGAACTGCAGTGGCCTTTGCAAAAACGTGAATGGTCCTATCTAGAGCCAGTGTTTGGTTTGTCCGTTCTACGCTACTGTAGAAACATGGCGAACGGCTCATTCTAAGCTAACAAAAACATAACGATTCTTGTTTTTAGGTAATTATGCACTAAAGCAAACATACTTATTAATATTATATTCCAATTTCTGCCAACAGATCCCCCTAAATGTTACACACTGTTCCTTTAAGAAGCTGGATACAGCAAATATTTTGAATTAGAATTGTAGCTGTATTGACAATCTTTTGTCCAAAAGTTGCCAGTTATCCTCAAGAATAAGACAAACACAACTAAATGGACAAAGGAATCCAAGGCTTCAGTGGGTTTTTCCATCACAATATGAGTAACAGAATATGTGCTTGACTAACAATGCACGCTCCAGTCAGCCTGACAACCTCGAGTGAAAGTGCACGAACATCGGCCGTCTGAGCTGTCTCTCTCTTTGTGAGTCATATTCACCCCTCTGACAGGTCAAGAGTTTCACTCTGAGCTCCGAGTTACTCCCGTGTTATCCCAAGAATGCCAGACAGGAGTGATCAGACCGGCCCGGGACGCTCCTCAGCTGCCGGCCGCCTGACACCGTCGGATGTCCCGTTTGCGGTGTTGAGTTGCAGGTCAGCGCGGATCCATGAGCAGAGACCTGATTCGACATTTCGGCCTGTCGAAACGCGCTTGACATCCGGAGCAGTCAGCGGAATCCTGCACTCGTCAGGACACAGAGCGCCACTTTACTGGTATGGTTGACCGCCATAAACTGGGCTATGGATAATCTTCCCGAAATGTGACTTCTGCAGTTGAAGGGGTGGGTTTTTAAGGCTGGAGTTCATGGTCCTATACGCTTCCCTGCCGTGCCCTGCCGTGGCCTGGAGTGTCCGCTGACAGATTAGCTGTGCAGAGCCGGTGATTTATATTCCTGAGTTAGACCGCCGGGACTCATGGCTGGCACTGGCAGTGATGAGAGGGAAAGTGTTTTAGAGGGAACGAATGACGAACAATGAGTAGCTGAACGGAGAAGGGATGAGGAGCCGATGGGAGACTAAAGCAGAGTCGACCACCGACAAGAGGAAGCAAGAAAACACGCTAAATGATTCATGGAATAAAACTTCTGATGGAATTTCCTTTTCTGTTTAGATTCGGATTAGAAAACAGCTTAATGGGATTCACGAGCGTTATATTTGCAAATAGGATGACATGAATTTCAAAGTCACACGGTATGTTTCTGTCACATGTAATTATATTCATGTGGTGAAAATGAAAGGGAGGAGACTGGGAATAATGGGACAGTATTCACATTGCAAAACAAGTTGGTGAAGAGAGGAAGACATTTACAATTACTTACTATTGACGCAAAATATAAAGACAGTCATTGCCCCTATTTTCAGAGCAAAACAGGGCTGCCCCCCTCTTTGTCCATTAGTTGACTAATCGGTTGTTTTGGTCTTAGTCGACTTAGATTTCTTTAGTTGATTAGTCAATTTTTATGCTTTTTCATGCTGAATGACTTATTTCCAAGAAGCTTATGATCACATCTCTGGTAAAAACAAGATTCAAAGTGGTGCTTTTGTGTGATTCTTCGTGGAGAAATTCAGTTTTCCAGATTTGTCGATTAAATCAACTGATCGATTAGTCGACAAAATCGTATGAGTGTTATTCGACTAAGAATGTTTTTGGGTCGAGGACAGCCCTAAAAACAGCTTTTCTGATATGATTTATTTATATATTAGGAGCATAGCAACAATACAGGCTAACTTATGAACACCAACATCATGACAATGTTTCATCTTATTATGGTTAATTTGAAGTTTGTGTGCAAAATTCAAATGTCAAATAATGCGCTGCAACAATCAATTTTCATCACAGATTAATCGTTTGATCTATAAAATAGAAAGAAAATAGTGAAAAATGCCCGTCACAATTCCCTAAAGCCTAGCGTGACGTCATCAAATGTCTTGTTTAATAGCCTAACTACTGACTGGAGGATAATTAGCGATGCAAGCATCTGAAAACAGTCGAATGAGCTCTATTTGTGGGTTTGGATTCTAAGCTGACGAGAGACCGCGACATATGCGGGGGACGTATGGCGTCGATTTGTGAGCAACGATGCCAAGGATCTCCCAAAGAAGATATAGGCTTATATTTTGAGTGGGAGAGCACTAATCATGTTGAGGAGAGGACTGAAGCAGCAGACAGGAGAGGAAAAAAATTTGGAGAATACTGAAAAGAGGATGATGAAAGCATGCGACGAGAATAAGATGAACCACAAATGTCTTGAAGAGAGTAACGAAGGCAAAAACAAGGAGCGTATTTCATACGGCACACATCTAAAGTTTCCAGTGATGTCTGTGAGCCTCCTGCCGGCGTGCTGACAATTCCCTGGTGTCTCAGATATTCAGGGAGAAGACAAACATTGATGTGCCGCTTCTAACGCATGTAATCCACCTGTCTGTCACTTACAGACGGGTGACAAATTAAAAGGAAAAACCTGCACACAGTCTAGAAACATAACGGGGTTACTGAATAGTATGAAAATGGTGTGTATGACCTTCACAGTCACAAGATCTCAAACCAATTGAACACTTATGTGAGGAGATTATCAACCAACTAGGGCTGCAACTAACGATTATTTTCATAGTCGATTAATCTGATGATTATTTTCTCCATTAATCGATTAGCTGTTTGGTCTATGAAATATAAGAAAATGGCGAAAAATGTCTATCAATGTTTCCCAAAGCCCAAGATGACGTCCTCAAATGTCTCTTTTTGTCCACAACTCAAAGATATTCAGTTAACTGTCATAGAGGAGTAAGGAAACCAGAAAATATTCACATTTAAGAAGCTGGAATCAGAGAATTTTGCCTTTTTTTTTTTCTTAAAAAATGACTCAATCCGATTAAACGATTATCCAAATAGTTGGCGATTAATTTAATAGGTGACAACTAATCGATTAATCGTTGCAGTGACTTTATGTTTTAAAGTCACAAAATCAAGACTAGTGTGGAAGTAACTGTCCAAATTAGAGCTATAAGAGTTAAATGTGTTGTTGTTAAACGGCATGTTCCTGAACGCGGGAAAGCTTTCCTGTCTCTTTCTATATCTGCTCAACAAAATATGGATATGATGATGAGATTTTGCTTTGAATGACTGTGTATTTGATATATAATTGTACTTTTTTTTTTTTAAAAGACTCAATATCTATTGGTGGAAATGGAAATACAGTCAGTGTGACAGATTGCATGCGTATATTTTAAATTTTTCAGATGTTTGTACAACTGTATGCATGTGGTCGAAGTTCTGTCATAACCGATACACACATACACTAAAGCAGGTTATTTTACAACACAGCGTAACACCAAAGTGTAACGTAAACCCTGAAGGTATCCAGACAGAGTGACGGCATGACGACCAGCTTTCTCCACGCTCAAAGAGACATAAACATACTACGTTACGTACAGACACGAATAGAAAATGTATGTAAATAACGTTGAACCAACACAAATACGAAGCAAAGCCTAAACTAATGTGTAAGTGGATGCAAATGTATTCAGTTTGCATACACAGATGTACACACATTACTTTGTGACCTGTGTTTCCTGTGTAAATGTGTCATGTGTAGGCCGCAGGATTAAGAGACACATTTTCACGGCTAACTTCAGGAACAACTGGCATATAATCAGAGGATTAAGTACTGCTGACATTTTCTGTTTCTTAAATCCTTTTAAACATTTAGTACTGATATGTGGTTATAAGGTAAATGTATTGGCATAAGCAGAAGAGTGACTGAAAAGATGCCCTGAAACATTAACTGGGGACAAATTTCACAAAACACGCTTTTGTGCAAAATTACACAAAGTTCATCTTTAATCTTCTATTGAGAAGACCTAGAATCTGCATCACTGATGACAAGGTCCCAGATTACTCTTTTTTTCTTAACTGCCTTTATTTTAAAGGGGAACTCCACCGATTTTACATGTGAGCTTCAGATTACTCGTCTTACTCGTCTACTCTGCCTGTGAAAACAGTTGTATAATGTCTTCTGAGGCATTTTGAACGTCGACATCTTGTTATTTTGCAACCAGAAGGGACACGAGAAGGTGGAGTTAAGTACAACCGAACGCTGAATAAGACATTTTTAGGCGACCAAAATGTAACAATGAACTGAAAAAATACTGTGAAAGGGTTAAAGCTCTAAAATGAAAAACACCCAGACCGGACAACGCTGTGGTAGCGACCTGTCAATCACAAGGTAGCCACGCCCTAAAGCATACCCTGCTTTATGGTCTATTTGACTCTAAATGGGACCATAATTTACTAAATGAACATCATGCTGTATTGAAGAAGACTTGAAACTAGTGATTAAGACCATAAACTCATATTTACAATGTTTACTGAGGTAATAAATCAAGTGAGAAGTAGGGTCATTTTCTCATAGACTTCTTTACAATCAGACACTCCTTTTTGCAACCAGAGGAGTTGCCCCCTGCTGGCTGTTAGAGAGAATGCAAGTTTAAGGCACTTCAGCATTGGCTTCACTACTCAGACCGCTGAGTCGCCCACTGGCACAGCCAACAGTGACCTTTAACACAAACATTGGTCACATTTTCTCAAAAAGACAGGGATCAGCCAGCTAATCAGAACGGAGAGCTGTTGAATAGTCATACTGCTATTTAATTTGCTTCTTTAATGAAAGGATGAAGGATGAAATGTCTTGTAGCACCAGTAACTCACTAGCAGCACCATCTCTATTGATGGAAATACAATCGGATGGGTGACGGAGACTGAAAGTGACAAAAGTAAATTGTAGAAACAGAGTGTGATTGTGGGTTGAGGTTGAGAGACAGAAGGAGTGAGAAAGAAAAAGGCCACAGGTCAGAAATTAAACACTTCTGAGGGGAAAACCACAAAACTTCCAGTGACTTTGATCCAGGGTCAGTTTTGTATTCCTCCGCTGTGATGTTGACGGCTATGATATGTGGACGGTGAGCTGGTCCTTGAGGTCAACCTCTCCTCCGGGCCGGGAGAGAAAACACCACAGGAACACTGTCTCACAGCAGCAGCCAATCAAAACACCAACCTAACACATTCCAGGGCTCAAACGGCCAATCAAAGCAGCACAATGGACATGTTCCTCTGGACGGACCCGGGATCTGACTTTCAGAACAAATACACAGCAGAGCATGGGCGTCTCCACCGGGAGAGCAATCAGATCTCGCAGCGGTTACAGAAATGGACAGGGCTGGTTTGGAGAAGGCTGGTTTGGAGAAGGCAGGTTTGGAGGAGGAGAAGGTGGAGCGGAGGGAGGAGATCGAGTTTCTCCCTCTTCTTCCTGTCAGGTCGTTTCAGGTCAGGAAATTGTGTCAAATAATAAGCAGCATGATGAGTTCGAAAATCTGCACTAACTGCATGTGATGGTCACAAAGATCTCTTGTATCATCTGTCTCCAATGGCTAGAGATGATTTTACAGACACTCCTGCAATCATTGCTACTAGGGGGTGGGGGAACAAAAAATGGATACGGCAGAGTATCGTAATATTGTATCGATACACGGACGTCAGAAACATTCTTTTATTTTATTACACGGCTTTGTTGAATACTTGATTTTGATTGGTCAATCAGCGTTCTAAGGTTTGTTATTTCTTTATAGCAGACCGTTGCTATGGACGCAGTTCTGATGTCGGACTTTGGCGGACCGTTTTTGTGTCGTTTTTGTGTCACAGTATTGATTTCTTAAGTAAGTAGCCATGTAATAAGCGGAATAATGTACACATTGCCCTGTCGGGGTTATTTCACAAAAATGACCTGCTCGCTGTACATTATTAGTGGTCTCAGTCGCAAAATGTTTAAAATCGCAATAAGATCGTGACTTAAGCATCATGATAATATCATATCATGGGGCCTCTTGTGATTCCCTCCCCTAAATCTTAACCACTTAAACTGAAGTATTTCTAAATCACAATTACAAATTAAAGCTGAATGCGTTCATTAATGTCATTTTTAGCTGAATTTTGAATCAATTCGTCCGTTCTGAACATGCAACTTCTAGTTTCCTGGGTTTCCTGTCACTGACTCTCCTGCACTGTGATAGTATTACTGTAACAAATCAATAAGGACACAGGGTCTGGGTTAGCGAGTTCAGGCTGATCAATGATTTAACAGATCACGTGATCAAAGGTTGTGACAAAAGCGTCTTGTCCAACCCGCTCCTCTCTCCCAGCTTCCTTAAATTGACATGTCTGCTCAGCTCCTGTGTACCCTTCCTCCTCCTCTTCCTCCTCCTGCTCATTTTTCCTCCTCTTCATCCCTGCCACTGTCTCCCTGTCTTCTATTTTCAGCAACACTCATTCATTCAGGCAAAGCTGCTGCTCAGCTCACTTGACTCTACTATCTGAGACTGAAACACACACACATACACGCATGCATAATCCGCCCATACTTTCCTGCATCTCACCTCACACTACTGCTTACTTGAAATCTTTGGGTGCACTGCAATCAAAACTAAACAAATGAGGAATCCAGACGGAGAGTCATCTTCATACGACAGAATCATTCCTCATCCTGTAAAATAACTTGTCTGCAGCTTGTTAACCTTCGGTGAGCAGCACCACCAGTCTGCTTAAAGTGGAAAACCTCAAGATTAAATGAAACCATCGAACAGATGGTACTGTGTGACCTTGACCTAAATTCCTAGCTCATACTATCTCTTTTCAGTGATCCCCGAGAGCACACACACACACACACACACACCTAATCATCTTACTATGAATCACATAGTAATTCCATATGTTGCTCGCTTCCTCTAAAAGCATTTCGAAGAGCAACGCTGCAGGATTCAAATCCCAACATCTGTTTATGTGTTCACTTATGTTCTTTGCATTCAGCAACCAAACATGAGCTGAAAACTGTATATTTAGCAAAAAAGTAGCTTTGCAGAGATATAAAGTTGCTTCTGTATAATTAGAAACTTTTACGTAGAGGTAAATAAAAGCTAAAAGAAGTCAAGGAACAAGCAAAACAATCTCGATTGCACAAAGAAATATGTCCTCATGTTCTCATAGATCCATGTTTTGAACATGGAAAAAAATCGTTTAGTATTCAGAGGCGATACTGTTAACTTGACCCTTGACTCTGATACACCAGAGTGACGCTGTGATTGACAGGTGCTTCTTGCAAAAGCAAAGGCAGTGAAGACTCAGCAAGAGAGGAAACGAGGAGGGGAAAACAGACGATGGTGGCACTAAAGATCCAAAAAGAGATGACCGAAAAAGTAAAACAATAAAGATGTGGAGTCGTCTTTGTTAAAAGCTTGAAGATATTTGATTTCCCAGTGGAAGAAGGAGAACGTCTGAGTGGAAACGATTCAGATTTTCCTTCCTGACATTTGAGTTTGATCTGCACTAAAATACAGCACAGTGGAACAGTGGCAATTTTAGACTTGTTTTAGGGGTGATCAAGCACACTTGAATTTCATCTCAGCACCCCTAAAAAATAATTATCAAACCCTCTGAGACCCGCGGGCCGACATTACTGTCTCTAAGAGGCCGTAGCGGGATCAGACTTAACGCTAGAGAGAAGGGATATCGATATCTTATGAAATTAAAAACCTAAGGAATCCATTGCTATTAACCACGTCATGTTGGCTTGTAGAGAAAAAGGCTAAATAAAGCTCCAAAATTAGGCTAAATTCTGGCGAGGGAAAACTGGCATGGCCATTTTCAAACGGGTCCCTTGACCTCTGACCTCAAGATATGTGAATGAAAATGGGTTCTATGGGTACCCACGAGTCTCCCCTTTACAGACATGCATACTGGGGTCCCTAAACAGTCTTGGAATTGCATAAATTGAGTTTGAGCGGAAAGCTGAGACTCTTGTGGATCCAATGAACTGAATCGTCACCTGGTGCCTGAATTTTGTGTTTTCCATGAAGACATTTCCACCATAACTTCATGCATAAAAGGCAGAAATTGTTACATAAAAATTCACCAGAATGCTGAAAATGAAGTGTTTGATGCTCGAAATTTCCTGGAGGAATGCCCCCTGAAACAGCAACACTACGAGGAGCCAACATTATACCCATCTGTTCACATGGGCTTGAATCAACAGTATCAGCGTGTCTCTTTGTCAATATTTCTGCACCACCCGTCGAGGAACGCTGGAAGTAGGTCAGGAGCTAATTCAGAGTGTCTATCTCCCATACTCTCTCTGTCCAGTAACAACAACAACAACTTCCCTTGTCCGGCCTGCGAAGATAAGTTTGTTGACATCGTCCGCCTCCTATTCCTGAGACTGGATCACCTACAGCAGGAGATGGCTATCACTGTGGCCTGCCTGAGGGCGGGGGAAACAAAGCAAAGGACCAAGGAGGTGAGATGATACAGATGGGAAATAGGGGAAACCAGGGCTGGGTTATGGGAAGCAGACTGAGGTCTAAAGTATGGAACTGAATGGGGAGGGGTAGACGTTGTATTTGGAGACAGAGGTGGGGGTTTGAAAGCCGAGCGCGGAGGGCTACGGGGTGCAGACTGTGGTATGGAAGGAGAAGGACCTGGGGCAGGACCGGGAGGGGAAACAATAGCTAATGGATACGGAGGAAACTCCACAGGTCATGGGAGTGCAGATCACATGCTGATAGAAGGCCTTGTTGCTGAGTGTCTCATTTTAAAGGCACTTAGGCGCGATACACATATAGTGAAGTTTTTAGCTGTTAAAATAAGCATTTTAGGAGGAAAACCCTCAAGGACCAACCTCCTTCCTGGAGCCTTTTCTCTGTGCTAGTATAGGGTTGCAGGACCACACACAAACACACAAGTGGGTCCACAAATATGCACTCATATGTGTGTCTCCAAACACACATGCCAACACATACTGTACACACACAAATACACAAGTAGTAGAGTTTTACAATCTTTCAGCTCATTGCTTTGGTTTTATGGCCTGAAAACTGTTACTGTTTTGGTTACTGTGTTGTTTCCAGTCGTAGCCGGTAATCAACTCTATCTGTTTGCTGCCCACCCAGCATCAAACAACAAACACAGTTAGCAACTAGATGGTGAACATAGTGGAGCATTTGGTATCTAAAGAGCCGGATATTTCCCTTAGGTGTTGGTTGAGACCAAAATCAGAGCTAAAAGGACTGTGAATAGACGGAGTACAGAAACATATCTCCAAATGAATGCTAAGATTGCTCCGTATCTGCTCGATGTCGAAATAGGCAACTCTTTTCTGAAACATTCACCATATATATATTAATATATAAATATTCTCTGATTCCGGTAGGGTTGTCAACAAATATTCTAAATTCGAATATATTCGAATTGACAAAAGAAAACCTGATATTCGAATATGGAAATGAATATTCGATTCGCAAGTAAACTTTCAGGCAATCTCCCGGCGATTTCCCTCCAGCCAGCTGCCACCTACTTTAGGTTTTTGTAATGAAATGAGGAGGTATCGTATAGAAAACTCCTAATTTCTACTTCACTAATCAGTCGTTCTTCGTCCGCTGCGGCGCTTTCAAAGCGAGTGACAGAAATAAATTGAAACAGAGCGTCTGACAAAAGTTCCTCTGTCGTGCTGCGCAGTGCTGCATCGAACCTATGTGTTTTTTTAGAATGAATATTCGAACGTAATTTTTGGCAAATTTTGACAGCCCTAGATTCCAGCTTCTTAAATGTGAATATTTTCTGGTTTCTTTACTCCTCTATGACAGTAAACTGAAAATCTTTGAGTTGTGGACAAAACAAGACATTTGAGGACGTCATCTTGGGCTTTGGGAAACATTTTTCACCATTATCTGACATTTTTTAGACCAAACAACTAATTGATTCATCGAGAAAATAATCGACAGATTAATGGACAATGAAAATAATCGTTAGTTGCAGCCCTATGTATTTGTGTACTAATGCATTTGCAAGTCGTGTTCTTTACACATGGAGAAAAAAAAGCACTGGAGGCAACACACAAGATTCATAGGGAGGTTTAGGGAGGCAGAAATACTATAATGATAACACAGCAAACAGTTCCGATGAAACAAACAGAGATGGAAAATAGACCTGGAAACAAAACGAATCACCGTGGGGGTCGAGTTACAGTTTGAACGATCAGAAAAGACAGCAGAGGGCAGAAAGACAGAGGAAAAAATGAAAAGGGAGAGGTGAGGGAAGACTGGGACGACAGCCAAATCCACTTCCAGACTTCTTAAAGCACTACTGTAATATTCAACACACACACACACACACACACATACTAAGCAGTGAGTTAATAAGGGACCTCCTAGCATCACAAACCTTTAATGCATGCACTCTGGTGGGTCTACACATCACAACTACTATCACACACATGCACACACACACCAACAAGCCACCGTCATTAAGTTATAAAGCTTTATTGCGAGTTAATTGCTGAGCCAACTGCTTTTCTGTGTGAGGTATCTTATGCATCACACACAGTGGCAGTAGTAGAGGTTTCAGCACACCCACGACATTAATAGACACATGGCCAAACTGAACCCTCTGACACTTTTAGCACTTTTACACAAGTTAAAGAAAATGTTAAGGAAGTGTGCGACTTTAGTAACAGCTAAAATGAGAGAAAAACCTATGGGTTAAATATTCGCATGACGCTACCTTAAGGAAAATGTGTGTGAGAAGTCTGCTTGAGCCGTAAATCAGCTGAATCCCTCCAGTCAGACATATTAAAAACATATTTACAGACATGCAAGGGACACACTAAAAGGATTCACGGGCCATAGGTCGAGATTACCCCCAGCCTCCCCGAGCGCTTTCCAATAACGTGATGGATTATATGTTTTTTTTATAATCCTGGACCGCAGCGAAAGTGTAGGGAATGTGTGTCAGTGTGTGTTTGGTTCACGCCGAGGTCATTCGTAGCTTATCAGCTGCTTTAAAATAGCAGCACTCTTCTAAAATATCTTTGACCAGAGCAGTAGTAGTGTACTCGTCCAGGAACAATATAGAGCTGGAAAGAACAGCTGGAACGAAACTACGTTCATGTGCCAGACTCAAACTTCCAATAATTAAATGTTTCAACTGGAAAAGCCAATGTATATAATGCATATGTAGGGTCTACTGTACATGAAGAGTTTTATTCACACATAATTATTTATGTTAATTTAGATATTGCCAGATGAATTTTAGATTGTTTTTCCAATATGAATATTACAGTATTCTGTGATGAAACCGGTGTGCAACCTCTGGGTTCTGAAAAGTGAAGCCAATGCTGAAAGTGCCTTAAACTTGCATTCTTTCTAACAGCCAGCAGGGGGCGACTCCTCTGGTTGCAAAAAGAAGTCTGATTGTATAGAAGTCTATGAGAAAATGAGCCTACTTCTCACTTGATTTGTTACCTCAGTAAACATTGTAAACATGAGTTTATGGTCTCAATCACTAGTTTCAAATCTTCTTCAATGCAGCATGATGTTCATTTAGTAAATTATGGTCTCATTTAGAGTCAAATAGACCATAAAGCAGGGGATGCTTTAGGACGTGGCTACCTTGTCATGCAGCATGATGTTCATTTAGTAAATTATGGTCTCATTTAGAGTCAAATAGACCATAAAGCAGGGGATGCTTTAGGACGTGGCTACCTTGTGATTGACAGGTCGCTATCACGGCGTTGTCCGGTCAAGTAAGTGAAGTATTCAAATTTTATTTAAATGAGAAATGAAGAATTGATTTGCTTTGTTCATTTTTATGCCAATATTTTACATCTTTGAGATTGGGGATGATATATCAAGTCATTACATTCAAATTTAGAATAGGGTTTAAATGCTGATAAATCAGGTTTTGTGCACGTGTAGTGAAACTGAGGTAACAGTCGACACTGTGGAGGTGACCTCAAAGATTAAGAGATCACCGTAATGCAAACTAACTTGAGATCAAGTAAAGCGCTTAAGCATTTATACAAAAATACTCTTCTGTTATTGCATATTAATTCTCCAGAAAAAAATGTATTGAAAATAAATCCCTTCGTCTTTGCAGGGATTAAAACGTTTTCCTCAGGGCAGATTTGATTTCAACCACATACCGTCATGGCATGTATTCCCTCACACCCACAGACAAGTCACACTAAAAAAAATACATCAAAAGATATATACGCGAAGGATGATTACAAAACTCCACAGCCTGATAAGGAGACCCCCCAGCAGAGGACACAGGTATGAACACCAGTAGTTCTGGGAGGAATTCCCTGTTTATCTGGCAGACTGAATGTCAGCTATGTGAGCAGAGATATGACCATATCATATCCTGTCCCTTTGCAGCTGAGACACGGCCCACACAGGCCGACGAACACTTGATTGATTAGACAGGATTTCTGTCAAAGAGCCAAAGTGTTTCCTCGTATCAGAGGAGAAAAATAAACACTCAAGTGAGAAAACAAACCCGAAGCACGAAAGACCAAATAATGAAACTAATCTACGCTCCTCGCTCAGCGCTGCCGTGTTTGTATGAAATGTTTCTGTCTCTCTCGCAGACAAACACGCTCTCAACCTCGTCGTAGGCCACCGACAGCATCACCTCTGACCTCCCAGCAGCTCTGGGGCCTCATTACCCACACTGCACCTCTCCTCCCTGGACTATCATTGACAGTAACGTGACGCTCGCTGATGGTCATCGGAGACAGCCCAACATGGATGTGCAAGCTCACACACACATACAGGCAAAACACACAAAAATAAACAATCCCAAAGCGAGACATCTCCCCGGGTTGCCGTTAACTACAGTCGCCATGACGCCTGTGCATGTCAATCAAAAAGGGGACACTGAGGATAAGAGATATGGACAGGGGTCAGAGTTGGACTCATTAATCATCTCCTCAGACTCTCGTATCACTGTCTCTGGGAACTTGAGTCCCAGAGGGAAAAGAGGAAAAAAAGAGAAAAATTCAACACCAAAGGGAAAACAATTATATTAATATTAATTCTTTTTAAACACAAGAGATATTTTCAATTAGAAAACCTCTGTTTTTGTTCTGGTGAAAGTATGATAAGCTTCCGAGTGTTATCACGAGACAAATTCCACCAAACCAAAACTTCAAAGCACAAAGTATTTGTTTTTTTGTATGAGCTCGCCCGCATATCTTTGTTTATGCACCTGAATATGTGTTGTGTATGTGTACAGGCAAGGCTGTGTGTGTGTGTGTGTTATAGTAGAAACAGTATATCATTACTTCTGGGTGGTTGAGGTTTGACAAACTGGCTGGGAATCCTGTGGGAGACATTCCCAGAAGTCCGGTTTTATCCCAAAGCGGGAATGCAAACAATCCAACTGAATGGACACTGAACGCACACATGCCCCCCCTCACACACAAACACACACTCACACACTCACCACACTTTAAGGGTTATCATACCTGCTGATGCACTGGTCATCCTTGCAGCAGTCTGACATGAAAAAAGAGAAGAAAACACACAGTGAGTACCAAAGCAAAAGCAATACAAACACTTAGTGGATTCACATGAACACTCTCAAGCTTTGGAGAATGTAAACTCAACATCAGCCAAAGGCAATGACTCAGTTTCCCTCATACACACTCTCTTCGTACAGCAGCAGCAGCTACGCTGGGAAAATGACCCAAATTTCAAATCTGGTTCAACCAACAGAGACATATTTCCTGAGTGTTTATGCCACACGATCATATGAAAACCCACCAAGCCCTAACAGTTTATTTTTTTGAATATCAACCAGAGATTTATTGGAATTAAAATTGAAGAACATGTTGTTTAATTGGGTGACACATCCACTTGATGAATGAGACTGAAGCCCCGTTCAGGAAAAGCAACTTAAATCATAATAAATGATGCAATCCATTTAGAGGAAATTGGAAAGGATATTGCATTTGTGTGTGTGTTTCTGTGATCTCTTGGGAATCTGTGAGATGATTTGGAAGGAGGGAAGGAGAAAAGGAGGACATGACAGAAAAAGGTAATCAAAATAAATGATGGTACCGGGTGTAAAATAATAAAAATAACAAGGGTAGAAGAAGAGAGAGAGCGAGGGAAGATAATGAGATCAAGAACAGTAACAATAAAATCCACCAGCAACAACCCATCACTGAAATATTCAACAGCTAGTATATTAACACAGGAAATCAAAACTTAGACTCTGATCATGAGGAGTACATCTATGGAAGAGTATTAGTGCCAGGCATAAGGGGAAAGATGAGAGGTGGAAGATTTTATTTGCATTTTGCATGTCGAGAATAAAGTCAAAATGTTGAGAATAAAGTCGAAATGTTAAGAATAAAGTTGAAATACCATTTTGAGAATAAAGACGAAATGTTAAGAATAAACATTGAACTTGTGAGAATAAATCCAACTGCTATCGTTCGCACATATACTGAATACTTTATTCTTGACATTTCGACTTTATTTTCAAAATGCAAAATAAAACAAAAATCTTCCTCCTCTCATTTTTTTCCTTAAGCCTGGCCCTAATACTCTTCCGTATACATCGCACACACATGCACTCCTTAAAAAGTCCCAGAATCCACAGGAATTGAAAACAAGTAAGATCAGGGAACTTAATGTCACAGATTTATTCCTGAACCAGTGTGTGAAACATTATCCAAACACAGTGTATCATGAATGCTGCCGCTGTCATAGGAAAACCCCACATCCTTACAAAGGTCTTCAGGAGCAGGGATTCACCAAATGATGCACCTGCAGTTTTGCAATTACACAGGAAATTCAGCATGACTCCTTGTGGGCTTCCCTCAGCCCTGAGATCATATACTGTAAATTACTAAACAAACAAGGCATCATCTCACCTGTCAATTCAAGTTTTAAAAAGACAAGTCACCCAATCACCAGTCAAAGACATTACTGTACTGACGTGGCAGATAAACAGATAAATTCTGAACAATGAAATGCTCAATGCTTTGCTTTAAAAAATGATAAAACAATGACAACAAAAATGACTGAATTACTGCAATTCTTTTACAAATATACAAAATATCCTCTAAATTTGGAGTCGAGAAGAACACGATGTCTGCGTGTGTGTGTGTGTGTGTGTGTGTGTGTGTGTGTGTGTGTGTGTGTGTGTGTGTGTGTTTGTGTGTGTGTGCGTGCGTGCATGCATGTGTGTCCATGTCAGTTTGGACAGCTGTACTTTATCAGTCACGGCTGGGGGAAAATAAACCCACTCCTTAGCATCAGTCTGATCCCACGGCCCCTGCTGCTCGCTCTGCCTACACTACACTACCTACACTTTCACACACACAATCCCCCCCCCCCCTCCCAATTCAAGTAAGTGGACCTTGAATTGGCATTGTTTAACAAACTACTATTTCCATTGTCAAGAATAAACTTTCAAGCTTAATGTTTTTGTTATTACAATTATAAAATAGCAATATTATTTCCTAATTTTTTTGCTTTTTAACTCCCCTCATCTGTCTGACAGTTGCACCTGCTGAGCAGTGGTGTATTTTTGGTCATTTTTGTTGTTGCCGCAGTGCTGACTCACAGAAAAAGGTGACCTTGCACACTGCAAGATGTAGCAGAGCTGTCTCATCTTTTAACTTTCACCTTATTTACACAACAGCAGGGGGACTTGCAGACTGGGCAGAAGCCCAGAGAAAGGGAGGACAGAAGCCCAGAGAAAGGGAGGAGAGAGAAGAAACGGGACGGGGGGGGAAATTGAGACTTTTAAAGAAATAGTCAAAAGAGAAAGTGAAAAAAAAACACAGATTTTCCTGTAAAGAGCTTTGGGTAGAAATTCCCAGTGGAAGATTGGAGTGAAAGAATATAACAAGGCAGTGCAAAGATCAAGAAATCACTGTCCACAATATACAGCACAAAATAGGCCTTCACTCAAAAGATGTGACAAATTGAGTTTAGTAGACATCAAGGCCTTTCCTCAGATGGTTGACTGATCAACTTATATCAATCAGACGTGTCTCTGAAGCTCTTGTCTGCACTGTCAGCTGCAATGTGTTAGAGCGTCCATGCTGTTTCTAAAGCATGAGTTTTCAACAGGTTTCAGTCTGTAAGCTGATCAAATTGAGGGTAAATCGCAGACATCATATCTTCTTGTGAGTGGTAAGCTGACGTAATAATCGGCAGACAAAAACTGGGCCAAAGTGGGTTTCACATGGGAGAAGCTGCAGTAGACTGTAGCCTAGTTGCATTTGTGATTAAATAAAGTACTCAGGGCAGATTTCAGGTGGGTTAGTTTTGTGTCAAATGGATGTTTTCTGTATCTTTCCAAAGAGCTTTCTATCTATAATGTGTAGTGAATAGTAAGCAGGAAGTAGCATACACAAACACTCATTACAGTTACTCATTTTCGACCACAAAGTCACTCCAGACATATAACTAAACAAGTTGTTGCCATGAAGTTCAGACTTTTGGCAGACTGACCTCAACATTTTCAGTATAACTCACAAACACTCCCAGACACACCCACTGAAGTGCAGCCTCGCTCACCCTGGCCCGTCGAGCGTGGAGATGTGAAGGGGACGAGAGGGACGAGCGGGTCAGCGGTCTGCTGCGGGTCAAAGGTCGCGAGCGCCGCCTGGTCAGCGGCTCGGGCCTGTCTGGAGCTCTGGAGGTTCCCTGATCGTGACTCGGCGCTCGGCTCGCCGTCCTGCCCGCAGCCGGAGCACCCTGGGAGGAAAGAGAAGAAGAAGTCAGATAGAGGGCAAAGAAAAGGTGCTTCTTTAACCCAACACAAGACGCTATAATTGAGACTGAAAGTTCCTTCTCGACCTTGGAAACAGCAGCGGCATCTAGCGGTGAGGTTACAGATTGCCACCAACTGAAACTTCTCCCAAATGCCAAGCGTGTAGGAGAACTACGGTGGCCAACGCCTCATCTAGAGACAGTGTTTGGTTTGACCGTTCTGGGCTACTGTAGAAACATGGCGGCCAGCTCCGTGAAGAGGACCCGCTCCCTATGTAGATATAAACGGCTCATTCTAAGCCAACGAAAACACGTTTCTTATTTTCAGGTGATTATACACTAATGAAACATACTTAATTATATTATATTCAATTTCTGCCAATAAATCCTCCTAAATGTTACGCACTGTTCCTTTTAAAGGACTTCTCGTCCATTTTAGCTTAAAATTTGAGACTGAAAGTTCAGTCTTGACCTTGGAAGCAGCAGTTGACAAATACAATCTCATCAAAAAGCCCATCCTGTAACGTTTAAGCCAATACAAGAAATCCTTAAAGTTCCCAGAATGAAAGGAAGTTTGAACATCTCCTGGGAAACTCCAACTGCGTAGGAAGATCGTGTCATATAATCAAAAGCAAAAGCTCCAGAAAAAGCTGCTGAGTGGACTCTGGGGTGAGGTTGTTTTTGTCAACTACAAAAACTAATGTTGTTATGAATAAGGCTAGTCACAGTCGAAAGGTCAAATACCAACACAAATAAACACATCCAGCATTTTTACCTCAGTATAAAATCATCAATTGATGTTGAACAGTTGTTAAATGTGGGTAAAATTATCACCATGTAAACTGTATTCTTACTGCTAGTGTTTCTCAAGGTGGCAACATATTCTGTAAAGCCCATTAGATATTGTTTTCCCTCACTTTCTCCTCCCCAAAGAGAATATACATTTTGAATTGTTCCAGTGTATGTCATTATAAGAAACTCTCCTTCTGCTTCATCATAATGCTGTCAAGACAACTGACATACAGTTTAAACTGCTATCCATTCCTGTCATTTATTGTCTTGTTTGCTAATATTAATTGCAGTTATGTCTGCAAGACATACTGTAGCACCTTTAATATCAGTCTCTATGTAGCTGTGTCTCCTCCAGTCTCTTACCCCGGTCCCTGTCTCCATGTCACCTGCCTCTTCAGCAGCTCTCTGTATCTCTGTTTGATTTCTGTGGAGTATTTAGTGGAGCTGGTGCTGGTGGGGAGTGTTTGAAGATATAAGACACTGCTGATGATGTGTCTGCCCTTCTCTCATTCTGAAAAATCCCCCCCCTTATCCAGCCCATCCTCGTCCCCTCTGTATCTCCGCTCAGTGACAACACTGGAAAGTCCATCCCCGCTTGACCTCATGACTCAACTTTACTGTACCCACTTCAGTGGGAAAAACCGCTGTGCTTCCCGCTCTCCCCTCCCGTCCAACACTGAGCCGATAACATGGACGTGTGTGAAAATGTGAGCGTGTGTAACCGAAAGTGAAGGAAGAATGGCATAAATTTCCGTAAACAGCGTGCGGGAATCCAATCTTCAAATGCATGCACAGAGACACACATTTTCCCTTCATCGCAATGTACAATGCTTGTCTGTGTAGGAAATTCCCTTTCTGACCCCGTGGAGCATTTCCATCATAGAGATGACATGATGCCGTTGCTAATTTTCGAACTATGCGGTCACAGTTAGATAACAGCGTCAGGCACACTGTGTCCCCAAAACACACAGTTCAAACTGAAAGTCAGTCAATTTCTCATCTGAATTTCTAATTTTAGCGTGACTCTACTTCCACATTTGTAACCCTTGATTTAAGTGGTTTGTTAGATGAGCTTTTTTTTTTTTTCCTGTTCCGCTCTCTCATTTAACCAAAAGGAATTTAATAGAGAAAATTCCCACAGTGGAAAATCCATCTATCAGAATACAAGTCTAAAGGTCCTGACACACCAAGTTTACGCTATATTTAGAATATTTTCTATAGAATTTCTATAGAATATTTAACCTTGCCGTCCAACAGCCGGGTTTGTTTGTGCTATTGTGTGATTTCGGTGAATCCGAACTAACCAAAGTCAAACAATAACACAAACAAACTAACCGATCAAGGCAGCGGTAGACCAGCAACTCCTGTGTTCTGCGAGGTAAAATTACTGTTTTTTTCAATGGAGTCCGGTTGCTTTGGCGAAAGCATAGATAACAGCTTCAGTTCTCCATCGGAAGTATAGACTGTGTAGCTGTTTCATCGGAAAGGAAAACCGGCGAACATTTTCTAAATATAGCGTACACTTAAACTGATATTGATTTTTTTTAGTTGAGCCTTTCTTTTAGGTGGCTAAAATACGTTTTGCTGCCGGCCCCGTCCACAGCAGTACATTGCTTTGCTCTGGTGTGGTAACTGGGGCGTACCGACCGTCGTCTACTGTAGGTAATACACCTATGGATAAGTACCTCATACAACCCTACTTCAAAACATCCGAACTATCCCTTTAACTACTGAATTTATCTTTATTATTTCTATTCAAATGAATCATAATTCCTTATCTCTCTGCTCTGCACCCAACCCTGAATAACTTTTACTGCCAAAAAAAAATAGAAAAAGTTGCATTACCGTTCTGGGCTGAGGTCATTTAATCTTTATTACCCTATAAATAGTTGACATGTTTGGGATAAATGGCCTCTCTGCTCCTCTTCTCACAATAAGGCAGGGAGCTGAACTGAACACTCTTATCGATTTTGCAATTTATTATTGTGTTGTATTGTGTATTTTACCTAAATGTGTCATGCAAAAAAAAATCTACCCCCACTGCAAATACTTTAGTGTTACATAAAAATACCTGACAGATAATGTGACACACAAAGCTAAATAGGTCAGTTTTACGGCGGTTTTACTGGCTTGCCAGACAGTTTGATTAAGATTAGCTCGATTAAATGCAGCCTTTTTTTTATAAGAATTCCTAAAGTCCTGTGCTGTTGGTTTAAGAGCTGTTTGAGGTTACCAGATTTACACTTGGTAAGCGTAATGAGGCAGCAGGAATGTAATGTGAGAGGAGAGCAGAGCAGAGGAGCCCAGCACAGGAGCTAGCTACAGTACAATCTCCCTCCAGAAATGATGTTAAATAAACCTTTAAAATAACAGTAAACCGGTGTGGGCTCGGCTCGTTCTATCTGTGATTCCTGGAGGATTGATGCTGTTTCCAGATGGAGGCCATGTGATATAGGAAAGGCTTTAATGGCGGAAAAACAACGGGCTTGGAGCCCATCCAAACTATTATTCTTAATGAATCTACCCCATATTAAATAGGAGGAGAGACTGCAAGCCTGGCAACCCATTCCACTAAGTAGGCCCAACATGTGTGTGGTACACTGTGTGATGACTCAATGGTAAATTCCTCACACTTGAGTGTGTGTGGCCACAAATGGTATGGTTTAAAGTGTTACTACAGTTATGAACTTTGTTTAACAATTGATATATTACTGAAAGTTATGGCACTCTGGTTACGGATTTAACTGTGCTTGACTTACCATGGTGCTCCGCTGCTCCTCGTCAGCATTGGCCACGTCTGAGTGGGAGGAATCGGCGCTTTGGACTTCCTTGATCCCCTCATTGAGGTGATCCAACTTTTTCATCAGCAGGGTCGTGGAGTCACGCGACGCAGCAGCACGAACACACACAGGTCAAAAGACACAAACACACACGTTAATATGGCACAAGGACTACACCGATGTATGCTGGTCTCGGCTGCTGAAGCTAACCCAACACGCACTCCTCTTCCTCATCCACCTACTCCACCCTTCATTGCCTCCTCCAGCCTCCTCGCAGATGAACATTGTGCTTTGTCAGCCCCGAACCAGGGGTACACAGTGTACCCTGGCCTTCACTCTGGAGGAGGTGACACCTTCTCAATGAGATTATTGTAGAGCAAGAAGCTTTTGATAGAAGAGAAACACTGAAGCCACACATAAAGACACCTAAATAAACCGCCTTTAAACGATATAAAAACAGCAGTGTGGCCGACGCACGTTATGTAAATGTGTTGTAATATCTGTCCGTTCCATTACAGCTTATGTTATGCACATACCTAAACCCTCTCTTTCCCTCTCTTTCCCTCTCTACCCATTGGTCATGGACTCTGACTGAGACACTTGTTCGCTGGCCTTCCAGGAAATGAACAAACTGCTTTGTTTCTGGGCTCCGCTGCCAATCCCAGAGTCCCAGAGGCTGATAGCAGCACATAGGGCCCCTTTGAGGAGCTTGAGGTCCAAAAACAGCCCCCTCACTCACACACATACATGCATAGACACATGCATGCCCTCACCCACCCATTCACGCACACAAACACACCCTTCTGTCCACTCCCATTCCCAACCCCATCATGTTGACCAGTTTAAGAAATATCTGCAGTAACGGCTTTGGCAGTAAAGCCATTTCCTGTGTGTTACAGCCCCCACATCTCCAGATTCCTACACACAGGAGCACAGAAGGCTGTCTATGTGCAGCAGGGTGCTATTTTTACCCTCACTATGGGGGACAGAGCCGGGGCGAGGCGAGGGGAGAGCGCAGGGCGCGGAGGCCTTTCAGCGGCATGAGTGACTGCAAACATGAGCAGAGTGGCGCGTAAAATGAACACAAATGCACACCGTGGCATGCACATAGACACCCATGTGCACATGTTTACTTTTTACGGCAGAGTGCACTCAAAGTTCATGAAATGTTAATGGGCTTCTGACCAAAGTATCATTTATACAGAGGATAGAGCTCTTAATGCATCCATATATCTCTGCTACAAGACCATTTCATTATTTGTCTGAGCTGTCTTGGAAAGGCTCAAAAACACATTATCGTGACACATAAGTCTATGAATAAATGAAGAAGCGTAGGCTGTCCTTGGTCTGTGCTGTAAGTGTGCTTACTGCTGATCTGAGATGAAAGGTATTTGTGCATGAATCAATGACGATATCATGTTGGTACTGTAACAAAATAACAGCAGAGGAGAAGAGAGCAGCAGTAGCTTCACTTGCAAACTAATTCTGGTGATCTTCCAAATCCACAGGCTTAATATACCACTGGAAAAACAGTAATGACTGAGTGGTTGCATGTTATGTCTTCTGGGAATGAAAGATTACGATGCTCAATTCACAACTTTATGTAAGGGATAATGTACAGTGAGCCGGTCATTGGTGTGAATTATTACACGGCTTTGTTGAATACTCGATTCTGATTGGTCAATCACGGCGTTCTACGGTCTGTTATTTCTTTATAATAGACCGTTGCTATGTATAGCAGACCGTTGCTATGGGCGCAGTTCTGATCTCGGACTCTGGTGGACTATTTTTCTGTCAAATTATTGATTTCTTAAGTAAGTGACTGTGTGATAAGCGGGATAATGTACAGCTAGCGGGTTGCATCGCCCTGTCAGGGTTTATTTCACAACAATGACCAGCTCGCTGTAAATTATTACAGGCGTGTAATAATTATTTATAAAAACAAATAATAGTTTGTATAATCAAGTAAGAAAAAAAAAAATTCTGTAACATTTTTTAACTTAAAAAGGTTGAATTGGTTGAGACAGTGACCAAGGCTTAGATACGATTCAAAACACCTACAGAACTGGGACAAGATAGAAAAACTATCTTGATACCGGTATTACAACCAAGCTTGTAAGATAATTTCCCTCTAAATGCAGTTTAAATACTTGTTTTTTACTCTAAATTGTTACCCACATTGTGGAGTGTGACGAAACAGCCCGAACCGAGATATTCCAAGAATGCGGAGCCACAATGGGGCCTCTTTGACTTAACAGGTATTCAAATGAGCGCTGCCTAAGCCTGTCAATAAGTGACTTTAAAAGCTACTTGGTCAAACTCTGAGAACGACATCACAAAAGGAGCGCGGGGAGAACAAATCCTTTCATTTCAGTCCAAGAGGGGAGAACAGCGTGCAGTGTGCCAGAGGACTTTTGTGGGAACGTGCCAGCGACTGAGGGCTGCTCTGACAGGTGTGAGAACGCCGTCAGGGGCACGCTCACACTATTACTACTATGGATGGCCCGCTGGTACGGTGCATGCAGGGAGGTGGAGATGCCAGGCCGGGCCAGGGGAAAAATGAGAGGAATTTATGATTGAAGGTATACCTGCCAAAATATTCTTTTTTATTCAGATCCCCCTCTTTTCAACCCAGTTTTCTCTTTCACTTCAAAAAATGTATAATCCAAAGAATTCTGGAATGATTATGAACTCTTTATCTCCAAATGTTGTAGATAAAGGAGGATATACTGTATATGTGAATAAAAATGATTTCTATGGGTACCCACAAGTCTCCCCTTTACAGACATGCCCACTTTATGATAATCACATGCAGTTTGGGGCAAGTCATAGTCAAGTCAGCACACTGACACACTGACAGCTGTTGTTGCCTGTTGGGCTGCAGTTTGCCATGTTATGATTTGAGCATATTTTTTCTGCTAAATGCAGTACCTGTGAGGGTTTCTGGACAATATCTGTCATTGTTTTGTGTTGTTAATTGATTTCCAATCATAAATATATACATACATTTGCATAAAACAGCATATTTGCCCACTTGATGACTACATACAGACGTTGATACAACTACTGGCTACTTCAATATATATGGCACTGAATCATAACGCAAGTTAGACACTATGATTTGCTTGAGGAAATTTTCTCCACCTGGACCTCTTTGAATTTTAATTGAATACCCTTGCTATACTGCAACATAAAGTGCAGTATATAGTATGTAGAATGTGAATGATGCAATACATTATATTGTTCCTAGTTGATATTGAAACATTTATAAAATCACAAGAATTTATATTTATACTATTGAAAATATCTGGAAATCAAATACAACAAGCAACAAAGTAGCAGTTAAGGGAATCAAGCTAATGCTGAACAGTTTGAAGCACTTTGCTGCCCTCTAGTGGTGGAAGAAGGTTTCACAGTTACAAAATAGGCTCTTTTTTTTTTTAACTGAAGACAGTTTGACATGTCACAGTGGGAAAAACAGAGGTGAAAATAATAAAATGAATGGTCCCGGGCCTGGTGTTGTGCATGCTGGCTCATGGCTTCCCGAGACTATTAAAATAGTCCAGAGAACTCGACATGTGCAGTGTAATGTCACACAAGCATGCAGCTACTGAATTTTTTTCTCTGGCAATTCTACACAGTGAATAAGACTTCTTTGTCTTTGTTATCACTCTTCTCCTGTCTTGTTTTTCTTACCTGTTTCCCATTGTTCTTCTGCGGCGTTTCCTCTTCCTCCTGGCTACCTGCGGACTCAGGTTTTCCCTTGTTGGTGGGCTTTTGCCGGCCAGATGCAGCAGCGCCATTAGGCTGGGCATCCTGTCTCTTCCTCGAGCACTTCCTGTTCCTGCTCAAGTTTCTACGGCGACGACTGACCAGGAATTCCTTATATTGTGTCGCCTCGGGAAAATCATCCTCCTCGTCGTCGTCGCCCTCGCTCTCTTCAGCAGTGGATGAAGAGGACTCTCCAACGTCAGAGATCACCTGGTTGTCACAGAACACGATGGCACTCGGCTTGTGCTTTACTATTCTCAGCAGATCCAACGAACAGTCCTCTGATGCATTCGCAGACGCTGGAGGACGGTTGCAACTGCTTTTATCCACATCTGAACTGCATTCACAGTGTCCGTTCTGCTTCACTTCAGTCGTATTACTGATGTCCACCTTCGGCTCCTTCCATCTTTGAGCATGACTGGCCACGGGACCCGGAGCACAGTGCAGCAGAGGAGCAGGTTCAGACATGGTTCTCAGTTTGCTGTTGGAGCGTTCAGTCAAGAGGGGAACTTGAACTTGCAGGTCACCCAAAGGGGCACCCACAGCCTGGGGGTGAATATGCCTGTTAGGCTGCTGCTGATGCTGCTGCTGCTGAACAGCTACTGGACCTCAATGCATCACTAGTGAACCAGTCCTCATCTGTTGAGTCTTTTCTTATAGCGAGTACAACGGCGGCTCATTCAAACAGAGCGTGATGAACCGTCACTTAACGTACAGCTGCTAAAATAAAGTGGATGATATTTACATTTTGGCCCCCATTTGAATGCCCCAGAAAATTCCTTTGATACCTGAGCTGGAGAGAAAGAAAGAGACACAGAATGTAACTTTGGGCAAATTGATTCATGTTCACACACTAAAAGATATGTGCATGTATAATCCAGTGTCATATATGTCTGGATTCAAGTCTGGATTTGCGTACAGATTTAAGAGGGATGCAACTGCTGCTTGGTTTAACTGTCCAATCAATAATTTCCCGCTCAGTAAAACGTGGCCCGGTAGTAGGGCTGGGCGATAATTCTAAATATGATAAGTTATCGTCTTTCAATGGAATCATATCGTGATGAAATCATATATCTATATCGTGATACACAATTATGTCTTCTAAATCAGTGGATTCAGTGATATTTCAAATAGACTATTTATCAAATTACCAGAAAACATGCTACATCATATGTATATATATATATATATATATATATATATATGATGTAGCATGTAACTTTATATATATATATATATATATACATATATACTGTATATATGTATATATATATATACATATATATATATACATATATATATATATATATATATATATATATATGATATAAATTGTTATTGAGATATGAAATTATCTATATATCGGGATAGAAGATTTTGACCATATCGGCCAGCCCTACCCAGTACTGCAGATTGAGTAGATTATTTTGATTCTGTGAATACTCTACTAATAGCACTAGCTATTAGTTAAAAAGGGATATTTTGTGCCAATATAATCACAAATGTGATTGGCCCATGCTAAAGTCAACAAAGTTTGTTTCCACAAAAACCCCCACAGTGCACCACTCTGTAGCTCTTAGACTTTTTTTGACAAATGCATTTTTGCTCAAACACATTGTTTTTTCCTGGTGGATATTTTCAGCTGCGGCCAACACACCCTTTCCTTGCCTGGCATTTTTTCTTGTCTTTCAAACACAGTTGTGGGTCTTAAAACTGAGTTAAAAATATATTACTGTAAAACCTGGGCTGTCACAACATCAGATTCTCACTACACGATTATCGTGGCCAAAAGAATTCACGATGACAATCGCGATATCTCTAGAACATTTGAGAAACAAAAAAAATTATTCTATCAGTCAAATTCATCTTTAACTTTGTTTATTGTGCGTTTTGTCTCTTTTTTGGCAAATGAATTACACTCAAAATACGAGTGTAGGGGGGGTGGAGAGAGAGTCTGTCACCAAAACTGTTCAAAAGTGTGATTTAAGAGGCGCTGGATTATTTACACGATATTATCATATGTGTATTATTAACATGATATCAATATTTGTTTTTAAATATCATGGTTATTGTCAATACCGGTGTTGCACCAAAATCTGTGACCGCAGAGAGCCAGCAACACATGAGGTCTTAAAAGGTAATTAAAAACATAAATTTATTTTATTATTTTTAATTTATTTAAGATATATTCACAAAACTCTAAAAGAAAAGCAAAAGATAGGTACAGTGGGGGTACATTTTCTGACGAGAAGGTCAGAAATGGTGACAGTATGTGTTGCTGGCTCTCTGCGGTCACAGATTTCGGTGTAACACCGGTATATCGCGACATCTCTACTGTAAAACACAGACAGCATGTGTATGTAAAATGAACTATTAATTTCCGAGGCATTTGTTCCAAATGTATGTAAGCCATCACAACTGGTCCGTGAAGAAATATTACTGTTCATTAACTAACAACATCTGAATGTCAATACATAATAATCTTAATCTCAATAATTACTATATAGGAGCATTTGTAACTGTGAACTGTTTCTTAAAAAAACATTTTAGGGACTATAGGCTGCTTTATAAAGAAATACAGAATAAATATTTCAACATACCAGACGTTTTTGTGCAGAAGTTGTGTCATCCAACGCAGCAGTCTGAAGGTAAAGCAAGTATCCAGCTGAGGCAACGCAGTGCTGCTTATACGCTGCATGACGCCGATAATACAGAAAGAGTGCCTCCGAAAAGGTTTGAAACACTGTGAGGGGAGGAGAGAAAAAGAAAGGGTTGAGGAATGCTTCCCCCCCTACATTACCTCAGCAAGAAGACAGTGAGTTCCACAGACAGGTGTTTGTACTACCTGTGCAAGTGTGTGTGTGTTGCTGTTATTTTGCACTTGAATGCAAGAGAGAAAAGGAGATAAATTATGCACTGAAAGCAAATGAAATGTAAAGTTCTGTTGTGGAAAATGATCAGACAGGTTAAATCGCTGCATGTACATTAGACAAATAAGAGTTTGATTAATAGGCTTGAGGTCTGAGTCGCACCTTTCCCTCCTCCCCATTCCTCCGTTTCACTCAGTGCTGTATAATGTGGCTCGAGGCGAAAGATTTTTCACCTCAGAAGCACATTCCTCGACAACACATGAGGTAATGCCTTTAACATGCTCTCTTCTAAATCTCTCTCAGTTCATACTTCTTGTAACTACAGCAACGCTGTAAGCCATGATTAACTAAAAGACTTAAGGTCCTTACAAAGCTGTCGACGGACTGTGGAATTCCTCAAGTTTGCCAGCAAACACTAGATTTTAGGTTTTGTAGGTCAAGAGCACAGACCTGTTATTTAACCTTGAGGATGATTCTGCCTGTTGAGGCCTGTTTGACCCTCGAGGTCTTGGGGAGAAGAGATCTGGTCAAGGTGCAGGGTGTACTAATTGTAATGTCTCTCCACCATCAATCACAATACAATATATTATGTGTGTGTGCAGTGGTGGAATGTAACTAAGTACAATTACTCAAGTACTGTACTTATATACAATTATGAGGTACTTGTACTGTATTTACATTTTATGTTACTTCGTACTTTTACTCCACTCCATTTTGAAAGCAAATATTGTACTTTTAACTCCACTGCATTTATTTGACAGCTTTAGTTACTAGTGACTTTGCATATTCAGATTATTAATAGAAAATCAAAAAAATACATCAACTAATACATTATGATGTATTATCACAGGTTAAGTTACCCAGCGGTATATAAAGTACTTCAAATTATCGCCACCTTTACTAGCGGCAACATTAAGGTGATGAATACATGCATCGCTAATTATAATTCAATAATATAATATATTATTTTGAAATGGGCCATTCTGCTTTATCAGTACTTTTACTTTTGATGCTTAAAGTATATTTTAATGCTAATAATACGTTTGTACTTTAACTTAAGTAAGACTTTGCCTGCAGGACTTTTACTTGAAACAAAGTATTTTTACAATGTAGTATAGCTACTTTTATTTAAGTAAAAGGTCTTAATACTTCTTCCACCACTGCCAGAGTGCTATCTATCTATCTATCTATCTATCTATCTATCTATTTGTTCAGGTATAAAGATACTGGCTGTAATTCATCCAAATAGAAAGGAGCGCAGTGATGGTAAGATTGCTGCAGTCTAAGCATCACAAACTGACATTTGAAAAACTCAGCAACATTGGCTCTTTCCACATAAAATGATCATCATGATAGTTCAGCATTTAAGGACAGTTGACAGTTTTCACGACAAGGTCCGTGGTCTGTCAAAAGAGTCTTTTTATGTTGAATTTATCAGATGAAAAAAACACAAACCAAATGCCACTGGAAATTTCACTGTGTTTTTGGACCAAACAGCATCAGCACAAGTTGAACTATCAGGCCATGAATTAAATCACACTTATTCATGAGTCAAATACTTATGAATGAACTAAATAAGCTTTCTTGCATGAATGAGCTTGATAAACTTCCACCAGCCGTCCCAGATGTTTCACTGCCCTACAGTGCTGTGATGATGGATGCCAATTAATTTAACTCAAACATGTATTTCAGTACAAGCTACGCCAACCTGCTGAGGCACGCTGCTCCATATATAACATTCCTGTCATAGAGAGGTAGCTGGTGGTGGGTCAGGTTGAAGGAAAGCAGGGCAAAGAAAAAGCTGAGAAAGGAAGACAAGGTGAGATATGACAGGTAGATTACGTATAGAATAAAACAATTACAGAAAGTAAAGAGGATAATGAGGATCTATAACAGCTTAGATTTGTTATGATTGTCTTATTTTATGAAGTCTATAAATCAATTCCACTGAGGGAGAGCACATAAACGTTTATCAAGACTAGCTGCACACAGAAAAACACTAATACACCCACAATGAATTATGTAAACTGTGTTATCTTGACAGTGTGTACGGTAGACACAGTGAAATATGAAAGACAACAAAACCTGATTTTGATAATAAACATTCAAGTCAGATAAGCAAAGAAAAATGTACTTTCCAACATTGTATGACAGAAAATAAATAAAATAAATTTAATGAATGGCCTGTTTCTAAAGTTTTTACTCTTTTTTTTTCTTTTTGCATGGCCCATTATCAGGTTGTTGGATAAACAAATGGGTTGTTCAGGTGGAGATCATAGAACAAGGGCATTTAATAAGACCCCCTGTGCATAAAGCAACATATTTACAGAGCTCCTCCAAAATAAGTGGAGGAAAAATCTTTAAGACCTTTAACTTAAGTAAAAGTAGCAATATAACAGTGTAAAAATACTTTGTTACAAGTAAAAGTCCTGCATTCCAAGTCTTACTTAAGTAAAAGTACAAAAGTATTAGCATCAAAATATACTTTAAGCATAAAAAATAAAAGTACTCATTATGCAGAATGGCCCATTTCGGCATAATATATATTATATCATTTAATTATACTTAGTGATGCATGTGTTCATCACTTTAATGTTGCAGCTGGTAAACGTGGTGATGATTTGAAGTACTTCATATACTGCTGGGTAACTTAACCTCTGACGATACATCATAATGTATTAGTTGATTTAGATTTATTTTTTTGATTTTCTATTAATAATCCGAATATGCAAAGTAACTAAAGCTGTCAAATAATGGGAGTGGAGTAAAAGTATAAGGTAAACTAAAATGTAAATACTCAAGTAAAGTATCTCAAAATTGTACTTAAGTACAGCACTTGAGTAAATGCACTTAGTTACATTCCACCACTGCCAAAAACTACCAGCTCACACCTTCTCATTATGGCATGACATGACAGCATGGTGACATTATGAGCTTTTGTTTTGGTTGAATGGATTTAACTATCTCACATTCCTTGATGGTATCCTTGTAACCTTACTGTCCTCACTGTAAACGCCTGCAAATCTGCTGCAACAAAGAAAAGATGCTATCCTTACAATTCCATATAGGATATAGACAGATTAATGTGATAGGTGACAATGAGCTGCTTTTAACCCCTCGTCCTCGTCCTCTCCCAAGAAGACACATGTCATGTCCAGGGCCGTCCTGTATGGTATACGCACACAAATCTCTACTTATACCTCAACATAAAATCAGAAGTCATGCAAGAGTGAGACTAGCGGAGGTCATCTCTTGTGGACTGCTGGAGAGACATTCACTCAAGTACTGTACTTAAATACAATTTTGACATAGTTGTACTTTACTTGAGTATTTCTATTCTAGCTTCCACCTTTACTCCACCACATTTGCAGTACTACACTACTAAATCTACCCAATAGTATAAAGTATCTAAAATTTGCTCCACATTGACAGGTACCACATGAAAATAGGCTACTAATATTCTATAATAACATAACAATTTGAAAGGAGCCATTCTGCATAACAATACTGGCTACTACTTTTACTATAATATACTGTACTTTTGATACTTTAAGTAGGCCTTCATTTTGGTAATAGTAGTAGTACTTTTACTGAAGTAACATTTTGAATTCAGGACTTTTACTTGTAATGGAGTATCTTTAGATAAATGGTATTTCTACTTTTACTTTAGTGACATTTTGAATTCAGGACTTTTACTTGCAATGGAGTATCTTTAGACATATGGTATTTCTACTTTTACTTTAGTGACATTTTGAATTCAGGACTTTTACTTGTAATGGAGTATCTTTAGACATATGGTATTTCTACTTTTATTTTAGTGACATTTTGAATTCAGGACTTTTACTTGTAATGGAGTATCTTTAGACATATGGTATTGCTACTTTTACTTTAGTGACATTTTGAATTCAGGACTTTTACTTGTAATGGAGTATCTTTAGACATATGGTACTTTTACTTAAGTGACATTTTGAATTCAGGACTTTTACCTGTAATGGTGTATCTTTAGACATATGGTATTGCTACTTTTACTTTAGTGACATTTTGAATTCAGGACTTTTACTTGTAATGGAGTATATTTAGATAAATGGTATTTCTACTTTTACTTTAGTGACATTTTGAATTCAGGACTTTTACTTGTAATGGAGTGTCTTTAGATAAATGGTATTTCTATTTTTACTTTAGTGACATTTTGAATTCAGGACTTTTAGCTACTGGTAATGGAGTATATTTTACTTGTAATGGAGTATTTTTAGACATATGGTATTTCTACTTTTACTTAAGTAAATCTTTTGAGTATTTCTTCCACCACTGCAAAAGATAATGCCTGTGACTCTGGGGACATCACGGCCATATTGTTTTTAACTGTTAGACAGGTGCACTGCACAATTATGCTTGCTGTCTACGGCCATGCTAAAAGTGCTGTTCTAATACTTCATAATACATAATTCTGTCAGAATACAGTTGTGAATAACCTATAATGGACTGCCATGTCTTGTTGTCCAGTAGCCTACTTACAGTTTTGTGGTTTTCAACGAGGAAAAGGTGGATTTAGCACTCCCCTGTGGCAGGTTGGACCCTTTCGACTCAATCTGCTTCTCCTTCCGGTCCAGCGGGCGGCGGTAACGCGCGCCTCTAAGCTGGTTTGACAACCGCCAATAAACACTAAAGAAGAAGAAGAGAAGCGAAAGTAGCACCAGCAGCGCGGGTTGAGTATGAATATATTTCGCGGGACTTAGCAAGAGCCAGGCTGTCTGCTGTCAACACGGACGAGAACAGTTACTAAAATCATAACACAATGAGTTTGTGGGTGGACAAATATCGACCGACTTCCCTCGGGAAGCTCGACTATCACAAAGAGCAGGCGACTCAGCTGAAGAACCTGGTGAGAGAAACAACCTGCGTGCTAACTTTAACTGTATTCAGGCTACGTTAGCATTAGCATCATACCCAATAGCTGCTGCCTATAACGTTAGGCTGATATCAAGTAGTTTAATTTACTTTACACAGATAAATGATTCCCTGTGAACGTTGTTAACCAGGCCATTTAAGTGTAAATATAATTTGGACGGCAACCTGAGTTAAACTAGCTTGTTTGTGAGTGATAGCATTGTCCATATCAATTGTTTTGGAGTAATACACAATATGTCATAAGTCATTTCAGTGTCACTCTTGCTAGAGTCATCTCACAATGCCCTTCCGTAATGTTGCTTATGGGCTAAAGCAGATAATGACACATAACCTTAAATGAGAGCCTATAGAATACCAGGCGATTAGGATGGCTAAGTCTATCACTTCATTTAAGACTCTTCTCAAAACACACTTTTATAGTCTTGCCTTCCTGAGATCCTTCTATTTACCATGCTCACTCACCATGTATATTCTGTATATTCTGTACTTCTATTTATTTTTTTATAATTCTTGTAAACCTGTACCTGTTTTTTGCTTTGCTGCTTTGACACCTGAATTTCCCCAAGGGGATTAATAAAGGTTCATCTTATCTTATCTTATTTTACTTCTCCACTCGTGGCTTTTGTAGTTTTAATGTTCATTGTTATGTTTTGGGTTTTTTTTACTATATTTTATGCTTTACTGCTTGTTTTAGTTGTTTTGGATAGGGCTATTTCTTATTTCTTTAATGATTAGCACATGCATGCTTCTGTTGCTGTTGTTTTTACCATGTAAAGCACCTTGTAAACATTGTTTTATAAGTATTTATTGTTTTTAAGTGCTATATAAAGTATGTTATAGGCGCTTTCGTAAATGTAGAGCTACCAAGCATCACTTAACTACACAGCTCACAAGTGAAAATGAAGGCAAGTCACATTAATTGTATAGTCCAGTGAAGTCTAAGCAAAGGTATTCCTGTAAAGCAAACCTCTTTCTTTTTTTATGTTTGTTTCAGGTTCAATGTGGCGACTTCCCTCACCTGTTGGTGTACGGACCATCAGGCGCTGGGAAGAAGACCCGCATCATGTGTCTGCTGAGGGAGCTGTATGGAGCTGGGGTGGAGAAGCTCCGCATAGAGCACCAGACCATCGTGGTGAGAGGGGGAATAATGCCATAACTGCCTCACAATACACCACTAACATGCAGTTTCTCCTGACGTCTCTCCTCAGTCTTCATGAGATCACGATCAAATTGTCTGATGAAGGCTTACTTGCATCCCTGTTTTGTGTTTTTCGTCTCCAGGCTCCCTCGAAGAAGAAAATTGAGATTAACACAATAGCCAGCAACTACCACTTGGAAGTCAACGCAAGGTAACTTAATGATGAATAAGTAGTAAAGTACATTTACTCAAGTGATGTGGTTAATTACAGTTTGGAGGTACTTGCACTTGAGTATTTCACTTCATTTCAAAGAAAATTGGTGTACTTTTTTACTCAGTTTCATTTATTTGACAGCTGTAGTTGTGGGTTACTTTGCAGATTAAGATTTTATCAATACCTCTTTATGATTGAGGTACAGCCTAAAAATATTGCCTATTGTGTGACTCCAACTGAAATCCAATGTAGTCATACCTTTTTGTAGTCAAAAATATCAATGAGATTTTTAAATGTTTAGTTAATAGTCTTATTATTAAAATTAAGAGAATAGGTCTTCAGGGAAATGTCAGAAATGCTCCTTTTCCTCTCTGCAGAACGTTAGCAGTGCACTTTTGCCCGGTGAATGTTTGTTTTGGTCGCTTGTTCAACATGCAGGACAACATGTTTGTAAGTTAGATAACTTTAGCAGGAAAGCTAATGTGGTTTGTTGTTCAAAGTCTGTGGCTTTTGTGTTGTGTAGCATATAAATGGATTGCTGTTTTTTTTCTCAAAGGAGATCATAGGACAAGTGATTTACAGGGCAGATATGTATGCTGTAGCAAGCAAAAGAAAGTAATTCATTTCTGTTGCGTTTCTTACAGTGATGCTGGAAACCAGGACCGTGTTGTGATTCAAGAGCTGATTAAAACTGTGGCTCAGTCGCAGCAGATCCAGTCAAGCACCCAGAGAGAGTTCAAAGGTAGGAAAGACACATTTACCTTTGTGCTACTTTAGCCTGTGAATGCTGGTCCATGTTTTAGAACGGTCTATTAACTAGCTGATGCCACCCTCTGGCTCTGTTAAACCACAATATCAGACTGTCACAGTTGTAGTAATCCTTGGCACACTTTGCTCTCAGTGGTGTTGCTAACAGAGGTGGACAGACTCACGAAAGACGCCCAGCATGCTTTGCGCCGGACAATGGAAAAGTACATGTCCACCTGCCGTATCATCCTCTGCTCTACCTCCACCTCCAAAGTCATTGGGCCAATTCAGAGCCGTTGTCTGGCGATCAGAGTTCCTCTGCCGAGCACAGAAGAGGTACGATGGAGTAATTATCTGAAAGTAGCACATTAGAATACCTAAAATTTGCAGCACAAGTTAAGACAACATTTCACCTTATTTTCCCCTCGTCTCTGTGTTATTCCTTTTGGCCAGGTCTGTAATGTTTTGACATCAATCTGTAAGAAGGAGGGTCTGCTCCTCCCACCTGAGCTGGCCAAGCATATCGCCGAGAAGTCTGGTCGCAACCTCCGCAAAGCCCTTTTGATGTGTGAGGCCTGCAGAGTGCAGCAGTAAGTCGTCAAAAAACGTATTATCCTCCACAGCATCATCTGTGGATTATCATTGAACATAAACAAAAAGGATCTGCTTATTTAGCCTGTATTAATCTTCCCCAGGTATCCGTTCTCGGCAGACCAAGACGTCCCGGAGACGGACTGGGAGGTCTACCTCAGAGAAACAGCTAATGCCATCGTCAGCCAGCAGAGCCCTCAGAGGTAGGCGAGGCGAAGCGAGAGAAGAGTTGGTTCTGTAGCGACTAAGGAAAGTTAATCAGATTTGTGTGGATATTTTAACGCTGAATCCTCGTCTGCATCTGTTTCCAGGTTGTTGGAGGTTCGAGCCAGGCTGTACGAGCTGCTGACTCACTGCATCCCTCCTGACATCATTATGAAGGTACAGTTTACTACACATCTCCCGTCAAAGTGTTTGGAGTGATGTTTAAGGTCACGAGTATTAATTTTCCTCGTCCAATCCTCTAACAGGGTCTGGTAACAGAGTTGTTGAGTAACTGCGACGGTCAGCTGAAGACAGAGGTGGCCCACATAGCAGCCTACTACGAACACAGACTGCAGCTGGGCAACAAAGCTATCTACCACCTCGAGGCCTTCACTGCCAAGTTCATGGCCCTCTACAAGAAGTTCATGGAAGACGGTCTGGACGCCATGATGTTTTGACTCTGAATGGACTTCAATACGGATACTTTTCTTGACAGGAGTTCAACAGCCCTTGTTGATTTCCTGCTTCTTTTGCCCCAACAAGACTCTCAGTGGACTTGATACAGATTCTGTAAGGCACGGCTGTGACATCGACATAACTGACCCCAGAATGAATCTCGATAGTCTTACAGTTTGTGGCTTTATGTCATGGGTTCTTGTTGCCCAAAACATCAGCACTGTATACAGTTTGTAAACCTTGAACTGTCACTCTAGTGGTGTAAAATAAGCAGTTTTGATAGCAGCAATTATTTGTATTAAAAATATACTGCAGGGACGACATGTTGTTCGTAAAAATCTGAATCAGAACATTACAATAAATTGCTTTGTTTACAAAAAAAAGTCTGGTTCTGTTCTCTGGAAATGACCAGACGTGGATTTTATTACTATGAACAAACATAACACAGAATCCGTAATATAAAACTTGGTTACGTAGAAGACCTTTTTTTTTTTTTTTTTTTTTTTACTTAAACTTCATCACTCCTGAAATCATGAGCTTGATGAGAGCCGCTGTGGCGTTGGGTATTACATACCAGTATCAGAAATGCGTCCGATACTGCCCAAAATTCGGGATCGGGTTTCGGCGAGTACATCAGTCTATGCCCCGATCCGATACCATCATTTATTAACCCAGAAAAAAAAAAATCAACTTGTTTAACCAGAATTCAATTCTTCTTCGCCGCTCCTAGACAGTAGCCTTCACTGTGTGTGTCGCCCTGGATGTATCATGGTTGCCACTGGCAACTACTGTTTTAGAGCAGCAAAGAACTAATTGCAGGTAGTTTGTAACGTGACGAAGGCAAACAGTGCGGCATGTTTTACAAAGGGTTTAACCTGAGCCAGGCTATACAGCAAATATAGTAATCCTATCACATCCATACATGGTCAGTAGTAAACAGCTGTTTAATAATAATAATAACTTTTTTTTAATCACGCTGGTATTGGATCGGTACTCTATCGGATTCGGGAAGGAATAAATCGAAACATCTCTGGTATTATATAACATGACACTGCCTACAAAACTGTCTGATTTTGCGCAAAAGCTCCCAGTATGTGAGACAGACTGGAAACACGGGGAGAGAGCGGGGGGGGGATTAATGCAACAAAAATTCCCAGCCTGAATCGAACCAGGGGTGTTGCAAGTATCTAATACACCAAAAAAATGTAGTGTTAGTTTTTTTCACCTTCTTATTTAAGCAAATTTATTGTCGAGTTGAGCTCTAAGAACAGATAAACAAATATTCATTACAGTCACAAAACTGCACAAACGACATTACAAAAATGTAAAATAGCCTTGTAAAGGCTGGTACAAACATCCGATTTCATCTTTAAAACGTACTATCCAGAGGTTTTCTCCTTTGGATTCTATGGGGAAATTATCTGGTGGAGTGCAAGAGGTCTCAAAAAATGGAAACCCCTAATGGGTGACCCTTGACTTTCTGAACAGCATTAAACTCACAAACAAAAGGCCATTCTGTAATGTACACCATCATATGGAACTGATAACGTGCAGCTTTTATCAGCTGTAAAAAGGTGCCTTTATATAACATTTAATAACACCTAAAATGTGAAGACGATTGGACCACTTTCGTTAAAAGAAGTACTATATTTTAGGGTTCTAAAGTATCGAGACTGAACTCTAACGCTGCTGAACAATAAGCTCAGTTTTTTTTCCTCGAGTCATTCATAAATAGAAACATCCTCCAGTCCGAATCATCAGTAACACTCCTTGTGTCTCTTGGCTGTGTAGTAGATAATGAGGCCCAGGGTGATCAGCACCCCCGAACCTACCAGAGTGAGGAAGCCCACCACGGGCCTCTTGACCAGCACGTGGCAGCCGAGGCAGGGCTGAGGCACGCTGGGACACTGTTGGGGCGCAGCTCCCTGGATGGGGAAGCCGTTGTGCTGGATGATGTTGCGATAGTTGGAGAGAGAGGCCTTGATGATGACCTCTTCGTGAACGTGGCCGTACAAGCCGAATTCCGGGTCCCTTTGGTCGCTCAGGGCGTAGGCGAAGTAACCCTTCAGGTTGACGCCGTCCAGAGTGTACGCTGAGGAGGGAACACAACAAGGTGAGGAGTTCCTTGTCTGTGCATGTGGAGGTGAAAGAAGTACTCCGATCTTTTACTTAAGTAAAAGTAGCAATGCTGCAGTGTAGAAATACTCTGTTAAAAAATAAAAGTACAAAAGTATTAGCATCAAAATATACTTAAAGTACCAAAAGGCATATTTTAGAACCATACTGCCTATATATTATATTACTGGATTATAATTATTGATACATCACTTTAATGTTGCAGCTGGTAAAGGTGGAGCTAATTTGAATTACTTTATATACTGCTAGGTACCTTAATCCATAATAATGTATTAGTTGATTTATATTTTGTATTAATTATCTGATTCTGCAAAATAACCTATGTTATCAAATAAATGTAGTGAAGTAAAAAGTACAATATTTACCTCTGAGTGTAGTGGAAAGACAAAGTCTTATATTTGAGTTTCATAGATCAAATCAAAGGCTTCATTAATCATTCAACATAAAAAAGTACAAATGAATAAACTCCTAATATGTCATTGTTGATATATTTTAGACTGTAAACATCACTCTACACTAATATATAACTGTTTTCTGTGGATGGTTGCCCCCTAGTGGTGAAAGAGCACACTACAACATACAATAACATGACACTGTGTGCACATCAGAGCATGAAACTGCAAGGTTTCGAAAGGTCCAGCCAAGGTCTTCACTGAGTGTAACCCAATAAACTTTACAAGGACGGGTAGTAACCTTGACTCCACAATTCAAGTGAAGCGTGTGTTGATATTTTGTGTGTCAGCTGACTATTCAGGGGTCAGTGACCTAAATACCTGTCTAATAATTAAACTCTACAGAGGCCAGTAAGGGGGAAAACGTCAATCACCTCTAAAGGATTGATCACTCAGTACACAAACGCAGTGATAACAATATTCAGCCCCCAAGTGTGTTGCATTTAATCTAGTAAAATCTCAACAGCAAGATGTGTGTGTGTTTGTAGTCTCACCTTTCAGCGCCTCATTGATGTAGTTGTACAGGTAGTAGACTCTTAGGCTGTCTTTGAAGCGGGCTGGGTCTTCCTGGACCCCATTAGCCATCACATAGACCGGTACATCACAGTAGTGCTCCCTCACCTTACACAGCAGAAGAGCAACATCAGTTTTCAAGTTTATCACACTGAAATATCAACTTTTCATCCAGTTGGTGTGAAAACACTTCAAGTAGCATTTGAAGAATCTAAACCGCTGAATCATGGGTGCAAAGCAAGGCAATGAGCCCAAACCTGCTCATGCTAATAGTGCTTTTATGGCATCTAGCCAAAATATCGTCACTTATGGTGTTGCAGTGAAATTTTAAAGATGACCTCCAGAAATGTTTGACATTTAAGAATACTTTTATATAATCTTTCCATAAAAAATACAACAACATGGTTAACAATTGTTAAAGAGGACCTATTATGCTTTTGTGCTTTTTTTCCCGCAGAGGGTGAATACAGGTATATTCAGATAGACAGTATGAGAAAAATAATGTTTTTTTTTTTACATTAAAGCATGTAAACATGTTCTAGTAGAGACCTAAAATACAAGAATGAACCTGGAAATGAGCACGATATGTCCCCTTTAAAGTATGTGTGGTGATGATGTTACAGTAGCAGGGTAAATCTACATGTGTTTGCCCCGTTTGTCTCGGATCAAACCCCACCTGAGCCGTCTGTCTCCTACGTCCCCCCTTTACTATGGTTTTAGTATAGAAAACAAAGGCTCAATTAGCTCAACATCCAACTTTTTTACTCTTCACAAGACCAGACGAAAGCAGTCTCACCCAGTTGAGGGCTTTCCTCAGGCCCCAGGGCACAACGGGCCTCGGGGACATGATCCATGTGGTGTCTATCATGTGCTGGACCTCCAGCATTGCTGTGTAGGTGTACCTGCAGACATGGAGATGATACAGAAGCTGTGTGTCATAAATAAAAAAACAAAAACATTCTCATTATCGTATCAAAATATTTGTCTTCAACTAAAATGATAAAACTATAGACTTTTTTCAAACTTGACAACATAAAAGATCTAAATAAGATTTTATCTTACGAGTCTTCCTTGGCATGTGTCACCAACTTTGTACTGAAGTGACTGATGGCAAAGAAGTCATATGTCCCTTTAACCAGCTGTCTGTCCTCCTCATTGAACACTGGCAGGCTGTGGAAACACACACAGAAAAGATGACATTTTATATAGGAGATGTATTTCAGAAGTACAAGTTAGTAGTTTTGCCCCATTAACTATTGTGTATACTTAACATTTTTGTTATTAGTGATATACTGGTACTGCAACATCATGATCAATGATACTGATATCCCACCATATTTCACCTTTGAATAGTCCCAGTATAAATCCAACCAATAGCTAACAAAGCGACTGTATTGAAGTATGAATGAAGTATTTGTACTCGAGTGAGTTGAGCTGACGCAGCCAGCTCCTCATTCCCAGAGGATAGTCCCCGCTGCCAAAGATCGGCTCTGCAAACCAGCCGACGCGGAAGTCCAAAACCCTTTTAGCTGGCTCCACGTCTTCACGGCTGAATGAAAACGCCGGTTCCACCCAGTCCATGTGCAGCGCCAGAGACACCTGAGACACAACGCACAACATGTTAGTGATGTTTTCATTCTCCTGTTGACTGAAGTGTTTCAACTTCTACTTAATATACTACTATATTTACTGTTTAAAACACATTGTCAAGTCCTCTGGTGCACAAGGAAGTGTTGTACTTTACATGACTTACATCAGAAAGAGTCATTTATTTAGAGTAAACAGAAGAAGCACAAGCAGCAAGAGCCCACATGGGTAAACAGACAAAAAAAAAAAAACCCTACACACAAATTTCAACAGCAAATCCATAAAATGTTGCAAAAGGCAAACATACTTATAATAAAACAACATACCGATATGATAAAAGAATTCTAACAAATACAATAAATAATCAATTCCTCTACTGACCTTTCCTCCCTGTGCGTGTCTGAACTCGTCGTCGTAAGCGTGCCAGGCCAGAGCGTGCGCCCGCAGCATCTGATGACCCTCCTGGTAGCTCACCATCTCATCGTTGGGCTCATTCAGGGTGATCCACATCTTCACATGGGCGCCTAGTTCTCTGTAACAAAGTCTGGCAAAGTCTGCGAACGCCTCTGGAGTCTCCCTGAGAAAAAAAAAGTCAAATCTAAGATTACATTTATATCAGGCAAATCATGGTAGTTTTCTTTTTATCATGAAATTCTTTATATATAAAGTCATCTCAATCAATGAAAAACATGTATTACAAAACACTGTTAAGCTCACTAACACAAATATAAATGCGATGAATATCCCAGATAAATCCTAGGAGATCTGTGAAGATAATGTTGTGCCAATAAGTAAGTACGCAGCCTGTTGCTCGTTTTCTCTTTCCATAATTTATTATTATTCTCATGTGCAATACTGACTCAACTGTACAATAATATAGAAATATTCTTATTTAATTTATATTTATATTGTAATTGCATTTATATTTAACATATTTAATAGATCCCTTGCACTGTGGTTATGATATATATTGTACGTCTTTAATGCACATATTTCTTATTCTTATTTTTATTATTTCCTTTTATTTCTCTACATATATTGTGTTATATATTGTAGCATTATGTACATAATTTACATGTTACTTACTCCTTTATTTCTATTTTCTTACATTTCTTTATTTTTATATAAGAGCAACTGTAACGTCCCAATTTCCCCTCACGGATCAATAAAGTATTTCTGATTCTGATAAAGATGAAGATGCCACTACATCAGATCGTTCCATTATCAAGGAGACATTTCAAATATTGTAATCACTGGGTTTAGTGATATCTCTTTGTTACAGGAAAAGGAAGGATGATACCATGGCAGCAAGTGATAGCGGCTTCATGTTGATGACAACAAGGACAGACTGTTACTGGGAACATGTTTACTTTTACATCAGACCAGCCTGTAAATCATCGGAAATTGTAATAAACCGAACCCGATAGAGATGTTTATTAGTTCTGTGTTTGGAACAGATTTCCAAACTCTTAACAGTCATGACGCTTGCTCGACATTCATGTAAATAATCTAAAATTTAAATTCAAATGAGAAACATCACTGCATCATCTGACCTGCTGAGCCACTTGTTGGCGGTGTCCAGCGGGGCCGGCAGGCTGCTGCGCTGGCGCGTGTGGTGCCACAGAGTGACCACGGGCGTGACGTTGGCCTGCAGCAGCTGACGGGTGAAGCAGCGGTAGTAGCCCAGCAGGGTGGTGTTGGGATGAGCCACGTCACCTGTGGGCACCACAGCTGACCAGTTGAGGGAGAAGTGGAAGTGGTTTACCCCCACCTTCCGGATTTCATCCACCTACAGTGAGGGAGGAGGATAGACTTTAACAACAACAACAACAACAACAGCACACATACAAACCTATTGAAAAATGCACCTTTTTAATACAAAAGTCCGTTGCTGGGGCAATCCCTTATAAAGGTACGTTACAGTAAACTTTACTGCAAGTCAGTTTTTTTAACCTCTACAACAGGCCCTTTTCACAGCAGCCATTTTGACATGTCATAGCAGGGTAAACACAGGTGTAATTGATGAAATGAATTATGGCCCTGATCCATTTAGCCATTCCAGTGAGCCAGCAAGCGCAATACCAGGACCCTGACCCACCTTCAATAATAAAATACTAGTACAATTGCTACTACTTATTATTATAACTACGACGTTTCTGTTCTCTGACCTTCGTTATTTTAAAAATATGTACCCGAAGTGAAAATTGTTTTACTTTAAACAAAGGTTTAACTATTAGGGAATACTGAGAAAATCAATGTGCTGCAAAGTGTTTTTCTATTTTATTTATATATTTAGCATTTCGAAGTTACTTCGGAGCTGCAAAACGGACATGATCCCTCACTGGCTTCCCACACGTGAACACTGCCAAATGTGTCCATAATGTGGCTGTAATGTTGTCTGTGGAAAAATATACTTTTCAGTGCAACGTTGTTCTCCTCCTCTACCTCTTTTTTTTTTTTGGAGTGTGTGAAGCTATTGAAAAGATAAATGTTGGACTGGCAGGAGGACCTACCTGCTGACGGATGGTGGCGTAATCAGCACAGTGGGCGGTTCGCCGTACAGGTGGCGCGCTGAAGCCCTCCAGCCTCATCAGCTCTCCGTTGTTGGAAATGTTCCACAAGTAAACACTGGGGTCTGCAAACTGGCTGGGCGTGGTCTCCACCTGTGACACGAAGACACACACCAATGTAAACATGCACTCACTCGCCCTCTCACCCTGCGTTTACCTGATACACACTAAATGCAAATAAAAGCCAAATCGATAATATCAGCTGCCAGCTGTGCTGTTGAGCTCAGCTGGCAGCCGGAGTGAGGTTATGCGGTTTATCATTAAGAGAGGATTCAACGTCGTGGCTGTTTCTGAGCTGGACTTTCACCACGAAAACTGCAAGTTCAAAATAATGCGATGAACATGAAGTAACTTAGAGGAGAGGTTCTCAGTCTTTTTTCAGCCATGGACCCCTATAGACCGAGGTATAGAATATACAGGCGGGGACCCCCTCATATATGTTCTTTGGAATAATTTGACGTAGCCTATTTTTCACACTTCCATAGTCTTAGTTATGTGAAAGAACAATTCAAACAATTTATTTGAATCTGTACATGTGTTTAATACATGTCTAATATCTTTCTAAGAGTTATAGATCAAGGGCTGTTCCAAATTCCAGTTTTTTGGGCTTCAAAGCCTCAGTGAGAAATATTCAAAGGTATTTGAAGCTTCGCCGTACGGCGCAGCAGGCTGACATGTTCTTCTGTTATCTGTCTCCATCTCCTCCGTTTCAACACCCGGGACAACGCCGCTGCCGCACTACTGCACACGCACGCACCTCTACACACAACAAACAGCGATATCTGTCTGAGAATGACTAATAATAATTAATGTTGAATATCAATAATGTTGTGGGATTATTCTTTATTTTATGGGCCTTTTTGAGGGTTTATACTTTATTATTACATACTTAGAAATACATTTTTAAGAATGAAGCATTCGAAAACTGATTTGGAGGTTGATTACCATGGCAACAGTCGAAGCTTCGAAGCATTCGGGTCATCTCTTTTAGATTAGGATATAATCTATGACCTATTATACTGTATATTTAAAAATGTAACTATTATTCGTTGGACTATGAAGCCTTTTGTAAAAAAAAATATATAAATGATATCATGATAATTTAAGCAGTGGTTAGCACTGTCGCCTCACAACAAGAGGGTCGTAGGTCGTAGGGCCCTTCTGTGTGGAGTTTGCATGTTCCCCCCGTGTTAGCGTGGGTTTTCTCCGGGTTCTCCGGTTTCCTCCCACAGTCCAAAGACATGCAGGTTCATTGTTGATTCTAAATGTCCCGTAGGTGTGAATGTGAGTGTGAATGGTTGTCTTTCTCTATGTGTCAGCCGCGATAGTCTGGCGACCTGTCCAGGGTGTACCCCGCCTTCGCCCAATGTCAGCTGGGATCGGCTTCAGCCCCCCCGCGACCCTGAATAGGATAAACAGTTACAGATGAATGATAATTTAAATTAAATGAATCTGAAAACTTTTCACGGACCTCCTAGGGGTCCCCAGACCCCACTTTGAGAATCACTGACTTAGACAAGGAGGAGAATTATAATAATAACAATAATAATAGAACTTTAAAATGGGTCATTTGCTATTTGCAGAGTTAACAAAACTTCACACTTGACTAAATATTAGTGAGGTTTACAATGAATCTCTCAACCAGAGTTAATATACTGTTAATGTTTTCTTAAGTTCCTCTATTTCTGAGGAAGTATTCGTGTTATGTTTCATTCATTATCAGACCTCTGCCCTTTGGCAACTCCCCATATCCTTCCACAGCACACTCATACATTACACACACTCCTTCCTCTCAATTCAATTCAATTTATTTTCATATAGCGTCAAATCATAACAGAAGTTATCTCAAGACACTTTTCATATAGAGCAGGTCTAGACCGTACAGAGACCCAACAAGAGATCCCCCATGAGCAAGCACTTCCCTTTAACGGGTAGAAACCTTGGGCAGAACCGGGCTCTGGGTGGGCGGCCATCTGCCTCGAACATCCTCTCATCCTCAACACACACACACCAAACACATACCTGTATGGAGTTGGCAGAAACCCCCCAGGCGAAATCACACGGGAAGCTTCCTTGTGCTGGTCTGTTCTCTGGGAGTTCTGGGAAACCGTTCCGCTGGATGACGTTCCTTTAAGAATAATGAATAATCATCACTTCAGGAGGAGCTGACTGAGCGGAGAGTGAAAACTATCTCTGGAGTTGTACATGCGTGCACAGTTTTATATAAAAAAATAAAGCCTATAAAAGAAATATTGTTATCGGACATAATCAACAGATATCTGCACAAATTACAATATTGTGCATCCTCGTCACATGAAAACACGTACTTGTAAAAGGTGGCAGATGTCTTCGGCTCCCTCTTCATGTCAGGAGTGTTGAAGTCAACGTAGTAAAGTCCCCGTCGTATCCCGTATTCCCTGTGCCACTCGAAGCCGTCTATCAGAGACCAGGCCGTGTATCCTATCACATTCACCCCATCTATGACGATTGCTGTGTGGCAAACACACACAGGTGGACAGCCCAGATTCAAGTACATCCTAACGGGAAATTACAGTTTCTTGTAAAACGGTTCATGCATGAATGTGTGACATCAGACTGTGTCATTACTCACATTTCAGTGCCTCTGCGATGAACCTCTTGAGGTAGTACATGTGTTTTGGGTCTTCTGTCTTGGTGTTGCCGAGGACGTACCTGTGTTGAGAAGTAGTAATTACAAGATGTTCCACAACACAGCAAACACAAGAACATCACAGACAAATCATCACAACATCCACACCTACCAGCCGCTCTGCACCACAAAGATGGGCGGCCTGTCGTACTCCGCGTTGACCCAGTAGAGCAGCATCCTCAGGTCCAGATCCTCCTGCTGCCCAAACTTGAGGCTGTCGTTGATGAGCTGGAAGCTCAGGGCCGCTCCGTGAGAGAGGGCGAAGAAGTCGGCCGTGCCCCTCACCTGCTCCCTCTCCTCCGGGGTGAAGGAGGGCAGCCGGGAGCCCAGCCTCGCCCTCATGCAGGGGGGGTAGTCCCCGTCCGTGAACAGAGGCCGGGCGAACCAGCCCAGGACGTGGTCCAGGGAGCACTGACACTCTCGCAGGCTTTCCAGGCGAGTGCGGCTGGGCTTGATCCAGTGGGAGGCCAGCGCCATGGACAGCTTGCCCTGCTGACGGGGTCGGTAGTGGCGGTCGTAGAGATGCCACGCAGCTGCATGAGCCTGGAGGGGAAACAGACGGACAGGAAGGGAAGCAGAAGATGGAGAGGATGGTAGGTATAAAATAATGATGGAAAGAGAAGTTGAGTGGGACAAAATGAAGAAAATCCATCAGTCAGACTTTATTTCACTCAGATCAGTGCAGGTCAAAGTGCTTTACAGGTGGCTGACTAACTAAGACAAACAGTCAAACACAGGGAGACTTCTGCACACCAAAATAAAAATATAAAGATCAAAATTAAAAAGAAATATATATATTTTTTTTAATTAGAAGAAATAAGATACTTGTGCTTTACTAGAGTATTTCCATTTGATCTGTGTGCCTTATGGCGTTGTATATAGGTTTATTTTCATTATTATTATTATTCATTTTACTTATATATTTTTTCATGCCTTTCCTTGTCTGTTTTTTTGTCTTGTTTTGCCTTTGTTCCCTGGTATTGTTTGTCTTTTGTTATTAAATATCTATAAAGACATGATATCCACTTCACAGAAGTCTGTAGTATTGATGTGTACATGTTTCATAATAAAAATATTTGAAAGAGAAAAGAATATTTCCATTTTATGCCTCTTTTTTTTTTTTACACCAATTCAGAGAAACTTTATTAATTTACTTGACAACTAAAGTTGCTAGATACTTTTCATTAACCCCCCCCCCCCCGCCCCGAAAAACTCACCTTAAGGAGAATGTGTCCAACCCGGAACGGGAGATCGGGGTCATTCTTGATCCCGGGAGCGACCACTCCGGTGCCGTACCCGTGCCGCGCCACCACAAACGGGTTATCGATGGTGATCCAATACTTCACGTCATCCCCGAACGTCTGGAAGCAGAAATCCGCGTAGTCCCTGAATATCCCCACCAGCTCCGGGTTGCTCCAGCCGCCGAGGGTCTGCTGCAGGTGGTCGGGCAGGTCCCAGTGGTACAGCGTCACCACCGGCTGCACCCGGATCTCCTTCAGCCTCTTGATCAGGGTCCGGTAGTAGTTGGTGCCCATCTCGTTGTGACTCCCTCGGGTGCCGTTGGGGAAGATCCTGGACCAGGACAGGGAGAACCTGTAGTGGCTGACCCCGAGCTGCTTGATGGCTCGGATGTCGGCGTGCACGTTGTGGTAGCTGTCGCTGCCCACGTCCCCGGTGGCCATCCGGTTCCCGCCGCGCGTAAAAGTGTCCCAAATGGAGAGCCCCTTGCCGTCCTTCTCGAACGCGCCCTCCACCTGGTACGCCGCCGTGCCCACGGCCCACACGAAGCCCTTGGGGAAGACGTCGTAGAGGAAAGCCTTGTCTCCCGGATAGGGCAGCTTGCTGAAACGTCCCCACGTTTTCAAACCGGCGTTGGGTTTCGCGGCCGCGGAGCTGAAGAAGGCGAGAAATGTGAAAAAGGTGAGTTTCATGGTGCCCCCGTCAGTGCTGGCCTCTTGATGTCCAAGTGTTTGACTCTAATCGTCATTTAAACATGCTTTGCAGTGACTATACAGCGGGTTTGTGGAGTGCAGCCAGCCAGCTGTGAACCTCTACAAAATCTATCAATTATTAGCCAAAGCACCTGACGCACTGAAGGTCTCCAGGCACAACATGGTGTTAACAGCCCCAGATGACCAATCACTTGCAAAGCAGGGACACATTACTGGAACTAAATGGATAAATAAGGAATGCTCATTTTAAATTAGTCATTTTTGTCTGTTTAAGTAAGGCCTTAGTTTTTTCTTCAATTCTACCTGAATTTGATAGTACCCCCATGATCCAGAGGACAGAGCAGGAGCAGGTGCAAAAAGCCTTAATATGATGTCAGTAACAGCACCATTATCATACATCCTCAGCTGGCAGATAATCTCATAACTCCATTTAAATGTCTCATGTGGAGAGCAAAAAAAAAACCCATCTGCATCAAGTTCAGTTAGGAGCACAGGCTGAGAGTGATGGGGGAGAGGAGGAAGTGAGGGGAGGTGAGGAGAAGATATGCAAACAGCAGAGTCAGTGTACCCTGCTGCACCATGGCCACATTACTTCCTTATCTTCCGGCTTTCAGCTCGGTTGCTTGGAAACTCAGGCCTCTTACTGCTGCCCATCTTGGTCCGTACAGCACCTGCATAAATAACTGAAGAGGTGTTAGCCTGTTGGATGGAGTGTGTTGCAATAAAGGAATAAACATTTTCTGGATAGGTAAAGCTTTGAGATATTAAGCCTTTAGTATTCTACATCTATTCTGTTTTATAAATTAAGTTAAAGTAAATTAACAATAATCAAAGACAACAGGTTCCAGGTTTCATACTTGTCTTTTGGGTTTCTACTAGAACATGTTTACATGCTTTAATGTAATGTAATCCTGCAGTCAATTAACTGCTTCATTATTCATAAAGATAAAACAGATGATCAACAAGGTATATAAATAAATAAATACATATTTTATTTGATTATATTCATATTATCTAATTATTTGTATATTCTATTTTAATTACTCTTTTGTAAATGTGCCTTAAACACACAGCGTGTGCTCTCTGTCTATCCTGTTCGGGTGGCTGGACCAAAGGGATATAAGGGCTGGGAATATAGTGTGTGAATTTCATTTTCATTTATATTTATTATCATTACTATTTATCTATTTTTATTCATAAATTAAAAATGTAATTTATTATATTTTTTATTTTATAATTCTTATTTATTTAGTTATATTTTTTATTTAATTATTATTATAAATACATTTTTTTCTCTCCTTTGTTTTTGAATAGTTTGTTTTTCAATTTACAGTTACTATCAGTTATATGTACATATTATTTTATTCGTTGTAGTTTAGATTGTTGTTTTTCCTAAGGAAACAATAAAAAGCATGATTTAAAAAAATAAATAAAGAATAAGCAAAATACTGGCGAGCTGTGCAGGCTGGTCATTTGACCCTGGCTGTCATTCAAATGCATTAAACATACAAATGTAAACAACTGTGAAAATAAATCCCAGCCATATAATCACGAGGCTCACCTGGCAGCCGAGCAGCAGGTGATTACGGCCGGTTCATGGATCATCATAACCAGGAGCACAATGAGGTGTGTGTGGGTGGGTGTTTTTCCACCGAGCTGAGCTGCACTGGAAAGTTCACATCTCAAGTGTACATGCATATAAGCAATGATGAGCACTGCTAGTCTCCATATATATAACAGGAAGAACACCATCGAGTGATGCTTAGCAGCCTGAGAGGACAAACTGTTTGTCTGTGTGGTTAAATCAGAGCATAACTCTGGCCCTGATGATGTGGAAAGGAAGTGGAGCGGGTCTGACATGTTATTTGGATGGTGAAAAAATAAAAACTAAAGAGAACTTGTGCTGTTTATTTGTTGCTTAATAGAAGCGTTTGCACAGTTCTTTAGAAATCTGAACTTTAAGTTGGGTAAAACAATTCTTAAGAAAACTGAGAAGTGTAAATATTCAGTTTCCGTCCACATCAAACATGTGGTGTGTGTGTGCTGCGTTATATAAAGAAATACCTTATACAAGCACCAATTCACTCCTTCTGGTGGACTCCAAAATCTTTAGTAGCAGTCATGTCCCTTTTTCTTTCTTCTGCTTTTGGCCTGAAAACAGAAAAAAAGATGCATCAAATGAATTGTTCTTGTTCTGTGACATTCATGGTGAGCAGTTTTTGGACAAATCAGTGACACATTTTTTTGTACTTTTCCAGTCATTTTACTCACTATGTCTATTCTAACACATAAGCTGTGTTCCAGATCCATACCGCAAACTAATTCTAAGCAGGTTTTGACTGCGTATTATGTACGTATACTAAAATACATACATATTTTCCCACAATTCAATGCACAAAGGAAATGCCGAAGCTGTACAGCTGGGAAACAAATAATACTAATTGTGGCGAAACAGCTCGAGAAACCTCAGAAAACAGTTAGTTGGAAAAACATTTTCACTTTCTCTTTATGAAGTCTAACGGACGGTGGCATTTTATTTTTGCCGTTTGATACTAAAACTGTCACAAGACAGGTGTCATTAAAGAAGACTTATCGAAAAACTCACTTCTTCAGTGCTTGTTCACATACATTTTTGTATCTGGAGCGCCTACTAACCCACAAGCTGTGAAATAAGACAACCCAGTCAATTTTTTGTTGGCTGCCTAGATCAGAAAACATGTGATTCAACAAGCCATCAGATTTGCCTCCCCTTCCTATGTCACATGCAGGCTCATTAGAATATATCACCCACTGCTTGAGAACTACCTTTGCAAAGGTGCACCGTATTTTTCTAAAAAAAAAAATGGAGCGGGAGACGGACGCCTCGCTTTGGAGGTTTTCCAGGCACGTCCAACAGGTAAGAGGCCCCGGGGGTAGACCTAGAACATGCTGGAGAGATTATATATCTCGTCTGGCCTGGGAACCTGTCGGGGTCCCCCAGGAAGAGCTGGAAATCGTTGCTGGGGAGAGGGACGCCTGGAACGTCTGGTGCCCCCAAAACCCGGCCCAAGATAAGCAGAAGAAAATGGATGGTGCTTAAAGAGACAGGTGCAAAAATGGAGCGTTTCAGACAGAACGTGAATACAGGTATATTCAGACAGACAGTATGAGAAAAATAATGTGTTTTTTTGAACATTAAAGCATGTTAACATGTTCTAGTAGAAACCCAGAATACAAATATGAACCTGGAAATGAGCATATGTCCCCTTTAATTAACAGTTCCAGTTCATATTTTTAGGAAAACACTTGTTGACTGCAGCAGCTGCCAATTCCTCTCTGCCACGTAGCCCTACAATGCATTTTAAAACAGTAGCGTATATTTCTGAAGTTTCTTATTGAACACCTCTGACCATAAGCCTTTTTCACAGCAGACATGTTGACTTCTCATAGTAGGAAAAGCACAATAATAACATCAACAATGGTTACACTTACTCACCTGAGAACAGTTTCAAATGCATTGCATGTAAGAGAGGCTAACAATGCTCTACCTGAAACACACTAGATCAACTTCAAGCTGGTTATTTGATCCTATCTGACACGTTCTTCTCCCTGACTTCCGCTACACTTGGAGGCATCACAGCTGATCACCTCCTGCAGGAAAAGCAAACTGCTTCAAAGAGAAATAAAGAGAAATGGAGCATGTCAGGTTTTATAGAGAATTATATTGATACAACGGAGGATCTGACTGGGTGGATGTGAGGCCAAAGTTAATCAGCAGTGACAAAACACTACAACCACAGCTGCTCAGGACTTCCATCTACCAGTTAAGTACAAACCTAAAAATGAGACGCACACTACAATCTTTTTCCAGAGGCAACTCTACATTTGGACAGGTTTCTGACATTTTTTTTTTTTTTTAATTTTTCAATACATGGTAAAAAAGGTATTAATATACAGAGCTGTAAACAAAAACGCTTGTTTTCTTTTAAAGTAAAATGACACAATTAACGTCACAGAAAAAAAGATAATGGGTAATCTCTTTCAGTTTTAAAAAGTGTGACACACAGGGAATGATTGATAAGCAATATTGCTTTATGGGAGCACTTTAATAATAATAATAATAATAATAATAATAATATCGGCGGGGTAAAAGGCTTCACAGCATCCCCCCAGTCAGCATCAAACACAACAAGAGAACATGAAACAGACATAAGAGACTATTTACAAGTGATCTTTTTTTTTTTTTTCTGTTAAAATTATTTCTACTTAATGTGGCGAACATCATCACAATGCAACACAATGCAACAACCCACAGCTGATGATACGGATGTACTGATGTAGTGTGCATGTGGTCTATGCAAGTGTGTGAATCTGTGTAACAGTAGGAGCGTCGGCGTATGAAAAGTTTAAAAAGTTCAGTGTCCATATTTTCTTTTCTACGTCACTCCTCCCCGACTTTGGAGTAGACGCGCTGCTTTTGTTTGTCCTCCCTCGCTTTTTAGCTCATCTTCTTCGCCCCGCTGGCTTCTTGCGACCCTACGGGAGAGAAGGGGACAAAAAAAAAAAACAGGAAAGGAAGCTTATAAATTTCTCCGCACTTCTTAAATTAGTCAGAATCCCCAGATATGATTCATGTAACATATTCAGTACCTTCGGTGTTGGCTCGTCCTCCTGCTGCTCCTCCTCCTCTTCTTCATCTTCTTCCTCGGAGTCGTCTTTAGCAGCAGCTGCCTTCGATCGCCCACCACGCCTGGACGCCACAGAGGGGATACGCACTGAGTCAGAATGCCTCAGCATGCAACAGGGGGGACATGAGTAAATGTAGAAACACAAAGCTGCAGCCTGGCTCAACACAGAATGTCTCAGATTTTTCTTACTTAAAAGTATCTCAAAGTATCACCCACAAGCACAGGATTTTATGACAGCATATGTGAGTTCAACATGATTTTGAAAGCTTAACTACTAATAAATCCATCTGCCGATCGTGAAATCTGTTCAGGAAGCGATTCTTATTGATCTGTATTTTCCCTGATTAATAGCTCAAAAGCTGTTAAAACTGCTGTGCTTGTATCCGACTCTGTGTACTTTGTCAGTTCATTAACTCCATTAAAAAGTGCGTGACAGCGATCCCACAGTAACACGCCACATGCAAATGTCTGTGCACAGGGGCTTTTGTCCAGTCCTTTCTATACCATTATTCATCATAACATGCAGTCAATTTGCAGTCTAATAATACTAATAATGCTAATAATCAGTTATTAAACAAAGAACATAAATATAAACATCACAAGCATTAAAGTGTTACTCTCCTGGTTCATTTGTAAAAAAAAAAAAAAAAAAAAAAAAAAAGTCAGTGTGAACAGGAACCGGACCTAAAATCATTTCAACCGGAGGTAGACCAACAAAACGTGAGCAGAAATGTAACATAAAAGAAATGCTGTGGTAAATGCGTAGATACAATTATTTATTTATCATTATTAAGACGATGTGGCAGAAAAGTTTTGTGCTTTTTATGGAATTTCATATAAGCCACCCTGAGAATATGTTGTACATGAAAAATGTAGGTTGATCAAGAAAAATGATGTTGAGCTTAGAGGGTTATTTAAGTTCAAATAGAAATGATTTGATCTTATGATAAGAATTATGTCTCAAGAAAAATGATACTAGGCTGGTCCATTGCAATTAATTTACCAGACAGTGGCAGCTGAGCAAAAATTAAAGAGATAGTTTGGGTGTTCTGAAGTGGGGTTGTATGAGGTACTTATCAATAGTCAGTGTATTAACTACAGTAGATGTAGGTAGAATCAATATCAGTTTAAGTGTACGCTATATTTAGAATATTTTCCCCGCTTTACCTTGCCATCAGACAGCCCTTTCTAACGGGGGAACTGCTCTCAAAGCCAGCAGGCTCAGATGATAAAAACAGTATGGATACGTTTCACTTACAGTTCAGCTCACCATCTGAAAATATTCGAAATATAGCGTATATTTAAACTGATATTGATTTTTTTAGGTGGCTAAAATATGTTTTTCTGCCGTCCCCCGTCCATAGCACTGTATTGCTTTGCTGCAATAACCCGTCTGTTTCTCGATGCTGGTGGCCGACAGTGATCTACTATAGGTAATACACTGAGTATGGATAAGTACCTCGTACAACCCCTCTTCAAAACAACTGAACTATCCCTTTAAAATTCACAACAACATTCAAAAGCACATTCGCGCTGCACTTTATACAGCAGCCTGGAAGATCACAGAGCTAGTGAGCATCTTACGCTGGTTTCTTGGCAGGTGGCTGAGCTGATTTGGGTGGACGTCCTCTCCTCTTCTGCGGTGTTGACTCTGCTGACTCCGTGCTGTTGAACGGAGAGAAAATGCAAACGACACCAGAGTTTGAGACAGAAATGAGCTCTCAGTGCCAACAGCAGATGTTATTAATGAAGCCGATCCAACGTCTCCGTACGCGTTTACCGCACACTGTTTCTTACCCTTGTGATCGCCGCGGCGCCCTGGCTTGCCTGCCTCCCTTGGTCTTCAACTCCGTAGTTTCACTGCTCTTGTCCTCCTCTTCCTCCTCTTCCTCTGCTGCTGCTGCTGCTGCTGCTTCCTCCTCCACCTTCTCCTCTTCCTCCTCCTCCTCCTCATCTTCTGGTGGAGGAGCGGCCTTCTTTCGCCCCCTCTTGCCCTTGGGAGGAGTATCCTGACTGGGAGTGGCGGCCTTTGGAGGCCGGCCCCTGCGTACTTTCTTCGGCGGGCTGTTCTGTTCATCCTCCGGCCGGTTGTCCTCGTCCCACTGGTCCTCGGGCTCGGCCGCTGCGGTCGTGTTGGCCGGCGCCTTCTTGCGTCCGCGCTTTGGTTTGCTGTCCTGGTCGTCACTGGTGGTCAAGGCACGTTTGCGACCGCGGGGCTTTTCAATATCCTGTAAAAAGACAGAACAAAGAGTTGACGAGGACTGAACGGGCTTCCTGCTGTAGTGAAACATGGTTTTTAATCAACTCTTCCATCAGCTTAAAATGTTATTCTTTTCTGAATGGCGATGTCTGTCTGGTTTCCACAATAGTTTTGCTTCCTGTGAAGATAAACTGCTTAAATTAACGTGAAACAAGTTGCAAAATACTTGTAAATACTGGTTCATTCCTGTGAAACATTTGTATGCAACACTGATACCTTTATTTTTGACTTTTTGGAGAAGAGAGAATTGCTAAACGGCACCGACTCAGAACTAAACAAAAACAAAATGATGTGTGCCGCAGGTTTAGAGGCTGTTATGAATGCGAGCTTACACAAAGCGTACTCGCTAATCCTATCTTGACTTAAATCCAGCGGGTGTTTGCACAGCAGAATCAAAACACAGAGTCACCAGGGTTTATGACTGGAAACACTTAACTGCATCACAGCAACACGCCTTTCTACTTGTCCTAAGCTACTGTGTCATTTCTGATCATGTTTTTTGTGTTATTGTGCAGTCACACTATAAAAACAGATTGAGAAAATGTCAGTTTTCGTTGCTTATAATACTTAAGTTTCTCCAAATTTGCCATTAAGATCGCATTGTATACAAAAAGCCATTTTATTTGTGGCGGTTTATCTTGTTGGTGTCATGGGTGTTCTTATCAAAAACTAAATAACAGTCATAAGAAGGAAATAAAGCTTCAGTTCCTAGTAATAGGGTTGAGCAAATATGATAAAAACAACAATATCAACAATCTTTCCAACTGGGACTCAAGAGGATTATGGCTGCGAGATTCTGTCAACATAAAATCTCCCAATAGTTGGATCAAATAACTCAATAATGTGATAATCTTCGGGACGATTACTGGAGCTTTCAGACGATATGTATACACAAGATGGTCCGAGAAACTCTCCTTAGAAATGCAATGACCAAGCAGATGTTCATTTTCATGCTGACCAAACACACAAGTAACTTTGCATTACAAGACAAAGCAGCTGAAGAGCATGAAAAGACATCGAAGGTTATAATAACCGGTCGCACATCACAGAAGATATTATATCAGCATATAAAGAGGTTTTAATACCTTGTCAGTGCTGTCTGCTCTCTTTAGGCTGATGTCCTCGTTTTCACTGTGATCCATTTCTGTGCTCTCAAGCCTGAAACACAGCAATTATTCATTGTTACTATTTTATGTACAAACAAAGAAATGCAGCTAAAGATGCAACAAGAGAGCCGACTTCATTCGGTGGTCCTGTGTAGTCTGTGAGCACATATCAGCAAACATGTTGTTTTCTTTATTTTCCATTTTGTGAATAATTCGATCCACAGTACTTCTATGCAGGGACGCTGGAAGTCAGTCAGAGTTGGAGGTGCTGAGAGAAAGTCAGTCTATATAATGACGTCATACTAAATGCTGTGCGGCATTCATGTTTTTTTCTTTAATTCGAATGGCCAGGATCATTTATATTTAATAGTTATTAACAAGATTTTACACTAATTTTCAGGTTTCCCCCTGGGCTTTTAGAGGGCTTAAAGGTGCTGTACAGCAGTTGGGGTATGGGGAGTGGAGAGGTTTGGGGGTCCTCCCAAGAAAATATGAAGGTTTTTGACTTAAAACTATACAATTTTACATCATTTTGGACCATTATTATAACTAAAGATAACGTCTGAACATTTAATTCTTGTTCGCCCTGTAAAATCATATTCTGTATATCAAAAGAGCAGTTTCAGAAAACTGAACATGGTTTTATCAGTGCGTATCATCGCGCAGTAGTTAACAAGCAGTGCCGCCCCGGCCTTCTAACAGAATAACTGGTAGATGACTTGCGACATTATGTCCTGGGGTAGAAAAACATTACTTTTTAATGATATATATATTTTTAATTTCCATTCAAGTCAATTTTATTTGTATAGCCCAAAATCACAAATCACAAATTTGCCTCAGGGGGCTTTACAATCTGTACAGGATAAGACACCCTCTGTCCTTTACAGTGCGACCCTCTTATCGGATGAGGAAAAACTCCCCCCAAAAAAGGAAAAAAGAAAAAATGATTGCAGTTAAACAGTACAGGTTTGATATCAGGGTCTGAACTTGGGTTTGCTGGTCCACCCTGTGGCGTGATGTGTCTTTAGAGGAGTGTGTATTTGCATTACATGTCTTGGTACCTGGCCTTGCTGCGTTGTGGGGAGCCCGGGTTGGACGAGGAGTCGTCGTTGCTGGCAGTCTCCATACGAGAAGCTTTACTCTGGATCTGTTTCCCCGCCGACGCCAGCGGCTTGTTTACTGCACCCAAAACGTTAGCCGACTTGGGCTTGAGGAGGGAGGGGCGAGAGATGACAAGAGTTGCATATGTGCTTCATCCGACAAAACCCGGAAATCAGATGCAAAAGCAAACATTATCATTTGAGAGGTTTGATCAAGTTTACCTTTCCTGGTGTGAAGAATGACTTCATCTCTGGTGGGAGAAAATTTTTTGTGTTGCTGAAATTCTGAAACAGAGAAATCTTATGTCAGAGAGCTCGTTTGTGTAGAGAGAACAATTACCCCCCCCTCCCAAAAAAAGCTGAGGATTATGAGAAGAAGTTTTGCTTCTGCCAAACAATCTAGTTAGTCAAAATATGTGCCAGCCATGTTGATAATTTCTGGGGTGCAGGCACTGAAGACTAGGTTACTACCAGCTACCACAGCCAGGAAAACACAAGTCAACTGTGTTTATCTTGTATGTGCGCTTTTCAAAGAGGTGCATATGCATTAGTACCAGTGACACTCAAAAGGACGAGCTCATCTTGACCCATCACTTAAAAAGTCAAAGAGAAGAAATATTTTACAGATCTCATCAGCAGCTCAGCTATTGCCGTTAATAGAGATGCACCGATCAATCAGCTGCCAATCAAAACCGGCCCGTTATCAGCTGATCAGCGATGACCGGTGACCGGACTATCAGTCTCATATTTACAATTTTTTTGCCGGTCACATTTACATACATGTGCCAAAATTAGTATTGATCGAAGGTAAATTATAAAGCTATCAGGATGTGTTCAAATGTTATCTAGGTAAACGTAGTTTTTGAATTTGAACTTGAATAAATCCAGTTGTTGGAAGGAGATGTTTTCACAGTAATATAAAATAGATATTAGAGAGGGAATTATGACCTGTTTAACTTCCTCTAAGCGGTTTAAAATACATCATTAGAACGACTAATGCCAAGATTTGTTTTTAATCAAAGCAAATATTTAAATAAAAATACAGTAATTTATTTCCTAATCATTTGAATTGTGTGTTTTTATGCAAATAACCACTACAGATGACAATAACACAGTAAAAGTATAACATTTAGAATTTTTGACAGTTTACACCGACTTCGGGACGGTTGAAATAATTTTTCGGGACGGTGGTAAAAAAAGAAAGTCTGGAGCCTTGCTGTCAATTATAGCTCTTAGAAAGAAAATCGGAATAGGCAGGTTAGACATTTTAATCAGCCAAGAAAATTGCAATCGGTGCATCTCTAGCTGTATATATACATATAAAAAAAAAAGAATGCAAAAGGAACTGCTGTGCAGGACGTAAAATATCACATTCTCTGGAAATTGCTTCGGGGTGCAGATGCCAACCTTGTCGGGTTTGGTGAAGTAGCATGAGGGCAGCACGGGGTCTTTAGGGGACTCCAGGCTGTAGGTGGTGCTCTTTGAGATGATAATGTGCATGGCTACATCACACACTGTGTAGAGTTTCTGTACAGGGAAGAGACAAAAGTCTGGTCAGCAGGATGACAGTTAGAGCAGAGAATCAATATGTACTGTCCATATACGATATACTCAGTGAACATGAACTTGCAGACGTAGTGGGTACCTCGTTGGTTTTGGCATCGGTGGGGGCCTGGGCGTCTTTTGTCTGCTTGATATTTTCCACCATTTTCCTTATGAAGGCGTGGCTGTTGTTCTCATTCTTGGCCATGATGATCTCCAGGACGAACCACAGAGCCCTAATAAGGAAGGGGGAGGTTTGACATCAGCATATACAGGACTTTGGATTCCCACCATAACACTGTAGCATTTTCCTTTTAAGTTCTTGGACATAGACCTTAAACTGCAGATGCAATTTATGAGTAATGGCAACAACAACAGTAGTAATAGCACAGAGTATTCTCTGGGGGGGGCAACGAAGTTGATATTATTCAGTGACTCCTGTTTTTACAGTCAACACAGCTGCGTGTCCCCCCCAAAAATATGACTCTATAAAATAAACACCAGGTTGTAATATTCCACTTTGATCTAAGAGTTTCATTTAATTTATAAAATGTGTATTTCTCATTTTTTTTTTTTTAAAGTATTATTTCATCATCTGAGATATCAGCCACCTACTTACTCTTTAATTTCTTTGAGCTGCTCGATGTCCTGTAATTTGACGTAGTCTGGGTCATGTGCCAGCAGGTGGATGGTGTAGGGCACCACGTACTCCGGCAGCAGAGAGAACAGCTTGTCTGTTGGCGCACACGCAAGGTAAATATTATACCAACGTTACCTCATCACAACAGTGATAATGAGTACTGCCATGTGCACTGAGGTGCACTATAAGGAACGCAAAACATGTCATTAATTTCTTTCTTTAAGTTCTGGTCCGGTTGATCACTGTCCAACACTTTTTAATGGAGATAATGAACTGACAAACTACACAGAGTTTGATGCAAGCACAGTGGATTTAACAGCTTTTGACCTATTAATTAGGAAAAAATACCTGCGCTGACGTGCTTCTATACCTTAAATACAGATCAATAAGATCGCTTCCTTTATAGATTTCACGATCAGCAGATGGATTTATTAGTAGTTTAGCTTTTGAAATCATGTTAAAATCCCATATCTGCTATCATAAAATCCTGTGGTTAGTTTGTTTGCTTTCACACCACAAATGAACCGCACCAGAGTCCGCTTGGTTGTTTGGTTCGCACCGGGGTTCCATTGACAGCTTTCAGCCCAAACGAACCGTACTAACCGGGCAAACGGACCTGACTTTGTTTTAACTGACCCAAACAGATAAGGTATGAAAGCACTCTAAATTTTCTCTTTACAGTCATATCACTTATTTTTTATCCCTACCTCTCAAGTTCTCTGGTTTTAGATTTATACAGTAGAAGTTACACATTAAATAATGGAGGACTTGTTTTATGCTATAGACTTTTTGTAGCTGCTTTTAAGTACGAATAAAAACAATTGTCTGATTTCATTTTGATTGTTTCTTTACCACTGATGGCGGCGTGCTGTTTGAGGTACTCTCGGCGTATGTTGACGTTTTTCACCAGGCACTGGCGAGCGTGAGCCCTCCTCTCCTTGACAGGGTCCTTGGCACACAAAGCGAACACTGCCATGTACTCCAGAGGCAGACGGAGGCGGCACAGGCCCCGGTGGAGCTTCTGGGAATAACACTGTCGCACCTGGTAGCACTCATCCTGGAGAGCAAAGAGACAGACGCACGGAAAACAGTGACAATGATTAGGACGAGAAGACACATTGTGAAATGAAATATTGGGAGGGAGCGTAGAGTTGGAGTAACCCTGGGTGTTGGGGGCGAAAATGATACGCATTGGTAGTGCATCATTTCAAAACCAAGAAAACAAAAAATAAGATGCTGAGCCCTGAAACGAGCTTGAGCTTAGCGTGAAAAGAGGAGACTTGTGGCCGATTCTTACGTTGATGACGAGAGCACACAGCTGATACTGCTCCAGCGTGATGATTTCGTGATAGCAGGGCTCTTGTGCCAGCTTCAGCAGGGCGCACGCCGCTGCCAGCCGCAGCCTCGACATGTCTGGTTTGCTGGGGGAAGAGGGGACGGAGCAGAGGAGACAAGAATAAACAAGGATCTCTTTATTTATCTGCAGATGTGTTCGTGATTATAGCACAAAATCCCCCTAGGGTCCACAACACCCATTAAAATCCAGCGCTTCGCTGAAAATTACGATTACAACGTGAAGACAAAGCTTCCTCTGAGCTGCTCAAGAGGCTGACACACACAGGACCTTTGTCTAAGAAAGGAGTACAGGCTTTGTTGTTTACCCCATCCTGCCCTGCTCGGTTAAGTCTCCATCGCTGTGTAGAATAGCAGTCAGCATCCTCAGGGTGGAGTTGCCTGATTTGCTCTGGTTGTTCTTCACTCCTAGTAACCACCGCACCATCAGCTTTATGCCCTGGATCTAAACGGAGGAGGGAGGAAGGTCAGAAATCATTTTGGGGTCAACAAAAGTGCATCACTTCAGTTACAATATTCAGAATGAGGAGAAATGTAATCGTTTACTTGTTAAGATTGTGTTGATTTGATTATTAACATGACAATTCTGTCTCTGAAAGAATTCTTCAGATATTAAAAAAAAAAAAAAGATAAAACACACAGCAGTAGACTGGACAGAGTTTCTAAGAGACACACAAGGGTTCATCGCTGACCTTGGCCAGAGTCTCCGGGGACACTTCTTCATCGGGAACCCAAAGTTTGGTTGTCTTCTTGCCCGGGACCTACAGACAACACAAATAACACTGTAAGATTTAACCCTTTGAACTCTGCAAAAGAAATGGTCCTCCAGTTTCTACATTGGTATTTTTTTTTTATTCTTATTGTGATGTAATTAAGAGTAAGTAAGTAAGTAAGAGTATCTTCAAATGCTTCATATCCCTAAAATCTGAGCTAAAATATTATGTAAGTCAATAAACCACAATAATTGATAAAAGTATTGAAATTCTGTCATAAATGAAAATAAAAAATTGGACATTTTTTTCATCAAATTTGAATAATCACACAAAGAAACATGAACAAAATAAATCTCAACACATATTCCACACATATTATCATTCCCTCCAACATCGCAAATTATAGCACAATTGCAATAACAGTCAAAATAGATACTGTATATACTGTAGATATAGATAGATATTTTTTCAAAAGCGTTCAGCCCTAAAAAATACTGATCCTAGAGCTGTGATGAACAGTTTTCGGGACTTCGGAGCAATCCAGATTCAGGGTTTGTTGAATAAATAAATAATAATAACTATTAAAAACTGGCCTTTATTTTCTTTAGATTTTAGGTCTTAAAACAACGACTCGTGTACCCTGTCATTCATGAGCAGATCCTTCACAATGAAGTTGGCGACTAGAGATTTGAGCGGTGCAGCAAACTGTTCTGGGGCCAGCTGAGCCAGGTGACCCAGGGTGGTCAAAGGAGTGATGAGCTGCTCCAGGTTAGCAGGGTCCAGGCTTTTGTGCAGAGGCTGGAGGAACACAAACACATAACATTTCATTGACTGACTGATCCTGGGTCAGACATGCAGATCTACCGGTGAACAAAAACATGGACGTCACAAGTTATCTGACAAACTGTTCAGGTTCGGGAGGCGTGTTAATCATTCATAGCAGCATTCTGATGCATCAGCGTTTCATTATTTCATTTCTTGATGTACTTGAAAACTCAAGGTGGTTTCTCTTTACATTTTTTTAATATTTCAGGCACATTTATCAATCTAATCTGTTTCTGTGCATAAAATGAAAAAAGTAAAATTCAAATGAAAGAACAAAACAAATGTAAAGGCTTTGCAAAGTGTGTCAAACCAGGCGATACACATCTTTTCTTTTCCTTTTATGTGTAAAACAAGCATAAAACCGGGATTGACTGACCTCGAAGATTTGGGCGAAGTGTGTGTCTCTGTTGGTGAACATGGCGTTGATGCAGTGGATGGCATACTTGGCCTGGCGAGGGGGGCCTCTCTTGGCTTTGGCCTGCAGTACCGGCAGCAAAACACTTGGGGGAGCAGGCAGGAGAACGCCATTACAAACCACAAGTATCGTCATAAGTCAGAAAGAGTTCAGCATGGCCAAACAAAGCCTTATTTAATACCAGAGTGTGACTGCGTACATCCTGCTGTGAGCTACAGAATGAGCGAAAGCATCGATCGGGCAATGAAACGTACGATTTGATGTGAGGGAAACTCTCTTCCATCTTGCTGCCCGTGTTCTTGAAGATCTGCAGCGCGGCCTCTGCGACCTTCTCGTCATCCATCTTCAGACAACCCAACAGAGACTCAAAGGTCTCTGCGGAGTGGAACGACACCGGGTGTGTGAACGACAGCACCTGTGTGGGATGAAAAACAAAAGGGTCAAACAGCTGAATGACGTCTTATGACAATAATAATAATTACTGAAAGCACCATAAATAGTGTTTAATATATTATAAGCATAGTCTAGAATTGGGTGTATCACTGTAGCGACGGCTGCTGCCAGCTGTCTGGCTGGTTTTTTACCTTCAGCAGTTCCAGTCCTGCTCTGATGGCCTCCTCAGTGGGGACGCCCTCCTCGTCATCATCAGCTGTTCCGTCTATAGATTTGTTAACCTGTTTTATCAAAGCACTGATGGATGATGGTAGAGATAAAAGAGAGATATGGAAAAAAGGTCAAATACTGCACAAATGAATCAGATATCACTGTAGTCTTTGTATTAATGTGAAGACTTAAAGTTTTTTTGTTATGGACCTTTCTACACACACACACACACACTCAGTACCTGATGGACTCTGTGTCGATGTGTACGGGAGCGATTCTCTCCAGCAGGAACTTGACCATTTCCAGGAATGGATTGCTGGGCTGTTTGGGGCTGCCGAGCTTTTTAGTGATGTCTCGCTGAAAAGGTGACAAACAAATAATAGTATAACAAGAATAACAGCTTCGCAGCTGCTTGCCTCCACCAAGCAGCCAAGTAGCAGTTTACATCCATGTCTGTCCAAAATGTCATCACTTCGTCATTTTATTCTATTAGACATTTGTGAGAAATTGTGATAATTAGCGGATGAATTCTTCCTCCGTTAGCGGGGTTTTGTGGCCACGGGATTTGAACAGTTTGGATGACTCGCACAGCCCCGGTCTGCAGCAGCGTGGCAGAGAGGAGAAACGTGGGAGCAAGAGCTCTGAATATTAATTATATCAATTTTGAATTCGAAGACATCATCACAGAGTAGTCCATAAGATATGTACCTTTTTTAAAAATAATTTGAAATATTTTTTTCTAATGTACGTTTGCATTTCAGAAAATGTTTCATTTAAAATCCCAAATGTAATATGGCACTTGCATGCAATGTAACATCAAATCAAATCGCGTTGTCACAAATTTATTGTGCCTAGCTCCAGTAGGCAACTAAAAAATAGACAAACAACAACAAAAAGAAAAAATAGAATAACTGTGATATCAAACTGGTATCGAGAATCGTGGAATTTCACTGGTATTGGCATAAACTACTAAATTTCTGGTATTATGACATCCCTAGTGTAGGCCTATGGGAACTGACAAAACGCTTAAAATGTATTATTGTGCCGCCAAAAGGCGCTGTGAAAAAGTTAGTCGCACCAGTGCAACCGATGTAAAAAGTGAGTCTGGAGCCCTGAACTATCAAACGTCTTACAGCCACCGTTCAAGTCTACATGGTCCGAGTATTAGTTCATTCAAAAAGATTGAATGTAAATAGATTGTAAACATTTTAGGTAAAAGACTAACTCACAATATAACGTATTACACTCTAACTTTAAGGGTATCAATCAAAACAAATCCAGTGGAGGGATGACAGCATTTCAATTAGAGGGTCACTACACTTGGACAGAAACTTCAATACTGACCACACAGACTTCAGCTTGCTTGCAGGAGCACGAGGGGCTGACCAAGGTCTCCAACTGATCTCTGATCCGCTCGTCATCATCCAGGACCTGAGCCAGCTTCTTCACAAAGTCCTGAGCCTTGCCCGGGTCTGGCAGGTTCCCTGTAGACACAGAATTAAAAGCTGACGTCTACAAGGAATGCAATTTGAAACGAGGGTGGTTAGGTTGTCCTGTTTCAGCTATTTTGTTCTTTTTTCTTCTACTTCAGCTAAGTGGCTCGACAAGTTGGCGTTTCAAACAACTAGATGTACAGTTTTAATGTGTGAGATCCCTTACTTGTGATCACCATGACTTTGGCGAATACAGCCTTGCTCGATGCTTCAGACTAAAACAAACACATGAACAGAGAGAAATAGTTTAGAAACATGAGACGAGGGTATATTAACCATCAGCTTTTTTTGTAGTGTGCTTCAGTCAGAGTTACCTTGGGTTTTTTGATCAAGTCCAGCAGGTCTTTCACATGGTGTCGCAGCAGATTCTGGCACTTCCACATCTCATTCAAAGCTCTGAGAGGCACAGATGAAGAGGAGTCAAAGGATGGCGATGGAAACAAATGATGAAGAGGAATGGTGGTAGTAGTACAGAGGGAAAATAAAGGGTTTCATCTTGAACATTTCATCCAGAGAGTTCAAAGTTATCTAGACATCAGTATGTGCCTCAAAATCGTCACAATCTTTTCCAAACAACAAAACAAACACGACTTGAAAATGGCAAGTCATGTTTTGCTGATCCTTCATGTGTGAGAAAGACTTACTTGACGGCATTTGTGTCCAGGGTGGCGTACAGGTAGTAAAGACACTTCATCCTCTCAGAAGTTTCCAGGTTGTGAGGAACCATGTACTGGGCAAAGACCCGCTCCACCAGCAACCTGTAAACACGGAGGAAAACGTTTAGATTTAAAATCAAGAATATCCTCGGATACAAACACTGTTTGTTTTTCCTATTTAAGGGTTTGAGCCGAGTCCTGACAGTCATTAAGCTACCATTACATTTGTTTAATAGGATTATCTACAGAAGGGTCTGAAATTAAGGCGGCTCGGGACAAAGTGCCATTGAAGATTTGGGAATGCCCATGAAAAATTAAGTACTAAAAAATACTATTTATAAGCTCCCTGTTGAATTTGATTGAATATTTATGCATGACTAGATTACGGTCCTTCACTGGCCAGTGGCAGTTTCTAACAACCATATCTGAGACTATCTAATTAAACAGACTGATGTGATTGCTCAGCGGTCCTGTCATAATCTCACATTTTAATAAATCTCATAATAAAAAAGGGACATTTTCAGACGCTCTGTGTCCTTAAATTTTGGATAATCAAATGTCAGAGGTTTTAATGGGAGATTCAGCTGAGCATGCAGAAGTACTTCAATGCTGCCCTGCTTAACTTTCATACAGTTACACACTCAGGAGCTGCCCGTTACAATACAGACGTTTCCTGTTGGCAGCTGAGCAGCACCACTGCAGCAGAGTGAGTCAAAGGACAAATGCAAAACTCAGACACTGTTCTTCAGTTACATCTGAGACTAGGGACGGGTATCGTTAGGATTTTATTGATACTGCTACTACTCTTATCGATATTCCTAATTGGTTCTTTTTCATTACTAAATAATTGCTAGATGGAGGAGCTCAGCCCCCGACACAGATAGCAGAGGAGATGCGCGCTGCAGCGTGATAATAAATTACACCAAAATGTTAAAAAAGTACAGATAAAAGAACCGATAACGTCGGAGCTTATCAATACTTCGGTCTTTAATCATTTAGCACTGGTGCTTGTTTTTAACACCGGGTTTCGGTACCAGACTATGATGTTTCGTGGAGTTATGAGTCAGGCTTTTTTCCGGAGGTGCCCACTTTGCCTCAACATGGCTCCTCTACTTAAGCTTGTGACATTTTGCAGAATGACATTCGACAACCCCCCCAGTAAGGCACTGTAGGCTCTCCATGTTGTGCATATTTAAGTGGAGAAACAACAACACACTAGGGATGTCACGGTGAGGAAATTTTCCCAACGGTTAATAAACTCGTGACAACACCGGTGTTACCGATTACACCGGACGTTTTACAAGAAAAGACGGCGCTCAATATGTGTAGAGCGCTTACTTTGATCTTTAACGTTATGGTTATAAGGGAATAGCATTGGGTTTACATCGGAAGTATTGCCATATAGGCGCTTTTGCTTTTCGCTTTGACACCAAATCCTCCGCCATCGTCTCGACCTGTCAACTCTCTGTCGTCCCGTGTGTGAAATCTCACTCCTGCTACTCTGAGCTGAGACTCCGTACGGAGCAGACACTTTCGCTTTCAGATTGTAGCGTCCGTCGTCCGACTATGTATTGATAACACGGCGCTGATAGGCCAAAATTAACTAAATGGGTTTTATTTCTTTAAAAAAAGCTAAACGACGGTGGGGGCGGTGGGCAAGTAATGTAATCGGTGTGTGTCCAAACGCCGTGTAACGCCGTGTAATGCCGTGTAACACCGTGTAACACCGTGTAACACCGACTACCGCGACAAGCCTATAACACACCAAATGTTCCAGGTTAAAGTGAAGCGAGCGACGCTGCAGTGTGCCGTCTGGCTCCTCTAATGCTGTAAAAAAAAAAACACATCCTACATATTTCACTTGCTTATGAAAGCAGCTGTGACTGCTTTACATTATGGAGCCCTGAGGCTTCTGTAGGTGGTGTTTCTTCCTCTATGAGATTTTTCCCTGTACGATTGTCAAACTGCAGTGACAAGTCGTTCCAGTCTAGAGAAAAGCATTCGCTTTTTAGACATCTGAAGGGCTGATTTAAAAGCCTGATTTTACAGTTTGTGTTTGAGACGAGGTGAAAAGTGTTTGGCACGCGCTGTAAAGCATCTCAACGCGATGTTGTTATCTACATTCGGCTGGTTATCCGTGGAACAAGACACATTAATCAAACAAAATTAAGTGCAGAAATTCAAGGTAAACTCACTGCCAATAGCTCAAGGCACACAACGAAAGCTGCGGTTGAGCATATTGACTCAAGGAACTCACTGAGCCTCATCAGCATCTTAAAGGGAACATATTTAAATGCTCTACCTTTTAAACACTTACCCCAAGGTATTAAACGCTTTAATGAAATTCATCAAGGCGTTTGAGCTTCCTACGTTTTTATTATAACTGCCAGGAACACGTGCACACGAACCTGTCATCTATGCTGTTCTGGTAGTAGATATGGAGCAGCTTGTCTTTGATCCAGGAAATCTGTTTCGAGGCCTCCCGCCCTCCCTCTCCCTGCAGCGAGTACTTCCTGTAGATCGATGCCAGCCCCATCATGGCCTCCTTACGCACACGCCACTGAAGGAGGATGGGACAAGACAAAGGAAGAGACATTACCAATTGTGACAACTAGTTAAATGAGAATTTTATGAGAAGCTACAGTGGCTGTAGTCCCCCCAAAAACACAATATTAACACTGATTGTGATAGGAAAGTTTCTCAATAAGAAAATTAGAAACTTTGATATACAGTCGATAAGCTACATAGTCACAGAAACAACGCAAAACGGATAGCTTTCTTTCCAAAACGGGCTGATTTAGGTAAACACACCACATGTTTTGGTATCAAAAGTCAGAGTGTTAGAGCAGTGGTTTTCAAAGTGGGGTCCAGGGACCCCCACGGGTCCTTGAGGGGTTTCCAGGGGGTCCCCGGCAAAAAGGGGAATAATGTATTTTCACTATTTCCATCCATAAGTAACACAGTGACAGAATGTATGACTATTTAGGTCATGGGAACCACCGAGTTAGGGGGAAGAGACAAGTGCTAATTCAGAGGAAACTTCACAGGTCGGAGCAGGAAGCAGCAACAGCAAACTTAAACATCGAGAGCTGTTGCGGATAACAAGGTGTGTGGAGACATTTTGGCTACTTAAAGACCCGTTTGGCCACAAAGTGGATGAGGCAGTCCAAAATGCGGCTAGGCTAATGCTACTTAAAGACCCACACAAAACAGATAGGTGATGTATAATGTTATCTAACCAAAAACATTTGCCAACAAAGACGGGAAATACTCCAAACTGCGTGCATCACCATCTAATAAAGCAGAGAGTCAGAGTTAAAGTGGTTTCACCCTCACCAGCAATTAGACCCGTCCCCTGCAATGAGCTGCAAGGCTCTAAGAGAGGCATCTCAGCAACAAACCATAACATGTATGTAAGTATGTGCTTCCCCTCACGTTAATAGACCCATCACACACAGGGTTCCTGCAGCTTAAGGCAAGTTAGATTGAAGACTTTTTGAGACTGTTTTAAATGCCACTCGGAATGAACTTTACAATAACCGAGTAGGGGACAATTTCACTTGCCCTGCTGTTGATGTGAGATGTTTCTCACACTGCATGTGGGATCCACTCCCTTGATTCCCATCGTGCAGAGTTTGAAACACTTCCTGCACAAAATACACCGTGCCTATCCTTATCTGCATGACGTTAATGCGAGAGACATTCGGTAAATTATTCAAAAAAAATAGATGTAACCAATTATTTCGAAAATTTAAATTGCAAAAAGATTCATACAATCCTATTTGTCTTAGCATTTTTATGACTTTTGAAAGATTTATTTAAGACATTTTCATACCAATTTAGGCCTTATTTTTTTTGATGATGAATTCAATGCCTTTTAAGACTTTTTAAGCTTTATAATAGCAAAAATCATGGTTCTGACAGGCACCACTGAAAATGAGGGACTTTAACATTTCACACTGGGGAGATTCATAAGGATTTAGAATGACCAGTTTGAAGGTTTTTGTTCATTTTTGTATAAATAAATAATTATAACTAGATTTTTCTGTTCGCAGCTCATACAATTGTCATTGCTCAGGTTTTGAATCTACTACTAGGGAATCTTTAAGCTCAACAGAAATAGTAACTTCATTTGTATTGAGATGAATTGACTGAAGAACGTTTCTTGCCATATCGTCGAGGCCGACATACAAAACACTGACAAACAATATGAGAACATACTGACGTAAGTCCAAACATATACAAAAGTTGTCCACTTACTCTTTTGTCCAAAGTCCTCTCCTTTACAAAATTGAGCAGTGCATCATTCACTAGAGACAAGTCTTTCTTGGCAGCAGTTACTATAGAGACGATGACATCATGGCGGATGGCCTCCTCTGGGTCATGTGATCTTACCCTCAAGAATTCTGGGAAAGAAAACAGGAACAAATGAAGGGGATGTCACTGCCACCTCTAACACAGAAAAAAAATTATCTGGCAATTGCTTCACATTTCTTATAAATTACACACTTGAAAGGAACAATAAGCTTGTAACATATCATTTGTGTTGTGGTATCGCATCATCATAGTGGCAAAATAACACTGATCACAATGAGCAGGTTTCCAAAAAAATGTATCTGCTTAGAGGTCAATGCACTTCAGCTGATTTACCTGTGAGGTCTTTGGCCAGGTCTGGGTGGTTCATGAGACAATGACTGGCGAACTTAACACACTCCAGTCTGATAGGCACGTGGATGTCATTAAACCTGTTGGGGAAAGAAATGCATTTTAATATCAGCAACTCCACGAGGTAAAAACATAAATAACCCAGCAGGTACAGTAACTTATGTATGATGTGGAACAAACGGTGTTCATTTTAGTCAACAACAAATAATGTAACAATACAAAGCAAAGGTGGATACGATTGTTTTTTACTAGCCAAGAGCTATCACTGTCGCCTCACCGCTTTGACCGATGCTCGCTCGCGTCCACGTAGTGCGAGCACAACCAACAGGACGCTGACTGTCGTCTCAACGGCCACAGGTGTCACTGTTAACTGTTAGCTATTTCTGATTCCTACATAATAGCCCCTTTAAGGATCTGTGGATGCTATAGCCACATCGCTGTAACCCACCTGCCCAGGTAACACTGCCAGAGTGGTTTGTTCTGTGCGGCCAACTCAGAGTCCTTGGCTCCAAACATCTTAGCCAGCAGCTTCACCACCTGCAGCCTCTCGTCATTATCATTACTCTGCAGAGACAGAGCGAAGGAGGGAGACAGAGAGAGAGAGATGATGATGCACAGAGTTTGGCTGTGTCGAATGGACAGACACGCCAAGTCATTTACATTGACTACATTGGCAACATTAGCACTTCAATAACACAAAGGCAGCAGTTTCTTTAGTATCAATCTTGTTTTAGAATGAGCATCGAAGAAGAGGAAACAGCAGAGACAATGAGAAGTAAAGACGAAGGAAGACAAGAGGTGGGAAGGAGAGAGACGGTGAGAGAAGAAAAGCAGTGGGGAGAGATAACGATGGAAAAAGTGAGAAAGGTGAGACAATGAATGAGCGAGCGTGAGAGAGAGAGAGACAGAGGGAGAGTGTGTAGTCTGTGGGGGAGAGATTTTTATCGCAGCTATTATTTTGAGGAGACGGCAGTGATCTACACTCCCTCTGAACAGTTAATGAGCGTTATCCATCAGCAGGAGGCCTTTATGAGACACTGCAGAGGCAACATTATGCTGACTGCTCGATCTTTCTAATACGAATCAACAAAACCTGCAGAGAAAGTGAAAATGTGCAGTTCTGTGGGTAATAGGTTAGAGAATTCGGGTTTTGTGTGGATAAACTCATAATATCAATATTAACCCAAGCATTGCTGCTACTTCCATCACTATAACTCACAAAAAAAAAATCTAATAATAATGCCATTTATCTGTCAAATGTCCTAATAAAGTGCAGTAAGGTGTATTGCACACAACAATTACATCAACAACATGATATGACAAATGTAAGACGCTCCATTTAGGCACACTCAGCAAAACAACAAACAGCTATGAACATTAAAAGTCTGAAAATCCACACACAGTTTGGTGCCTCAGTGTTTAACTGAAAAGAGTGTTTTACTGTACCTTGAGCTTAAACTCGAGCTGCGGCAGCACTGAGAGCAGAAGGTGGCTGTCTATGTTGTAAAGCTCCAAGATGAGGTCAAAGACGTGTTCGGACAGATCGCTGACCGAGGTCTTTCCCAGCATCAGCACCTGGTTGAAGAACTGATGAAGAGGACAGAGAGGGAGGAATAACGGTTACTGATGATGACACATCCAAAGAGATCCTACATGGTGCTGCAGCTCACGCTGTGACTTTTCTCTGACATACGGCTCCTTTTTCAAGGCTCTTCTTGAGGATCTGCATATATCTCTGCATGAAACAGGTGTAGACGCAGACGCTCAGATTACATTAGCTGTCAGGAGAATGTGCAACAAAGACTACAAGGTGATTTATTCACATTGTGATCTTTGCGAAGTTCTCATTTCTTGCTTCTCCTCTATGGTGAGGTCAAAGGTCAGGTACAGAACAGCATCCCTGGAGCCGTTTAGGGATTCAGTGTTTTATGCAAGCAGTCTCTCCCTTTGTTTTACATCTAGTTGTGGGACTATTCCACCATATTCCAGTAGCCTCACTTAATTCTGAATTTACGACACTGAAGCTGCATGTAGTATACAAGGTGAGCCTCGGCACAAATATTTGGATGCATCAAGTGTTTTATGTTCAACAGCTGATTTTAATGTCCAACCTCTTGCAGTGCCAAGACATTTCTAGCATGGCTGGCCCTGTTTCAAATTTGCTAGAAATGCTAGTATCATGCTCTACTCATTAGGCTATGTGAGACAAACTTTGACGCTACAATATGCAGTGTTTCACCAACGAGTGTTACAGCTAGGGCTGTACCAAACGTGATTGTTCTTTATATTTGAAGCTTCTATTGAGGTTTTTGAATGAAGCTTTGAATGTCGAATGTATTTGTTATTTATTTATCTATCTATTCATCTCATTCCATTCTAATAACCCATATCTCATTCCTCTCTCTTAACATTTGTGCAATACTCTTGGAGATACTGTCACTTACTCTTTCACACAACCGACAACGACTATTGTTTTTATTGCCGAGCTGATCCGTTCCCTCATCCTACACATTTCTTTGCACCGTTGACAAATAAAACGTGTGTCATATGTTATAATGTCATCACTCTCATTTTCTTTTCTTTTTTTAATCCTCAAACAAAATCCTCAATTTGAATAAAGTGATTCATCGGATTAAATAAATTAGCCTTTTTATTATGTAACTCATCAGTTTCAGCAACATAAATACATGTAGGTGCGGACTGAGTGCAATAGCACTAGCTGTGTATGTCAGTTTGAGAGAGAGGGAGAAGAGAAGGTGGAGGCTGGACGATTACAACACAATGTTTCTGCGAGTTATTAATAACTTACTCTGAATGCTACTTTGTCACCCGAACCTGGGATATTTTCTAGTAAGCTTACCCAAACCCCACCCCATCACTATTACGCAGCCACCACTGGAATAATATTAGTGTAGCCTGATCTTTATCTGCAACTGTGGAGAAATACCCGGTTTAAACAATAGACACGCAAATAAAAAAAAAAGCTGTGCAGCATTTGAGCGTTGATTTAGAATGACGTTATTACTGAAGCTTCGAACTATTTGGTACAGCCCTAGTTACAGCTCTGACAAGTATCATCTCTGAATTGTATGACTATTACAGGATGTACATAACTGCAAGGTGTCCGGTGTTAAAAAATCCATCCAGCCGTATAAAAGTGTGAAGACAAAAAAACAACAACGAGTGTGTCAATCTTACATTGGTGATGTAAGGCTCAATAGCCTGAGCAGTCCTCTTCAGCAGAGCTTTGGCCAGGTCATACGCTTGTTTATTCAAATTCTAAACAGACAGAGAAACAATTGGTGAATAAAACAGCAGCTCAGAGAACATGTTCAGACAGATGACAAAAACTACATGCACAAAATAAGGGTGTAGTCCATCATTTCTTGTTTTTCACTGAGCAGAATCCCATCAGTATGCTTGTACCCGGCACAGACGTCCACAGATGTTTGTGCACAAACTCTTAAGCTGCTTTACCTCTTCTCACCTGCAGGGGTCTCATTGAATTACAGGGTATGGAAAACTATATACTGGCAACTCACTTCAGACAGTCAGTTACTGAGCCGTCTCTACTTGCATCGACATTCGTGGTGTGATTATGTGTGTGTGTGTGTACATGAATGTGTGTAGCTTTTTGTGTAATCGTGCCCGTTGTTTGCACGTGCATCTATACGTCGTGCACATACCTTGTGTGCCGGCACCAGGTTGACCAACACGGTGTCCAACAGCTCCTGCGAAACAGTGTCTCCCTCGCAGATGATGGAGCTCATCAGGTCCACCATATGCATGTGCACCTTCTGGTTGTGGCCGTTGCTAGGGAAACAAGGCAAGGGGGGGGGGGGGGGGTCAAAAGTCAAGGAAGCATCACTGCATGACTTCAAATATGATATTCCACACTGGTTCCTGTTGAGGCAGCAGCTTAAAATTGACTGGATTTAATCAAAATGTCAGATATCAGTGCAGGCATTTTTTATAGGCTTCGTGTTTTTCACTTGCTGAATCTCTCGTCTCGAAAACAAAACTGTCCTCACGTAAACAGACTGCGATGCACCGATCGCACAGAGGGTGGGTGTACTTGCTCATAATGATCTGCATTACAGCGGGAGGTAACGCTTATTACCTAGATTTGTATCTCAGCGAACTGCCGTCCTCAACGCTGCCAGGCGCTACTAGTCTCATTACCTCCCATTCACTGACAGTGTCACTTACACACAAACACGAGGGCTGCATTCCCCTACACCTTCTAGCTCACTGAAAACATTTCAAGCAGAGCTCTTCCTATATTATAAAAAAAAAAAAGCATTGTGCTGGCACAACCTTGACACACTCACACAAACACAATTTTTGTTCCAGTGGCAAAGAGCCAAATTCTGCACTGCAGAATTCAGCCCTCAAGGTTGTGTTGAGCAGAGTGAAATTGAGAGCGGGGTTAGCAGGAAAGAGAGGAGAGGAGAGGAGAGGAGGGCAATCAAAGAGAAACAACCGGACTGCTCCTGCGCTGTTTCACCATGTTGCAGTGGAGACAGATTGAGGTGTTTAGAGGGCTCATTTCTAACATTAAGGACTGCCGCAGCCAAAGAAAGGAGGAGAAAAATAAACACATACACACAATACGGCACAACAAATATGGACAAATATTTAACAGTGACACTGAAGTGGGCTTTGATAAAAACTTACTTGATGACCTGGAAGAGCGTTCTGTAAAGCTGGGTGAATATCTCATTGCTGTCTTCAAGCTCAAAGCAAATATTGTAGGACTTCACCCATGCTATGTTCTGAACAAAGAGAGGAGGCAGGACGTTAGTGACAATACAATTTACATAAAAAATTGAAACTAGGATGAAGGGCCGGGGCAATATATCAATATTATATCGACATCGTGATAGGACACTAGACATTGTCTTAGATTTTGGATATCGTAATATGGCACAAGTGTCTTTGTCTTGTTTTAAAGGCTGCATTACAGTAAAGTTATGTAATTTTCTGAACTTACCAGACTGTTCTAGCTGTCCTATTATTTGCTTTTACCTACTTAGTCATTATATCCACATTACTGATGATCATTTATCAAAAATCTCATTGTGTAAATACTTTGTAAAGGCACCAGCTGTCAACCCTACAATATCGTCGCAAAATTCATATTGAGGTATTTGGTAAAAAACATATTGTGATATTTGATTTTCTCCAAATCGCCCAGCCCTACAAGGAAGGTGAAAGAAGAATGCGGTTACCAAATTCAACTCATTTAGCTCTTTAAACCTGCAATAGCTGACTTTTTGGACACATTTTGAACTTTTTAGCAAACAGTTGCTCATTTACACATCCACCACTTACAGAACAAAATTAACAATCATTTGGAGTCGTGTTTGTGGCCACCTGATGAATGTAAGTGCAACATTCATCATCTTTTAGCTCTGTTTTTGGTCTCTACCAACTCCTGAGGGAAACATCTCTCTAAGCTGCTAAATGCTCCAATATGTTCACCAGCCAGTCGCCGACTGTGTCTGTCTGCTGTTTGGTGCCGAGCAGGTGTTCAGTGGATTACAGCCTTTTCCTTGAAAACAGCTGCAACAACGCTGAGATCAGAGTGAATCAAAACCGTAAAGTCGCAGCCGGACGGCTAAACAATGAGCTGAAGCTCACTCGGGCGATGATTCTCTGTAGTTTCATCGCTATGAGTGACGCCTTTGTTAGCATTCATTGTGCCGTCTGCTTTCAGAGAGCATAACGTTATCTGGTTTTGTTTTGAGATTAGTTGCGGTTTCCATTGAACAACTTCATCTTATATACACCTTCATGGCTACTGAAGCTAACAATTTGGATTTCACTGCTGTTGCATGAAGCGAAAAGCTATTAACATCATTAAAACTGTGACTCTCACAATTGCTTCCGATTGTCCAACTATGCCCCGTTTATATCACAGGCTGTTTAATCACAATCTTAATTATAATCAAAACATATTTACTTCCAATTAGACTCAACTTGTCCTTTGATTTCACCGGGGGCAAACTCCCATAAATGAAAAACACTTTGAAAGCAAATTGAAACGCACAATTAAGAACGAAAAGCAAACTGAACCATTAATGAAGAACATCAGAGGAACATGTTCTTCAAAAAGCATCCTAAAAATACTGAGGGATTTTTTTGGAAGGCATACAACATTTATTATTATCTATTTTAAGGAGTTCTGACGGAGAGTCTGCTGCAGCCTGAAGGAGAAGAAAAACCAACCTGCCAGATCGCTGCAGATATAGAAAACCATGTTTCCTATAAGAGAGTGCATGTAACTCTGTCACCGCTGCTTCCTCCTCTATGTCTCTACACTCGCCCTCAACATCATTTATTTAATACGATATGGTTACATATGATCTTGAATACAAATGTATTCAGAAGACCAGAGGTCAAATACCATACAATTCAACCAGCAAAATAAAAGTACAAAAAGAGCTTTTCTCCTTCCTGCCTGATATACAGTGGATTACTTCTAATACAAGAGAACAAATAATATTCATCAAACAGTGCAAGTGAGTTTGTTGACAGTGACAAAAGCAAAAGCAGAGGAATGTTTACATGGCAAAGTAACCTGCTACAAATTGCATCCAACCCAAAACCAGATGGCTTCATACAGAGAGGTATTTCATAAAGATTTGCCAGTTAAGCCAGGCTTACTTACAACAAGAAAGTCTGTTTTCATAAAGGAGCTAGAAGGATAAGTCTGGCGTAAGTTACCATGGAAATTTATCCTCAACATTTCATGGCTTAGCTTCATCCTTACAGATCCGCTACAGACATAAAATACTCTGCTCGGAATAATATATTTTTCCACAATAATGTTCAATTCCCCCATATACATTTTTTTAAATACTTAATAAACTGATTAAGAAGGCCGGCTCCGTAATTGGCTGCAAACCTGACACTTTTGAAGTTGTGGTGGAGAGGATGACGCTTAAACTGTTATCCATCATGGATGATCGTGACCACCCTCTCCCTCACCTACTGGACAGACAGCGGAGCTCTTTCTCTAAACAGACTGATTCAGCTTTCGCTGTCACAAGGACCGATACAGGAAATCGTTCCTGCCCAAAGCAATAACCCTCTACAACACCTCACCTCTGTCTAACAGAGAAACCTCAGCTTTATAGCTTCTGTCTCAACCAGACTGTTTTAGTCCTGTAATAATCTTGCAAATGTCGAGTTTGCACATCGGTTTACTAACTCATTTCATTTTTATTTTAAAACAAAAATTGTAACTTGCACACTTTGCTAATGTATATAGTATGTTATTGTTATTCTATATTTATATTTTCTAAGGTAGTTGTAGTAGTCTGGTATATTTATAGTGTATTCTAATATATTCCTTATATTATGTATACTAAAGATATCTATCTCTAGTGTTATATATAAGCGGATGATTATTATAACTGAATTTTTGTTGTTGTCTAACCTTCTAATTGACATTTGTATACTTATTACATGAATACAAAGTAATGAAAAGGACCGCTTCGCTAAATACTGTCTCGCTTCTTCTGTCTTTTCCCTCACCGAGGACGAGGTATTGCCGTTTTTGACCAGCTCTGCAGCGCGAGCGTGCATGCAGACGATCGCTCGCTCACCCGGTAGGGGCGCGGAGGGAGACGGGCGCCGGTCTGCATGTATGTTGCAGAGCCGGTTGAGGGTCGGAAAAAGCAAGCAATCCGCTTGACGAGGGCGCTTTCCCCGTGCGCATTCGTTTTTCATTCAGATGTGACTTTCTTTTTCCCCGTCATGATATCAATGTGCACGCAGCATCAGCCTCAGGTATCCAGCTGGAAAGCAGACGGTTCGCGAGGCAAAGTAAGATAATAATGTAGTTAAAAAAATCACTGTGACCGTGATCATTATAAGAGGTTTCCACTGTATTTACTGTGTATTTACTGTTCCTGTACATTGCCTGGATAACCTACTGCTGTAACACAAGAGTTTCCCAATTTGGGATCAATAAAGTACATAAAGCCAAACCCAATTACATTCAAAGAGGGATTCTAAAGGATTCAGATTCAATGCTGGATTCGAATTTGATAAAATACGATCAAACCCCAACCCTACCACTGATCCACACACACACCATCACGTACCTCAAGCAGGTAGAAGTATCTGTTGAACTGAGCACTTTTAGTGTCCTCCAGTCCTTTGAGCTGTCTTGTGATGAACATGAAAATGTCCTGAAGACAAGAAAGAAAAACACACAGTGAATTCTCCACACACACAGATGTCGTCATTATGACTTACAGTATTTACTATTATTGCTGATTTGTGCCTGTCTAACAAACTGCTTGTGTTTAGAAGCTCAATTAAAAAAAAGGTGCAAGTGGTGTCAAGTCACCAGCCAAGTGCTGCGCAAATTTCAGGCCAACTTCCCAAAAGTTGGCAAATGAAAATACCAATCAATTTGTCAGTGTTAAGTGAATACTTCAGAGAAGATGCAACAGGGTTATGTAATTAAAACGGTGAGTAATCCCATTGGAGTGGAGTGATGAAATTTGAAAGTATTTTTTTTTTTTTTTGCCTGAGCATAATCTTCAGCGCCGTACCTTGAGTTTATCTGGGGAGGTGTAGGGCGCCTCTGGGGCGTAAATCCTGAATATATCTGCCAGACAGCAGGCCACCAGCAGACGCACGTCCTTGTCTGGGTGTTTGAGGAAGAAGTCTGAGGCCAGGTGGAGGGCCAGGTTCAGGTACAGCTCCTTCTCTTCCTCAGAGTCCTGGTCCATGTCCATGAAGGTCTTCACGACCATCTGGAAGAGGGGTGGGGGGGGGAGTGAGCCTGAGGTCAGTGGCTGGGTTGACTAAATAGATAGGTGAGTTTTCAACTAACTCAAGTGTGCAATCAATCCAAGACAATGAGGTTTAAAGGGATGGTTTGGGTGGTTTTGAAGTGGAGTTGTATGAGAAAGCTATCCATAAAGTCCCTCCGTAGCATTCAATTTATTCAGTTACAACAAGAAACGTAAAAAAATCTAACTTCAAGTAATAAATATTTCAATAATACATCAGTGATAATTAATAGATTCATTCTGGCAAATTACACATAGGTTACAAAATGTAAAACTTTTAAAATCTTAACATAAAACATATACAGTATATTACAACTAATTACGTTCACGAACACTTAAATGATAGCATTGTGCCTTCAGTAATGTGACAATATTATATTAAGAAGCCAGACAAATTCCCCCGGATCTGTGCGACCACACAGTAAACAGAGGAGACGCGGCTGCAGCGGACACTAACCTTGAGCCTGCGAACCATTTCCTCTTTGGAGATTTTGTCAGAGATCTCCTTGACCCCCGGGGGGTAGGTCACCTTCCCATCTGTGACTCGAGCTTTAGAGTGAGCCATTCTCTTTAGCTCTTCACTGCCTGAGGAAAAGAGAACATTTTTAATAAATTAGAGGAGAGCCAGAAAGAAGGTGAGACAGAGAACGACAGAGAAAGATCGACTAAAAACCCTAAAACCTTAAAGAATTGCTGAACCTCAACCAAAAAAAAAAAGAAGCAAGTAAAGGCACATTGTTAACTATTTGAAACCCAAGGCAAATCTTTTTAATACTTCAAAGCTTGGAAAGAAGTCTGCAATAGAGACTTCTGAAATATTCAGCGAGGTATTCACGGCACAGAGTAATGGCTTTCTACAAGCTGAATCAGGGATGAAATTGCTGCATTCAGGGAGCAGACTGACTTCTCACTGCCGCTACCCTTGTGCTCCACATTTTCATTACCACGGCCACTAGTTCGTCAAGCATTACACCCAATTCATGTTTAGACACTCACGTGACGCAAAATGTGCTTAGACTTTCAATTTAGTGCACCGCTCATGGTCAGATCAGCCACGCTGCACTTTACGCTGCTCTTTGGCAACGCTACTGAACTGACCTGTCCAACCTTGCCACTACTTTTGTCCATTAAAGATATTAAAAAGGCAGAAATGTGTCCACCCGGGAATATGACTTCACTTTGCCTCCTTTATCTTACTTACGTCAGACAAACTAAAGCCTGACTCATAGTTCATAAATATACAAAATGCAGCGTGGTGAACTGGGCGTGCAATGATTAAAAAAAAAAGTGTGATTTGATACTTTATAGTGGGGTTAATAAAATAGCTCAAGCATTTAATACAGGAGTGAATTAATTACAGCAGCAAGGCTAGAAGTCAAGAACTCCCCAGGAGTTTTGAGTATAACAGAGGAAAGTAAGCTTGCTCAACAGAGTCTGATTTTTTGAGATCAATAAATTAGAAGATTACAATGTCAAAAATTGCCTCAGTCACAGCCTCAGAAATAGCGCCATGAATCAAAACAATGCTTTCCTCCAGCCTCATGTCTTTGTCTCTTTTCTCTAGTTTCTGTAACTATTTACGTCACAGTTTACAGGACTCAAATCTGACCATGTAGCCATTATTATCAACCTTACTCTTGACTGAAAATAACCATTTTATCCATGTCGTAATAATTCACAATGTAAAGTTGTAAAATAAAGGTGTTTTGTGGGGTGAAAAGTTCCGACTAACCCGTCAACATCACAAATGAATGTGCAAATCAATTCAAGTGACGAAGAAACCGACGAACCATCCGAACGAAAAACAAAAAGGAAATCTGTGAAGTCTCGGGAGGCGAAGTGTCCCGGTATCTTTGAAAATTATAACCGAATTAAAATTATACTGCAAAGCGGATCTGATTTGGTGCAACTGACACACGACAGGACGGATCAGGCATGCAGGAGGTAAATGATGCTAGCTAGCCTCCTGGACTCGGTGTTTGAGAATCTAACTCACTAAACAACATGTTTTTTTTTGTTGTTGATGACATTATGTTGTTTTTGCGATGTTGGTCTGTTAGCTGTCAGATTTCCAATCGGCCTGCTGTGCTATCGTTAACCTGACGGTGCCGTCATCTCACACAGATGCATCATCACGGCAGCTCTGTTAAACAAATAGTCAATTTAATATTTCTCTCAAATTGGGCAGAAAATAAAAATTTGAAAGGGAGCGAACGGATGAACAAGCAACCAGGAGTTGCTGGATTCATGTTTGAGGGATGTGTGAAGAACATGACAACAGCTACACTACTGGTATTTGGTATACAAGGAACTGAGGGTGGACCCGTTAACTGAGAACACTTAGATTCAAATTCTGTATCAGATAAAACACAAACTACAACATTTTTTGTTCGGTTACTGTAATAAAGCTTTTATGTCACATCTTCATTATTAAGCTGACGTATAACTGCATAATATTTTAATTACTCAAAATAAATGGGAAACGGAATGATTATGCTGCACATCAAGATTTTTTTGTGAGTCATAAACAGAAACCACGTTGTAAAAGTGTCAAACACTGAGCAACTGTAATGTGACATGTGCTGCGGGTATTTCACACAGGAAACTGGTTAGCTAAAGTGTTAAGCATCAAACTCCCCAAAACTGAGCTTGCACGTTGATGAAGGTGTATCACACAGAAAAACTGTTTGAGCATGAGCTGTTTACAATCAGGGATTTGGACGCTTCTTGTTGGGGAAACATGAGGAAAGAATGTGTTTATACAACTGAAAGTTAAAAACAGCCCCCAACATATTCCAACCTCATGGTCTTTATTGGGTTGTAGAGTTTTTTTTTATACAGATATTTGCGTACCTTGCCTCTCCCTTTTCCAGACTGTTAACCAGAATGATTCATTTCTGTCCTAATTTAATGAGTTTGAGAGTTCCAGTTTCTTCTCTTAAAAAAACATGTTATGGGAAAAAAAGCTAATTGTAAACTCAGTAACTCAGTGTTATTTTTAGAGTATGTGCCAATTACACAGCTTCAGTTGTGTATTTATAGCACCACTTGTTGAAAGTTTGATTTTGATGCATTAGTTCACATTGAACAGAAAACAAACTGGAAATCTGCTTAAGTTGTTGCCCTGTCAAAAAGTCCACAGAGATACACCAGTTAGCCTTGTTGATTAATCAATTGACAAGTTAATCAGAAACTATTACTAGTCAAGACAGTCAAGACAAATGAAAAGACAGATATTAGACATTGTCTGTAGTTCACAATGCAAAGACAGAACTTGCCACAAGGGAAATTCTGTCAACCTTTTTGTCCCGTTATCTGCCATGATGCCTACTTTCACTGGTAAAGTACCCGAATTGCCTGAAATGTGATATATCCACCAGTATCTGTGGCATCTGGACATAAAAGTGTGTTTTCCTGCTGTGCTCCAATATCTCATTCCACAACAACCACCTCTCCCAGAGGACTCAGCAGAACAAGCTTACACTACCTTTCAAATAAAAACAAATCACTGTATATATAGGCTACTGTTACTAAAAGCTTTACTCGAATGGACAGATAACTTTTCTTCTGTAACTACTAGGGGTGTATCGATACGTCGATATGGACCGATGTATCGATTCAATGATCAACGATCCAATATCACCGATGCAAAGTGAAAACATCGATACATATCATCTTTAAGATGCTCCTTTATTTTGCAATTCCCATGGCACATCTGTTTCACCATTTCCATTCAAGCGCACCTCTTTCCTAAACATTCAAACAGTGCTTAAACATGAGAAATGTGGCACTTTATAGTGAACAACAGGAGGTCTATTTTTATTCTTTCTATTAAAAAGAATAGTTTTTCATTTAAATATCTAGAAAAGCCCAGTAATAAAATTGTCAAATCATATTTTAGTTGTTTTTTGTGAGTTGATATAAATGTAACTAATTGTGTCAAATGGCCAGATGATATCGTCTCATATCGATCGCAGGCCCCTGAATTGAAATCGTATCGTGGCAGACTTTGCGATATCGGCGAATGTCTTATCGTTGTCCAGAGAATCTACCGGTATATAATATGGTAGCGTGATGAAACATGTGATTTACACCCCTAGTAACTACTGTTCTTGTTTGTGACCTCTCACAAATTACATTGCCTTTATCACTGAAGGAGAATTGATTATTATGAAGCTGGTTCAGTGGGTCTGCAGTCTGACGAAAGTGCTTGCAGGGTTTGATTTAGAGGCCAGACCGCAATACTGAGTTTTGAATAACAACCAAACAATTTTCTGCAGCTGTACTTGAGCTCTTATAAGCACGCACACACACACAGAGAAATGCAAGCAGGGCCTAACAGACACATACTGGACACTGGCAGACTGCCAAATTGTTCGATCCTGACCTTCTTTTCCACCCCACAGCTGCTGCCAAATTTGAGTCCATCTCTCTCTTGGTCTACCACGCACACACACACACACACAGCTCTGGCAGCCAATCAGAGTACAGTATTTCTCGACCCGGGGGGTCTGTCTGGGTACCGTCCACCAGGGGATATTTCACTTTGAATAAAAAGCAGCAGTAAATAATCACACACAGGCAACACTAAACCTCTTGAACATGGGCTACTGTCAACTGAGTGTTGGTTTATCACAGTAAAACACATTTATCCCGTCACTGAGGGTTTTCTATCTGTCTGCTGCTTCTACTCTTCCCCACTTTACCCCTCTGAAACAGCTGCCAGCAGAAATATGACGACTCAGAGCAGCTCTCTTCACCTAATCCTGAACCTTGACACTGACATCCTTTGTTTTAACACCGTGAGCGATCACAGGGAAGACAGCGACTGTCCGCAAACAGAGGGAGAACTGGACACCAGCTGGTTACAAGGGTGAACTCAACGGCCTCCACATGGGCACTCACACACAAACACAAAGTGATGGAAACCGGTGTTACACCAAAATCTGTGACCACCAAAATCTGTGATCGCTCTTGTAAGAAAATGTGACCCCACTGTACCTATCTTTTACTTTTCTTTTAGAGTTTTGTAAATATATCTTTAAATTATAAGTATCAAAATACATTTATGTTTGTTAACAATATATTTTTGTGGGTTTTCTATCACATATTTGCCCCATTTATTACACAGGTACAGTGGGGTCACGTTGCTGGTAGGGCTGCACAATTAATCGAATAATAATCACGCAAAATTCTGGCTTCCCACAATTAAATGAACACGATCGCCTGCAATAGACGTTACAAATGTGTGCTCCGCTCATAGAAAACGCTGCTGCATGTCAAATCAAGCACTTCCTAAACTAACAGCCAGTGGGGGGCGATCGGGATGTTTTGGCTTCACATTTGGGGAGCGGTCGCGCCGTCTTATTTTGATGCAAATATTTGTTAACTAGCAGGAATGTAGCACAATGTGAAATTGAAAGCAGTGCTCTGTTGATTTAATTTTTGGGTATAAAGTTTTGGTACAATTTTAAGCAGTGCTATGTTTATTTAAATGTGAAAGTGAAATACAAATATTTTGTCCCTAAAATCAATGAATAATTGTGATCATTAATCGTGTTCTCAATATTGATCAAAACAATCGTGTTTATCATTTTGGCCATAATCGTGCAGCCCTGGTTGCTGGCTCTCTGTGGTCACAGATTTCTGTGGTCACAGATTTCATTGTAACACCGGCTGAACAGGGAAGCACTGTCAAAGAGTTTAGTTTTCCCCAAATGACACGGAATAGAAATTTTCTGAACAGAGCACGTCTCTGCCAAATCTGAACCAGTGAAGGCCGGCCAGAAACAACAGCGAAGCAGAGTAGGAGGGTTTGATATTACTCCAAAGGTTTTGAGAATGAGACAAGGTTGCTGTAAACCTCCAAAGATGCCATACGACTTGTAATCTACAGACAGACAACACAAGGCTGAATCACATGTCTCATGTTATTAGGCAGTGCAGACTAGAGCTGGGCGATACGGCCAAAATCTTCTATCACGATGTAGGTCATTTCATATCTCGATAACGATATATATCACGATATAGCATGTTTTCTGGTAATTCAATAAATAAATAATTCTATATTAAATAACCACATGGTAAAGCCTATTTTTGTACAATCCTGTGTGAATTAAATACCTGACAAATGAAAAGCACTGAATATTTTCTCATTTTAAGAACTTGAGTGCAAAATGAACATAAAAACAAAACAAAGACAGTTTTAAGTGAATTTATAGAGAAAAAAGAAATAATCGCGATAGAAACGATATAGAAAAATATATACAATAGATATTTTTATCGTTTTGACTTTGATTTATATTATTGCTTATTATTATTATATATATATTGTATGTGCACACTGAAACACAATACTTTTATTTGATAATGCTACAAAAATGATTGTGTTACAGCAGCAGGTTAACCAGGCAATGCACCGGAACAGTAAATAAAACATACATATCAACACTAGAGAAATATATCCATAGAATACTGAATATAAAGAATATTGGAATACACTATAAATATACCTGACTACTAAAACTTACACAAATAAAATTCTAAAATATAAACATGGAATAACATACTATATACATTAGCAAAGTGTGCAAGTTACAATGTTTTGTTTTTAAATTAAAAATAATTGAGGCAGTGAATGTGCAAAATCGAGGGAGTCATCAAATCAGTACATTACATTCCAGATTGGCTTAATAGGAAAGTTATCTTGAGCGGTACTGTGATTTTTAAGTGTTACAAAACCCCAAAAAACAACTTTCTAATAACCAAAATCCTTATTCCATGGCCAAACAATCAGATATTCCAGAGCCTTTGTACAACCTGTGATCCCTTCACCAACAATCACAGGCTGATAGCTGTCAAAACAAATGCACTGCAGCACCCTGGAGGTAACTGTCCTAAGTTTAGTGCCCTCAGTTTATAAAAGTGTCCCAATATTATAAATAACTCCTCCCGTCTTGGTGGTTACAGCTGCTATTCCTTCGCTCAAAGCCTTTAGCTCTCTGCTAATATTATTAATAACAATTAATGTGCACGATACCAGGCGTCCTCATCAGAAAGAATAACATATTCCTCTGATATCTGGTAAAATGTATTAATTATTGTAAATAAACCATTTACGCTGCGAGAGGATATCTCTGCAATAAAAAAAAAAAAAGCAATGCGCCTCGTACGAGCAGTCGAAGTGTCACAACGACAATAATGTAGCATTGAAAACAGCCACCGAATTACTATTATAAGTTAACTTTGAGTTAACGTTAGTAAGAGAGGATATAGAGGGGTACATGTTGTGAATAGAGGTGCTTGTTGTTGTGGTACAGCAGCATGTGAAGGGCCAGAGGACTATAGTACAGGCAGGCTGCCGTCATGTTGACCGTGGCTAATCTAGTTAGCTCCCCGTTAGCATCTCGCTAGCGACAACAGTGGCTAGCTCGCCGAGCTAACAGTTAGCATCAGCAAATCTCAGTGACAAGAGGGCGGACGGATAGTAACAAAAACACCCGGCAAACTTACGGTTATATCGTTTATAAATATCCTCAGTCACACAGCAAAGACGAGTGGTTATTGTTTGCTCTGGCTGCTGGGGGGTATTGTGGCTAGCAGACGGGCTAGTGTGTCACTAGCTGAACCATTTTAGCGCCGCAGGACCGGGTCAACCAGCGCGGTGAGTCGGACACTGCTGCCGAGAAGAGAGGCGAGTAAAGCGGGCTGCGCTCCGCCTTATTACCGCTGCTGTATAAACCCGGGCTACTCCGCGGATACATCCCGGGTTTACACCTCGTTGTTCAGCAGCAGCAGCAGCACCTGTAAAATATTCCCCCTATTCCTCCAATCCAAAAATATCTGTGTATTTCTTACCTGTTAACGGTGAATTATTGTGCTCAGTCGCGTCCTCCTCCTCTGCAGCTCTCTTCCCCCTCCTAGCTCCAAAATGGCGCCAATATGTGTGGATTCAGTGCCCGTGGGTACAAAAACATCAATGAGCGTGCAGCGCCACCTATAGAGCCTTCACGTGTGTGTATCCTTTCACTTGGTGTGAATTATTAATCCTTTTTTTAACATTATTGACCATCTATAGACAAATTTTACTTAGTGGACAGTAGCAGAAGTGTATTAGACAGTTTAATATATTACATAATTTGTGATAATTTTGTTTAAGCCTACCCAATGCTGCTCATAATGTGGATAAATGTTGTTTGATATCTTAAAATTGAAAAAGCAGCCTAATAAAATATGAGTTATTTTTAATTATTTAAATTCAGCACTACAGTCTGATCTTTGTCGTGCAAAATAAGGTAAAAAAACTAAATGCCTTAATTAATTATTCTTTTAATAATGTGAAACAGTTAGACTATATCCTACATGTTAAACAGACACTGAAATAGGGACATAATGTAGATAGGATGCTAAACAAACATGCATCACAAAGTGCCCTTTTAGACAGTTTCCTTCACTGCCTTGTTGGTTTAATTCGTTCTAATACTGAGTATTCCGACAGCACTTGAACGCACCAACTGACTGTGTTTCAAATGAGGTTTTGGTTTTTGTGCGGAAATGATCTCATAAATGAGACAATAAACATAATGCTCTCATTAGGGTGACATTCATGTTTCTTCCGAGTAGGCCAAGCTATATTTACAACCCATTCAATGGTGCTCTTCATATTATAAAGGTGTCCTTGCCTATTAGAGGCTATTTTATCAAGTCAGTGTGCCTTCTCTATTCATGCAGCCTTTTCTCAGATGCTGCTATGGAGCCTTTCATTTCCCCCCCCCTTTCCTTTCCCTGCTAACCTATTCATTCATATGCCACGTTTCCATGTAAGAACATCTGTTCCTCTTGTACTCTATAGGTGCATTTACTTTGATTTTCACAGAGCTAATTGCTGATTTCCCTGATTCTCCTGAGAAATCTAGATGGTTTTAAGCCACTAAAAAGGTCTTACCATACTGGTTTACAGAACAGAAAACTAAAAGGAATACATGTCTCAAAGATCAGCAGCTTTTTTTTCTTTTTATCTTTCTATGATCGGTCTCTGGCCAATATGAGCTATAGGGGGAGCTCCAATATAATGTTTCAGATTTGCACCCCTTAAATCTAAAGCATCCTGCAGAAAATTAGAAATTCATAGAAGTGCAAAAAAATTAAGTAATCATCTGGGAAAGTTTCATAGTGATATAGTTAAAAATGTTACCCTGTTCACCTGTAAGCCTATAGCTGAATAATCCTAAATATGTGTGTATAAGGCAGCTCAATGAGAGGATCGCAGCCCTGTTCTCAATCAACCAATTAGTGCTGCCAAGAAAGCAACAGCTTAAATCCCAGCAGGAAAAACTTTTGACCGGTTTCATGGCTCCAGGATGGAGGGGTTCCTGTCCGCGTTGCCACCCTACAGTGTGTGCGCTCCCCCGGCTCCGGAGGGCGGCTGGGGAAAGAGAGAGGGCCGCTTCATGACCCCCCAGGGCCTCAACTACCTGGAGCTCTGCAAGAACATCATCCTGTCCCAGGTCAGCCCCGCCACTTTACCTCCTCCTCCTCTAAAGAAAGCAAACACCAAAGAGTGCGGCGTGCAGGTGAACGCCAAAGTGGATAAAATCGTGCAGTGCTCGCTGGGTCCCAAAACGCTCTTCTGCTCGGATTGCGACCATCAGGTGGCCTCGAAGTCCGACCATCAGGTGGCCTCGAAGTCCCCCAGGAGCCCGGAGCTGTTGCACCCGGACGGGAAGGCGCCGCCGCCGCCGCTCAGCACGCCGCCGCCGCCGGTGAGCAAGCTGCGCTTCCTGAGGCCCGTTTCCATCTACTCACCGGTGTTTGACCGCAGGATCTTCATGAAGAAGCCGTGCGATGAAGATGGAAGTGAAGGAGAAGCTGAAGAAGCCGAACAAGCCGGGTCCGACAAGGTTGATGAGACGGATCACAGTGAGGAAGATGAAGAGGAGGTGGAGGAGGAGGAGGAGGAGGAGGAGGACACAGTGAAGGACTTCAAGACCACTTTACACAAGTCTACAAAGGGGTGCAACTTTCAGGTGGGCTTCTCTGTCAGGAACTCTCCTTGGATTCACAATTAGGAACATTATTAAGCCCCTCTCAAGTCCCCCTTTCCTCCAACTCTCTGTGTACATAAAAAGGCTTTAAGACGAGATATAAAAGAAACAAGCCAATACAAAAAGGCACACACAAATACGATTTAAGTAAGTGAAAATATAATACGAGCTCAAAATAATCTGAAATTGGAAAAAAAAAACCTGAATGCATGGAAGAATAAAAATTGCAGTTCAAGAAATGAATGGATGGATTTCATAAAAGGCAGTGTCACTAATACTGCATTTATACTGTACATTTCAAGAAATATTCTTATTCAATTCTTATTTATCCCATTGTGGCATTTATATTTAACACACTTAATAGATCCCACTTCTCAGTATTTTGTATTTACTTATTTGCACTGTGGTCATGATATATATGCATATCTTAATACAAATATTTGTACACTTCTTATATTCTCATTTTTAATTTTATTACTTATATTTATTTTAAATACTGTTTTTATATTGTAGCATTATTGACATGTTTCATACTCCTTTTCTTACATTTCTTCATGTTCATATAAGAGCAACTGTAATGCCCCAATTTCCTCCATCAATAAAGTATTTCTGATTATGATTTCTGTCACAAACCAGTCAAAACACGGTAAGCCCACTTTTCCCAGTTGGTGGTCCCGCCTTGAAAGTTTCATTCAGTGTGCCATATAGATGGACCCACCTTCATCACAACATAATTGTGTGCAGTGTCTGCGCACAAATGATTTCTTAAAATTAAAATTTGCTTTTAATTCTAGTTCCTGGAGCAGAGGTATGGCTTTTTCCACTGCAAAACGTGCAACATCCGGTGGGAGAGTGCTTATGTGTGGTGCATCTCTGGAACCAGTAAGGTAAGTGGTTTGTTGTTTACTGCAATCTATGGTTTAGCAAGTCATGTTTGCTTCTTAATAATAATTCAGATTAATTATTTTTTATTGTGTCAGGTGTACTACAAGCAGCTCTGCCGGAAGTGTCAGGTGGGGTTTAACCCCTACAGAGTGGAGTCCATCCTCTGCAAGGTACATTTACTCGTCTTGCTCCAAGAGGAAACGTGAATCAGTTTTCTATAACTTTCTTAAACTGGAGCATCCTTATGACCTCTTGCTCTTCTCTTGCTTTACCATTCACTCTGTCTCAGGGTTGCTCTCAGACATGCTGCAGCTGTGAGAAGAAGCAGAGGCACATTAACATGAAGAGGCCTCACCGCCAGGACCTGTGTTGTCGCTGCAAGGGCATGAGGCTGTCCTGCGACGCCACCTACAGCTTCAAATACATCGTCTGAGCTCCGGACGCTCTGGTCCGGAGTCTCCCGTTCCTCAGCAGCCAGACGTCTAGTACCCGAACATGTCACAAATGGAAGTTGCCTCCAGTAACGACGACTCGAAGAGACTCGTATATTCTCCTACCAGCGAGTAGATGAATCTCTGTCCTGGTTGTTTATTTGAAGCAACTTCTCAAAAAGGCTGTCTTTGTTTCCCTTCATCAATCCTGGAGCTTAACTTAACTATGTCTGTAAGAAGAAATAAAGTTTGTGAAATAAACATATTGCATGTCAAAAGTTTGAGAAATTCTTGTAGATTATATTGAATTGATCTTTATGGCTTTTTGGAGGTCTAACAGCTCAGTTTGGTTTGATTCATGCTGCTTTAATGCATCAACTTTTAGCATATCCTAATCAACAAAACAAATACTTAATGGTCTTAACAACCAATGTTCAGTGCCATAGAAGCGATTAAAAAGCAAGAGACCGTATGTTCAAATGTAATCTAAAAATCAAAAAAAATCAAATGTGTGACGTGTGGAGGGTTTTTAAGTGAAATGCACAAGAAATAATTTGATATGTCTTTTACTTTGACACCGACTTGTACAGAGCATCAACGCAAAACAACTTCACAAAGGCTGTAAAAGTATTTACAAGGTGGAAAAAAAACAACTACAGTCTTCATCTAAAAAGCTTTAAAAATGTGCAATTTCTTGTTTGGCATGCACACACGCGTTCTTCCACACACAGGAAAAAGAAAACAAACAAAAAAACATACCCGCATGAGCTTAAAGCTCCCTTTTGTACCTCATACAAACATATCTTTCAGATAAAATATGATTTTTGTTAATAAATATTTCAAACACTCCATACAGTACACAGAAGATGCATGCATGGCAGTTTGATTCGAGAGGACAAAACATCAATATAAAACCTAAGTCAAATGAGTGATTTATAGCTGATCAGATATAAATAGGAAAAGATATTTGTACAGCAAGTAGAGGGAACGGGGGGGGGGGGGGGGAGTCACAAAAAAGGGCCGACGACGGGAAGTGCTGGACTTCAGTAGTAGCACGGGTTTTTGTTTTCAACGTCAACAATGAGTGCTGAATGTCAGCATTTCCCTTACGTGTAAGGTAACTACAAACCACACACACAAACATATGCTACAATGGTTGTGTGCCCGTAACTAGTATACAGACAGAAGGACAAAAATATTCGAGTGTGTACATGCACCATCCTCTTGGCATGTGAACACATAAGGTCAACAGTGTAGGACAGTGAGGAATATACAGTGCGTACACTCACTAATGATGCTACAACTCGCCACAGAGGAGTGCACGGCTAATTGCATGATTAGTCTACCAATGTTCACGACAGTAGTCAGGAGACAAAAGCTGGTTCACTGATACAGAATATAAACAGAGCAAGGGGCAGCATGAGGAATCGACGCTTGAATATTCTGCATCCGCTCTTTTTCGGTCAGTCTTTCAGTCAGTCTGGAGAGGTCAGACTTTCGGGGAGCAAAAAGGGACACGAGTACAGTAGAAAGCATTCAACTGGGTCATGCATTGCACAATTTCCTCCAAAGGAGGTCTCGAAACAGTAGACACGACAGGAGAGAAAAAGCTTTTGGCTTTTTCCTTCTCGGGTGAAAAGTGACAGCCTTTTTCTCTCACAGTAGTGAAACAAACAGAAACCTCCTTTTTCTAAAACATCTTTTTAAAAACTACCGAAAGTCCATTTAGTGCAATAGCGAAAACTCTACCGGCGGTGTTGCGTGTAGTGTCGCGGGTAGTTTCCTCACCGTCTCCGGTGATACTACCGGCAAACCTTCCCGACGGAGGCAGCGACAGTCAATCAAGTTCAATCAGGTCTCGAGTTCCTCTGGGAAGCGAGTTAGAGATCCGAGCTAAGAGCTTTCACAGGTCCTCAAGTGCAGAATAGATTAAGTGCCGAGGGATGACCATCAAGCAGGACTTAAACTAGGAGCACATCAATTTTTACAAAGCGAAGTTAGCGCTCGTATAGAATCACATCAGGTCGTCGTTATCAGCAGGCAGCAGTCTGTGGTATCTAGTGATGTATCCCATTGTGTCTGGGACATGATTCAGTGTTCTTAAAGTGTAAAATCTGCAAGTATCTCTGGGGAGTTATCTTCTCCTTTTTCAGATACAAAGATCTGTTTCAGGCATTTGGATTCATAGAAGCTCGTTAGGTCCTCTGGTACAGTAAGTTTACGTCTTAGGTCTGGACGTCTGACGGTTCAGCATTCAGGAGCCCCCCTACATTCAGTAGGGGCAGGGCGGCGTGCCCCACCTTCCCAAGGTAGCGAGATAAGGGCGTAGCAGCTCCGCCGAGGGAGCAGCAACAACCCCACGCTGCGGCCTCGCCTGGGCCGGTGGGACAGGGAGGGGGAGGTGGGGGAGGGGGGAGGGATGAAGATGGGGCAGGGCCATGGGTTAACACTGTGTCGTGGTTCGGGGATGAATGAGGGAAATGGGGGAGGTGCGAACCCCGAACGGGAATGGGAGATGGGTTCGCGTCCGACTGTGCGAGCAAGGTGGGTTCTGAGGCTATAGTCGGGAGCACGTAGGATGTACGAGATGATATCGCGTGTTTGCCGCTGTGTGTGTGTAACGGTGGTGAACTGTGCGATGAGTGTCCTCTGAGAGGATAATAAAGGTCAGTGTTCTCATCGAGGCGACTCCTCCTCCTCGGCTCTCGTGTGTGCGGCAGCGTAAAATCTGGTGTGTTCGAGCAGCGGTGCGATGAGAACAGGTCTGGGGGTTTGGGAAAATCAAATGAAGAGGTATCGGAGTCTACAGTGGATGTGGGTGAGGAGAGCAGAGAAAGGTTTGGGTCTAAAAACGGGTCTGGCTCTGGGCGGGGAGGTAGGCGGGTATCTGTCTGGAGCTGTGCAGCCGGGGCAGCAGATACAGCGGAGGAGGCAGAGGCCAGGTGTGCGGGTGCTGGGCCTCCTCCGCGAGAGACGAGAAGGGATGCGGAGATGGTTTCGGGAGGGTCAGCGGTTGCAGCGACGGGGGAGGTAAGGGCGGGGAAGGAGGGGGAGGGGGGCTCCTGAGCTCCTGTCAGAGGCTCGTCCCGGAGGCGCTGGAGTCGGGGAGGTAGGTTGTGACGACCCGGTAACCCTGGGCGCGGCGGATCATGTCGCGGATCTCCCCGTTGAGCTCCAGCAGCTTGGAGCAGATCAGGCTGAGGTCCTGGCGGGAACCGACCAGGGCGATGGTGCCCGTCTGGCCCAGCGTCTGGTGGCGGAAGTAGACGTTGAGCAGCGTCTGGACCTCGGTCTCCGAGCTGCCACCGAACACGCCGTGGGGCCACTGCCTCCTGAAAACGAGATAAAAGAGAAGGTGTGGTGGCAGTGTGCATGTTGTGTGTGGACGTATGACAGTGTGCTCAGGAGGGCTGCTGCAAAAAGAGGGGAAGTCATGTTGATGTATGTTGGGTAAGAATCATACATTGTTTTTTGATTAATTTCAAATAACAGCAGTCAGTGTTGCAGCTATATAAAGCAACTGTTTATTTAAAACATTTCAACACATAATGTATCTAATACTACTAAATACGTGGGATGGATTGAGTGCAGAAGAGGCACTGCTACTACTGAAAACAATACAGTTTTCACTATGTGTCTAACTGATGCTTTCACACTCTTTCCTCCTCCAAGTAATTGTGATACTGGGACCTAAATATTTCCATATTTAAGGATATTAACTATAAGCACAAACTACTGGATGTTGATGTCATCTAGTGCAGGGGTTTTGACAGACTTGTTTCTCACCTGCACTCCTGGATGTAGCGCACAGCTTTGGTGAACTCGTGGTTCTTAAGGCACTCCAGTATGGCCTGCACAGCCGCCTCCGAGGTGGCGAAGCTGGGCACGACCATGGCTGCCACCTGGGTGGCGTGTGCGTGAGTGTGGGCCAAGTGTTTGTGCTCCAGGTCGCTGGCTACTGCCGCCTCTGCTGCCTGCAGGCTGGTCTTCAGACCGGTGAGCTCTCGAGACATGTTCAGAAGCTACGACGTGGGAGGGAAAACAGATGGTGGTTCAGTGTGTGTGTGTGTGTGTGTGTGTGTGTGTGTTTGTGTGTGTGTGTGTGTGTGTGTGTGTGTGTGTGTGCTTTTTTTTTTTTTTTTTTTTCTCGATTATTTTTTGGGCATTTTTAAGCCTTTATTGATACGACAGTGGAGAGTTTTAGAAGAGAGGAGAGTGAGAGAGGGGGCGACATGCGGATATGGCCGCAGGTTGGATTCGAACCCGGGCCGCCGCGGTTAGGACTCAGCCTTGTTCTATGGGCGCCTGTGTGTGAGCTTTTAAGTCATAGAAGGAACATTCATATCATTTGATTCAATACTCAAGATTCAATTCAGGCGCCAGCAAAAAAAAAGGGGTTTCTTCAAGTCAACAGCATTTAAAAACATTCAGTAAAAAAAGTATTTATTTAAAAATGTTATATGTTTAATTTTAAAAGAAATTTTGGAAGAACATACTACTATCTCATAGGCCCTGTTTGTGTCTTGGGTGATCCCCAATGTCAGCAGAAATATCCTTCATATTCGTGAATTTGGGTATATTTTAGTAACATAAAAAGGTTATTGTCTATCGGCGGTCCCCGTGGGGACGTCTGTGCTGCCAACACCGCTGCCTTTGCCAGGCAACAGCGGCACAAAGAGCTTCAGAGCCGGGGATGAGAGCGGGCGGGCAGGCAGGCGGGCGTCAGCTCTGTGCAGAGCACAGGAACAAAAACACTGACACATCACTGACAGTATGAAAATAATGCACTTGTGAAGGGCTGTCATGGAGTGTGTAGTATATTGAACCCGCCGCTAATGAGAGTAAATTGAGTTTAGCCTTATGCGGGTCATGCGTGGCAATAGGAGCAGCTCCTACTTTGTTGTGAGTAAGATATCTTCCGTATGATCGTTTTGTTTAAATTGATGTAGCGGTGGGTGCTAATGGACCGGCTTTACGAGTACATGCATGCTTACATCATGTATCCTGTATTCTGTAAATCTAATGTTTGTCTAATTTTCGTCTTATGTTGCGAGTCTGTATGTGTGTTGTAGAGCTCCTTGAGCCTTTGTGATTGAGGGTAGTCGGGGAAATACGACCAGGATTCTGCCGTATAGCTGGTGGGTTTTGAGTATATTTTCTTTTTCGAGGAATAGTTGTATGTTTTTTTGTTTACAGTCAGTGAGCTGCTTCCTTGGTGGTTTTTCCTTTTTCTTTGTCAATTTCGATTCAACTTTAGGGCCCACCCCATGTTGCTGTAAACTGGCACCTTGTCTGAAATACTAAGCTGCACCCTGAACACATGAGCTGTGACTTGGCTCACCTCAGGCACAGAGCTGATGGCATGAACTTGACCGATGAGCGAGCAGTAGGACTGGAACAGTAGGAGAAGCTGGAAGTGCAGCTTGTAGAGCTTCTGGCAAAGCTCCAGTTGCTAGAAGACATTAAAAAAGAAACAGGGTCAGATTCATCAGTAGCAGAGAACACACAGACACAATAACACAGTCACACACACCACATATATACACACACACACAAGCAAAGGAATAAAAACACAACAACATGACTAGCTGATTGTCTTGTGCAAAGTAAATCAAGCAGTTTATTTAAGAGGCAGTGAAGTGAAGTAAGAGAACTTACTGCAAGAGACTCCATTTGCTAGACAGCGAGAGAGCATGTTAGGGCGTCAGAGTGAGGTGAGAGGAAGACAGAGCGTCAATCAAACACATGCACAGCACAGTATAAACATGACTATTCACAGTCAAGCTACCAAAAATTAGTCCACAGTGTGTAAAACTCAGCAGCTTTACGTTTCATTTAGTGCTTGGTGGCTAGGGGGGGAAAAAAGTCAAGAGGAGAAACTAGAGAACACACAGCAAACATGCAAAGAGGAGCAGTGTGGCAATATCACAGAGGAGCAAAGAGAAACAGAAAGCACAGATATGCAGAAGTGACCCACATGTTGAGCGTATTTGCCTGTAAATAACTTGTAAACAAGTTGCCTGTACCTTCTCCTCTGAGTCTCCAGGCTGGCAGGTAACCACACTGTCACCGGGGCACCTGGGAAATGTGTCCTTACAGTTCCTCAGCCACTGAAGGAAAAAAATGTAAGATGGGGAAAGAGTAGGGATGGTGAATATGTTGTTAGTTCGTCACACATTTAAAAAAAAAAAAAAAAAAGATTTTATCAATAACGTGTAGAGGTTAAGTTACCGATACAGCGGCGTCCTCTCTAGTGTTGTAGGTGTCCAGGTACTCCTGCAGCTCCAGCGCACTGAACTTCATCTTTTCAAGGAGGCCATAGGACATGACCTGGAATCAAAATGAGTTCAGTGCATTAGACTACATTAGACAAATCCCATTTCTCGCAGTTTGCAGTAGGGGTGTAAGAAAATATTAATACTTGAGTATCGTGATATTATGTTTTGTGATACTGTATTGAATTCTCCAAAACACTGTATCGATTTTTAATCAACCTCTTAAAAATCCGACTATCTATTTCGCCTTTCGGAGGTTGTAGCAGGCTCAGTTTTAAAGCTAGAGTGAAGATACTGGTATCATATGAAATAAGAAAAAAACTAAAGAATCCATTGGTATCAACCATGTCATACTTGCTTGTAGAGAAGGAGGTTAAATAACGCTCCAAAGTTAGGCTAAATTTTGGCCTCCCCTTTACAGACATGCCCACTTTATGCTAATTCCATGCAGTTTTGGGCAAAAACAATGCAACTTTTTGCATGCAGTACAAATGTGTTATTTTCCCCTATCCTAAAATGGTGTATTTGAATATTTCTGCATACAGGGGTCACTAAACAGTCTTAGAATTGCATAAATTGGGTATCACTTGAAAGCTGAGACTCTTGTGGATCCAATGAGTCCAATTGTATTTATGTGTGATGACATTAGTCCCCATATTAGCCATTTCACATAGTGACTTTTTTTACTCAGATTTTATACATATGGTGGTGTATCTTTATGCTATTGACAGTTTTCCTAAAATTAGATTTGAAAAAAGTTGCAATATATCGCCTTGCTTACAGTATCATAATATATTGCAATATTTTGAATCGTTACCCCTCTATCATGGTACGTATCGCCAGATTCTTGCCAATACACAGCCCCAGTTTGCAGACAACCATGCGCTGATCCAACCAACATGCTGTAATCAACGGCGAGTCAATTACGTCTGCCAGCAACACTCACCGTGTCGGCATCGATGTAGATTGTGGGACAATCTGAGCATGTGGTTAGCATCTGTGAGGACCTGAGGAACTTTGATCCGATGCCCCTTAAGCCCTCTCCGAGGTAAGTGGCAACGTCGGTGGTCAGGAGGCAGAATTTACCCTGGATGTTCTAGGAAGGAAAGGAAGGAATTTTGAGGAATTATTATTGTATTGTTGAGACATACATGGATGGAAATCCTGCTGGATATGAGAGTTTGCTTGAAGAGGAAAAAGAGCATCATAGTTAATAACAGAGAAACAAAAATATGAATGAATGACTGAATGATTTACCTTAAAGAGAGATGAAAAGACTTGAAAAGTGTGGACGGCACAGGACCCGTCTGAGTCGGTCACAAGCTGGTTGATGTGACAACGCCACGCATCCTCAGCGTCGTCACACACTGTGGGTTGGAAGGCTGCCAAGATGGCGGAGAAAAATGGAGAGGGGGGAGGAGGAAAACCAAGGTCTTCCAAGTCATCTACATCATCACGTAAGCTGTCGCCATGGAAATGGGAAAGATATGGGGGTACAAAGAAAAAAAAAGGTTTTGATACCTTCCCCCCAAAAAGGTTTTTATGTCAAAATCAAGTGCCCAGCTACCTCATGGCATTATAGGAGTTGGATAATGTGATTGCCTCTGTTCATTTGGCTAAAAATGATTCGCGTTTTTTTAAAGCTAGCCTAATGTACGGGTTACAGGGGGCACCGCAAGGGCGAGGATTAATAGAAATCCTCTAACAGGAATAATTTAAGAGGAATTAATTAATATTAGAGAAAATGTCAAGAAAATTAGGACAAAAAAATTGCAAAACACACTGAATCTAACAAGCAGGGATATAACATACACAGCATGTAGGGGTTGAGAAATGCTGTTAATTTGTGTGCAACACTAATATATTAGTGGTTTAGTTACTTAGACACGGTTTAAAATCTATTTTCACTAAGCGTTATCATTATTTTAACCGGGGGTTTGCATATATGGGAATGAAAACTGAATGTCTGAGAAAAGTATTTACAGCACACTTCATTGTGAATGACAGCTTCTAATAAATGACCTGTTCTGTCCCAGTGCTGTATGCACAAGCATTCTGGTTGTGACAGATTCTAATAAGCGCTTAGACTGCAGCTTAACCCAGGTTTAGTCCCATTGTCAGTCAATCTGCCGGCTGATAAAAAAGTTCCAGTGAAACAATATCCCATATTGTTACTCCTGTCTGTCACATTCACCTGGGCAGACAGTTGGGGTCTAGAAAGTCCAGCGGCGGCTGGCAGTAGTCTGCGTTGAGGCCGTGGTCCAGATTGGACGGATGATCCAGAGGTTGCCCCGGCAACTCCAGGGTTAAGCTCTCGCCGCAGTCTGAGCCGTGAGGGAGCTCGTTGGCGCTCAGCGACAGCTCGTCATCCTGGGCCTGAGTGTCCTCGTCCTCCCCGCACACCCTCCCCTGGGGACACAAAGATGTTACGGTTTCCTGAGGATAACAAATGCATCCGTACAAATACATACAAGTATTAGGGCTGTCAATCGATTCAAATATTTAATCGGGATTAATCGCAAATTAATCACACTTTTCTTATCTGTTCAAAATGTACTTTAAAAGGAGATTTGTCAAGTATTTAATACTGTTATCAACATGGGAGTGGGCAAATATGCTTGCTTTATGCAAATGTATGTCTATATTTATTATTGGAAATCAATTAACAACACAAAACAATGACAAATATTGTCCAGAAACCCTCACAGGTACTGCATTTAGCATAAAAAATATGCTCAAATCATAACATGAGCAAACTGAAGCCCAACAGGCAACAACAGCTGTCGGTGTGTCAGTGTGCTGACTTGACTATGACTTGCACCAAACTGCATGTGATTATCATGAAGTGGGCATGTCTGTAAAGGGGAGCCTGGTGGGTACCCAGATAACCCATTTTCATTCACATATCTTGAGGTCAGAGGTCAAGGGACCCCTTTGAAAATGGCCATGACAGTTTTTCCTCGCCAAAAATTTAGCTTAAGTTTGCAGCGTTATGTAACCTACTTAACAACAAGCCAGTATGACATAGTTGGTACCAATGGATTCTTTAGGTTTTCTAGTTTCATTTTCACTTGCTTTAAAACTGAGCCGGCTACAACCTTAAAAATCACAAGTTGTGTTAATGCGTTAAAGAAATTAGTGGCGTTAAAACAAATTTGCGTTAAGGCGTTATTATCACCTTAACTTTGACAGCCCTAATAAGTACATGTATATGTATGTATGTATGTATGTATATGTGTATTATTCCTCACATGTAGGACGCTGTGATAATCAAGGAGCGCTCCCTGGCCCGGTGTGATGGCATTGAGGGATAGCGGGTCGGCCGATGTGTCGTAAGAAGTAGACAGAGAATCAGTGTGGTTGGTTTCCTCCGATGGAGAAGGGTTAGTCTGGAACAGGAAGGCAAACCAGAGACATTCTATCATTTTGATCGACTTATTCTGGCAATAACAGACAATAAAGTTGTTCAGGCTTCAGTGGACGTTAACGTTGCACTGATCCAACAGTTAAAGCTACGCACGAGCTGAGAGTGAGAGAGGCTCTGGCTAGTTGAAGACTCCTCTTCCTCCGAGGACTCGTCCGAATCGTGGGGGTCCTCGTGACCCAGACTGGGGGTGCTGCCCGAGTGCTGGCTCTCCTCCAACATGTCGCCCAGCTCCGTGCTGTCCAGAGAGCGCCGACGCACGCCCCAGTTAAAGTTATCCACGGTCTCGCCCTAGATAAAACACACACGTTGGAAGACAAGGGCAGAGCGGGTGGTAGCAGTGAATTTCACTGCTGTGAGGAGAACATTTTGATGAAAACATGAACGTCTAAGATCGTCTGATGACAAGCACAAGATGCAAAATGTTATTCGTGGCATGGAAATACGCTGGAAAGGCTCATTCAATATGATAATCATTTCCCCATAAAGACAAACAATATCTCCATTATGACAAATAGCAACAAGGTCAGAAATGTAGTTCTGCAACCAAGCTGTGAGAGCCAAATGAAGCACAATCATCCTTTGTTTTGTTCAGTGGGGAAACAAAGGAGCCAGCAACACCACAGCGCTGAGAAAAGCTAATGTTAAGTGCTCAGTGTGAGAGACCTTACCTGGAGCTCCTGGGCAGCGAGGGGAAGAGAGAGAGACACAGAGTTAGACAGAGAGAGAGACAAGGAGGAGGGACAGGGAAATACATTTCAAATATATTGATGTTAAAGAAAGACAGACGGATAAAATGAAACGTGCATTAAAAAAAAGGTAAAAGTGAAGGAAAGAGACAGAAGTTTTACACTCAAAGTGACCCGTCGGTGAAATAATGAATCTCACCTCTCCGTCCTCCAGCTCCACATCCAGGAAGTCAAAGTCTCGGAAAACCCTGAACTGCTGCTCGCTGGCGGTGTCGTCTAGCGTGTCGTCTCTGGTTCCGCCCTCCTCTGATGATACGCCGCTCTCCCGCACCTCCATCATGTCCAAGTCGCCACACGACGAGAAGATCACCTGACGGGAAGGAACAAAAAAGGGTATTTAGACTCGTCACAGACAAGCTGAGGCCTGTACTACAAAGCGAGTTCAACATACCCGGGGTATCTTCTCGTATCTGGCTTAACTAACAATAACAAACGAGATCCCACTAAGCCGTCCTACGACGGTGGATATCAACTCGGTACGTCAACCCAGGGTTTCTCCATCTTGCTATGAGCGTGTTCACATAAAGGGGCAGTGTTTGCAGCATCTGTCCAATCACAGACATGGACAAGTCTAGCAAACTATAATATAAGACAAATATGAAGAAGTTAAACAGATAATCCAGACTAAAAGCAACAGTTGAAACTGCCAAATGCAGGAAGGACAGCTGGCAAAAGAAAAAATTGTCGATGTGTGATTGCGTAAATTAACAGACTTATAATATCACGGATCCATCTAGATCAGAGTTGATCTCAATATAATTACTTTGTGTATTCTGTTAAATTAACATGTTGTTTCATAGAATAGAATAGAAAATTAGTGGATACATTATTATTCCCTTGAGGGAAATTGTGGCGTGTATGACACTTTCAGCCTTCTTTCAGCTGTGTTCCCGACCCCGGCGGTGTGAAACAGACTTGGGAGTAAATAAAAAATAAATATAAGAACATAATTTAAAGCGGTAAGCACCCACAGCATACAGCCAGCTGTGCTTTCTGCATTTTTCAGTGTAAACTGTGTTGCTTTTAGCCTGGATTATGACTTTAACTTCTTCATATTTGTGTAACATTATCTTACGATCCACACACAGAGCTGCTCTGGAGCAGGTTATGTGTTCAGCTCTCAGTTACCATGGCGATCTACCCCGGTAAGAAGTGAACCACCGTCGTAGGACTGAAAACCCTGAAGGGTTAACCCTGTAGTGTACTGTAGTACAGGCCTTTGGTGAAGTTTATATGAAATCAAACAACTTCCTTACGAGCAATAGAGGTATTATTAAATTAGATTGGAAGACCATGTTAAGGTTAATCATTTCAAAAGCTTGACTTTTAAAAAAGAGAACACAATTTGCCTAAAACAAAAGAGACTTCTGCCCTTTTGTAGATGTTTGTAGACTGTAAACAAGCAAACAGTACAGGGGGAGAATTGTAAACAAGACACGGAAGGCAGCTTACAGATGGGTTCTTGGTGAGTCCAACTTCTTGTCCACAAAGAGACAAAACGTTCACCAGCTTCTCTCTGGTTCTTTTCTGTATGTGGGTGAAAAGACAGGAAGAAATAAAAGAGTATTAGTATAAAGAGGGAATGGACATAAACTCCCCTCTTTCTTGGCTACAAAAAATAATTGTCTTAATGTAAGTAATCAACTGGGGAGGTTTCATGGCGATATCTATTCGTTATGTTTTTAACCCTATTCACCTGTAGTGTCTCCCCTTAATATTACAATTTAACAGTTTGTTCCTAGTGTTACAATATCAAGCAACACTGAGATGCCACACCAAACACTTACAGTTAGAGCTGCATAAAGAAATGTACATAAACTGTGACAGATCTAAAAATGATACCTTAGTGGAAGTGTCTAACTCTACCTGAGAGGATTGAGGTCGCCTCCAGCTGACGGGCACCAGGATGGTGTTGGAGTTGGATCCAGAGGAGGTGGAGGAAGTACTCCGGGTTACAGCCATGGCTCTGGCCTTCCCCTCTCTCCCCCCTGAACCCTGGAGCTCGTCGAACCGGCGCCCGATCACTGGAGTCTGTCAAGAAAACAGAGAAACAGGCCCTCGTGAAAAATGTTTGAGTGGTTTGAATCTCACGACCATTTATTACATTTAGTCCTCTGACACTTTTGTTGCTTCTTCACCTCAGAGATGTCAAAGGTGAAGTCCAGTGTTTTTCCAGGCAGAGCCTTGGCTGAGCCGTCCCACACCCTGCTGACCTCCAGGTTGGATAGGTCACCCTGCGAGTGGCCGTACGACGGGTGAACTAGGCTGGCGGAGCGCGACACCACCAGTTTCAAGATGTTTAAGGCATCCTTCCAGTGTATGGTCTATGGAATCACAAACACAGTATGAAAGAGACAGCAGTGCATACTTTTAAATCACACACAGAAGTAGTGGAATAGCTACCACAAAGTAGTGTAGGAGAGTTACCTGGACAAACTTTTCAATGGTCTTCGTGACATCAGCGTTGAACTGTTTGACTTGTACAGCAGTCAGGTCCATGTGGCTGAGCAGGCAGTAGATGATCTGGAGGAGAGACTGCTGCATGCTGGGAAGGCCCTTATCCAGCAGCTGAGATGTGAAGAGAGACGTTCAGTGAGTGACAAAGCATGCATCCACTAAATTAATCTCGACGGGTGTATGGTCAATATAACACTAGACTGTAGGTGATCGGTTTATCCTTTACTGACAGCAAAATATCAACATGAATCCATTCTGCACCTCACTGGAGAAATGGACCACTTGCTAGCTGTCCTTACTTCACAAACACTGTCAACTTTCACCAAAACTATACACCAAACTTGCAATGAGTTGAATACTTGTAGTTAGGGATGTTCCAACCGACTAATTTCCCTAACGTTTAAACAAAGGCTTCACTAGTCGAGTACTCGAAAAGTAAGAAAACAGTCAAAATTGATCACAATTTAATCTATAAGGTTAAATATTTGTATATAAGAGCCATTTGAAATCACATTTTTCAATAAACGAATCATATTTCCAATGCCGCTGAAATGTCCCCAGTGTCCGCTCCGGTCGCCCCGGCTAGGAATGCGCCCCGGTGTTGTGTGGTGTAATATTTGATGAAACGCCAGCGGGGACTGTGGTATAAGAGGAGTCACGGTTTGGCGTCGCTTTGCGCTACCATTAGTATCTTAGTGTGCAAGTTTTACTACTTTCCACCTTCTCTTCCCTCTGTCTCTCTCAAACACATAGCGAGCGACGCGGCAGCTCTCCACCGCAACAGCTGAGACAGCGTATGTCAATATGTAATTTAAATGTGTTCATTAATCAAATAATAATACGTTTAATCGACTAGTATTTCTGGTGCCGACGAGCGAGGGTATCAACGTTTAATCGACTAATCGCGTACATCCCTACTTGTAGTGTATCACACTGGGAGAAAGCTAACTACGTAAACCTAGAAATAAGGTATGCAGTGCACGTTTATCAGCACTTACCTCGGCCATATAGGTGACCATGTTGAGTGTGATGTCGGAGAAAGCCTCATGGAGGTAGCGGCAAACCACGCTGACCCAGGAGAAAGGGTCCCGGGTGTAAGAGCGTGTCTTATAGAGAGTCATCACGTGGGCCAAATGGGACAGCTTTGTGTTCTTCTCCATTAAACACACCTGAGAGAGGGAAAGAGAGAGCCTGTATTTATCTTTTTTCTGTGCATGTTTACTCCTCATGCCTTTATTCTTTAGACAAACTTGCTTTAACGCTTTAATAAAGCCTGACCTAACCTAAAGGAAACTGAAGTAAACTAAAGGCTCAAGTGAAGAAGTGCAGTGTACCTGTGCGATCCTCTCAGCGCTCTCCTTACAAAACTGAGTTGGGTGGCCAAAGTGCTGCACCAGGTGAGGCAGCAGACACAGCACATTCAGAGGGAAACCTGCACCGAGAGAAGAGGTTGAACTTCCGACACCACCCCGGTATAAATGAAAACTACAGACTTGTTTGTTTTGAGCTAACACAGGGTGAAGATGACCTACCTATAGACTGAGAGCTGTCAACAACAGGCACGCGGGAGACTGGCGTGAGCTGGCAGAAGAGCTGTAAGGTGAGGTCGGAGGTGGCCTGGGAGGTAAAACCCTTCAACAAAAGCTGCTGAATCCCAGAGAAGCCGCTCCACCTCAGCTGAGCCTGCAGCTTCTCGAGGCGTTCGCGGTTCTCTGCTCTGTCTAAGGGCACCTGGGAAATAAAGAGTTTTTTTTTTGGTTAAACTGAAACTGGAAGTTGATTGTATTATTTAGTTTCCTCCTGACATGTATTCCGACAACCTGAGGTACTGTTTTATAGCCAGCTGCTCGTACTTCTGCACAGTGCTGATAGCTGGGAATCCCTTTATATTTATAGGACAGGAATCTTTAATTTAAAAATATAATAAACAGCACAATTTTTAGCCCTATGAGGCTCTTAGGGTGGCTCAAGTCGGTAGTAAGGAGCTGCACAGCCTTCTTCTTCTGTTACCTCTGTCCGAACTTTTGCTTCTACAGTTACATAAATTTCCCTCTAAGATCCGTAAATTCATCTCATCTACCTTTGACAGCAACTTGTGAACGAGGCGAAGTGACATCTGATATTCAAACTCGAAGTCTGACTCCATGAGGGCCACCGCCACCCAGAAGACCGTGGCCAGTATTGTCGACGGATGGGAAACGTGGGCGGGATCCGACAGAACGCTGGGATCAATGCGATTGGTCGATGACGTGCAGGACCCGGGTGTTCTTCCTGTTCGGGCGAGGCCATGACTGTTGCAGGCCTGTAGATCGAACATTAAATGTAACACAGAATTAGTGAGACGCACTAATGTTCAACAAGTCTGCTCCAGCATTGACGTGTCACACTAAACAACAATTTTCGTTTCTTGCCTGAATGCGATCCAGAGTCGCGCTGCGAGGAGGATCATTCAAATGGTGGCCGCACTCGCCAAACTTCTTGGGGACCGAGTAGGAGCGCTGGTGGCGTTGCGACGACAGACCTGCAAACCCCGGGCCGGGGAAGTTCAACTGACCTGTGCTCTTTCTGTTCATCAGTTTGTCACTAGTCACGAAGTCAGGTGAGGACGTCCTGTGAATAAGACACAGTAAAAGTTGATACACCTGAATATAGAGTCCTAAAATCACTGGGAAGTGAGTTTCCGCAACATAAAGGCTGGATGAATTCAAATGTGTCCCTCCTAAAGAGCCCACCTGGTTAGAGCTGCCATAAGGTCGCTGTTTTTCAGACACTCGGCTAGATTCACCACCACTGACTCCAGCGTCAACAGCACCTCCATCACGTAGCCCTGAAAACACACGTGTTGTTGAATTAACCCTTTAAACTCTGCAACAGAAAGGGTCCGCCAGTGCCTACATTGGTATTTTTGCTTATTGTGATGTCATTTCTTGGTGTATTTTCAAATTCTTCATGTCCCTAAAATCTGTACAACATAGGCTAAAAGGTTATATAAGTCAATAAACCATAATAATTGACAAAAATATTGAAATTGGTGTCATAAATACATTTTCTTTTACAAAAATCTGACAGTTTTTTTCATTAAATGTTACTAAATAAACACACAAAACATATTGATCCAAAAGATTTCTACATGTAGAAACATGAACGAAATATTTCTTAACACTCCAAAAGTTATTTGAACTCTTCACAAAGTAACTTGCAACAAAGAATTATTTGTGACTTTGAATAAATAATTTTAGATCAATTTAAACAGGACGGGGAAATCTGTCTCCACCGTGTGTTGTCACCGTGTTTTGTACTGCACGTAACGTAACGTAACCGTAACGTAACGTAACGTAACGTAACATAACGTAACATAACGTAACGACGTCATCACGAGCGTACAACGTGATGACGCGAAATACAGATGGCTTAGCTTTCCACTGCAAAAAGAAGAAATGCTCTAGCTATTATGGTTTTTATTTAAAATTGATTTAAACAGTTTCATGTAAACAACGACCTCCCGCAGCCGCCCCCGGGAGGTCCATTTTTAAAGTGTTAAACAAGCAGACTCATCAGCACCAATATGCATTCGCAGATGAAGTTAAGCGCTCTAATAGTTCCCTCATATACCGTCTCCAGCCCGGCAGTCTCTCGTTCTCGCTCACCTGCACCTCGTCTCCGTGTTCTCCCACCACCTCGACGAGGCGCGAGACCAGGTCAGAGACAGCGTGGTTGTTGATTGGCTGTTTGAGGGCTCTGAAGATTTGGAAAGAGCGGCCGGCATAGTGACGCGAGGAGCTGCACAGAGCCGTCTGTAAAGCCACGTCGCTCAGCTGATGCTCCAGGTGGAAGTCTGTAGAAACAGACGGGTACAAAGACACATAAAGATACACACATGCAAGTTTGTTTGGGGATAAGGGTTACTACTTCTAAGAAAATGACATAATTGACGAGAAGGTTGCCCCTAAACTTTATTATTTGTTTTGTGCGAATGTGCTGGATTTTGCATTAAGTCTGGTGGATTGCCTCATGGCAGAACACAGAAGAGAGCTTTAAACAAATCATTTGAAAATTGAATATGGGTTTTCAGCAATACCACACATGAATCATAAGCTGGTAAGTGAGCCCTGATATTTCTGATATTCAGTAAAAGACATTTGGCATCAACGTGAGCGGCGTCTCACCTGACTTGGACTCCTTGAAGACAGAGACGACGTGGCGGAGGAAGTTGGAGAGCTGCTCCGTGCTCTTGGAGTTGGGGTTCTTTGGTGTGATGTCCTCGTGCACCCACAGCGGCCCAAACGCTCTGAGCAACGACAACACAGTACTCCAGGCACTGTATACCCACCACCAGTAGCACCACATACACGTTACACAAGCACTTTGACTATGTGCGCAGCGCACACACACACACACACACACACACACACACACACACACACACGCATGCATGCACTTCACTAACACGCCTGCTCGAACATTTGTACGCCAAACTTCTTGAGTTGCACAAAACGTCACTGGGGGGTGGGGGGGGCTGGCGTACCTTGTGGAGAGGAACTCGATGAGTTTGTTGGTCTTGTCGTCGGTTTCGTTGGCCGTATCCTCGAGGTCCTCCAGTTCATCGGGGGTCACGAGGGGCAAATTTCCAACACTGCCTGCAGTGCTGCCACCACCCAGACTGGCAGAGGAGGAGTTGGAGGTGGAGCTGAGGCCGGAGTCCGCCACTGGAGACGCCTGCCACTCTCGCAGGAAGTCCGGTGCATCTAAGGGAACATGATGATATACTATAGTATACAGAATAGAGTGTACTATGTTCTGTTTCAGCACATGTTTTTATCAGTTCTCTCATGTGAAAACTGATCGAACAATCATTTATCTACAATGGTAAATGTCACAGGATTAATAAAACGTGTGTATGCATGTGGATAACAAGATAAAAACATGTGCTGAAACAGAACATAGTACACTCTATTCTGTTTCAGCACATGTTTTTATCGGTTCTCTCATGTGAAAACTGATCGAACAATCATTTATCTACAATGGTAAATGTCACAGGATTAATAAAACGTGTGTATGCATGTGGAGTATTTTTGTACTTACGCGACTGCTGGTACTCTGTGTGGTAGCTGGACTTAATGGTGAGGGTCTTGTTGTCACTGATCTCTCTCGTCAGCATCAGAACTGAGGCTATTACCTGGAAACAACAAAAAGGAAAGTTCACTATATGCAACACACTGTAAATTCAAGCTAAAATGGCATAAAAATAACAAGTATTAGGATCCCACTCTGACCTGGAAGTTGTTGTTGCAGGAGAGGGCAATGAGGAGGTGGAGAAGGAGGCGTTTGCTGTGTTCATAGACCTCTGGTCGGTAGTGGTCCAAACCTGGCCAATAAAATACACATCCAGTAAGACAACAACAGGATTAAGACTACTATACTATACTATAGCTTGTACTGATGCTGACATTTATCTGAATATCTGTCTTTCTGTAAATACAAATTAGAATTTTTAGGAATGAATTATCTATAGGGTTAACATATATTAAAGGTCCAGTGTTTAGGATCTGGCGGTATCTAGTGGTGAGGTTGCAGATTGCGACCAACTGAAGCCTCTCCTGTGTGCCAAGCGTGTTGGAGAGCTACGGTGGCTGACACGAAAACGTGAATGTCCCTCTCTAGAGCCAGTTGTTGTAAGAGTAGCGTAGGTCATTTGGAGCAGAGCCAGTGTGTAGAGTGTGTGTGTGTGTGTGTGTGTGTACGAAGGAGGTGAGTGGTGAAGCAAGAGAGAGAGAGCGGCGGCGATGGGAGAGAGTAACGTTATCGACTCCGGCCCAAGCAGGAAAAGTTAACAGTGTTTGGTTTGTCTGTTCTGAGGTAACAAAATACGACTCTATTTTCAGGTGATTATACACTAAAGAAAACATATTTATTAATATTATATTCCATTTCTGCCAATAGATCCCCCTAAATGTTACACGCTCTTCCTTTAAGAGAACTGAAATATTGCTAGATACTGTTGCTGTGTCCACAATGGCGTACAGTTTCTTAAATGCCCACTTCTACAAGGGCTATGACAACCCCCAACCAGGGAGCCTGAGTCTTCTGTTTCGTATGTATAGTATCTACATTACTATAAATAAAACATTTCTCCCAATACACTGCCAGTAAAAATATATGAAACAATACAACATGGATACTTTGACAACTTCATGCACAGAGTAGCACAGATTGGATTTATATTTCGGCATTTTGACCGTTGCCATGTTGGCTTTTTGCAACCAAAAGTGACACGAGAGGGTGGAGCTAAGCACAACCGGACACTGAATAAGACATTTTTAGGCAACTTTCTCATAGACTTCTATACAATCAGACTTCTTTTTGCAATGATAATAATACATTTCTGCTGACAGGGTAGGTAGGTATGTGTCCACGTGTTTAGGTGAGAAATGGAGGCCCTGGGGAATGTGTGTCTGTGTCTCCGGTGACTCAAGAGGACGGTCTGTCCTGAAATGTACGTCTGTGAGGGACGGAGATAAAACCTCTCACTGTCACGCGACGAGCTTATCGGACATCACAAAAAATATCTACACACCTCAAGGTTATTTTTCGCGTGTATGTGTCTGTGTGTAACACCCTTTTTGGCAGGACAGTGAATGATGATTGTCGATCTTATCTTTTTAGTTCCTTTAAGTCCACCTCACGTTCCCTCATTGGGAGATAAGAGTGAGACCGGCTGGAGAACTTCTCTGAGTTCATTCGGTTTGCCAGCCAGCTAGTCCAGTTTTTCACACAGGAATAGTACACTCTCCAAAATACATCAGGTCAAAATATACATGACATTTAGGCTGTGTGTTTTGTTTTTACTGTTTCCATTTGTTCACCATAAAGTGGTTATGTTCATCGATGTACTCTTCTTTGTGTGTTTATTGTTGTAGTGCGTCGACCGAATTGTAGATTTTTGCTTTGTTTTTTTTATCTTTCCTAATACTCAAATGTCTTTCTTGCTATTCATTTTTGTTTATATCGTATGTTAGGACCCCCTCGAAAATGAGATGGTTCATCTCGAGGTGTTCATCCTAATGAATAAACTTGTACAACAAAACAAATCACACTTTTCATTCACGCTTTTTCTTTTCACGATTAATCAGCTAATGGTTAGACTGGTACCAAGAGAAAGGTAGGAGACCATATCTGAGTCATGTGTACAGTATGTGTGTGTTGTGTACGCCTACCCAAGAAGAGGGCGTGTAGCAGCAGGGGCAGGTGTAAAGCCCAGTCTTCTCTCACGCTGTGGTCCACCACCATTTCAGTCATGAAGATCACTGCGATGTTACACCTGAGAACAAAGTTAAAGTCCAGTTTGATACGTTTTCAATCAACTTATCGACTAATTGTTTCAGCTCTAAATCAAATCGGAATAGAAAAAAACACTCAAGACAACTACATTCGAGAGAAAACCTGTATTGTTTTTTTTTTAACTTTTACCTCTTAAATGTACTTCCGTCATAAAGAGGATCTGTATCAGCAAGTTAAGGAATGTGCTTGAGACAACTGAGACACAGATTGTGCAAAAAAAAAGTGATTTCCAGGAAGTTTCTTTGGGCAGGTGTATCTGTCACTCAGTGCACATCATCATTAAACTCTCATACTAGAAACTGGCTTTGCGTATATGTTGCTGCTTGTGAGGCTTCTGTTAGCACTGAATGATAATTAACATGACAAACCGAAGATACAGGAACTGTAATTGCCTGCATAAAAAGCCTCATTAATGTAATTTAACTGTCTGCTATGCTGTAATTTATTGTAAATACACGCATCATAAATCTAACCTAAATCTCATCTTCAGTATTGACTTCTGAGGTGTCGAGAGAGACGAATTAGTAAATCCCTCCTAATATGCGTTCTCCACATAGCAGAGACAGAGCGAGCTGGCTGGGTTTCATTCTGTGCTGGAGTTTATCAGGTCATCTGTGAGGAGGTGTAACTAGTCTGTGTGAGAAAATACCTCGTTGTGCTGAGTCTGCTGATGGCGTTGCTGATAGTAACACCACCGTCTGTTTTCTGTGTGTGGTTTTTGCGGTTGTTTCGGAGTAGATCTGTCTGTACTGTACAGTGTGTGTTTGTGTATACCTGTGCAGCGGTCCTCGAGGTGTGATGGTTTCTGGGAGGTAGTCGACCAGAGGAGCCCAGCAGCCTCCGTTAACGGGCATGGGTAACGGCTGAGGATGGTTGGTCTCCAGAACACCCAGTAGCCAACCGGCATATGGCGGGAGTGGGTCAGCTACAAAAACAGAACCAATCACAATATTTAGTAAATCAAATTATACTTTAAACATACGTCTTATAGACATGAGACTCTCTCTCTCTCTGAACTTCAGTGATATCTATTCACAATACACACAAAAAAGAAGTTCTCCCACATGAATACCAAAGCACTGACAAACCGCCCCAAAGCAGCTCGTTCAAAACGAGTGGAATTCAAAGCATGAGCGAAGTCGCAGTCCAGGTTTTTCAACAACAAAGTGGTTCTTCAGCATGTTGGCACTGTAGTTTACTACTACACTATACTGTACTAATACAATAGTGTATTTCATTGTCTTTGGACGAGTCTAAACATACTCACTTTTGAATAAGGGAGAGGATTCTGATGCAAACAGAAACTATTGAAATGTGCAGATTGTAATGAAAAAATGAAATTAATTGTGGTTCAATAATTCTTGTACCTGTATAGAGTGCTGCAGGAATGAGTCCTAAAACCCGTAAAGGAGTTAGCATTTTAGCACTTCCGGTTCCCTTGCCTGGAAGTCAATTGGTTTTTTGAATGGGATTTTAGTGAGATGCCTGAAATAAGGTCTGTGGTTAACACAAGCTGAAGACATTTTAACGTTTTGTTCTACGACATAAAATGCATAAATTAATACCCCACTCGTGAATTTTGAAGATTTTACGTGTCTTTAAAAAGGTGATCGCTAACAAGTGGCTAAATGAGACTACTAAACGTCATCACGCCGACTCTTCCGCCTTTACAGCCTCGTTGTGTATACTCGCGTTCATGCGACCGTGGTGTAGTTTGTTTATAGCCTAACGTTAGTTACTTCTGCCGATTGCATTCACACTTCAAAAATCCTAAAAGTGGTGTTCATTTGTGGAGATTATCTTGCTGAACAAAACATGAAAGCATCATAAATGTTTGTTTGCCACAGAGAGCTTATTTTCAAGTCAAACGCTGGCTTGATGAAAGGCATGAATGGTCCAGTTTCTGAAAAAATGGACCCACCCTTGCACTTGGTTGGTTAGAGCTCTGCGTGGTCACATGAGGACTACCAGCAGCAGAGTCACGCCTGGAAGCCTCCCAACACATACATTTGCTAAAGATAGACTGACCATCAGTGTGGCTGAGGTTAAATCTGTGTATCTGTGTCAGAAGGGACAGTGGTGGGCCTTGGCTCGTGTCCAAATGATATATAACTCCAACATTAACAACAAATGCAGCAAATAAGACACACAGGTTTCAGCCTAGGCCACACCAGAATAGCCGTGTTTACTCAGCCTGTACGGAGAGGATTAGTGACAATTAGCATCAAACTCTTAGGTTAATCTGTTGAACATTAGGGACTGACAAGGAAGAATCCTTGTCCTGGAGGTCTTTACAAATAACAGACAGCTGCGAGTCCCCGTGGGCTGTGTGTCCGAGCACACATTGTACAAGTACAGCACGTTTGTACATATTCATTCTCATGACGACCAAGACAACCTACTCTTTTCATCCTCGTAGGAGCCTCCCGAGCTGTTGCTGTAGCGAGACTCCAGTCTGTTGTGAGCCCTGGCCATGCTGAGACAAAAGCATGACATTAAAAGTTAAAAATTCAGAGTTTGCAAAGTGTACAGTCTTGCTTCGTGACTTTAAAGCGTAACTGAAATGATGCGGACGTATTTTATCTGCTTGCACAAGCCTCTTGAGAGACATATGTAAAAAAAAAGTATTAATACTGACCGCTCTTCACTCTCTCTGACCAGCTTGTTCTCATCTGTGTCTGTCAGGTTATCCTGACCAGCCACCACAGTGTTACTGCTGGACGTGGTGCCTACGCATAACACATTTCAGAGATAATCTTCAGTACAAAAAGTACAGTACAATCAATCATCTGTCACGTAAACAGCTGTCAAGTTCAAACTGAAAGCTGAGATGAAAATATGACAGGAACGTCTTCCTCTCACCTGTCTGCGAGGTGGAGGCTTTGTTGCTGGCAGCGAAGCGGTAGAAGGGAGGGTTGTCACAGTGCAATACCACAGGGTTGACCGGGTCAGTCTGCTGCAGCTCAAACAGGAGCTCCTCCATAGTCTGGATGGTGTTGTTGCGACACAGGTAGATCACCACTTTCTTTATCTGAAAAAAAATACAAATATTCATTCACATCATCTCTGCACATTTGTTATGGTGTTTAAATCACTTTGAAAACTGGAAGTTTCAACTCTTTAGCCGCTCTCTTTAGAGCAGCGTGTCGGCGCGTACAGACTGCACTTACATAAGGCAACAGTGTGGTGTCACTGCTGACTCCACACAGGCTGATGAGGAACTGCAGGGTGATCCGTAAGTTGTTGCTCCACCTCTCGTTGGACACCAGAGCGTTCCAGGCACTCTCGATCTCTGGGCCAGGGACCTCGTCTCCGTACTGATAAATTGAAGGAGAAAAAAATCCAGTTGAAATGCAGGAGATTTCTACGACAGAGTATTAGGGCCACATTGAGGGGAAAAAAAAGACATAATATTTCAAGAAAAAGAAGTCGGAATATTACGGGAATAAAGTCATAACTTTACGAGAAAAATAAGTAATTTCCTGCTCCACAAAAGAGGCAATTTCCCCATCAGGTCCGTGTGGTTCTTTCTTCAGAATAAACGCAGTTTCTTGCCCAATCTTTTCAAGGTCCTGATACTTATGATAATGTGGTGCTGATGTGCCAAAAGATTAAGTATTTCGTTATTTGTGAAACCTATACTAAAGTATAACTTCACAAGATGCTCCACGTTCCTCATTTTCACACAGGTGGCACGCTGCTCTATTTCCCCTCTAAAATAACACGTAAAATTACTACTTTATAATATTATGACTTTATTCTCATGATACTACGACTTTTTTTCTCGTAAACCTATGACTTTATTCTCGTAATATTATGACTTTATTCTCGAGTGGCCCTAATACCCCGTCGTAGATTTCACAGGAAAGGGGGGAGTAATTTCACAAACATGGCTTCCTACCTTAGCAGTCATGAACATGAGGTTGTTGAGCACCAGCGAGGTCGCCTGCAGGGAGCCCCAGCCGTTGCCTCTCAGACTGGGGGACAGACCGATGCCCTGCCCCTGACCGCGAGGCTCTTCCTCTGGTGTGCAGGGACTCGAGGCCGGGGGTAGGAGCCCCGTGTCCACCAGCTCAATGTTACTGAGCCAGGGTAGCAGGTAGGAGAGCATGATCTGTCTGCCGTTGGGGTGGGTGGTCGAGAAACGCTGGCTCACCTCTGCACGGGCAAAAAACATGTCAGAGGAATTAATGTTAGAAGCGCTCTTTAAATGTGTTCAATAGCAGGAGAAAGACATTGGGGAACACTTTATAATAACCATCATTTAGTAATGGTAAATTGATGGTAAATTAAACTTAGCTAATAGGTATTTTACTGTATTTTTACTATTTTACTTACTTAACCTAAATTTCCTTCGGGATCAATAAAGTATCTATCTATCTATCTATCTATCTATCTATCTATCTATCTATCTATCTATCTAATTAACTATAAATGTACCATTTATAAATGATGGTTCTTGCAAAGTGTTACAATTTAAACAACTGTCCTTTTGGGAGTTTTGAATGTGAGGGTTCAAAGAGATTGTGCTGTTTTGTGGGTCACCCCGCATGCTTCAGTATTTAATGGGTACACTAGATGCAAGTACTCAGCACATCTGCCCGTAATGTCACGATAACACAACACTTTTTCCTCTAATCTGATATACAGTGTTTGCTGTTGAAACATGATAGTGTAGGGAGACATAACAGGGCAGACAGTGGAGTGGAGTTCTTATTTACGCCTGCAATTAGGATGTACTGTTCTCCACAAAGGAAACATAATACGTTTCCAATCTTGGTCCTGTTTCCTGAACGTTGTAAAGAAGTATATCCAGTATCTTGTACTGGATACACTGTACTGTACCTGAGAAAAGAGGCAGAGTGAGCTCTGGGTACATGCTGGCCAGCTGGATGGAGAGTTGAGACAGGTTGACGCTGTACAGGGGAGGGAGCGGGCCGTGTGTTCCATACAAAATATTACCAGGCTTCTGCTCCACCATCCGCTTAGAGTACGCACACAGCTTAGACTCCAGCACCTGCACATATATTGGTTATCTTTTACAGTCAAAATGCATCGTCAGGTTTTAGTTTTATGCTTGTGTTCGCCTTTCCCACCTCTTTGCATGCAATTATTATGTACCCTTTGTGTATGTTTGGTGTGTATGTACCTGCATTAGCTGCATTGAGATCTCATATATCTCCCTGCTGGTGTCTGAGGCCTTGAACAACACCAGATTGAGCAAGGTCACAAGGTCACATGGGTAATTTCTGGCAAAGTGAGGAGAAACGGTCATTAGTTGCTTGTTACAATGAAATCTAACTCAATGGATGTTAACAAACAGCTGTGGGCAGTGTGGGAAATTACATTTCACAGAGGGGTGGGCGATATATCGAAATATACGCGATGTATTGCGGCTTGTTCTACGTGGGATGTAGTAAATGACTATATCGCCAACATCGAGTACAAATATTAAGCAACCGGCATGAGACTCGCTTTGGCGTCAGCAGGGCAGATTCTAACAAATGCACGATTCCCCACCTGTTGCCGCAGACAGTGGCGATGGCCTTGAAGCAGCCGGACGCCAGCTGGTAGGATCCAGTGAAGCAGCGGTCCACGGCCCAGTTGAACAGATTGATCTGGTCTGGGTTCAGTTCTAAGAGCAGGATGACAACCTCGCACCCTAGTCGGTGCACCTACAGTAGGGAAAACACATGTTATTATGTAGAGGGACTAATATACAGATAGCAAACAGCACAAAAGGAGCAACAGAATTAAGGAAAATTAAGACTTGAATGACAAGTTATAACAGGTTGGGGTAAGTTTCTGTTTGATCATGATAGAATTGGCCGATTCTAAATCCCGCACCCCTTAGTTACTGTTGCTAGGCCTGACAAGCTTTACTAAGAGAAAACATGACGACGGACTTTTCCCATTGGGATGTTTGACGTTATGTATATCCAAATAAATAACACCAAAAGTTACTTAAGGGGTACAGCTGTGCTGTGCGGCACGTAGCGCTAGATAATATAAACAAAGGAACATTAACCTTGATCTCTTCTGACTAACGATAATTCATGTCATCTTAAAAATATGTCAGCAATCAACCTATAGCCCTTTTCCAAATATCTTTAAAACATAGCATAGCATATCTAAGTATAACAGGAAAGGGGAAATTTGACCAAGGTTCTGCCCGGTTCCAAGCTTGCTCAACTGTTATTGGAGCACAGAGCGATAGGGGGTGGGACTTAGGACGGTATTCAAACTTCTTAAGCTGTGAAAGCAACGACACATAGAGAGCTCCTGTGCACCAAATTCAAGGCAACGGTAGATCTCACTCAGAGTTGACCTACCCGTAGGTCGTGGCAGGCCAAGATGTTGTCAAGCCATTTGTAGAGATAGCCGTCAGTAGAGAGACCCACGTTGTCAAACACTGGACCGCAACACAGAACCGCTGACATGGCCTAGGAGAGAAAAGTTGAGTTAACGCTAAGGTTTCTCACAGAATAACTCCTGCTGTGTAGCAGGGTTTGGGAAGTGTGGGTAGTGCTTACCTTGAGTGCACAGTACTGGTAGCGAGTGATCTGGTGGTTGCGGTCACTGTAGCGATCGAGGGGAGTGAACATGACACTGAAGGGTCCGGCCCACTGGCTGAAGAGGATGAAGAGGTGGTGTCTCAGAGACTGTTGAGGGAAGAGAAAGCGCCTGTGGTGGACTGAGAGAGAAGAGTGAGACACATGGAGGGTCAGACAGTGAAAATGCTCAAAGATTACAAAATGTTAATTTAAGTTTATTTAGTTTATTCATTTAGTAAATTTTTTTTACTGCTGAAAGGCCAATGTATTGTGACCATGGATGTATTATAAGAACTGGATACCGCACCCCAAGATGGCCCCTATTTAGTCCAATGAGAATTGCTCGCCTGGTGCATATATGCCAAAAAAGTTTTCGAGCTTCCGGGTTTACTTCCGGGTCTGGCGGCCCACTGAATATGTGCAGTAGTGCCGCTCGGCCCATAGACTTTACATTGTGATGATGTCACAGATGTTTAAACCGCTTTTCTCGGCTCGAGGAAAGTTTTACAAATATAAAACCTCCACGGATCAACAATTCAGAATAGAAAGGGTCATAAATACAATGGTGGTCTATGAGAAAAATGCTTTTTGGGCCTCTAGGATTTTTCACTGCAGTACCGCGAGTGGCCACTGGAAAAAACTGGAAGCGAGGCTGAGCGGAGTCACCGTATCCAGGTCTTATTATACATCCATGATTGTGACATATAACATCATAAAAAAAAAGTAATAAAATGATTTACCAGGAACACACTGGATGAGATTAGCCACCATCCCGCTGAAATGGGCTCTGATGTCTTTAAGCACGTCCAGCTCCTTCTCATTCTCAGCCTCTAGAAGCATCCGGGTCAGATCCACATACTCCAGGAACAAGGCGCCGAGGGCGAGGGAGTCACGCTCCAGTGCTCCATTGGTGCTGTAGAGTGAGGAGGAGAGAATTTAATTTTACGTGTTTGTGCATCAGCAGGCTGGAAATTACAGAAGGAGCCCATGTGCACGAGGACAGACCAAAACAAAAACAACTCGAGGGCACTCGGTGGATTAAATGAGTGTGCTACCTGTCACTGATAACTCCTGCATTAGCCAGCAGCTCAAAGATCCTCAGCAGCTGCAGCCTGAGAAGATCCCTCCTCTCTCTGCGCTTCTTGTTCTGAAAGCACAGACAGGTTTTCCATTTCCTGCTAAATGTATGTTGATATACAGTAGGTATGTTTTTGTGTTTATGCTGGGCTCTTGAAAGGAAATCTTCACTTTACATTAGCAGTCCATTTTCATAAATAATAAATTATTGACCAATGGTAAACATCTCTAATAGCTATGAGCATACACTATATACAATAGGGCCGTCCTGAATACCATTTTTGGGGCGCTGGAGCTTCGGTAGTAAGCAACAGCGAATATTCAAAGCGACGGCCAGGGCGCTGAAGCATTTTCCAAAACGTTTGGTGTGTTTTACGCGTTTGTAATCCCGAGGGGATAAAAAAAAACAAAAAAAAAACAATATCCAAATCCCAAAATTGAAAACTGAATACCAATCCAACGAACGAATAACCAAATAGTGGAATAATCGGGTCCAGCCCTAATATACAACATGAAAGATATACTTCTGCTTCTGAAGCTGTATGTAAAAGAAGACTAACCCTGGATTAACACTATACTTCATCAAGAGTATATTTTCACAATTTTCTGTCAGGGATCAATAAAGTTAATCTGAACCTGTTTCAGTGCTGTCAGTGTGTTTCTCTCTCAGTGTGTGTGTGTGTGTTACCTCAGGCCTTCGTTCCAGCGCTTCCTTCATCAGTGGATGGAGTTCTTCAACCAACTCTCTATAAACAGGATCAGAGACGGGGAAAATCAATGCTTCGTTGCTTAATGAGACTGATCAAATTGTCCTTCCCTGTAGATGGAGGACGACCTGATATTTTTCAACCTGGACCTTACTTTCCTACCGTAAACACTTTTTGAAATTGATCCAGTATTGAGGGAGAACGCTGCAGCCGCCAGCCGCTAAACAAGCTGTGATGTAATCATTTGGGGCAACCTGACTGACCGGTCCAGGTTGAATAATACCGAAGTTATCCTTTAAGGCAACAGAATGGTTTGTAACAGATATCTATCTTGTGCAACCCAAACGTCACATGCCCTAAAACCACTAATCCTCCAACATGTTAGACAAATTTGTCTGAGGGAGACCTTAATCTCTTTGATAACAGCGAGCGCCCTTTTGGAAAACATTTCAGGTTAAAAATAGATGATCTCTTTTAAAATGAAATCACAATGGAACCTCTGTCCTTTGAAAAAAACGTGATACGTCTCTGTCGCTCTAAAAAAATGTCTTCTACATCAGTGACGCAGTTTTTCTTTTCTGAGTGTCAAAGAGGCATGCAGCTCAGTTATGAAGAGAATGTAAGGACAGATGGGATTCCGTAATAGAAGAAGGCAGCGTGAAAAGACTTTCTTATGTAAGTGATTAGGATCAAATCCAGCACATCATTCATTTTCTATTGTGATCTGTCTCATGGTATTCCCTCCATGCAGGCCTTGTGTGTTTATTCTCCGCCAAAGCAAAAGCTGAAAGCAAAGAACAGCCCTGGGCCACATAACAATAAATAAACAGTTTTATGATTCTTAAACCTCTGAGCATTAAATCACAATATCGAGCACCTGACCCAAGTCTGATGTGTACGACGCAAGCTCTGTGTGTATTTCTGCATGTTCCTGTTCCAGTACCTGAAGACCAGAGCGTTTGTGCATCCGAACCCCAGCACCAGAGACTCGGTGATCTCCAAACTCTCAGCTCTCATCAGTGGGACGAGCTGTTTTAAAAGCCAGGCTACTGAGGGAGTGCCGATCACCTGAGAGATAAAAAGAAACGCACAAACATTGATCAGGCATTAACATTAACGATCCAAAACGGATCCAAATTTACAAAAAAAAAACTGCCAACACTCTTACGCTATCACTGTCATTATGAGTCCAAGGTTTTTCATAACTTTTTTTTCCTTGAATAGGATTAACGACAGAGCCAATATGACAAAAAAGGCAAAAAAGGTAAGGTAAAAAGGCACCCAAATTCCAAAGCTTTTCAGGACATGAGAATGATTAAATAATCCCAAATATTTCCAGACTTCCCACATTTGTTGAGCACAAACACTCACCTTGTTGTCGTAGGTGACGCTGCCGTCGGGCGTGGTGGCCGTGATCTCTGGTGTGGAGGCTCTGAGGTGACCGGGCGACATGATGCTCGGCTTCGCCACACCGAGACACAGGATCAGGTAGTTACGCCACAGAGAGATGTAGCTGTCGCTGGAGCCCGCCGTGCTGGTCTTCTTGGCGTTCACTGGACTGCTGCAGAAAGACAACAGGAAAATATAAATATATAATCATCAGATATTTTAATCTCTCGTAGACATGGATCGTTTGTTGTTTGAGATACGTGATCATTTATGGTCAAAGACTGTTAATATAAGTTAATAAAAGTAGAATATAATGAATGTGTGTTCTTTTACTTGGGGTCGACCAGTGGCAGTAGCAGCTGTAGCCGTGTGAAAGCGTAAGGCCAGGCGTATCCCAGGGCGATGGGGCAGTGTTTGGGCAGGTGCTCCTGCCGCAAGAATATGTGCAGACAGAGCACCCACGGGTCCTTCACACACTGGGCGAAGATCCAGACGTGGCTGGGGCTCTTCACGTCGTAGGAGCTGCTCACCAGTCGAGCCGTCCACTCCACCAGCCACTGGAGGTCAACGTGGTGGTTGAGAGGCAAGGTGGACTGAAGAAGAGGAGGGGAGGGGAGGCATTTAGGAACGATACACAGCAGCAGAGGAAGTCATTTGGAAGATTGTGAAGATTACCTCATGTACTAATGTTTCTGATACACGCTTCACATAAATACACTTACTGAGTCGGAGACAGCCACATGAACAAAGCTGTCCATTACAGCTGGGCTCAGCTGGTCCATGACCTCTATCATGGGTTTGTCATCGTCCTGGAGGGAGAGACATTTATAGAATCAGCTATTTTTATAACAGCGTCATACAATGTGAGAGAATTCACGGGCTGCATATTTAATCACAAATCCTTCCATCCTGCTATTGTATATAGGGATGCACTGATCCTACTTTGTCAGTCCCGATACCTGGGCTTTGGGAATCGGCCGATACCGAGTACCGATCCGATACCGGTGTTTAATTATTAAGCTGTATGCCTCACTGTGTGGAAGAGACTAGGATCATTCTTTTATGTGTAGGGGAACGTAATTTTTAGGAGATAGGGCTGGTATACTGTATGTCCTTTCTCCCTCTTTGGTAGAAATTTGCCTGCCTGATACATGTTGTTAATCTTTAGACTGTTTATTCATCACTTTAAATCTATAGGGATCTTTTAAAAAGTGAGAGAAGCTTGTGAATTGTTCTCCGCTACGTTTTTGTTTGGTGAAGATGTGAGCTTCCTGTATCGTACCTCAGCATGTCCCAGAGCTGTGAAGAGGCAGCGTATTTCTCTTAACACGCCGACGGCCAGCTTCCTCGTGCTGATCTGACACGAGCAGAGGAGCAGCAGGGCCAGGCCCTCAACCGCATGCAGCACCGAGCAGTGAGGGCTTCGCTCTGGCAGCCTGGGGCTGGACTGATGGAGAGGGAAGACACAGAGGGAGGAGACGTTGGTAAAGAGTAGCAAATATGACTGTAAGTCCCCTCGTTTGACCAGTAATTAAATCTGTGAAATTGAACTTGCAGCATCTCATCCTCTTTTTTTTTAGTGATGAACTACATCTTTGGGCCACCGTATTTCAAGACAAAGAAAATGGAACAACCAGTAATCTCTGAGATACTGCACGTGATGTGTGAACAGATAACCAAATATGTCTGTAAAATAGTTTTTTGAAGTTTTAAACTACAAACCTCAACACCGCCTCGCGTCTTGCCCTGGAGCTGCAGCGCTAACCTCCACTGTGTGAGCAGCTGGAGGAGGAGCTTCACAGACGAGTCCTGCAGACCCTGATGGGTGTCTTGAACCTGGAACAGTTTGGAGAGGGGCATTTATAGAAGGGCTGCCAAAGCCAAATTCCAATTCAAACAGGCTTTATTGGCATAGGAAACATACGTTTACATTGCCAAAGCAAGTATGAAATAAAAACAAAAAATGTACATACAATAAGTAAAGATACTAGAATAAAGAACTGTGTATACAGCAATGTGTACCGTGTACCGCAACATTGTGATCAAATATATAAATATAAATAGGTTAAGTTTAACTTAAAAATACAAAAACAGAAAAAATATGATTTTGCTCTTATATATACAGCATATACAGATAAGTAAAGTTAACTTCATATAAAAAGAGAAAAATGTAGACATTGCAGTTAAAAAATATGAATAGAAAATAAGTGAGAACTGTGTAAATACTGCAACATTTAAAGAGATGTATTTAAAGGTATGTGTTCTATATGTATGTACAGTATGTACAGCGTGTCTATATACAGAGATTAATTGTCAGTGCAGGAATCCGAAGATGATTGATAGTCTTCATGATGGTTTGATTTCATTGGACGCCCTTTTCCTGTCACAACAGCTCACAAATCTTGCTGCTGTATTTGCACATTGTTGTATTTCACCCAGCAAGTATGGATGGTTTTTGTTATTAGACATGTTTTCAAAATCTTTTTGGGTGTTTGTATGTGTCAATATGTTGCTGATCACTCTTGTTGTGTTTCTGCTGTGCCTCCTGATGGGCCTCCTGTGACACAGAAGGTCATTTTGCGAAGGTAAACTACACTTTACAGTATCAACTTAAACCATGGAGACAGATAATTAGTGGCAACACCGTATTACTATTTTCTGTTTTCTGGTGTTTATCAATAAACCAAGCCATATAATCTTTTACTGTCTAGGTAGCTGCACGTTTCTGTCAAGTGAATTGATACCTCGCGCAGAAGGAAATGTGTGTAACCAAACAGGACGTCCTCCCTCCAGTCTGAGAAATCCAGTAACAGGCTCTGCAGGGAGTTCTGGGAAATGAGACGAAGCTCGTCGTCCATGTGCACCGTAAGTCTGAGGGGATAGATGACAACACACGAACAGAGTTGAATAAACAAGATCTTGTTGTGCGACCTCACTGGTGGAAAGAGAAACCTCTTCATATGGGTTCCAACACAAATGGCTTAAAACATAAATAAATAAACAATTATCAGTGATAACTCAACAGAATAGAGCTCAATTACATTTTTTTGTTTCGTATAGCATGTAATTATGGAAGCCCCGAAAGACAAGGGAGAAAAAATTCTGGTGATCCATTTTCTAAGTCTGATCTAAATAGTTTTTTTCTCCTGTGTTGATGACTTAAAAACAGGTGAAATGTTTACCAGGATAATCTTTCTAAATTCCTTTTTTTCATCTGTGAATCAGGTGAAAAAAAAGTTTTGCCAGATGAAAAAAAGTATCTTAGAAAGATTATCCTGGCAAAACATTTTTTCCACCTGTTCTTAAATCATAAACACTGGAGAGAAAACTATTTATATCAGACTTTGAAAATGGGACACCAGAATTTTTTTTAACGCTTGCCTTTCAGGGCTCCTGTAGGTAATAGCATGTTAGCTGTCCTGTCTTTAACTCACCGTGAGAGCAGGTCAATGAGCTCAGGTTTGGACATGGCATCAGGAAGGATACGAGGGATGGCGGCCACACATGTCCTGAACAGGTCGATTTTCGGCTTCCTTTCACCACTGTCAAAGACGGAGGGGGATGTTAGGCACGCTAACACTTGTTTAAGGCAGGGAAAGTTAGCCATTTGTAACTCAAAATACAGGTAGGTCATGTTTGCAAAAGATGTATCAACTATAAACATGCAAAAGATATTTATCACATATCATATTGATCAGGCCTTGAGCCAAAAGTTCAAACTAAAATAGCATAATTTCAAATACGTAATATTTTAATTTATTTTCTGTGCTTCTTATGTTTTAAATATAGCATCAAACAGAACAACCCTCAGCTGCACTTTGTAGTTACATACGTGATCATGTCCTCTGGTTCTTTGTTGAGCATCTGGACGCTGGTGAGCATCATACAACGACCCACCTCCTTGTCCAAGTGTCTCAGGATGTTGTCCAGAGCCTTTCGCACCTGGGAGTAGTACAAGGACATGCCTGTGGAGAGACAGTACAGGGAGTTTAGAGACTACATTCAAGTTACACTATCTTGAATGCCTACAGACATACACAGACCTATTAGTTTGGCTTCCTCTTCAGTAAGCGTCTTGCTGAGATAAGTTTTCTTTTTCTTCAGAGAGTTTCCAGAGGGCAGAGTGGCTCCTGTGTTGGGCATGGGAGGCTCTCCGTCCTTCTGCTGCAGAGCATCTGCTATCACCAGGAACGCCCGGAGACCTATGTTCATACGCTGGAACACAGATAAAGCACAGCATCCTCACTGCGTGTCTGTTTGTCAAGCGCAATGGCAAATTTGCAGCAGGGATTGAGTAAACGCACATCGCCAGGCAGTGCTTACACTTTGACAAGCAGAATTCGTATGCTGGAAGACACAACGGAATATCTTCTACGGTGCTTGAATATTTATTTGCGATTATTATTGTCTAAAACATTCAATAATTCAGTGCTTCTCAATAAAGGATTTGTTTTTCTACTTAGAAGTGATCTCACAGTTTCTGTAATTTACTACTACAACATGAATACAGTATGACTAATGGTTTATATGTTGTAGTCTGAAAATCCTGATGTCTTACTGAAACTGTAAATATTTCGGAATTATCCATAACACACTATTGTGAGTGTTTATGATGTTTTACTGCGGTTAAAAGAGTATTCAGATCAAAACTAATGCAGCAGAACCAGAGATACTATCTTTTTTATTCCATGCATACTGTTTCCTTGTCAAAACCTGGCGCCTACATTACCCACAATGCAACTAGACCTTGGTTGGAGATTCAAGAGTGGTATGGCAGTGGTGGCTAATGTAGCCTCGAGCCGCTAGCCATAAGCAGAGATGAGCAGTGGTCTACAGAGGTCTGATAAGCTCACTTCTTTCTAACTCCACACCTCCAGGTTTATTTCATTTTCAAACTTGTAGTCTTCAGCCCCAACTCTGGACACCCAGCTTGAAACCGGGATAATCCCGGACAAACTGGGACATCTGGTCACAGTTCTCTAAATAGATTTTGATGAGTAAAATTGGTGGAGTTACCTTTTAATCTGCAGTGATTTTAATGATTTGGCTCTGATCATATGACCAGAATCCTGTAATCACATTGCATATAATCAACCCGGAGTGCATCTCTTTACTACGGCTGAAAAGGTCCTTATTCAAAGCTCCAACAGAGAGCACACAGTTCTTCACCTTCCTCGCTGACTGAGGACTACAAATAAAAACTGGAATGCTCATCCTTGTAACACGGCCAGGAGGATACACTGTTGATCTGTGTGCGATCGTGTGCACATGATTGAATGTCTGTGTTTGCTCTCTTTACCTCTGGGTTGAGACTGAAGGCTTTGGCAGGTTTCCCAACACTCAGCAGATCAAATATGATCTCTTTCATGGCGAAATCCAGTCTCTCCTGAACAGAGGACAAACAAACCGGTGTCAACAGGATTTCAGAGTTAATGAAAAATAACACTTGTAAAGATATGCAAGGACAAGATAATGTATGGATATAATACGATTTATTTATCTATATGTGTTACTTACACTAAATGTCATATATTTGTATTATCGGAGCAACTGTGAGAGTAGGTACTGAAATTTTATATTTTTAGCTTTTAACAAGTCTCTGCAACTCTGTCAGCTGAGAATTTTTGATTAACCGATGTTTGTGTTTCTCAGTGATAGCGGAGAGAAGCACAGAATAAATCTTGGGAAGTTGGCACATTGTTGGCTCCACACTAAACACAACAACCCCCACTTCATTTCTCATGACCTGAGGCAGAAAGGAGCAACCTAGATGTGTGTGTGTGCAAATGTGATACACACCTGTGCAATAAACTGGATAATCTTGACAAAAATATTCAGGGGCATGTCTCTGGGCACGACGCTCCGACTCCCTTTGGGGAACAGAGTGGAGGTGATGGACGTCAGACGGCTGGGGGAAGGAGGAAAGGCGAGAGAAAGGAGACACAGGCAGAGAGGGGAGGGAAAGTGTTGAGACAGTTAAATACCTCAGCAAAATCATTACATGTTTCTCTTTTTAAAGGCAAGGTGTGTAGGATTTGGCGACATCTAGTGGCGTGGTTGCAGACTGCAACCAACTGAGTACCCCTCCGCTCACTCCTCCCTTTCCAACACTGCGGTAACGTGAGCCACCGAGTGCAAAACCGTGGTGACGCACCATAATAACACTACCTTAGGAGCAACGGAAGTCAGACGGCGGCTGGCGCTACCACGGTTTTGCAATCTGCGGCTCACGTTGCCGCAGTTTCGGAGAACAAGCAAGCGTGTCGGAGAACTACGGTGGCCTTCAGGTAACGTAAAAAAAACTAAAGGCTCTCAGTGTTTGGTTTTGGCTACTGTAGAAACATGGCAGAGCAACATGGCGGACTCCGCGAAGAGGACCCGCTCCCTATATAGCTAACGAAAACACGATTCTTAGATTCAGATGATTATACACTAATGAAAACATAGTTATGAATACTATATTCCATTTCTGCCAATAAATCCCCCGAAATGTGACACACTGTTCCTTTAAGATAATAAATCATTTCCATGTCAATCTTAAGAAACAGGCATAATATACCAAACTAAACCACCACAACAATGCTCTGCATTTCACAGTTAGAGTTTATAACTGGGTTGAGTTTTGAAGGAAATCTGCTAAAGTGTTTCATCACAAATGTTACAGCACAAAAGAAGAAGCATAAACAGAGCTAGAGTTTTCTTTGTAGCCTCATTTGTTCAGGACAATAATTACAAGGTTTCACAATATAGTAAACAGAGACATATTGATGCTAAAAAAAATGTCATCTTGTTGATCAGAAATATAACAACATGGGGCCGTTACCTCTGTGTTCCAGTGTTGCTCTCGCACTTTATTCGGATCATGTAGACCCACAGCAGGCGGTAGAGTGATTCTAGAGCCACGCGTGCCATCTTGGGGTCTTTATTCTGCATTCAGAAAAAAGATTTATTGTGTTTCACCAGGTCCAGGTGCACTATTTCACATACCTACATCTTATAAAAATGTTTCACAGGGATTCCTCTAAGCCAAAAAGAGAAACCAAGACAGGTATTCCTCACATATTGTATGTCCTTGATATACTATTGGCACTACATACACTGCTTCCTCAGCATATACAGTGTGATCAGGAATCAAACAGAAGTCTTAATGAGCCCCCGTCAATCACTGTGCGCTCAACCTGCAGTGTTTCCCTCGAGGCAATACATACTGATGAATGGTTTTATAGCTGAAGAGGTATTAGGTAGCGCTAGTGCTGCAGTGTGTGTGCACAGTGCCGTTTGTCACTATGTCATAATGATTCCCCAGGCATTTATTGCACAGACTGCATTGTTGGCGTGCGCGAGTGCATCACTGCTTGTGATCTATTCAAATAACCCCCGCCACCACCTACCTTGAGGTTTGAGAGGCAGTTGTTGAGGAAAATGTGCCAGCGGCTGAGGAAGAACTGCTTCTGACTGACACACAGCAGGCAGGTCACCAGAGGATACAGAGCCTGGCGTGGAGAGAGAAGACAGACGGGAGACATTTGCATCAGGCACTTCAAATTCAAAGTTCATTCATTGAATGTAAATATAAAATGAAGGACTCGGGCTGTCTTCCTCACCGGTTTTCTACATGCATGCAGCTTATCACTTTGAAATTGTTATTAGACGCTGAAGCTTTGAAAAACAATAACAAAAGGAGTAGTTTGATGATGTCGTCAAGTGGCGTTGGATCATGGGAGTTGGCGTCTTCACCATTGCCGATGAAAATGTATCTGACGTGACTCCGGCAGAAATCACGTTCACGGACGAAGTGAAGTATAAATGTTTTATTCACGTTACGTTTAGTCACGTTATGTCATTTCATTCTAATGAAATATCCGCAAGTAACTTAACGTTAATTTGCTGACTTACCATGAGATGAGTCGACTGCCCATACAGCTAATGTTACTGTAACGTTAGCTAACGTTATGTGGCGAATATCATTAGTTACCGTACACATTAGCTTGGTGGCTGGCATGAGCCACTTGCTATAGTAGCTCATTGTAGTAAGCTAGATCGACATTGAAATATCATATCAGTGAATTAGGTCTATACTGGATTACTGTATTGCAGGATTTCTCTTGGTTTGAACATTGTTGGAAACATTTGGGATAATGAACTGTAAGTACACGAGTAAAACTAAAAAAAATGTATAACATAGGTAGAGTCATTTTTAGCCATTTTAATGCGGAAATGTTACATAATACACCTTTAATGACGTCAAGCTGAAATCTCTGAAATTTCCGAGCTCTTCCTTTATCATCTAAAAACCAATTACATTATTTCAGATGAAGCTTTTCACAATCATGTTCCACTTGTTTCAGGCCTCATAAATCCCTCATTAACCTGTTTTTTTTTTCCTCAGTCATCTATGTCTTCTTCCTCTCTGGAACTGAGTCAATTTAACGAAAAACAAACACTTATTTCTCTGTGCTTTATCTTGCCACTAGGTTTCATTAGAAGAATAGAGGGGGGCCTGACGTTTAATTCATTCATGGACTTGGAAATGTGAACACATTTTTCCCCTCCATTTCATGGACAAAATTAAAGCAACAACAGTTTGAACTAGGGCTGTCCTCGACCGAAGAAAGTCAAATAACACATTGATTTAATCGACAGAGCTGTAAAACTGAGTTTCTCCACAAAGAATCACACAAATGCACCACTTTGAATCTTGTGTTTACCAGAGATGTGCTCATAAGTTTCTTGGAAATAAGTCATTCAGCATGGAAAAAGCATAAAAAAAAATGACTAATCAACGAAAAAACTCTTAGTCAGCTAAGACCAAAACGACCGATTAGTCGACTAATCGACTAATCGACTAAGAGGAGGCAGCCCAAGTTTGAACAATACCAATACACAAGTTTATGGAAAACATTCAACATAAAGTTCACATAGCAGGAATGTGAACTTGGTGTCTCGTCCGCTCAGTCTATCTTTAAAGGGCGTGTAAGTCTGCATGCAGATCATTCTTTAACATGAATGTGAGTCCAGGTACACCCTCGTCATAAATGGTTATGGAAATAATCAGTTTGAGGAGAGCATCGTTTACCTGTCACTCCTTATCAAAGTTGGCATTCATTATCTGTCTCTCTCCCATTTCAGTGTCTCCTCTCTCTCAGGTAATGTCAAAGGAAAACAATTACTGAAATGCACCACATTACTGTCATTCCTATCATGTCTGTCCAGTCTGCTCTGACACGGCAGGTTATTGTTCGGTTTGTGTGCATGCACGCATGTCTGTGCGTTGTTCGTTTAGAAAAAGTGAAAAAAACATACAGTATGTGTGCAGAGAGGTGTGTCAAGCGTTGAACGCATGAATTGCTCTGAGTATTTTGGAGAATCCAACGAAGGAAACGTGCGTACTGTCTGCAGCCCCGAGGACACGAGTCTGTGTCACAGCAGCGGGAACCCGTCCAACCCTTATCACAAATAGCAACAGCAACCAGCAGTAATGCAATACAGCAGCCTGGTGCCATGTTTTGTTATCCAATTTGTCTATCAAATGGCTGTGGAATACAACCCGAAGGTGGGGCGACATTTAGGAGAAAACTAAAAGGGAAGCAATGCCTCAGCAAGCATTGCTCCGCTGGACTACAAAAAAAGCTTCTTCTTATCAAGTCATAAAAACATTATTTTCTTAAAACCAGTGAAAAAAATCAAGAAACAAGAAAGATTAAGGTGGGTCTAAAATTAAAAAAAACATGAGTTTGGAAAATACTTGAAACAAATAGATTTACATTGGAAAAAGAATTTTAAAAAACGTATTGGATAGGCTGTATTTTTCTCGACTATTGGAACTAAACTACAGACAAAAAGAAATTTAAAGCAAAGATTAGCGAGCCCGTTTCCCTGCCGTGGACAAATGTTGCCCATCTTGCACTGCTACAAAAACTAGCCTGTGTACTCCATACTGCACTCCTGTCTCCTTTCCATGGAGAAATAAAAAGCCGACATGTTGGAGAGTTACAGTAAGTGCTTTCACCGATTGCTGTTAATGGAGAGGAAATGAAGAGAGAGGAAACCGAATATGAAGAGAAACTTACCAGAGAGTGTTTCTTCCTAGAGGACAGGTCCAGTGTGGTATCGTACAAACTTTCTACGAAATTTCGTAGACACGGCACGTTCACCTCGTTCTTCACAGTCTGGGGGAGGACGAATAACCCAAAAGTTAGTTAAGAGAAGTGTTTTTACAAGACTCCAACCCTACTTGATAAGATTTAGATTATTCTGTAAGGGATAATGTACAGCGAGCCGGTCATTGTAGGGAAATAAACCCCGACATGCGGCACCGACCCTGAAGTGGTTTATTTCACAACAATGACCCGCTAGCTGTACATTACCCCGCTTATTACTAGGCTACTTACTCAAGAAATCAATAATTTGACACAAAAACGGTCCGCCAGAGTCCATATCAGAACTGTGCACATAGCAATGGTCTGTTATACATAGCAGCGGTCTGCTATAAAGAAATAACAGACCGTAGAACGCCATAATTGACCAATCATAATAGAATCGTGTAATAACAAACTATAAAAATATATATTTAGACCAGCAGATACAGTGTACAACGGGAAGACAGACATACTTTTTATTTAAAGCTACTACGAGGAACTTTTAATTTTGTGTTGATTGTGTTGGACAAAAGCGGTAGTGTTTCCAAGCACCAGAGTCCCTTTAGAAAACCTCTAATTTTACTGCAGCAAGGGTCTGACAGTCGGCCCTACGCAGTCGTGCGTGGTGTCGGTGTTGGCCCCCAGCGGGGACTGGCGGAGCAGCGAGGCGAAGCTCTGCTCCTGGCCGGAGGAGAAGCCACTGTTGTCGGGCGCTGAGCTCTTCACCTCCTGCAGGAGCTCCGACTGCAGATCGAAGGCGGCGGTGAAGCCGGATTGAAGCAGGAGTTTCTGGTGAAGCTGCATGATTTCGTCCGATTTCGCGCGGACTCCGATCCGGTGGCACCGATGACAAGCATTAAGAACAACTATATAGAAATAGCCAATCTTCTCGCTGATGGTCTTGTTTACTTATGTAGGTCATATAGGGTGTGACAGTTTCATAACCAGTTAAAAGTTCCTCGCAGTAACTTTAAAAGACAAACAATAACTTCAATGCGACTCTGGCTTAAAACGAATCCAAAAGTGCACTGAGTGGTGCTCTCAGCAGTAAAATGAAATGCACTTACAGCAGCTACAGGTACAAGTATCTCCACAAAGAGTCCGGCTAATGAGTGCTTAATGTCTTTATCCTTCACTTCCAAGAAATACTGCGCGCACTCCTGAAGATAGAAATAGAGTCAGAGACAGTTAGAGAAAACAATGTATGTACATGATAATTATTCTGTGAATGCAAAGTCACCGGCTCTAAATAAACCCTGCGTCGTTATGGGTGAAGGAAATGAGAAACATTCTCACCACTGCAATTACCATCAAAGGGCCAATAAACAAACACTTTACTCCTAATTGCGTCAGCGGAACGTCTCGGTAGTCGATAGGATAGCTCTTTGATAGCACTAAACTGCTTCCAGACATGAATGTATGCAGAAGAAGAGCAGGTCAGTCCTGTAAACACTCCTTGGGATTCCTAAACCAGAGCCTCTTTACAACCTGTCGGCATGTAAATAACAGGTGACAAGTGACGTCAGCTCTACCTGCATGAACTGGAAGGAGGCTTCGAAGTCTTCCACCGGGTACATTTTGATGCGGAAGAACTTGAGTCCCATGATGAGGCTGATGGTGGACTGGATGACGTAGGGGCTCTGCTCCTTCTGTCTCAGCTCCTTCAGCTCGGAGATGAACTTCTTCCTCACTGCTGGGAACCTGCCGGGGAAATGGCAACCAGATGTGAACAGTCGCTCTATTCTCTGGAGTGTTAGGAAATGTTTTCATACCCAGGTCTCAGCTGAGTGGTGGTATGGTCTGTGGAATTACTACAACAAAGCAGCAACATTTTTTTCCCATGTGTGTTTATTTGCTAATATTAAACTTACTCCTGCGTGCACCTGTTTTTTTGCTTGTGTGTGTGTGTTTTACGCACCATCCAAATAGATTTAACCAACAGTGCTCAGCAGGCCTATATTTAGAATGGCATCTGGAGGGATGATGTGTATGTGTGTGCGTGTACTGTTTTTTTTTGCGCATGCTTCACAGGGGTTGCCACAGCGGTTAAGTAAGTGGAACAGTCGTCGGCCTTCTGTTTAGCGCCAAGCGTTTAAATAAGATACACATAAACACTGTGATCCATAAACCGAGCTGGAAAAACACACACATAATGCCAAGAATAAAGTATGTGCCCAGATTGTTTATCGCTTGTGTGTACTCAACCTTTTCACAGCCCTGTGTGTAAGTAATGTATTACAAATAAACAACACTGGAAAGGGTGTCAGAAATCAACTAAGAGGCTTAATCAAGTGGAAAACCCACCATCCACGCAGGAGACGGTGTCTGCATCTGCTAGACCAGATCTGAAAGTACTGACTTTGATCCATTATTAAATCGATGACTGTGTTATTAGTGTGTGTGTGTGTGTGTGTGTGTGACAGCAGTGACTGAGCCGCCCTCTGAACCTCCTCCATCACAGTAATAACCTCCTGGAAAATGGGAACAGTGCTCATCTCTCATCACAACATTACACAGACGGAGGATCGTCATCCGGAGTGTCATTATCCTCAATTGCCACCACACACACACATACACACACACACACACAGACACACACAGACACACACACACACACACGTATTTACCAACACACACAACCAGACTACTACCGTAGCACACAGGGAAGAGCAAGCATTTGTTTCTTTTCCTCATTTTAACTCGAGGCAGAGAAAACAGCATTTGTAATTGCTGTTTCCACTGAAAAGGGGGTCAATAGGAGGACAGGTAGCTACTGTATCTACACATTCAAGACCTGGATTACAAATTCTGCCTTTACTGAGAGTAAAGACATGAAGAATGTCATTCTAAAAAAATAAATAAGTAAATCCACATTTAAAACTGAATTGTAGATATTTAAAGCGACTGAATGTAAGTTTTTACACCTATAAACGTTATTAATTGTTTTTTATTGCCAATGTGTGAACAGGCTGTAAGCTAACCTAAAAAATGAGACCTTCCACGACTTTCTGGGTTTCCTCTATCAGCCTGTAGTCTGCTTTTAATGTGAAGAATGCGGGACGATTTTTCTGAGAAAATCCAACGGATGTGACATCATACTCGCTTTCGAGTGCCTTTACTCTCTTCAGCTCTGCGAGCACAAGCTTGAACAACAGGACGCTGACTGTCGTTGACTTAACGGCCACAGGTGTCACAGTTAACAAGCTATTTCTGATTCTTACATATACTGTAGCCCCTTTTTAGTGATAGCCACACATGCCTTGTGAACAGTGCATTGTAGCCTTTTGAATAGTTGTAAATTCCTGAATTTCAGATAATATGTTTTACAGAGCTTTTCACTTGCATGGGTATGTGGCAAATAGGAGATTACCTTTGCAACAAACAATCCGAAAAACGTAATGTCAATGCTGTTGATATATAAACATTTAAAGTGCATGCACACACAAACACACATGCAGTATAAACACTAATTTGCACAGTACCTGGACTGAGCTACAACTCCCACTACTTCAGCATAGAGGTCAGCCACTATGTGCATGTTGCCTGTGTTGGGTCCCAGATACCTAAAGAAGTAAACACAAAGAATAATATTATAGCATATAGTGATACACATTTCTTATATTTGTAAGAGCTGTGCATGAATGCATGTGGATGTCAAAACTGCAGGTGAATATGTTGCAGTTGGCGGAGACAGTATTGCACTGAAATTGTACTTCATTCAAAGCATTCTGGTAGATTATTTGTGTTTCTATATGTGATCATTCTTACCCTTCTTTGTATTTGAAGTGCTTGAAGGTCAGGTTTATGACTTCCTGGATGAGTCCATCCAAAAGGGGATGGAGGGGGATCTGGATGATCGAAATAAAAAGTTATCACTTTAATCTGAATTCCGTCTTGTCACTTGATGTATATGAACATTTAATTATTACATCTAAATAAAATGTGCTATTTCTATGTATTCTGCTCACAGTCTGGTGAGATTGGTGCGCAATATATTTGCATATTCTTGACTGGATCAAGAATATGCAAATTACTCTTTGTATTTGCTTTAATTTAGTTGCAGTTTCACATGAGTGGGGTGGGAAATACTGCACAACTGGTATCAAGTAAGTTGTTAAAGGGAAACTCGCCACCTTTGATGTAGATGTCCAATCAGTGTTTATGGTAAATATAGTCAACTGAAGCAATAAATTCCTCAGTGAGTGCTATATTGACCGAGAATGGAACTTACAACAGGTTTAGGGAGTTCTGTTTTTGAGCATCATCTAGAGCATGCTCGCCCCCTGGCTACACAGAGGCGGAGACTAGAAATCCAAGCTGAAACAGCAGCATGTAGTTCTTCTTGCATCCAACTACGTCAAACGGTTTTGCAGCTTTCTCGGTCAATATAGGCCGCACTGACGAATTTATTGCTTCAATCGACTGCGTTTACCATCAACACCGAACATCCACATAAAAGGGGGCAAATTTTCCCTTTAATCAAAGTAGAGTGTGTTAAATATTGAAATTTATGCCTGTGATTGTTTAAATCCTACAGTATTGTGCAGGCATCTGCATTAAATGATTCAAACAAAGGTACAAGCAATATTTTACCAGCATATCTTGGTTTGCAGTGACTGGGGACAGACTTTTCCCTTTTAAAACTTAATCCCTCTCATGCTAATAGATTTGAGGAAACATAGTACCACTGATCACACTGTAAATTGAGACTCACCTGCTTCAAAACTTCTATAAGCACAAGAGAAAAGATGAAGTCTATTGCCAGATCTCTCCGCTCCAATAAGTAGTCCTTCTGTTGCTCATCACTGAGACAGACAGAAACAAAGAAACAGAAACATTAGTAATGACATTCCCTGTAACAGTGCTGTTCTTGCCTTTGTACTCATCAGAAGTGAGAATCTGCTTTTATTACATTTCCGTGAATTAATTCATTGTAGACACCATCTGGTGCACCACGTAACTGTGTGTACTCAGTGTGCAGTTTGTTCGAGATTTGGAAACAAGCTTCCACAAAGAGGACAACACCTTCAGTTCTGGATTAGTTGTCACGCTTCTGCCGTTTATTTGTGTATTTTTTCAATGGCAGTATTGTTCTAAATTAGACTTTGTTTTTCTGCTGTTTGTGCGGCAGGGCTACAAACAAATATTCTGTTGTACTAACAGTATTGCTTTTTGCCTCTAAAGGTGAAGTATGGAGGACGGAACCTGCCAGTGACAGCCCCCTCATTTGCATAATGAGGCAGAAATGCATAAAGAACTGTAAAAAGAAACGTGTAAAGAAATTAATAAAGAAAAGAATACAGAAATAAACAAGTTTTGGGAAATAAATAAGGGGTGAAACGCAAAGGCAAAATTGTGCATAAATAAATAAATGCATAAATACATAAATAAATACATTTAAAATAAATACAAATAAGTGCAAAAATAAATAAATACATTTTAAAATTAATAAAAATAAATACATAAATAAATAAAAGGGGAAAATTTAACAGAAGAGTAAATAAATAAAGGAATTAATACAAAGATAAATAAATAAAGAAGAAAATTAAAACAGAAATATCAATTCATGTCACATTTTATCAATTAATTAATGGCTACATTTATTTTTAATATTATTTTTGCTACATTTAATGACCATGAGCCATTTATTTATTTTTTCATTAATTTTTTTATTTTGGAAGGTTCTGTCCTCCATAGTAAAGTACATTTATTACATCTTTACATGTACATGCTGTACATAATCATCCAGTCCACGTATATCCATTCAATATTTTCTTTGCACTATTTGTATAGTTTGCAACTTCCAGAACACTTGACTTGTATATAGACGTCTTTTTTTTTTTAAATTTTATCATTTTATTCTTATTTTATTGTTGGTCATTGGTGCTTTTTATATATATTTATATAATATTCATATATACACCTATTTTGTCACTACTTGTGTACATAACAGTTCTGTCTATTCCTCACCTTTATTTGTCCAGCTTTGTTGTCCTTGTTATTTCTATCTCGGTGTAAGTACATTGAGAGAGCTGCATAAAACCGGAGCCTAATTCCTTGTATGTGTGTACTTGGCAAAATAAATCTGATTCTGATTAAAAAACTTTATGAGCCAGGATGAATAAATCCAATATTTAATAGGAATGTAGTGAGTCCCGTCCAGCTGACATGGTGGTTTGTTGTGTGTTTTTGTTGTTTTTTTGACCATGCATTTTTTTTTGTATGTGTAATTTAGACCATCTCAGGTGGGTGCAGAGAAGAGTTCTCACTTTTTCGACTTGGTGTTGGCTCTGGGTCGATATTCATGGGACTCGTCTTCCAGGCCGTTCTGCCGCTTGTACCAGTCAAACAGAGTCCTCAGGATGGACGGCAGGCAGTACTCTGCTAGAGAACTCATACTGCTGATCAACTGCACACAAAGGAGGAGGAAGAGCAGAGTGTGAGAGGTTAATCCCATTCCCAAAATAAGATAATGTAAAGGGTTAGGACAGGCATAATGTGTCCATGTCAGGTACACACACCTGGTCGAACTGTGGGTCCTCTCCTCTCTGCAGAGATTTGTTGAGTGGTTTCTCCTGTGAGATGAGAACAGACAGAAGGGAAAACATTCATGTCAGAAGAGACAAGAACAAGTAGACATTTTATTATGAAACTTTGAGATAGGAAACTCAAAGTTCAGATGCCTCAAAACTGTTGTAATCAAAACTCAGACTGACCATCTGAATTTGTATAAATTGTTATCTCCCCAGACTCCAACCTGTATAGCCTGTAAATAATCTATAGTCTGTAAATAATGAAGACACTTAAAACACAAATGTTGGTGTTGCATTTTTTAGCTAAATGTAAATGTCATCATCGGCTAAGTGCCTAAAACAAGCCCAGAAGCGATTTCATTACTTAGTATCAGACTAGCTGCTTAGGCACTAACCTTGTTATGTTCCTTTCCTGAAACATATCAGGTGTTCAGCACTAAGTGCCATAAACATACAAAAACACTGAGATAAAATGCCAAACACTTCCACACCACTGTACATTATGGATTGTGCTCAGACATTTGGATTTATAATAAATATAATAATAATAATAAATAAGCACTAATTAATCCTCTAAGCCCAAAGAAGAAGTTTCTGGCACACTTTGTCGGTGACACAAAAAGGTAATATGAGAGAAGTTTGGTTACACTACGTCATACGTATTTGTTTACTTCTGCAGGCAGAAAAAATGCAAACATGTGTAATATATAATATATGTATATAATCAAAAACATCTACATGTCTTTTGATCGAATCCCACCACCCTCTGTGCATTTCATCATTTTAAAAACCATTGGGTGCTTGATGAGAAATGTATGTGTTCCATATAGGTGGAGTGGAGGGTTTCACTTCCGGGAATTGCGATTTCTAATAAACAAAAGTGTTGGTTTGCGTTGATGTAACTGTAACTTTTTGTAGCTGTAGCTGTAGCTGCTCCTCAATTGCACCAGAGGTTATAGAAAACTAGAATTACCACCTTGCGGTTGTATGCCTCCGCCAACCAGTCATGTTATAGTTTACATCCATGTCTGTCCAAAATATCATCACTTTCTCATTTTATCTTATTAGACATTTGTGTGAAATTGTCATAATTAGCATATGAATTCTTGAGTTATGGCCAAAAACGTGCTTTGTGAGGTCCTGTGACAGTGACCTTGACCTTTGACCACCAAAATCGAATCAGTTCGTCCTCAGCCTAAGTGGACGATTGAACCCGAAAACATAATGCCTCCGTGCCGGCGACAGCCATGGCCGGAGAAAAGGACGATGTAATATACTGTAGCATTGTGCACAACTGGCAAAGCCAATAGGCCTTGATAGTTGACAAATGAATGCAAATAGGTTACAGTGTGTCGCACTGTGAGATGCAAACTAAAAAAAGCTAGTTCCTTTTGACAAAGATAGGTAAGGTATTAGCATTCACCATTCAGGTTTGCTAATATGTAAAATTGGGCCTTTCAAAGGTTTGTACTGTGTGATCATAGAGGAAACAAGAGAAAAGGTTAATATATAAACCTGATGAGAAATAGGTCACAGAAAACAGATTAAAATCAAAATTAAATATTTGTTAGGCATTTTCTAAATGAAGTTATATCATTTATAAGCCAGAATGCTGAGGTTATACTACTTAGCAGTGAGGCACATTGCAGGCATCACTTCCTCTGCGCCAAAAAAAAAGATTAGTCAACATATACTGTCATAAAATGCCACTCTGAATAACACAATCGGATAAAATGTATACCGAGGGAATGACGCTGTAACCTGAGAGAGACAAAACAAGATGAGACACAGATGCAAAGTCACTCACCAGTGGTTCGGCCATGATGATGCGAATTTTGCGTTCGGAGAGCAAGGTGAAGTTGGCAAACAAGCTCTTGAGGACGAACTCGCCCGGCTTGCTCTCCGGGTCCACGTTGACGGGCGCCATGACGACAGGACCCTTCCTCTCTCCCAAGGTTCCAGTGACTGGCGGGATGGGCGGCTTCAGTCCCACTGGAGAGGCTGGGGAGAGTCAGGACAGGTCAGTTAGTCGAAGACAGGGGTTTTCTAAGTCTGACACACACAAGGAAGTATTATTCTTTGTCTTACTTATATTTGGTGCATAATCATGCTCTAAATTTTGGAACCACAGTTCCCATAATTTGGAGGTTTTTGGGGATGTAAAAAGAAAGTCAAATGTTGCCAAGGATTCAGTGAGTTAACTGTGGGTTACAACTATTTTTATCGTTTATTCGTTAACATGTAGGCAAATTGGCACCGTTAAAAGTATGCCGAATTATCTACCAGCAGTTCCTGTTTGCAATGTACCCATGGATGTACAGACAACTATCACTGGAGAACTTTCATACTGAAGAAAACTTAAAAAAACGTGATGATTCTCAGGCAAGTTCTGCATTCACGAGGAGCGTCTCTTATTTTCTATGATTTCCAAGCTGATTTATGGAGGTTTATTCATGATGGACATTGGAGAGGAAGTCCTCAGAAAGTGTAACTCCCACTCAATCTAAAAATATGTGTATCTGTGTGTTCAGGGTTTTAAAGAACCATAATTGCCTCCATGAACTGCGTGTCAGCTCCAACTGCTACAATACAAACTGCCAAACTGCTGTTACCTTCATACGAGAACCTCCCTGCATTCTACATCCGAGACACGGACCCTTTCTCCAGCCGCTTGTCTTAATAAACGTCATACTTTGATGAACAAACAGAATTTGTCCCCGTCAGAACAACATCTATTTATCATGCCTTTCTGTAAAGTCAAACCTCCTCAGTCATGATTCATTTGTGTTGAGTGTGTGTGCAAGTTTGACAGGGTACACTTTCCAGGCACACAGATGGACACACACACACACACACACACACACACACACACACTGGGCAGTCCATGTTTTCATTTCTCCCTTCTGATTACATCATTAGGGAGACTGGGCACTAATAATTCTTGCAAGACGTAATGATAAACACACAGAAAAAGATAGACAGGGGTTGCGTCCGAAATCACTCACTACTCACTATATAGTGGACTACATGGTGCGTTCGCCATTTTGTAGTGCTGTCCGAATGTATACCTTATATAGTGGACTCAAAGTATCCCACAATGCTTCATGAAAAGTAGTGTACAACGATGGTCACTAACGGAGCACTATGTACCATCATGCATTGCGCTGAAGGAAAAAAATGGCAGACGGTCGAAAAGGAGAGAGAGCGGCGCGATTGAGACAAATCCACGAGTTGTGGTGCGTAGGGCTGTGGCGGTGAAGGAATTTCCCCTGCGGTGATAATAGTTGGCTCAAAGTGCGATATGCGGTATTATCGCCATTTTTTTTTTTACAAATTATTTCATTTATCGTGATTTTAGTGCTATAATTAAGCTTTCTTGTTAGGCCATTATTAGATGACAGTTGCAGAACACAGAAGGGCAATGAGGGGCAGCGTTTTTTTTTTTTTTTTTTTCAGCTGAGACGCTTTGATTGCGTCTGGTTGTTACGTTACGGAATATCCGCAGAACTAAAAAATGTCCGCACAAGGTAGAGTACTTGCTCTGGATATATGCGAAATATGCGGCGCTGCCATTGCAAAGAAGTTAAAAAGAAAAAAACGTGAACATACATGTCAGTATATATTATGGATGGTCTACCAGCAGATGTTGATCTGGCACGTTTTAATTGTGTGATAACAATGACGTAATTACCCGCACCGAGGAAATGACCTGAGTAGTGTCCGAAAGCCTTTTTTCCTTTTGTCGATAAGCTCACGATACAGTCCTCTATATAGTCCTCTATATAGAACTCCCTGGATAGTGAGTAAGGAGTAGTGAATGATTTTGGACACAGCCAGGGAGTGGTTGGAGTCCAGAAGGGGTTTGAGTGAGAGACAGACGACAGACGGACAGACAGATATAAGCAGGGAGAGGGCATTTCCAGTCATGCGTCTAAGAATATTGACATGCCCTTAAAATAGAACGACAAACTCATCACTGTACGGAACAGCGTCGGTGACTGCACACGATAAGAGCTTAAGCAAGACTTAGTGGATAGCGTGCATCCTCTATTGACTATTTTTATTACAGACAATCATAGGTCAACCAGTACAGTTTACAGAAGAACATAAACACACACACAACGGCTGCAACAGGAGCCAACAACGGAGACGAATTTGCAGGTTTGATTCCCTGACCAAGGTGCGTAAAATACTTCTTTCCACAAGCAATGATTCAGCAGAACATTTCCCAGAAGTGTCCGGTGTGTGAGAGTTAACAACTCTAACCGACCTTTCATGACCACGTGACCTGACCTCACTGGAGAGGTGAGATGTAAACACTAACTCCCAGACAGGACAGGACAGGCCCCCAGGCCTCATAGACAGCGACCCGTTTGCGTGAAAGCTGAGCACTCGAATGAGGCAAAACATGCGTGCACATGAACACACACCCCCGCACGCTTACCGAGGCCCTTGATGAAGCTGATGACACTAGCCCTGCTCCATTTAGTTGGCACTTCCATGGTGCAGACAGCCAGACAGAGAGACAAGGATACAGTGGGTAAAATGGGTGGAAACGGTGGGATGGAGGAGGGGATGGGACACTGGGAGAGGGTAGGAAGTTGAGGAGGGGGTAGCTGAGTAGTCTACGAGGTGTAAAATACAGCTCCCATGATTGACAAGTAAAAGTAATTCCTTGCGGAGAGATTAGCGGCACAGAAGAAGAACTATTCCACCATGACAGCGACTACAGACATCAGAATAACGTCTGGCTTTGGCGCCAGGCAGGTTTTAACCGAAGCTAAAAGTGTGAAGCTCCATCCTTCAGAAAATGATAGGCAGGTAAAGTGAAAGACGTGCGCCTGGGGCGATAAAGAAACCTCTCATGACAGCTGTATTCCACATTCAATCCAAACGAAACAGGAAGATATGCTGTATCCACAGACCGGAAGAGCCATAGCCAGGTTTAAAACCGCCCGAGTGAAGACGACTTGACACCTCAGAGCGGCGAGTGTTGCAATCACAGAGGGAAAAGACGGTGTCAAAATGTCTTCTCAAAATAGCAGGAGAGACGACCGACTCCGTCGTGAGTGAACGCTACCAGCGGGGATTGAGAAATATTCCACCGTACTGCTCCAGCGGAGGCTTGGGTAGATCAGACGCTGCATGGGGGCCCCATGCTTTGAGAGCTACATGAGCCTAACGGACCAACTATCAGTTTCTACTTTAACTTCAGCTCCGACTCCGGCCTGCCATCACTTCTGCTGTACGTCGGCTCCGGTGACCTTGGAATCCAACGCATTGGAAAGTGAAATAAAGTGCTTCTTTGAGAGTGGTTTTTGTGGCTGCCCTTTAGTTGTCAGTAGCAGTTAAGTAAAGTCTGCTCCTTGTGGAGATCTGACCAGAAGAGTTGGGTTGGAATTTCAACACTGCCCCGAGAGAGAGGCGAGGGGAGGAGGGAGGCGCTATATATAGACCACTGGAGGTCACTCTCTTACATACCCACCACTCCCACTGACCCCTACTCATACACAAGTGCACACACATGCAAACACAGACAGACGCACACATGTACACGTACACGTGTACGCAACAATTTTCCGAGGCAGACAGTGACAAATCAGGAAAAGTAAGTAATGTGATTAAACTACAAAGCAAATGGCACTGATCTCATTCAGTGAATACAAGGTTGACTCTAAACAGAGATAATCCGGTAAGGCTTCTCTGTGACATGAATTTAAGATATGTGTGTGTGTGTGTGTGTGTGTGTTTGTGTGTGTGTGTGTGTGTGTACACGCATGTGTGTGTGTGAGCCTCATGCGTGTCGGTGGGGAGAAGAGATGAGAGCAGGAAGACGTTAACGGTGTCCGATCAAGCTGTCGATATAGCGCACCAGAGCGCTTCCTGGGACCCTCGTATACATTTGCATGACTCTGCGCTTTGAGAGATGAGTCAGCAGAAATCTGCCACGTCTAGTCAATACAGGCCTACCTTTGTTTAATTACATTTTATATCCTAAAAGGTTTACTTAAGAGACGGAAATGCCAAAAAGATAGATGAGTTAGACAGAGGAGACGGGGAGGACGCACAGAGTCAACCTGCATTAATCGATGGACAGAACATTTATCAGCAACTATTATTATTATTATATATATTATTGATACTAATTGTTTTAGTAATTTTTTTTTCAAAGTTTCCAGCGACTCAAATTTGAGGGTTTGATGCTTTTCTTTGTCTTACACGACAGTAAACTGTTTGGGTTTTGGACAAAATAAGACCTCGATTAATAAGAAAATCGAGAGAAAATAATCAGCAGATTAATTGATAACGTGGATGACTGTTAGTTGCAGGCCTGGTGGAGAGATGACTTTGCATCTACCTTCATGCATCACGTCGTTACGACAAACAAGCATACTGGAGAGATGAATCATGTCTAACATGTGATAACACACGTATGTACAACCTGACGCAAGAACGCAGCTTTCAAAAACACAAGTCGTCACAAAGAGGTTGGTGAGCATCGCAACTAGTTTCCTTGGCTTAGTAAAAAGATAAATCACTCCTGTCCTGTACAGCTTGTACAGTTTGTTGGCAGTTGTCTGAGTAAAGTGGATTGCAATGAGTCACTTTTAAAAGCACAGACAATTACCGCGAACACACACACCGACTGCCCTCGACAAGACCTAGCAGAACCAAACCTGTATGTTGTCAGAGGAGGCAGCTGACAAACTCTCATTGCGTGTGATTAATGTATTCTGGCATTTTTGTTTGTGTTACTGTTTGGTCCTTTAGTCAGTTAATTATGGCAGCTTTAAGTACAACTAAGGTAAACCTGTGCACTTGAATCACAGGTATAATCACATATACAATTGCAGTTTCGACATATAGCTAAAAATAAATATCATGTGCGTTTCTCAACAATAATAATTCGAAATATAGGCCTCTAGAATTATAATAAGTTTACATGCATTTGGATTAAGGCTTGTTCTTTTAACCAGTTAGCTTGTTTCAAATATGTGTGTGTTGACATGGTTGCTAAAAGCATCCACATGTTTATTTCAGTACAGCTGGCAATCATCTTGATGAGATCGGCTATTTATCAAGCGATTTCACTCGATAAGTAACTTCAGCTTGAAACACAAACCTAACTTGGAACTTATCGGGCCTGTTTCTTGCCTTTCTAGCCTTCTGACTGCCTTCATCATCGTCATGACCTTGGAGCAGATGCAACCTACGCAACCGAATTTTTGTCCTATAGCGGACAGAAGCCGGAGCTTAAATGAAGAAACGCATACACACCATCTCGTCCGTGGTTCCTGTGATTTCTTTTTCTTATTACGTCACATAAATGGCTGCAGGGGGGGGAACTATCAACACATCCCCTGCAATTCCTCTGTAACCCTTACACCAACATAACCCCTGCTGACAGTAACCTTCAGCACACACCTAATATATGAGCTCCACACGGCTGCCCTGCTGTGCTAACCACACACACACACGCACACACCAAAATGTTTTTATGGTGTCTAATGAAAGGACAACATTAAGACCATTTAGCAAACAGAGCACATTGAAAGGAGTCCATATAACTCTTAAAGTACTCACAGAAACGTGCCCACAAATATGCATACATGCCATAGACTGTATACAAGAAGTGGACGTAGTCACCGTGACGTAACCCAATGGTTTCCGGACTGCTGTTTTGAAGCCTCTACTTCGGCATTTTGGCCGTCGCCATGTTGGTCTTTTGCAACCAGAAGTGACACAAGAGGGTGGAGCTCAACCGAACACTGAATAAGACATTTTCAGGGGACCAAAATGGTTATAATTACCTTTCATGAACTGAAAACGCACTGTGAAAGGGTTAAATTTGTAAGACGAAAACACGGACAACTCCCAGACCGGACAACGCCGTGGTAGCGACCTGTCAATCATTAAGTAGCCACGCCCTAAAGCCATAACCTGCTTTATGGTCTATTTGACTCGAAATGGGACTATAATTTACTAAATGAACATCATGCTGTATTGAAGAAGACTTGAAACTAGCGATTGAGACCATAAACTCATGTTTACAATGTTTACTGAGGGAATAAATCAAGTGAGAAGTAGGCTCATTTTCTCATAGACTTCTATACAATCTGACTTCTTTTTGCAACCAGAGGAGTCGCCCCCTGCTGGTTATTAGAAAGAATGCAAGTTTAAGGCACTTCTTCACTGGCTTCACTTCTCAGACCCCGGAGGTTGACCACTGATACACGCACAAAAGGAAAGCTAACACAAGCAGTGTCTCAGTCAATATATGAAAACCACAACGACAGGAGAGCCTGCTGACTGATCTCTGCATCCTCTATACCAACATTGATGTTACAGTAAAGTTAAATTACAGGCTGCACGGTGATGACTATATGAGAGTCCCAGTGGTAATAAGACAGCGGTGCTTTCTGCTTACTGTAATGTCTCAGGTTTATGAGCCCATATAGCTGAAAGCGCAGGAAAGTACAGTATGTCCAGTTGGCGAAAGTCGGGGATGCTGCTGCTGGGCGTTCATCACGGACTGACATACAGTAGCTTTGTTTGTCTGTTTGGTAAACACGGACAGAGGAATAAGAGATTCAAGTTTTGTGGACTGTCAACAGTACATGTAGTAGGAGTGTAAGAAAATATGGAAAATATCGAGTATCGCGATATTGTGTATTGTGACAATGTATCGATTCTCTGTATTGATTTTTAATTAATAGTTTACATGCAAAGATTAACTCAGTCAATACTTTTTTTTCATTTGCAAAGAGATGCGCCCTCTCAGTTGTATGTGTCCTCTCAAAGTAGCGCTGTGATGATCGATGTTACAGGGACTGTGATAGATGCAAATGCAGATCTCACTGTTCTGATTGCATCAAAAAAGTTTACTTTTTACTCAGATTTTATGCATATGGTGGTGTGTTCTTTATACTATGACAGTTTTCCTAAAATTAGATTTGAAAAAATCGCAATATATCGCCTTGCTTACAGTATCGCAATACATCACAATACATTGAATCGTAACCCCTGTATCGTGATACCGCCAGATTCTTGCCAATACACAGCCCTAACATGCAGTAGGGTTGACAGAATGATAACACATGTAAACATGATCTGTATATTTAACTTTTAGTGCTGGGCACGATTATTATAACAAAGTCAGAGACTGACTTCATCTTTTGCTGAGTAATGTGCTGTATAATTCATACAGAAAACTGCTGAGGAGCCAGATTTACCCTAAACTAACCCCCTGGAGCAGTTTTCTCTCTCTCTCTCAACCTCTTGTCTTCCATAATTCCATTACGTAACATTGCCAAATATTGACAGTGTGGATCATGCTGTATGCTGCCTGTTTTTCAGTCTCATCCACTCCTAACACACAGACACACAAAATAAACGTAGTCTGTACACTGCAGGATGTACTGACGACTGGTCGGTGGCTACGAGGGCAGACCGCATCACGCATTTGTTTGGCATTAAGCAGAAACAACAACTGCGATGTGTTAGCTGTACTCACTCCCTCCCAAGGACTTGAGCAGAGACTTGATGCTGATGTCAAAGAAGCCTGAATCCTGCTGGCTGGTCGCCATGGCTGCAGAGGATATGTCGCCACGGTGACAGACAGCAGAGGGAGGACAGGACGGCAGGATGAGGCGTTGCGGACAGAGCAAGTGAGAGAAAGAGGAGTGCGCTCCGAGAGAGAAGGACCGGGCGAGAAGGAGAGAGGGATGCGGGTGGGCAGCCAGCGATGCGGATGTTGCGGCTGTCTGCTGCCGAGTGTGCGCGTGTTTGTTTGTGTGCGTGCGTGCACAGAAAAGAGTGTGTGTGTGTGTGTGTCAAAGAGAAAGAAAAAGAGAGCGGCACTCAGCCTCGCCTGCGCTCTGTGTTGCTATCTTGCTGGCTAACACCCCCCATCCCCTCTCTGTTTTGCTCTCTCAGGACAGTGATACACAGATGTTGGTAGACGCAAGCAGCCAATCCTCTTAGAGGAAAGACAGAGAGAGAGAGAGAGAGAGGGAGAGGGAGAGAGAGAGAGAGAGAGAGAGAGAGAGAGAGAGAGAGAGAGAGAGAGAGAGAGAGAGAGGGATGGAAAAACATACAGTAGATAGTACTGCACAGGGGGGGTGGCAGAAAATACAGGGAGGATGGGAAGGAGTGAGGGACAATGAAGAGACAGTGGGAGGAGGGATACCGGAGTAATTAAGATGAAAGATGTTTCCTGATCACTGTTGACCAGTTCTGTCTCGCAATAAGTGAGCATCGAGTGAGCATGCTGCAAGCCCGCCTCGACCAATGAGAGCCAAGAGAAGCATTGATAGGCAGTCAGCACCAACGAATAGCCAGGAATAATAACTGGTCAATGGCATCACTGCCCCAGATGGGTCCATACTGCACATACAGTATATTCTAATTAAGACTGAACGATTTTGAAAAAATCTTTAATTGCGATTATTTCGACTGATATTGCAATTGCGATACGATTTGCGATATTAGAGGGAATGATCATTTTTACATCATCGCCTCCTGTGATTTGAAAATTGCAGTAGGCCATAATGCGATTTTGATAAAATTTCGATTAATTGTGCAGCCCTAGTTCTAATCGAGGTTTGAGTAAGAAGTATGTGTGGCGTGCATACTACTTTTAGTTTATTCTTGAGTGGGGTGGACACTATTGTCCTACAATGCAATGCACATTAAAAACTGTCTTTAATAAATAAATAAGAGATGTGAATCTGAAGCTGTCTCAACGTCATCCATTTTTTTCCTCTGTGATTTCTGTGTCCAAAATCACTCCTTATTATTTACTATAGAGTGCACAATAACATATTCTGTACTTGAGGGAGTAATTTCCACTGGGGATGGAGGGGACATGTCCCCCTCACTTTTCAAAATCCTACTTTCGTCCCCCTCACTTTAACGCTTGCAGTTTGATTCCTATATGTCTAAATAGTGTCCTCTTACTGTCCAATCACCAAAATCCAGCCGGGAGAAGCTCAGAGTTGATCAAAAATGTTAAAATGTTCATTTGAGTTGACTTCACTTATTACTGTGTGCACTGTGCAGAGTTTTTTACATGACCCAATCCATTTTTTTGTGTGTTGGACGGAGGCGTTCTAATGCAAAACATCCAGTACCAGAGACAGACAGTATCAGAGTTTGATACAAGTCCAACTAAGATATTCTAAAGGCAGTTTGGAGATAAAAGATTGGAAATACTCAGGAAGTACTAATACACAATGAACAACTGTAACGGACATGCTCTAATGGAAATTAACAGCTTCCATCTGGGGACCGTCTGTTGTACCAATCTACTACATTTTAAGTTTGGGTTTGTGGTAGGGGAACGGGTTTTGGGAGGTTGAGTCTGACTGGGAAAACCTAAACACTGTAAGGGAATGAAAAACTCCTCCATCCCATAACAAATTGTATATATTTTTTTAAAAGCGACTGCTGTTTCTGACTCTCATAGAACTTGTAGATGGTCTTGCTGCTGTTTGTCCCTCACAAATCAATCAATCATTGATATTTGGAAGTTTAAAAAAAAAAAAAATCAGATTTATCTGTGTAGCTCTAACCAGGACATGAACTTTACACCGACTGCAGAAATGGATGACGATGTGTCAGGTGATGAAATGACAGCAGTGACATACTGTAGGGTGGTGCTGCACAGGCAATTAACTTGTTTGTGTCAATTGCAGTAATTTGCATTTAACGTTAATTCTTTTGGAAACCTGCTCAGCTAAATTAACTGCTTGGCAGTTAAATGATTGTTTTATATTAATTTCAGGTGCCAAGATGCATGACGTTGGCTGCTCTTGCAGAACATAGTTTTAGCCTAAGAAGTCAATTTGAAGCGAAACAGCTGCTGTTGCACTAGCGTAATGTTATCATAGCTTAGTGAGGAAAAAATGTAGTTACCGGGCTTGCTTGATAAAACATTCCTTAACTAACATTTTCACCAGTTTACCACCGCATTCACTTTTTATTAGTTACTTCCCCCTTCAAGTAACTACGCGGGCCAACACCAACATTTATCAGCGCTTTGGTTGCAACTGATATTCCACCCTACTGCTGCGGTTACATTCTTGACAAATCATTTAAATTAGACAATTAGACAATTAACGAGAGAAAATAAATCCTCTCGCTCCACCTTAAACAGTCACACATTCCCTTTGTTGTCCTCGCAGTTGAAGCAGAACTGCACGATGGTCACTGTGGCATTGACGCTATGGTTGGGTGACTAATATGAGTGGAAGTACAAGTGGATAATTAGGGTCATCATGTAATTCGCTGGATGAACTGCGGAAGTGCCACAGGACATATGAACGGGTGAGGGAGGGAGAACAGAGGCGGGGGGGGGGGTTGAAAATGAGAGTGAGGGGACGGGGAGGAGTAAAGAGTGCATAAGATACAGTATCATGCAAAGCTGCAGCTCACAGGAGAGCTACCGAGCACAGGATGGCCTGGTTCACATTAACAGACAATTACAGTCTAATCTCAAAGGAGGAGAAATATAGCAGAGAACCACTGCAGGCCTATTCTTGTCCGCAACTTCTGCTTACTTCATTACAGTCCGGGGCCAAACAGTTTCCGCTAAATAACAATTTCTGCCTTGGTGTTAACCTGCTTAAGACAAGTCGGCCAAGTTGACAATCACAGAGTGAAGTAAACCGAATCTGATTTTCAAAATGTTCTCCTGCAACTGCAAGTTTTCTGTGTGTACCCTCCACTTGCTGATGCACCTAGCAGCTGAACCATAGACTGTATATATATTAGAAAGAATGCAAGTTTAAGGCACTTCCACATTAGCTTCACTCCTCAGACCTGGAGGTGGCCCACTGAGCTGAACTCAAAGATGGTTACTAAATAATATTTGACTGAGGTCTGTTCTTTGTTATCTCAACCCACTGCGACCTCGTCTCTTCTTACTTAAAGAGAAAGTATGAAAATGTCAAGGATTACTGTTTGTTGACCCTATTCCTCACATTTCTCATTGGGTTAAAAAGTTACTTCTGCCAGCTGTGGGGCTATGGGAGGTTTTAGTCGTCATGCACGGGCAAACTAAACATGACACAGGTAGTTTTTGTGCGAGTGGTAAAGCTGCGGACGAGGCAGAGTAAGACCTACATTTCTTGCAAGATTAAGTAGCAAAGTCAAGAGAAATAGAACAGAGAAACGTGCGAGTGCAAAGTGTTTTGTTGTAGTGCAACTCATGTCCAAGATATGAAAATCTATTCAAATTAATGTCCTACAATGAGAATAGGGACATATTTGCCACGGAGTGACACACATTTATTCTGCTTACCAATACAAATCACTGATATAAAGACACACACACACACACACACACACACACACACACACACACACACACACACACACACACCCTTATGGAGGTCCAAGGATTCCTCACATTCTGAGCAGGGGCCTGGGCATGCCAGCTGTTGGAATGAGACTCGTCCACACACACAGCAGCACACACACACACACACACACACACATACAGCACACAAACAGGAATACATGCACACATGCATACTAGGTCTGTCAATTGATTAAAATATTTAATCGCATGATTTTCCATAGTTAATCGCGATTAATCGCAAATTAGTCACATTTCTTATCTGTTCAAAATGTACCTTAAAGGGAGATTTATGAAGTATTTAATACTCTTATCAACATGGGAGTGGACATATATGCTGCTTAATGCAAATGTATGTATATATTTATTATTGGAAACCAATTAACAACACAAAACAATGACAAATATTGTCCTGCGTTAATGCGTTGAAGAAATTAGTGGCGATAAAATGATTTTGCAATAAATTATAAACATCAAAATGTATTGACCAAAGCAGACACACACAGGGTCACACTCACACACACACACACACACACACACACACACACACACACACATATTTAGGGCAAGGAATCATATCTGGCCTTTCTGGATATGCACTAAACATTGGCTGTTATTAGATGGGCCCATTCGTTGCAGGGATGTCCCGATAAAAGTTTTTTTGGCCCCGATCCCGATACGAGTCCTTTAATACTGGTTGGAGTTGTTTGAACTACAAAAACACTACAGTGGTGTTACAGAGTGATGCGTCTTTCACCTCATAAACAATCTTTGACAGACTCCAGCTTGCAGAGAGCGCACAAACACGACAACAGCCAAGTTTTATTTTGGCCTGACATCAACTCGGAATGTGGAATTAACGTTACTGAGTGACAGCTGATGTAACCTGCGATGAGGACATCCAGGCGGCGATGTTTGTCATTTTTAATGATGAGAGTGGCGGGAAGCGCGGCTTACAGAGCTGCTACCTGAATGTTTTGTACTGTTTACAATCACATATGACAGAGAAAAGCAGAGCTTCCTCACACTGGAGAAACTGGGGAATGTTTTGCTAAAAAATTATTTGAACAATCAATCATCAAAATAGTTGCAACCGCAGAAAATCGCAGTACATCTGTTAAACAAGACAACAACACCGCTAGACTTATCTGTCTTTTGAGCATGTGCTTGTGGGTGTTAACTGGTCCATCATAACACAGCAGATGAGTACACACGCAACCACAGAGGGACTGTTTGAGGGTCACAGTTCGCACAGCGGTGTCTCCTTGACACAGCTGGGTTGATCAAATAGATAACTGAAGAATGTGTCAGTAGTTTTCATGCCAGGCATACCAGCCTCCCCAACATCAAAGCCTCGGCCACGCACATTATCACAGCACAGAAGTCCCATAAAATGCAATTCCAGTGCGTTTCTTGTGTCGACAATTCGACCTTTATGATCTGTACGCTCGCTTATTGAGAAGTTGATTTTTCCCGGAAGACATGTTTGCGCAGGTGGTATTTTGTTACCTCACTCCAGATCTCCCCTTTCACCGTACGCCCACTTTTCTCTCTTCTTTTTGAAGTTCAGCCAAATCCCACTGAAAAATGTATAGTCAGATACGTAACCTTTCTGCTCCACTCGCCCTCAATGCGCCATCATCTTGAAATCCAATACGACTTTTCCCTACACGTCTCTCCGACGTGATCATTTTAGCGTATTGTAAGTCTTTCTTTACTACTCCTTCCTCACGATTATCAGTTGTAACGTTGGTGACCCATAAAAGATTATTCTGTTGTAACTTTGGGTCGCTCTGGATAATTGCATCAGCTAAGTTAACCTATGTGAAAATGTACTGACAGTGTGAGGCCTCCTTTTGATGTTGACCTGGCTGCGGCTTTCCAGGAATAGACAGAAACACTGGATCTGTTTGTCCGTTGAGAGATCAGCTGACACTATTGTAATTTCTAAGGGTAGACAAGGACAGAGGGCAAGTCTCACAGATAAGCAGATCCTCCTGCAACTAAAAGGTTACAAGTTCAGGCACAGATAGGCCATCATTTTCATCAGCGATAAGTGTGTCAGGAGTGTAAAGTTTGGGAACTTATGTAGGGGATGAAATATTTATAAAACTGTAGTAATACTCTTAGCAAAATGTTCTAAAACACAAGCCTTCTAATGCCATTTTTAAGGCTGTCAATCGATTAAAATGTTTAATCACGATTAATCGCATGACTGCCCATAGTTAATCGCAATTAATCGCATATTTTTTATCTGTTCAAAATGTACCTTAAAGGGAGATTTGTCAAGCTTTTAATACTGTTATCAACATGGAGTGGGCAAATGTGCTTGCTTTATCTAAATGTATGTATATATTTATTATTGGAAATCAATTAACAACACAAAACAATGAAAATATTGTCTAGAAACCCTCACAGGTACTGCATTTAGCATAAAAAATATGTTCAAATCATAACATGGCAAAACTGCAGCCCAACAGGCAACAACAGCTGTCTGTGTGTCAGTGTGCTGACTTGACTATGACTTGCCCCAAATTGCGTGTGATTATCAGAAAGTGGGCATGTCTGTAAAGAGGAGACTCGTGGGTACCCATGGAACCCATTTTCATTCACATATCTTGAGGTCAGAGGTCAAGGGACCCCTTTGAAAATGGCCATGACAGTTTTTCGCGACAAGCTAGTATGCCATAGCATCCGAAAGATTGAATGGCGGCTCGGCGGCCCAACCGATTTTTATGAGTTTATTTAAAAATCGCAATTTGCGTTAATGCGTGAAAGAAATTAGTGGCTTTAAAACGAATTTGTGTTAACGTGTTATTATCGCGTTAACTTTGACAGCCCTAGCCAATTTATAACGCTACGTTTACTAATGCCAGATCCCCAAGTATTTTAATGTAAAATCACTATTGAATTTAACCGTACGCCCAGCTCTTTTATAGTCTGACACACACTACTTAAGGTCTTGGCATTCTCCCACATGTGGAAGTGTTTGGACATGAAATTCCCAGAAGTTAAGGTAAGGTGAGAAAGAGTGAGTGGTTTGGGCAAAACAAAATACTGCACTTACATCTGAGGCCAGAAGCACATTATAGGCATGCCCCCCCCCCCCACCCCCATTCTATACAATAAGGATTAGTGGAGTAATGTTGCGCTGTTTTCTCAAAACACAGAAGGTATCACATTTCACAGGGTCTACAGAAACCACAAACAAAGACGCTTGTCAAGTCAAGTCCTCAAGTCACAGCAAAGGAGAACCTTGTTATGGCGTACGTGGAGAGACAGAGGGGGGGGTCTGAACAGGTAGGAAGAGATCTAAAACTTTTTCAAATCCCAGGTTGGATAAAAACGCAGTCCACATTCCAGTCGGGGAGCTGAGGATCATGATTTCAGCTGGATGTTTCACCAGCCTTTCAACCATTTCCAGCCTGAGGAAAACCCCTCAGGCTGTTCACATTCAAACAAACCAGGATTATTACAAAACCAAATTGTTGCACGGCACTCACTCCGAGGCTAACTGTTCTCACCTGGTCTACTCCTCTTGTCGTGTTCCCTCTTAAAAACAGAAAAGCTCGTCTGCACCTACCTCCGAAGATCCTTGTCCTCTTTCTGGACCTGGACTGGATCTTCGTAAACCTCCCAATGAAATCACTGGGTTCGAACATGTCCAACGTCAGAGAGGCAATACGCTCCATAACTATCCCATCCTGGCCGTGGCTCTGGTAATCCAGATCCTGGTACTGACCATGGCTCAGAGAGGAGCCATTGCAGTGGTCCGAAGTGCCGCTTTCAGCCCCGAGGCTTATAGTGCTTCCTACATCTTCTAGAGACATGTCTCCACCAGCCGCAGGAGCTCGACCCACTCCTGGTAGTCTATTGTCAAAACCCGGCTCTCCTCGGAGCTAGCAAGGAGACTCTACATGATGTAGACTCCGTAGGAAAAAACTTAAAATAACATTGGTAGCATTTTTCCAGAAAAGAAAAAGATTTAAAGAGACTGTTCAGGCAGTCCTAAAAATCCTTATTTTCATTTTCTTCATCTCCTTTTTGTCCACATTTTGGTTTCCAATTTCTTCTCACGAGGATTTCTTCTCTTTATGTCGAGTTCATTCAATCCGGAGACGGTGAGCTCATTGCTTTGTTGTTTCAGATGCACAGCTCTCCTGAGAGTTCAGGTTCTCCCCTCGAGAGTTTCTCACTCTCTCGCTTGAGATAAAAATATATATATATATATCTATCTCCGTGTCTTCTTTTTGTTTGAGAGGCTATTTTATTTTCTGTGAGAGTTCAGCTGTCTTCTCCTTACATGCCCTGTTTTTGCTCTCACCTGCTCTTTGTTTCTTTCTCTCTCTCTCTCTCTCTCTCTCTGTCTGTCTTTCTCACCGCTCTGAGGCACAGCTGTGTGTCTCCGCTCTCAGGTGGTGAACGAGGGAGGGATCCAATTCCAAGAACGCAGCTTGATTGGGTGGTTTGGGGAGTTTGGGTGGTTCTCTTAACCCCCTCTCCCTCTCACCGTCATCTTTCTACTTCTTCCTCACTCTAGGGGGTTTTCCAACCACCTCCCTCCTGTCACTACGGACTGTTTGGCAATAAGAAAACAATTTCTTTCTAGCTCACACACCTGTCTCTATCTTCTTGTGTCATCCTCTCTCTCTCTCTCTCTCACGTAGTAGTAAAGAAGTATAGAAAGGCATGCATAAACAGCCTGCACATGGCATGTGGGTGTGAGTAAGAGTTCGGCGTCCCTGCACTCACTGGTCGAGGCTGTTTAGCCAGTTACAGTAAGCTCAATGTGTTAATGGTGTAGGATTACTGAGGGCAGACACACCCCTTTACAGAAGGGGGAAACAAAGCCAAACACAAACAGGAAGAATCCTGAACGCAAGACTGACAGACAGTTTTGTGAAAGTCTTGATTAGCAGATGCATTTCAAAGATAAAGTTGAGGTCGCGATGTCAAGTCCAGATTGAAATCTGCTCCCGCATATTTAAATACTCATCTGTCTCGCTAAAGAGCTGGTTTAAAAACAAACAGTAAAAGTTAAAAAGTTATTTCTTGACGGACCAGGAATTAAGTCTCAAAACCCAAATTACCTCTCGGCCACTTATCTACAAAAAACAATCTTACAGGAAGTACTGTGCACTATTTTGGTCTTGCCCTAATCACGTGTGGTCCTGTAACGCTGGCAAATCTTCAATCTCAAGGCTAAAATAAGACATGTGACCACTCCCTCAACACATTAAAAGCAATTTAGCTAAACAAAACAAATATCTGATGTAACATCTTCCACATAAAGTTTTTTCCAAAAGGTAAATAGAAACCCTTTTACGCACACACTAAAGCAGTATAGATTCATTAATATTCTTAAACAATTGTCAATCACACTGTTGTTCATCCTGTATCTTACGCTCTCTTTCTCTGCAGGTAGGTAATACCCCTCAGGAGACACCTACCCCAAGGTGACTTCCTGCTGTTTATGCCCCTATTGTCATGACATCAGCTCCATTAGGTGCCTCACCCGAGCGCTCTTGTGTGTCGACTTGAAAACAACAAAACTTTCATATCCTCTCTGAGAAGGCCGCCATGCAAGTTTAAGTAAATATATTGAATGACATGACAGAGAGTCTACGTACAGCACAGAAAAATATATCAGCACAACAGCTGATCAGCCTTAAAATCTTAATCGATATGTCTATTGTTTCTATTTTTCTATTTCCTTCCATTTAAATTGTTCCTATTTTAAATGTCTGTCTACTTTTGTTTTTCTTTTTTTTTTCTTTTTTTTTTTACTGAGTTGTATGTTGCTTTTTGTTTTTACTGATGCTTATTGTTTCTGCACTATCCCCTTTGCTGATGTACACTGCAAATTTCCCCACTGTGGGACTAATAAAGGAATATCTTATCTTATCTTATCTTATATTTTTGACTGGACCGCAGAAGGCCACGCAAAACTCTGTCACTGAGTGAGTGATGAAGTTAGACGATTGGTCGGCCGAGTGTTGGAGTTTCCTCATTGGCCGTTGCTCTTTCAAAATGAAAAGGCGGGAACAGTCCTTTGTTTACGTTTTCACGGGTGCGTGTCAGCGGTTCCACTAACCGGCGCGAGTGATCCTCTATGGGCGCATTTCCACCAGATCCGGTGACAGAGAACGTCTCAAAGCTTTCCATTCATTTCCTATGGAAAGCAGGAGAAGCAGTCGCCCGGTGCATGGTGGGAGCGTTGCGGCGAGTTGGAGAGGGTCTGTAAGTGCATAAAGTTGAAAAATCTCAACTCTATGCAAATGAGCCGGTCCAGTGCAACTACTTCGGATTTAAACCCAATGCTATAAGGGAACCATAACGTTAATGAGGAAATCACCATGCGGAGGACGGAGCGGTCACAGCCGGTGTGCGCGGCTCGAGGTGGAAGCCTGCGGCCTCGCAGCTAAAGCTGGACCGGAGAGGCCAGACACACAGCCATCCAACGTTAAAGATCAGAGTAAGCGCTCTACAGATATTGAGCGCCGCCTTTTCTGGTAAAATGTCCGGTGTAGTCGGTAACACCGGTGTTGTCAAAAGTTTATTAACCGGTGGGGAAATTTCCTCACCGTGACATCCCTAGAGTCCGGCTCACGAAACTTGGACCGAGCTGTCAAACTAGGCGATCCAGTTCTAAAATGAAACGAGGTTCAGCAGCGTCATCGCCTAGTACTCGCTTAAAATGTTTTTCAGAAGTCGATTTTCGTGGATTGTTTAGACGGAATTACAGAGCGTTTACGAGCAGGCAGCCATGTTGTTTCCTGTGGCCTTTATAGACATGACCACAGACTATTTGTGTCGCAATTTAGCCACAAATTCACGGACTGACCATACACGGTCCAGCCATATACTCTGACTTGTTCTTAAAACGTTCTTCCTGGCTTAAAAGAAATATCCCTTCACACTAGAAATTCCTCGATGCACATGAAACTAAATTTAAAATAACTACTATTTTCCTCACTTCAATATAGTAAGATACAATTTTAGGGGGAGTTTTTTTTAAATTTTTTTTAACAGTTTCTACATCAACAGTCTGGCACGGAAACAGTTAAGGGTGGCAAACAAGCGTAGGGAGGCACGGTGCCAAAGTCAGTTAGGGAGGCGTGCCATCCCCTGGGGGAGTACAACAGCCAAGCATTAAGACAGACACACTCACTCTTACACACACAAACAAACAGGAGATTGTTTTTGTCCGTTCATTAACTGACAACTCTGGGCCAACCAATCAAAGAAAACACACAGGTTACATAATCATCTTCAGGAATGTGTTGGTAAACAATAAGTAGGATGCTGGGGTGGTGATGATGGGTGGGGACAGAAAAAATGCAAATCTATTCAACCACATGTTATTTTTAAATAATTTTGTCTACTACTGCTGATGGAAAACATTACATGATGAGATATTCTGACTGGCGCTGGCTGCACAGCGGTTGATGGATAATAATGGGGTTCTCTAACAAGCTACTCAGGTTTGTCGCTCTCTTGTTTGCTTGACCTGATTAGTCGGTTGTGTTTACACTCAGTGGGTCAAAAGCTGAAAATCTCACCCTTCATGCACCCAGGATAATCCCGTCTATTCTTCCCTTTGCACTCTATTTAACCCTGTAATGTAGATTAGTCTCTTTACTGATTTTGGGTGTGTGAGTAGTGAGTTGTTAAGACTGATCTGAGATACACTAGGTCAGGGTGCCCAAACTTTTTTCCCTTGGAGGGCCCAAACCGAACCTTAATGGAATTGGATTGCATGAAGCAGGGTATGCTTTAGGGCGTGGCTACCTTGTGACTGACCAATCACACCACGGCGTTGTCCGGTCTGGGAGTTTTTTCCATCTTACAACTTTAACCCTTTCACAATGTGTTTTCCCTTCATGAAAGTTAATTATAACCTATATGGTCGCCTGAAAATGTCTTATTCAGCATTCGGTTGTGCTTAGCTCCACCCTCTTGTGTCACTTCTGGTTGCAAAAAAACAATATGGCCACGGCCAAGATGCCGAACTCAGGCTTCAAAACGGCAGTCCACAAAACAATGGGTGACGTCACTTATAGACAGTCTATGGGCGGGCCAAATCAAACCTTACGGCGGGCCAGCTTTGGCCCACGGGCCCCACTTTGGGCAGCCCTGCACAAGGTGCATGATGACTGATGAATGATGATGAATGATGGTGAATGATGATTCAAATATATATATCCTAATCTGTACATAAACACAGGAAGGCTAATAAATCACCTCAGATAAATGCATTTTATTATTGGAATACGTGGGAAAAAAAACCCTTGGAGGTCAATTGTCATGCAACATACATCACTGATAATCATAATTATTACATTTTTAATATCTTAACCTCATTTTTTATTGGGTTAGTAAGCAGATGTTGCGCATAAATCAGCCAGAATATAAATTATGAGCTAAGCATCAACTTCCACCCCGCTGTACAGACATGCTTTGGTTGACTGGGACAACCAAACACACACAAACAGACACACACAAAAAAAACACAGGCTGAAACGCTGAATAAACAGTAACAGCATCTTAATAACTATGATTTCTCCGCTGCCTTAGAGTCAACATCAGTTATGCACGTCTTTCTTTGTCTGTCCCATTTTACTCAGTACTTTATCGTCACATCAGTCACTATTCTATCAGATCTGATGGTCTCCTTGTTTCTGTCTTTCTCTGATGTCCCAACAAACAGAAATATGTCCCTGTACTGTATGGAGCTGGAACTAGGAGAACTGTGACTTGACTACAGTAAGTGGTGCCAACCAGACTCACTTACAGAAATATAAAACTATTTCCTCTCCCACGCAGAAATGGTCTAGGTCAAAAGGAAGCCACAAGGAATGTGCCATTGATTTACTTGTTATTTAACATAAGCTTGTTTATTAAATTACCTGTAAAGTTGATAAGTTACCAACCCTCTGTTTTAAATCTGAGTGGTGGAGCTATTGTGACACAAGGCGCTACCAGCAGACACCGCACACCTTTTTGGGATATGTGTCTGGTTCTTTAATCTTCCTTTAATGTTCGGAAGCAACCTCACCCCACAAACCGCTTCTTCTCTGATTATCATCCCTCCACTTATCATTTAAATTGCACCCTCTGAGACCTCTGCTGCAACCTTTTATTTCCGCTGTCACTCAAATATGCTGTCATGTGTTAACAGTTGGCCAGATCGTCCCGGACGCTCGGCAACCCGGTCTAACAGGAGAACTGAGGGCATAAACAAGTTTGCTTTTGGCTTACGCACTTCAGCGAGACTCCGGTTCAGGGGTTCACGGGGACGAAGGGTGAAAATGAATGATAGAGGAGTGTCTCACCGCAAGAATGAATCTCTTTGTGACAAACAATGCAGCTTTGTAACACAAACAATATTGTTCTACTGACGGTTGCCGCCTGAGATTTATTCTGAGTACACATTATTTAGTACTTGTCAACACCAGCACAGATAAATCAACACAACATGAAGACTATTTTTAATGAGACATCTCGGTGGCTCTGTTGGTTAAAGCACGTACCAAGTAACAATGTTTTATTTAACATCCCGTATTACATGTTATTACTGATGCTCATGACATATAAATTATTGATCTATTGGTCTTTGGTCATTATACGTGCATTGGCGCATTCCTAAAACTGGTTTTAACAGGCACAACTGACACAGTATTGTTTGTACTGCATGTTTATACTGGCATTACACTGACACTGAGTGCTGCACACAGACTGAAAGTAATATTTTCACTTTTCTTTCACTTCTCTTTGCATTGTGATTTAATTCTACTTGTTTGCAACGTCCCTTTTGACATGTTTTGGAGCCTACAGAGTCCGTCTAAAGCGGTGTGATCATCATTAGCAGGTACCACGGCAGCAGTGGCCTGATTATCAGACTGAAGTGCCGTTTCAGTTTTACCTCACCTGAATTTCTGAACAAACAGGAGATGATTGTGGACGGCAATTCAGAGCTCTGGAACCATGCTAGGGAAGCAGAATCAGGTCATAGGAAAACATGATGTACACAGAAATTAACTAGAAATATGTTAGGTCTTTCACATTTATCCTCTCGTACGAAATGTATCAAGTTTAAATATTTGCGACACAAATACTACCATAAGTCATAGTACAACTGCTACAACTGTGATTACTGCCACTGCTGATACAACTGATCACAGTCAACACCAGGCCCACACACTGGCTCTACAATGGTGCCCCCTTGAGCCCATTAGAGAAATAATAATTCTGCACAATTAGTCACATTTCTGATTCAGGAGGTCAGTTTTGAAGACACTTTCAGACACTATTTGACACTATGTTTGTTTGTTTTTAGACTCTACTGTTCCTTTGGAGAAGGAAAATCATCTTGGGAACTTGGGAATGGAAAAGGCAGTTCTGAGAAGATAAAAGAGATCAAATACGTTCAAATTTCAGATTCAATTTTGTTAATTAATTTAAAAAAAACTGACAAAACTGGAACTCAATGGTGGGCCATTAGCCAAAAGTACACACCTATGTATTGTACTGTTAAGATGCAAAATGGTACTAGGGTCCCAAGTTCCCCTTAATTCAACATTATTTTAGCTTTTACATAGTTAACGCCTTAAAACCCACCTGCTGAATACAATTGGGCTCATTTCTAGTGATACCCAATTTATGCATTTCCAAGGCTGTTTAGGGACCCCAGTATGCAGAAATATTCAAACAGCCTACAACATTTTTAGAATAGGCAAAAATAACACATTTATACTGCATTCAAAAAAACTGCATGTTTTTGCCTCAAACTGCATGTGATTATCATAAAGTGGGCATGTCTGTAAGCTATTTTCATTCATATATCTTGAGATCAGAGGCCAAGGGAGCCCTGTGAAAATGGCAATGCCAGTTTTTGCTCGCCAAAATTTAGCCTAACTTTGGAGCGTTATTTTGCCTCCCTCCTTACAAGCTATATGATATGGTTGGTACCAGTGGATTCCCTAGGTTTTCAAATGATACCTTCACTCTAACTCTAAAATCGAACCTGCTACAGCCTCCGAAAGACAGTAATTAATTCCGTGGGACTTTTAATTTAAAAAAAAAAAAAAAAGATTTGTTAACATCTGGCGGGTCAAGTCGAACTTGATGGTGGGCCAACCCTCGGGCCCCACTTTGGGCAGTCCTGGTCTAGACTAAAGTTTAAAGACTCAAAGAGACATTAAAAATTTGCCAATCATTGTGAATTGTGTGAGGAAGGAGGGGAAATATGCACTACCACATTCATTAATTCATGCACAAATGTTAGCCCTGGATGTGAGCATACAGACACACAGTACAGTATGCCCCTCAGCCTTTCCATACACACATATATATATAGAGCTGTGTTATGTAACACTATCTCTGGGGTATCTAATGCGCAGGCTAATGCATCCGCAAACAGCCTCAGAGCTATCAAATCAAACAGCAGCAGAACCAACAACGTTCCCTGACCAATTATCTGAAATCAAACACACAAAACACACAAGTCAAATGAATTCATTCTCGACCAAACTTCTAGATAATTATATCAACACAAGGCTCAAGCAGGCTTATCAGATCATTGAGTATGCTGCTACTCTCTAATAAATATGCAGGAGAAGAGCTCGCCCATGAAAACCACCACTAATCTCTAACGCAACAGCACCTGAGGCAAAGTCAGATAGGGAGTGTGATGGTAAGGAATGCGAGTGTGTACAGATGTCTCTGTATATGTGTGGACTTGTGTGTGCCTGGCAGAAACACCGGGTTACGTAAGCCAGTGGGAGTGAGGTGCCAGGGAGGTATCTATGGAAACGATGACAGCGAGGAAAGATGGTTCACCAGTCGGGAGCGAGAGAGGTCAACCGCAGTTTCTGCTCCTTTTCCCACATGTGGATGAAGCTCAGTAACATTAGTACAGCGGACTAAGACATCAGTGGCCTGCACACGTCACCGAGCAACAGGGCTAAAATAGTGCACTGTGTCACTGGGTAAAAATGACACCATGAACTCGAACCGTGACACACACTAACAACACATATTAAACCATTTAACCACAGCGTCCCTACTTTGAGCCAAAGACGTTTGTCACAATGTCATGCTCCCTCCCTCTCTCCCTCTAGTTCTTGTCACTCTCTACTGTCAACTAACCACTAAATACAAGATGTCATAATTATAAAATATAAATATGCTCTTGTATGCATTATGGTCATCCGTAATTAGATGATTGGATGATTTGTTTCTTGCACAAAGACTGAAGTGGAACTAGTGTATCAACACACACTAGTGCACAGTGCTTACCATAAAGAATATACACAAGTGATTTTTTTTTATCCTGACTTAATGGTATTGAAAGACAATTACTTAATATCATCTTGTGGTTGGGTATATACTGTATATTTTACCAGCTATGGTGGCCCAGTGGTCCACATGCTTACCAAAATACATGTGATTAGAAAAGATTATTACATCTAAATCAGTAGAAAATCCTTACATACTTTAAAACGATTTAGCATTATGTGGTTCACCTGAATTCTTGTTGTAGTTATTCCTTCTAGAGGTAGACCAATTAATCGGTTAGGCCTATTAATTGGCGCCGATAGGACGTTTTACAAACGGAGTGGCATTTAACAATGTATGAGACGCACAACAGAAGTATTCCTCGCCCGTCATACTGTAAGCAACAGAACAGCTCATTGCCCGTTGTGAATAAATAGAACATTTGCCAACGATGTAATCCACCAAATCACACTTGAGGATATTCTCTTACGAATTATTAAATCGGAGTGACAATAAACTGATTTATCAAAAACGGTGTATGCAAAAGTAGCCGGCTAGGCTGCTGCAGAAGTAAAGAAGATATTGGACGATTAATCGGCTATATCGGGTTTTTCCTGCTCCAAACTATCGTTATTATATTGGCCTTTAAAAATCCACTATCGGTTGACTTCTAATTCCTTCTATCAACCAGTGACAACTTTATGATAACACATATGTGTGTAATGGCAGCACTTTAACTTGAAGATGAGAGAAAAACTAGGTAAGTGAAGAGGAGAGATATTCCATAACCCCGAGAGAGGTTTTGTAAATTGAGGACAGATATGTAGGAGTGGGGGAAACGTCACTGAAGCACAGTGCTGTGACACACATGACATGCTGTCTGTGTGTGTTACTCGTAGGCCACACACAGAACAATGGAGTTAACTGGGTCGCCTGGCTGTGCCAAACATCTGGAGAGATGGAGGGGGAGATGATTGAGGAAGGAGGGGAGGGAGGGTGAGGAGTAAGGAGGAATTGGCTTAAAATAGGAACAAGAACAGACCAGACATGGGGAGGGAAACTATGCAAAGGGGAGATCATCCTGATACCTACTACTTAACTTCAGAGCAAACTCACTAGTGGCTATTCATCACAGCTAGGGTGACCAGGTGTCCCACTTTACGAGGGACTGCACAGCATTTTTATCCCTTGTCCCACGTCCCACATATTGAGATGATGTACCACATTTTCATTGGCTCTAGTTTTCAAAAGTCAAACCACTGCAGGACAGATGCTTTTTTAAAATATGGCTTTTATCCAATGGCTGTGAAGAAAGCAGGGAAGGCTGTCATCACGGCGCTGTGTTTGCTGTCAAACTGCGCACACGTGGGTCAAGTACAGGTTAACATTTCACCGTCTTTGCTACGTTATGCCCAACGGAGAAAATTGCGTGTCACCGCAAAGTCACAAACTATGCAGACTTAGGCGGAATATGATGGAAAAAAACACAAAGAAAAGGAACAACAGCTACAACTAAGACTGTGAAAATACGTATATATATAAAGTATTTATAAGAGTTTTTAGCGAAATTTGCCAGTTATTTTTCAATTTTACACGGGGGGAATACGACATGAAGCGACAGTTCATGTGAGTCTCACAAGAAACGTGCGGCTCAAAATGAGATGTGCCGATCTATGGATGCATTCGGGCAAAGCATAGAGATGTTACAAGATAAGGGGCAGAATAGAAATGTTTATTATTTAAGTTAGATAGACATTATATTAAAAATTGTAGACTACCTCTCAGCCTTGGTAACTCTTTGTCCCACATTTGGTGTGTTGGGATCTGGTCACCCTAATCACAGCACAATGTCAACACAACTAAAGAAAAACATACATATAAATCGCCATGTATGATTCAGTTTTGCCAGGTGACAAGAAAAGAAGGAGCCCACAACAGTGGCTCTGCCTGCTATCTGGCTGCATATGAGTGCATGTAAATAATACATAACTGTAACACTGGCTTTCTCTCACAAAAGCCGGCTCCTGAGCATCTCAGCTGCAGAATAATAAAATCCCCAACTACTCAGGCGAGATGATGCACACCACCGGACCATCACCCATTTAAGTTTCACAATTTGAAGGCTGCATGTGTGTTAATCCACAAGCCATAACTATGTCATCATCATCTCCACGATGAGGAGAAACATCACATCATCAGTTAGTGGTCCACAGGCTCAGAACATGGTATCAGACATTCATGCGTTACGTTATGTTACACTACGAGATGTTATATATTGCATTTAAGCCCCCAAAAAACACTATTCATTAGCAACTAGCAATTGGTTGTCATTAAGCTACCTAGCTGCTTGCTAACATGCAGTGTAGCATGTTATCTTTTCACCGCCATCACGAAGTGTGTATTTACAATCACCGTAAAGACTGTTGCTTAGCTACACAAAGCAGCGCGGCATTGTTCGTTGTGTGAGCGCTACCAAGGAGACGTGAAAGCGTGTTTAGGTTACTCACGTTTTATTTTAGCTATATAATGAGTGTCGACCAGTATAACCAGCTAACGTTACGCCTGTAGCGAGCTAACTCGGTAGCCAACGAGCTAGTACAAGCCCCCTGTTGTAGTTATATCGATGTTGTATCAAGACATCGCTCGGTTGCCTTTGTTGGTCAAGACAGCACCGTTAAACACCACCAGACACGGCACTAATGCGACGTTAAACCGAACCTTACCTTTTCTTGCGTCGACCTTGGCGACTACAGGGTCATTTCCCGGCACGTATTCTTTGTTTATGTGGTTTAGCGGCTTGTTTTCATCAATCCGTCTCGTCTCTCTCCTCCGGGGAGTCGTGCCGCCCCGGCTGACAGCACTACTGCTCTGGATGACAGGGCCCCCGCCCTTAGCAACCAATCAAACGCCGAGGTTGTGGAGACTGAGGCAAGGCTCGTTTCCTATTGGCCGGCGGCGGTGTCCGTCAACGTGTCGCTAGGGGGTGTAAGTCGGTCCAAGGGCAGGACACCTGCCACGGAAGGATGCTGAGCGCCGCAGGTGCGGTCAAATGAAGTGATGAAAGGGGCTGTGGAAAAAAAATGAAAAGACATGATGGAGCATGATAATAACAGACGCGTTTACCACAGGCAGCTGCACAAACAAAAGCCGAGATGAAATTGTCAGCCTCTCTAGCATGCATTTGTGTCCACGTTTTTTAATTATTATTTCAAATAACACTAAATAGGCTTACTAGGCACACATCTAAATCAGCACTTTATTTCATAAGGTGAGCAATTTTGTTTTTAAAAAAAATTCCACATATTATTTTTATATACTGTAAATTTAATGAAAATTTAATATGATTTTTAATAATTTTTTTAATGAATTCATATTTATTAAAATACTAATATATGAGACGGGTGGTGCAGTGGTTAGCCTTCTGTGTGGAGTTTGCATGTTCTCCCCGTGTTAGCGTGGGTTTCCTCCAGCTTCCTCCCACAGTCTAAAGTCATGCAGGTTAGGTTAATTGTTGACTCTAAATTGCCCGTAGGTGTGAATGTGAGCGTGAATGGTTGTCTGTCTCTTTGTGTCAGCCCTGTGATAGTCTGGCGACCTGTCCAGGGTGCACCCCGCCTACGCCCAATTTCAGCTGGGATCGCCTCCAGCCCCCCCGCGACCCTGAACAGGATAAGCGTTTACAGATAATGGACTTATATATGAGTGTTTTTCTGTAACTTCCGTCACTTATTTAGCCTATATTTCAAAAGTATTCAAATTTATTAAACCAATTTGTTAAAATCATGCTATTGATGTTCCTTGATAAAAACAAACAAACATCTTAATGTTGTAATCCAATACCTCAGTCATCTATTTAACAACATAAACATATAATTTATGTTCTTATGACATCATTAAACAGCTCTGATGAGGTTTTGATAGCTCATGGGAAATGTAGTGTAGTTTTATCTGGAGTAAAATGACAACCTGCTAAAATATCACTCTCCTCAACAGTAGATTTGACATTTAGTTTGGAATATGAATAGAAAACTCTGCTATTATGTGTCAGCTTTTCAGAAAAACAGATGAAAGAAACAGGGAAGTGGGTCAGTGCTTCAGCTCTCTATTGCGTGCATTTATCATTTTAGAACAGAATTGCTTACTCAGCACATCTTATTTCGAACAGTGTGTGTGTATGTATGTTGGTGTTTTATCAGTCACCTTGTTCCATTTTTGCTGTGTTCCCCTCTAACCTTAATGGACAGCTTATTGCTCACACAAAAGAGCAAAGTGTTTAAATGTACTTCAGGTTTCTTCTCGTTTTTTATTATTTCAGTCAAAGAGTGATCTCTGCGTGGAAACCAATAAAAAACACAAAAATCACCAACCTGACTCCAACAAACACAATGATATACAGAACATACACTGAGAAGACCGTCTCCTGTACCAAATATTGCACAACAAAAATAAACATTTGCACACCTGCACAGCACAACGGGAAATGAGAGGGGGTTCCTCTGCTTGGCATACACCTATAGAAATCTGTACAACCTGTCTAACTTTCCTCGTCTTGTTCCTCTTTCACCATTATCTGCCTGTTGATGATTGTCATTGAATCAAAGCAGCTGTTAAAAGGCAGCAAAAACAAAGGCGTATTATACAATATATCAGTATAAAAAAGTATAAATAGAGACATGAACCAAAGTCCAGGCGACGTCCCACAAGCACAGTGACAACAAATCTGAATTAATAAATGTAACGTGGCAAACGTTTTAATCGAGTTCAGGTCAGTCGACGCAATCAGGAGGACTGAACACTAAAAGTATGATTTAATGGTTTCAAGATGCTGCAGCATATTGGTTCAGGTTCATAATTAGTCAGAGCACATACTGTATTGTATTTTTTTTCGTCTTTTCTTTTTGTATTTTATTGTGCTATGGACCCCCATAAATTGTGTCCTTAATAAAAAAAAGTCTGAATTGAGTTGAACATGCAGATGGAGTGTACAAAACGGCATGTAACAAACAAGCAAGGAATTCAGATTACACCCATTACATCAGAACAACATAAAAAATATGGCAAAAATGGACATCAGTTTACAGTCAGTGGGGAACAGGAAGATAGCTGCTGCTACACATAACTGATACAAGACATTCAGTGATTGTCGATGACTCTTTCTCTCACGTTTTTCTCTCATTGGCTGGTTTCTCTCCATTAAAGTGCTTTTTACATGTAATTTTAATCCTGCCTTAATTCAATAGACCTCACCTTTTGACATAATTCAAATGCAAAAGCCCAGTTTACATTGTTATTTTTACAGTAACCCAGCCCGTTCTCATTTCCAGGGCGACAAATACTGACGCTTAAGGCACCCTTTAGCTTTGGTATGCTTTCCATTAACTACAATGTAAACCCATCGGCGTCAACATTGGACGCTCAGGGAAAGAGCGCCTGGAGTGTGGTGACATAGCTTTAAAAGCGAAAAGAGACACATATTGGGGTCCAACAAGGCTTTCTTGCAGGAGACCGCTGTTTGTGTCCTGTGCGTCCCGTTACAATCAGCTGTACGTTCATGTCCCGTGTTCACAACGTTCATTTTCACTGTACTAACGTAGTAATTTTAAGCCCAACCATGTTGTTTTTCCTAAACCTAACTATAGTGGTTTTGATGCCTGAACCTAAACAAGTGTTTTTTTTTTAATTCACAACATTAATCACATTTACTGCGACCGAAAAGAGTGACGCCGAAGGGTCTGACAAAGCGTCAGTATGTGACGAGTTGGGATGAGTGTGAACGTGTTGAACCGCATGGCGTTCATTTTCTCATCCCCTTCACTGCAAACCTATCAAAAATTTCATGAAAGGTAAATCATTATTAGTAATATCATGATTTGTGCCCATTTATCATTTAATCTGCAACTGAACATTTCATTTTCAGATTTCTTTCATGAATTAAATATAATTCGTGGCATTTATATAACAGTTTCGAATGCAATACTGTTTAATCAGGAAAGCTATTCAGGCAGTAAACCCGACAACTGATGGAGCAAGAGAAATGAGCAGAAAACAGAAATACAGAGGGAGGAAGCAGAGAGCATAATAAATGCCATGGGTTATTTGGATAGCTTATTAAATTGTCGTACTAATTTGAATTTAAATTGTTTCATAGAAGACATTAAAATGACATGTAAAATGGATGCGAGCTGGCTTTTGGCATTTGAATTTCAAACACGTATTAGTTTTTGTGGGCATTAAATGAAAACAAATACAACCGCTGATTTGCAATTTAATTTGTGTGATGCCATCATTATAATTCCATAAACCACGTTTGAGTTTATGCAGTCCAAGACTCATTCCTTGTTTTGGTTGAGACTGAAACCATTTATCCCTCAACCTATTTCTCAGTTCGGCGTCTGATGAGCATCACTCCATAGAAAACTGTGTCTGTGAGATAAGAGAGATATTTAGCTGCGTGTCTCCTGCTCTACCTCCATATATATATATATATATATATATATATATATAAATATATATATATATATTTCTTAAATATATATATATATTTGGCTTTATTTGATAGGACAGAGAGACGGACAGGAAAGGGGGAGAGAGAGGGGACGACATGCAGCAAAGCGCCGCAGGGACATTATCTATTTCATAAAAGTACAATAAGCACTTTTCTTGCACGGTGGTTGCAGTGGTTAGCACTGTTTCCTCACAGCAAGAAGGTCTGGGGTTCAGTCTGGGCCTCTCTGTGTGGGGTTTGCATGTTCTCCCCGTGTTCATGTGGGTTTCTTCCGGGTTCTCCAGTTTCCTCCCTATGAAAGGGGGTTGTGTGTCAGGATAGGTGTCCGGCAGAAAACCTCGGCCAAATCGAATATGTGGATCGTACAATCAGATCTCAGATGATCCGCCCTAATAGGAGCAGCCAAAAGACGAACAACAACGACATTTAGAAGCACTTTTCTTGCTTGGTTTAAGACATTTTAAGTCCACTGTGATCGTCCTCAGGGCGGCAGTGAGACGCACAGTATATGCTGGTAGTTATCCTTCCATCCATCTTCTTTATTATTCCTATCTTCACTTTACCGTTCCCTTACAAGTATACAATATCAAATGTATGGCCAGATAAGCAGGCAAGCATGGGGGGGCGACTGTAGCTGGAGTGGCACATGGAGGGTCATCCAGAAATCGTAAAGTTTCATCCCTGGCTCCTCGTGCCCACATGTCTGAGTAAATTTGAGCAAGACGCTGAATTCCAAAGTGCCCCCTGTGTGTATACGGTGGTAAAACAGTGCTGCCATGTAGGAGCCTATAGAGATATATCCATCAACAGGCCCTCGCCCAGTAGCCACGCCTCAGGCGTAGCGGGGATCTGCGCCGGTCAGCAACACCCGCTGGAGGTAGGCCGGCGGCTGGTAGCAAGGCGGCCGCGACGCCTCCACGAAGATTGTGGAGGAGGTGAGGCTTTTGCGGTCTTTTTTCAAGGTGTGTCTTCTCTGCCAGCGGCAGAGTAAGACTTCCACCTGCTCTCTGAAGAAGCTGGTGGTCAAGGTGTACAGGATGGGGTTCAAGGCGCTGTTGATGGGGAGGATGAAGATGACTACCCAGCTGGAGATGGTGCCTGGAGGAAAACGGGAGCACATTTTCATGCCTGTAGATGCTTTTTATGGCGCTATTCCATAAGGAGAGGGTTCAAACAGTAGAACACTGATGTGTGGCAGGGTCATCTAGAGATTTATGAGATGTTTAATCTTATTATTTTCCCCCCAAATCTGTTATATGATACTGATATGATAATACTGATTATTTGACAATATCAGTTAAGCTTGAAACACTTGAAATCCCCTTCAATCGTACAGAAAGTGTGACAAAATAGGGACAACAATGTAAAGAAATATATAAATAATAATAATTTAATAATAATATAATAATAATAATAATAATAATAATAATAATAACACAGGTGATAATGACAATAGTAACAATCCACTAAACCAACAGCAGCAAAACTATAACTTAATCAAATACTAGTTTTGATAAAATACTAGTTTTGGTAAAACACAATTAAATAATGCATTGGAAACCGTATAATAATAAAACAAATAATATATATAAATAAAAAAATAAATAATAGTAAAAATAGTAATAAATAATAAAAATAATAATAAAGAAAAAAATAAAGAAAAATTATTGAAAGGGAAAAAAAGTAAAGAAAAAAAGAAAATAAAATTGAAGAAAAAGATTATGTACTCATTCCTACAGGTTCAAGTACTGTACATGTGACAGGCTAGGAGCTTTCCCAGTCTGTAATTTGAGTTAGGCTATCGTAGTATATATATATGTTCTCTCAAACTTATCCTTAACAATGTAAACTTAATCTTCTAGAGTTTCAAATAGAACATAATTTCTTTATGCCATCTAGTATGGGACGGGGGAGCCGGCCTCTTCCAATTAAGAAGAATAAGGTGTCGAGGCATCAATCTAGTAAAAGCAGTAAGGTTATTCATCCCTGTGGGTCACACCGAGCCTTCTGGTCTAACTCCAAAGAGACTCAGGTACAATTTTTGTGTTATATGCGTCACTAAGGGACTGAAAGACCTTTTCCCAAAATGGTTGAAGTTTTGTACATGACCAGAACATGTGCAACCAGATTTAAGATGTTTAATCTTAAACACAGTTTCATTTCTTACCAGGTATCTCCACCTCCAGTAGTGAGAGGATTTTCACCAGAAATATGGGAATCCAGCAGAGGGCATCAGAGAACACTATGAAGAAAAATCTGTTGGCCACGGCCACGTCTCTGTGCAGTCTGCTCCTCAAGTCTGTGGCGTTGATGCCCGTTTTATAGATGGAGTAGAACATGCTGGAGTAGGAGATGGCGATCACCAGGAACGCCACCAGGTTTAGACCTAAACAAATGCACATGATATTCACACACATAAATGCAGTGGGGGGATAAGTATTCAGATCCTAAATAAAAGTTCTGCATTGAAAATCCTGCTTAAATAAAAGCACAAGTATTATCATAAAAATATACTTAAAAGTAGTAAGTACTCATTCTGCAGGAAAAAGACCCATGCGACTGATATATTATTATATAACATGACTTTGTTGAATACTCGATTCTGATTGGTCAATCACAGCGCTGCTGGACCGTTTTTGTGTCAAATTATTGATTTCTTAAGTAAGTAGCCGTGTAATAAGCAGGATAATGTACAGCTAACAGGTCATTGTTGTGAAGTAATTTTAAAGCTGTAGCTGGTCGAGGTCAAGTCAGTTTTGATTACTTCATATACATTTAGATAGTTTAGAAAGGGTCGAGCCCCATGCAAAGGGACACAAGACAAATCTGAGGGGTCGTGAGATGATTAATGTTTCAGGAAAGAAGAACAAACAAAGTTCAGATACACAAGTTTGTATTAATTTTGGGGACTTTTTCCTCTAATCTTAGCTTATTTTTATCACATAATGAATAATTTGATCTATTTTGTGCCTCAATTAGATTAGTTCTTCGTAAGATGTCACAAGCCAAAAATGTTTGGAATTTAATCTTTCACAATGCATTGTATTTATGTATTTATTGTATAAATTTATCATGTTTTTTTTTATGTAAAATCTTAATCTGAAAAGTAACTAGTAACCACAGCTGCCAAATAAATGTAGTGGAGTAAAAAGTACAATATATCCCTCTCAAATGTAATGAAGTAGAAGTGTAAAAAGCATAAAACTGAAATACTGAAGTAAAGTAGAAGTACCTCAAAAATGCACTTAAGTAAAGACCTGAGTGATGATGAATGACAAACTGTGGCACCTCAGACATGAATTAATTCACATGATTCTTATTTAACAGCCCTGGTGATGTAAATGCTGGCACCCTGTTAGAGAGAATATCCCCCATAATTCATTCATTCATCACCGTTGGCAGACTTCCACCGGTCCTCAGCGAGAACACTGAGTAATAATAAGAACCCAGACTAATCTTGCATTGTTGATAGAGCCACGGTGTTTGCTGTGTAATAGCCCAATCTAACATGCGATGCTGTTCCCGGTTCTGTTACTTGGTCGGTACACAGTGACAATGTGTAACAATGTTGCTTAAAATGAGATCAGATTGCTCTTGAAAGATGAAAAAATAAAATGCATCCTTACATAATAACAACAATATAGAAAGTTTAAGTTTCCATGTCTCCATGATAAGCTACAGTATAGCTCTTTGGATTTAAAGCTCAGTGTGTGTAGAGCATATGATCACTCATTAGTTTCATTGATTGGTGAAAGAAACACCCTTCTCTTAAATTTAGACTAGTAATTTTTGGAGGTACCCTAAAGTGCTAAACAACAAACACAAACACAAAAGAAGCTGCAACCAACTTTTTAGTTCATTGCTAAAATCAGTAGTCACTGTGAAATGAGCTTACGTGGGGAAAAAAATATTTTTTTTTCTCTTCAATTTACCTAGAAAAATCCCTGTTGAATATCCTTTGGCGGTAGGTTTTTCTTGCCTGTCAGAGTGCAGGGGAAAGCAGACGCCGTTACGTCCGTAGTAGTTTCCAAACGCTTCCTCGTTCATCAGGGGCACGGCGGCAATAATGAAGCCCAGCAGCCAGATAGAGGCCAGGACAACCTTACAGCGGGACGAAAAACATGCTGTTACGATTTCGGCTCTCCAAAGCCCACAAAAAAAAAGGGGTTCAAGCAAATTGATGACTCATTTGATTTCCACACTTTCGCTGTCATTTAATGAACTACAACGCTGAAACATTTCAGTCTAGTTGTCTCCTGTTGACTGACAAGTCGTTGCAGGCTTTACCTCCATCTAGACTCTCTGAGAAAGAAGACAGCTGGCAGAGCTTCCTCACAGAGCACAAAGAACCTCATTCAGTCTGACTTTCAGGCTGCATTCACACCAGATCAGACGCAGGTTATCCCATTCATTTTGAATGGGGCGGAAAAGTAGAAACAGAATCAACTTTTGGAGAAACGCAACCCGGCGTCATGCTGCGGTGGCCAGTCACATAACCGCCAACACAGACCTGTACAATGAGGGAAGAAAATGCGTTAATTGTACCGCCGCACAACCCTGCGGCAAATCGACGCAACGCCTGATCTGGTGTGAACTCAGCCTAACATCAAGGATGCAGGAGCATTATTAGCAAATGGTTATAAAGTCATATTTCGCTGAAAATGCTCTGCTCTTCGAGGGAGCTCTCAAAGAATTCCTCATAACAAACTTGAACATTAGATCTTGGCTGAATCAACAATAACAAAAATATTGCACATAAAGAGGAGGTCGGGCTGTTAAAAATAGTAATAGTAAGAAGTGTTATAATGGCAATGCTGCATTTCTAGTCAGCCGACACGGCTGTGAGTGAGGCAGTGAATGAAACAGCTGCTCTGCCTGAAAGAACGATTTATATTAGTGTTGTTAATGCAAGTTGTCTTCATTTTCTTTACTTTCTCATTTGTAATTCAGTTCATTAAGTTCTTCCACACACCATTTGAAGAAAGTGAGCTGAACTTAAGTGAACCAACTCAGTTTCGTTTCCTTGCTGAAGGGTAAAGGTGTCAAAAATTAACAGGTGTTTCGATGAGAAGCTTCTTTAATCTTTTAATCTCAATCTTGATAAAGGACTCCTAATTGGGTGTTTTCACACGCACGCACGCACGCACGCACGCACACACGCACACACACACACACACACACAAGGTGAGTCAACTGACAGCATGATTCCAGGGCTTAGTTGTAATGATTGCAGTGTCATTTATATTGATTTTGGGAGTCTAAAATTGAAGTTGGCGTTGTGAAACCCCCTGTGACCTGAAGCTGAAATGCTGCAGCTCCACACATCTCACGGCTTTCCTGGCTCTTTACCTTGCCGCTCTGGATCTGCTGTGCAGTATAATTAGTCTATTTCTAACCGTAGCTTCAACAAAGAGTGTGTCACACTAAGCGCACTGGCTGAGCGCTCAGCAGAACACTTAATAGCTCATAGTTTTCAAAGAAAAATGACTACAGGGCAGCAAATCCAATGATTTCGCACCATAAGGTTGCATGATTATTTTACACACCACCACACACCTGAAGTGAGCAGTAAACGTCTATATAAAAACAGCACAAACAACACAAAGGTACCCAATCAAATTAATGTGAAAGTTTTCCTGTATTTCTTTCTTAGTAGCTCACCACAGTTTGAAGTTTGCCTGGGCGCAGGTTGCTGAAGGGGAAGACGATGACCAGGAACTTCTCCAGGGTCAGGTAGGTCAGGAGGAGGACAGACACCTGAGCGGAAGACAATCACTGTGAATCTTATAGGAATACGTTTTTTGATTTATTTCCTTCCAGATAAACTTTTTAGCTCAAGCTAATATGATAGAAGAATGCGGAGACATTAATCTGCTTTATTGTTGTCACAGATTTGCAATGTGTGCTGATGCAGTCTCGAGCAAGAACTAATTAAAAACTCCTCATTGTTGGTGCATTCAAGTGTTTAGCCAATTGAGACTTGAGAGTAGTATACATGATTTATAGTCAATATGGGCTAAAATATGCAAAACCATTGGTACGCTTCATTGATCTCTGCTCAATAGAATACTTGTTATATCAGTGAGGTAGTCCACTGTAGTTTCAGCAAAGATATCCTCAAAAATTTGTACGACATCAGTGGTCAGTTAAGGCACCGATCCGATCAGGTATCGACCACACCTGACAAAATCCACATTAAAGGGACTGTATGTAACTTTTCAGGGGATCTATTAGCAGAAATGGAATATAATATTCATAACTATGTTTTAGTGTATAATCAGCTGAAACTAAGAATCGTTGTGTTTTCATTAGCTTACAATGAGCCCTTCATATCAACATATAGGGAGCGGGTCCTCTTCACGGAGTCCGCCATGTTGCACCGCCATGTTTCTACAGTAGCCCAGAACGGACAAACCAAACTGCTGCTCTGGTGTGAACTCAGTGTTATTATGATAAGGATGGCCTCTGAGCGAGGCGAACGGCGTTACCACAGTTTCGCACTCGGCGACTCACGTTACCGCAGTCTTGGAAAGGGAGGAGTGAGCAGAGGGGTATTCAGTTGGTTGCAATCTGCAACCACACCACACCATATACAGTATATACCACACCATATATACAGTATATATATGCTGCATTCATTAATATTGAGACTGATCTGACCCCATAAAATTCTCCCTAGAGAACTAGAGTCAGAGCCAGTGGCCAGATGCTGGGCTGATAAAATATTGGAAGCAGCAACAACAGTAGCAGCTTATAATGGGATCAGTGAAAAAGCAGCATCAGCAGAATAAAGAGTGTGTAAGCGCTATCGGCAGCTTATCTATATCTTTGATATGTATTGCAGTGAATACAGTTTGTCACAGGTTCACACAGCAGATTAGCGTGTGTGTGTGTGTGTGTGTGTGTATGTATGTGTGGTTGTGAGCAGGACGCTTATCTATGAGTTACCTCTGAGGAGAGCATGGCCAGGAATCCAATGGTCTGACACTCCACGCTCTCCATCCAGAGCAGGGCGTTGCGATTGTACTGCCCGCGGAATTTCACATCAAACACTCCGACGAAAAACAGGTACACACCCATGAGGCAGTCTGCACCTGAACAACGAGAGATAGTGACAAACATGAGTCCGTTTACAGAGAGAGGTGCTCTGTGTGTGGGTTTGTTAGAGGAGACCATCTGTCAGCTGCTGGCAGACCAACATTTCTCATTAAAATATGACATTATTTCTACCCTCCAGAGCACGCACGGGACACACACACGGCTGGATGTCGCTGTGGGTGTGTATTGGGTTAATTTAAGACACAATGACTCAACATCTTTTTACACATAACATGGATGGACAATTGGAAATAAGGAAAACAAGATAAAACATGTCAAGTCCTTTATTCTTCAAGGGTTCAAGCTAAAGTGTTTTTTTGAAAAGATCTATCAGTCTATAGAGACTCTTGTGGAGCCCAACTGTATTCATGTGTGATGATGTTAGTCCCCATAGTAGCCATTCATAAATTGAGACCATTTTTTAAAACTTGACCTCACTGTATAAAATGACCTGTTGTGACCTTTAGGATAATCACAGCCTCATGAAACTTTACAACCACAAACTAGAGACCTAGAGCATTCAGAGAATGGATGGTTTTCCTAGATAGATTGAAAATAAGGGGGATTCTGAGCAGTTTCCAGAACAGAAGTGCTCGCCATCCAATCGCTGAAAAATGCCATTCTTGCAGGAATCTCCAAATGTCAAAAGTTTTTGATACCAAATCACAGCATGGCTTTTTCTATGGCGTTCCTCAAGGTCTTGGTATTGGTTGGTTTTTATCAATTCTTGAGTGGTAAAAAATTGTTAAATTTAGCACCAAATCTGTGTAACAAATAATATCAATCCAAAAATTGCTGCAACAACTTATGAGACATAAGTGAACATGGGAATGGCCATCACAAACTTCTATCATAATGTTCTAAGCTCTTATACACTCTCACAATTTATTTGAATTAAGCAATTAATTAATAAAGTCTTGTTTATTTCTGATCTATAACTAGAACGATCTGACACACAGTGCTGAGCTGCATGTCAAATTAATCTTCAGGTTCTCAGCTTTCAGATGATGAACACCACTTCTATGTGACTTATACTGTTGACCTGCTATCTCCCCCTAAACACCCCCTGTACCCCCATAAAAAAAGACAAAAACTGGTCTATTGTGGGTCTCAGAGGGTTAATTTCTTTTTAGCGCTGTTGTTGTTGTTAGGATAAGGTTCACCTCTACCCTTACATGCAGTCGGATGCCACATTTGTTCAAGTATTTCTGTATTTGCACATGGTATACCTGAGAGTACAGTGGTGTGGTTACTCACAGCAGAGGACCTTGATGCAGGCAGCATGCAGGTTGTTCTCTGCTCGTATCAGCGACCTCATGCCGATGACGAAGAGGTTACCGAAGCAGGTGATGAAGGCCATGACCCAGACGGACACCCGCAGCACTGCGTTAGCCAGCAGGTCCTCAAAGGAAGAGATGCCATCCGTGTTGGGCTTACAGGACCTGACGTGAGGCGCATAGGAGCAGTACTGGAACGTCTTAAAGTAGCTGGCAGAGAAAAACACATAAAAATTGAAGGTGGTAGCAGATGAAACGAGGGAGAATGACAGTTTGACAAGCCAGAGAGACGTCACATTGGGTTATTCAGTGAGGACAGACGCACGTTAAGATTGTACGTACATGTGGGAGAGGTTCTTCATAGGCAAAAACATCTTAGTCTGAATGTCTGGGATCGCTATCCCCTCCAGTGCCCTGTAGAAAATAGAACATATTTCACCACCAAACAGGCTGCAGCAAGACATGTCTTTATGTGTGTGTGTGTTTGTCTACTCACAGAGACTGAAGATGTGTCAGGTGGTTGAAGTGGCTGGGGTGGATGTGGAGAAGGGGATTGTGGGAGATATTTCTGCGATAAGAAACAGATTATAACAAAGTGAATAAAGGCTGCCTGGGTGGAACGTAACGCGTGGCTGAATGACATCCTCCTTCCTGTTACATTGTACCTGTTAACAACGAGGCGTTGCAGCATCCCGTCTCTTCCTCGTGTTTCTAAATTTATTCACATCTGACTATTTTTGAAGTGAGAACATTTGTCTGTGCTTCATTATCATGTAGTGCACGAATGGTGATAGAAAACCCCAAGGCTGTTAAGCAGGGTTTGTCTCTGTGTTTGGTTTGACCCTATATGGTCGCTTTAAACTACGCTTGTTGATAGCTGTACATGTCTGGTACAACTACAACCAAACACAAATTCCATACATCAAATTTTGGCGTCTTGCACTTTAAAAAAAAAAAACGGAGGTGCAGGATAATTGTCCTGCTGTTCTTCCAGTCGAGTTTGTGGCATGGAAAATAATTCTCCAACAGAATCTCACAGGATTTTGCTCCTTTCCTGAGCAAAATGTCAGTGGTTTCATGGATCAATCAAGCGACTGGAAACGACAGCATCTTCTGTTTCGATGCGTAGTGTACGCTTGTTTGAATGTGAGGAGGAAGGGATGATGATGATGATCATCATCATCATCACTTTCTGGAATATTATATTCTGATGTGAATTACTGCATGTCCTCTCTGTGTGGATATTTTACACCGTCAAGTGTATCAAGCAATGTGAGATGACTGAATTGAAACATTTAAATTATATATATAGTCATGGTAAAATAAATATTCACATTAATCTCTGATGAGCCAGATTGATATTGCACTTTACTCCAGCAGGCTGAAACTGAACTCTGTCTTTTCAGGGTCCTGGTGTTGTGCAAGCCGGCTCACTGGTAAGGCCTACTGGAAGCCGATGGAACACAGCTTTTTTCTGCAGTCAAAATGTCTGAGGCGAAAAAGGTCAAAATGTATCTTTTGTGATGTTTTTCCACACAAGCAAACTAACAAAAGGAGACAGCAGCTACTCACACACATTCACATTTCTTGTGAAAGTGCCCAAAACATTTGATTTCCATCACAGACAGCCCATTCATCCACTTTGTTGTCCCTAATATTGTTTTGAACAACAAGGTGAAAAGCATTATAACACAGTTTTCATTGTGTGGGGACTCTCTGCTACTATTTTTGTTATTTCTGTTCATGTCTGCTCAAACCTTTCACCAATGACGGAAGGAGCATTCAGATCCCATAAGCAAAAGTTGCAATGCCACACTGTAAAAACCATAGACTGTATATAAAGATTGATGACATGACAGCTCCCCCAAAGTGAAGCCAAAACATCTGTATCGCCCCCTGGTGGCTGGCTGCAGTATAGGTTATAAATCTTGCCCCCTCTATGTTGGTGGATGGGTCAAACTAAAAGTCAAAGTACACGACAAATACATTTTTCCCAAAGATGTCATGTTAGGTAGTTCTTATCACACTGATGTATGTTCAAGTGATAATTTTTCTGATAAGTTTGGTATTAATTAGTTGTTTGATGCTATAAAAAAGGGGGTGAGACGTCATGACTGACAGGTGTGATTGACAGCTGCTCTGAGTGAAGTAGTAGCAGCCGGAGGTTCGGGAATTGTACGAGAGAGGAGATGTAACTTTAACTTTCCATAACCGTCACGAGTCTGTGTAACGGAAGAAGTCATTTTGATCATAAATGTATTTATAGAGATATTATGGTTCGTTGTTGTGTCTTTCTAGCCAAATAGCTTCCGTGGTGCTAACGTAGCAGCTAGGTAGCTCACGTTAGCAAGCTGCTGCCGTGCTCGACTCGTGATTGGCTCAGGCGGGGGTGTGGGCGGGAGCTCGATACCACGGCTCCAGCCCCCCGATCACTACTGCTCAGACTTGGCTTCACTTTTGTACAGTGGGAGGAAGAGGAGACGCGTCGTCCATCTATATATACAGTCTATTATGGGTAAAACACTCCATTACAAGTGAAAGTCCTGCATTGAAATGTATATAATGTTAGAAAATTTACTTTGACCTGAGTAAAGCTACTTAGTTTTGTACTTATTTACTTTCCACCAATGCCTTTCATGTGCTAAAAGGATGACTTTTGTATCATTGTAATATTATAGAGTATGTAGAATTGGTAAACAGCCGGACTCAGTATACAAACCTGGTTCTGACCCTAAAATGGAAACAAATATGACACTATGATACTACTGAGGGCTGATTCTCAATGGCTTTTTAAATGTTTCAACTTTTTGTCTTTGCTTTTACAGCACTACAATTACATCTCTGACAGCAAGGTCCACCACAAGACTAAAACTTTTTGTCTTTTCTGCTAATACTCCCTTTGATTTTCTGAGTTTCCTTCCTGTGGGAAGCATTAACGGTAAGATAAAGGCATGTTCTGTGAATCCAACCTTAAATCTGGAGATCCACAAAGTGTTTTTACACTTAATATACAATAATCCCCTTCTATAATCCTCACATAATGAAGCACACCGCTCCCTCTCCTCTCCTCTCCTCTCCTCTCCTCTCCTCTCCTCTCCTCTCCTCTCCTCTCCTCTCCTCTCCTCTCCTCTCCTCTCCTCTCCTCTCCTCTCCTCTCCTCTCAGCCAGACAATCAGTTACTCACAGTTTAAGGAGGGACCTGGAGAGGCTCTTAAAGGTGTTTCTCGGCAACTCCCTGATCCTGTTGCTGGACAGATTCCTAAACACAGTGAAAGAGAGAAAGTTTAAAAAAAGGAAATGCTAATTCTATTCACAAAAGCAAAATGAGAAACATGCAGATTCACTTACATTCATAGTTATCTCATTCATTACCAAATATTTGCAATGTTCTGCGATGTTATATCTCACCTCGTGTGGTTAATTAATCCTACTTGTTGTTCTGTAAATCCTAACTTTGTAGGCATATATTAACACGCACAGGGCAGGTGCTGAGTTTAAAGTGAGCAGATCATGGAAAAAAACAAATAAATAGCTCACACACTGCAGGAAACGCAACTATGCAATAAATTAATGAACATTGGAGTCCTGCAGTGTGGTATTTATTTGTTTTTATCCACAATCCTAACTTTATACTCATTTTGGTGTTAGTAAAACAACCATCAGATTCAGATTGCCAGTGAATTTAATAAAACAAGTGAAATATAATTATTGACATAATCCACCAATCCAGACAAGATTTAATTTCATCCAAACCAAACACTAAGTGACAATAAACGGCACTTCTCATTGTTAGATCATTCAATTTGAAATAAAAAGCTGAAAACAATTTTTTATGATTGGGTCTTCTAAAAGAAATGTGTAGAGCTTATGAATATCTGCTGATGGGTTAGAAATTAATTAAATTTGAGGAAAAAAAATCCATCAGCAATAAGCAACTCCATCACCACCAGAGCATTCAAAGATTTTCAAATAGACATTTCAATTTCCACTGAAACCCAATGATTGCTTAGACAAACCACCTCTTATTAGTATTTAATGTCATCTGATTTAAACTTAATTAAATATGTGAACAGAATGAATTGGCTGGTACTCACAGTTCAGCCAGTTTCCACAGAGACTGGAACGTGTTTTCAGGAACTCGTCGGATCCGGTTGTCCATCAGTAATCTGAATGGGACAGACAAAGAGGTGTTTCAGTCCCCTGTGGTGGATCCCTGCTGGGACTGGGTGCAAGCTCACTTGTTGCAGTATCTGAACACATGGCTACCAACTCCAAAAATGCTTCTTCCGCTAACACTTTGTTATTTTTCAACCTGGACCCTTGTTTTTGTGTCTAACTGACTAATGGGGACAACGATTTTTGAAATTGGTCCAGTATTGAGGGAGAACTCTGTAACCGGCAGCCACGAAACGAGCTGCGTCCGTATACTCCGGCTCAAATAAATACGGGCGGCCATCGTATTCAAAGACCTCATCCACATTGTCGAAATCATCTAAATATTCAGCCATGACACTGAAAATATTTTAGGTAAGACTAAATTACGCTTTCTGTAGCCCAAACTCTGCCCGGCTGGCACTCGCGTTTCCACCATGAAGGTATTCCACTATTCCACTTCCGCTAACACGTCACCTCGCCACATTTCAGAATGAGACTTCTCCTTGAGCGAGACTCTTTCCATAATGTTGTCAGACACTTTTAATAACAATCAGAGCCTGTGATGGCAAAAACAAACACTTTTAGTGGACGTAAATGACTGACGTAGCTACTCTCAGTAAACCTATTCATGTGTGTCATCCCAGCAGATGGGAATGCACCTAATTTGTAGTTTCTCTTTGGGAAAAGCTCCCTAAATGGAATGGAAACATGGCTGATGACTCACTCCTTAAAAAGGACTGCGCTTCAATCGTTTTGGACTTTTATTGCATTTTAAAGTGGGATACTCACAGAACTTCAAGCTTGCTGCAGGTCTTCAAGATAGAGTAGTTGAGATTTTGAATCTGGTTTCCCTCCAGATCCCTGAGAGTAGGAAAAAAAAGGGGAACGTAACCCCTTCGTCACCTCCGTCTACCATTTGTTTTTAAGCACACAAGCACAAACACACACATCCGTCTGTCTGGTAAATTCACAGATATCTAATTATCACGCACATGCACTACACACCTGCACACACACAAGTACACTCAGAGCAGACTCACAGCCAGTCCAAGGACGGCATGTGCTGACAGAAGCTCGGGTGTGGAAGCTGCTGCAGCGAGGTGCCCACCATGGATCTGACCAAGAGAAGGACAACATGAGATCACAAACAGAGATTCAACTCCACACAGCAGGAGCTCCCACCGTCACAGAGCAGAGACGATGCACTGTTGCAACAGCACCTGGAAACTAAACATCTGTGACGTGTTTTGAAAAAGAGAGAAACAACTGATGAGGATAAATGACCACAATTAGGGAGTGACTGCTACAGAAACACAGTGACAAATGGAGTGAAATCTCCCTAAACAGTGAAGAGTTAAAGTCAGATTCAGATTAAAAACAAACTCTGATATCTTGGAAGGCAACACTTCAGACAGATGTGAGGAGAGACGACGCCGAGGCCAGGGACGAGGGACTCCACAGATGAATGGAGAAACCAAAAGAGAGACATATGGTCACTTCTGTCTGAGAGTAACTCCCGCGAGGTACAAACGCTCTTTGAAAAGGCTCACAGAGTGAGTGCGCATTTATAAAAGGCTTTTTTATCTTTCAAGCGTAAACATTAAAAGGACATTTATTGAAATGGATGCCTGTTGTGGACGGCAAGGAAAACACAGAGAGATTGAGTCAAGTGGGGAGATGAACTGACAGGTGTGAAGCAGAGCACAGCGTCAAGAGATTCTCCCAGTGAACAAAGACTGGGGGGAACAATATCGTAATCTCACTATTGTACAAAGAACAATGCAGAGGGCTGATCCAAGCCAGGTCAGTGAAGCAGAGACTGGATAGAGAGGAGGGAAGTGACACTGACCGCGAGAGATAAAGCATGTTCCGTCAACGTGTGCCGTCATAACACAAAGACATGACTGAGCATGTTATGAGGTGTGAAATTTAACAATACAATTTATGAATCGAGTACAACTAAGCAGACATTTGACAAGAAGCATGAAATCTCTGGATCTCCTCTGGCGGAAAATTGATTAAAGAAAACTGAGAAAAAGTTCCAGCATGTTTCACACCTTGAAACTCAAACAATACACAGTTTTTAGATATACTGTAGGTCAACTTAACAAAGTGAATATATAGTATGGACACTTTGAAATGTACCCTTCATTCATGTGTATCACTCTATTAGTAGTAGGGTGCAGAACCTCAATTCTGTGACCATTCTCTGGCTGAAGATGTTTTGATGATTGATTTGACTTCTATTGATCTTCCATAAAAAGTTTTATCCCCTCCCAAAAATCCTGTGATTTTGTGGTCCATAGAAGTCAAATCAATCATCAAAACATCTTGGCTAGATAATGGTCACAGAATAGAGGTCCTCGACCCGACTATAGACATGTATCTTTATGGTCTGACTGAAAATGTTAATTTTCCCATATTCAGTACTTTCAGGTTAACAATTATTATCAAAGAGTAGGTGTTGGTTTTCTTCAAACTACATATTTTAACACATATACTGTACATGCACAACTGAAATCTCATACATGTCTCATCTCAGAGAATCTCAGTTTGAGATTAGAAATCAGTCAACACTACAACAGAAGGTTTTAGGAAATGCAACTCACAGGTACATGAGAGACTGGAGCCCGATGAAAGTGTCCTGGGACAAGCTGCTTAGCGGGTTATGATCCAACACCCTGGCACAAAGAAACATCGTTATTTATTTGTTATTGAAAGAATAGGTCAACATTTTTGGGAACTATGCTCTGCTATGCTTTCTTATCAAGAATCAGACGAGAAGATCAACACCACTCCCACGTCTCTACGCTAAATATGAGCCAGCAGGTGGTTAGCTTAGCTTAGCATAAAGAAATAGCTAGCCTGGTTCTTTCAATTTGGCTAATGAACATGTTATATCTCCTTAGTGTAATATTGGCTCTACCTTAATATTTAGCATATATACATGAGAGTGGTATCAACTATTCCTTTTAAGTATTACAAGTTAAGTAAGTTAATCTGCGTTGTCTGTACTGACATAAACCGGAGGTGAAGTGGAGCATTGTCTTTACAGAAATTTGTTTTTTGTTTTATGGCACACTTGACACAAATTTGATTTCACGGGGGAAAATAAGACACAGGACACACAGCTGTTTAAAATGTATGACTCCCTTTGGGGTACAGATAACTACAACTCTCCCAGCTCTCCACTCTAATGCAACCCAAATGATTTTAAGCACATCAAGGGGATTTGTTTTCAGCAACCCGAAACCGCAAATCTAAATCTGAAAGGAAATTCCAGATGCCTGCAAAGATACCCATGTGTGGGTAAAATGATTTAATAAAACTGGAAAACACAGAACAAGAAGAGCATGACCAGCCCATAGAGACACATAATGACTGCCAGAACTACCACGTGTGTCTTTGAATTTACTCTATCACACAGTGTTCTTCCATCTCCATTAATATAAAACCACAGCGGCGTGCACAACACAATAACTTCCTCATGCGTAGGTACGTGTGTGTGTGTGTGTGTGCGTGTGTGTTACTCACAGCCACTCTAACTGATGGAGATCCCTGAACACACCGGGACTGAGGGAGGATATCAAGTTCCCACTGAGAAACCTGAGAGAAAGAGGGGATGATCTTCTAATGTAGTTTCTCTGACTGTCAAATATTATATAATATTTCAAGCAATAATAGCAGAAAAAAAGCTAAAAATTCTCTAGTTTCTAGCTTCTCAAACACAGGAAGTCATTCCTGCCTGTGGCCATCAAACTTTTCAACTCCTCCCTCTGAGCGTCAGACACTCTGAGGCCCTTGAACTTATTTCACCCCTGTCAGGACCTACTACTCCATAATTCCTTATTATTCTTATGTGCAATACTGTACAAGATATTGTACAATAATTCAACGGTGCAATACTCAGTCATTAATACTGCATTTATACTGTACATTTCAAGAAATATTCTTATTTGTACCATTCTTGTATTTATATTTAATACATTTAACAGTAGAGGTAGACAATTAATCGGCACCAAGGACATTTTACAAACGTTATCGGTGGAACTGGGCTCTGATAGTGGCCGCCACCAATCACACGGGGACGTATAGCACCGTTTTGCATGGAGGCTCCAACACAAAGTCAAGGTAGAGGGGGAGAAAAAAAGTTATCTCTCGAATATATAACGCAACACTATCAGCTCTTTGTCCACGATACAAGACAGGCAGACAGGGAGGAAAAGAAATCATTCAACTGTTACTTTAACCTTTAACCTTTCTTTTAGGTGGCTAAAATAAGCTTTTCTGCTTCCCCAAACTGGGGGCGTACCGACCGTCATCTACTGTAGGTAATACACTGACTATGGATAAGTACCTCATACAACTCCACTTCAAAACACCCGAACTATCCCTTTAATGTCATTAATGAAGTGAGCAGGGTACTTACAACCTCTTTAAACTGTGCAGGCCGCTGAAGGAATGCTTGGATATGAACTGGAGGCTGTTGTTTTGCAGAAATCTGGGAACAGAGAAAAATATTAATAATAATTCATTTAAATAATGCTACCACTCTAACTGTTGATTCATGTTAACACATCTACACACAGACATAAGCTCTTGACTTGAATAGATTGTCAAAGTGATTAATACCCAGTTGTTAGAGTAAAATCATCATTTATTTCCCTTTTTACACTTCAGTAAGAATGACAGGATAATAGCATATTCTCCACATCAACAAAGAGATTATTTATTTATCATCTTCGGGGAGCAATCAGTTGCTCAGATGCAAATTATGACCCTTAAAAACACACAAATAACAATCCAGCGATTACTGACCTTTGATCCGTCATTAAAGTTTAGAAATGTGTAACGTTCCTTGAACTTTTAAGACAGCGAATGTTTTTGTGTCCCCTACCAATTAGATTCTTCAGAAGAGACCAGCTTAATGAAAACTATTTATACAAAGTTATCTACATCACTGCACATTTTGGTATTCGATCAACAAAATTGAAGCACAAGAGGGCAAGACCCTTGAAAACAGACGTGCTGGACTGCAGCCATATTGTGTGCTTGCCTTGTGCTAAACCTTTACTCCACTTTGGTTCAAAAGCCAACTTAAACAAAAAGACAGCTTCAATTCTTAAGTCCATTTGTGGTTTAACATTTGAGCCTCATAATTAAACAAATAAATGACAGCATTTACAGTCTCGTAAACCTACAGTCTATTGTGCAACGCTCTATCATGTTATGGATCTTGGTGTGAGCGTACTACAATATATGGGAAATTAAACCTAATCATGTTAAATGTACTGAGAGCTTGACGATAATAAAAATGTAAAATGTCTTTCATCCATTTTTGTGCCTTTTTCAGTACGTATCAGCAATTGTGAAGGACACAACTCCTAACTAGAACTAGAATTTAAATTCTAGTCAGGGATTGTGTCCTTCACAATTGCTGCAACAATAATCCACACCTCCGTACAAACATCTATATTTAAACTGACACACATATTGTGAGACACTCTGTTTCAGCCTCTGATGATACCAGGATACGATACGGTTTAAAGCTAGGGTAGGTAATGTATTTTAGAAACCTTTTTGTTATATATGTTGAAATTCTCTTTACAACAAGATCTGAATCAATATATGATGATGTCAAATATGTAAGCAGGATGATACGACGGGATGAATAAAAATCTAAAAATACATTTGTGTTCGTCAGAGGTTTTAACCAGCGGGCAACTCCAGGGTCTGAGAAGTGAAGCCAATGATGAAGTGCCTTAAACTTGCATTCTTTCTAATATCCAGCAGGGGGCGACTCCTCTGGTTGCAAAAACTATGAGAAAATGACCCTACTTTTGCCGAATGCCGAACTCGAGGCTTCAAAACGGCAGTCCACAAACCAATGGTTGACGTCAGGGTGACTACGTCCACTTCTTATATACAGTCTATGGTTTTAACTCAACTTACTTTTTGTAGGCTTTAGTTTATAGTTCTGGTAATGAACTGCCATATTAAATGTCTTTATGTCGTTGTTGGTGAGGGTTTAGTTTTGCAGTTTGCTTGTGTCACAATGAGGCATTGCTTCATGTGTTTTGAAAGGCTGATGCAACACAGAGGTAAAAATGACACCACAGTTGAATCAGATGTAATAATAAAAACTGCATTAGCAAAGAGCTGTGGCTCTCGTACAGTTGTCATCACAATCAATCAATTGATAAAACTTGGAGGCGCCAGAAAGACTTGTGACCGTCCCTCTGTTTGCCTCATTATCAGCATGACATTATTTGCTTTAGACTGCAGTCTGTCTCACATAATATAATCAATCCAATATAGTATACATTATTCAATATAATGAGACCAGTTTGTTTGGTTCAGTCTGCAGTAACTTATACAAAAAAAAAAAAACACGCAAACTATTTTTCCGGCTGGGGAGGGAACGAGGTTAAATAATGCTCCAAACTTACACTAAACGCGAGGAAAAACCGTCATGGCCATTTTCAGAGGGGTCCCTTGACCTCTGACCTCAAGATATGTGAATGAAAATGGGTTATATGGGTACCCACGAGTCTCCCCTTTACAGACATGCCCACTTTATGATAATCACATGCAGTTTGGGGCAAGTCGTAGGCAAGTCACACTGACACACTGACAGCTGTTGTTGCCTGTTGGGCTTCAGTTTGCCTTGTTATAATTTGAGCATATTTTTTATGCTAAATGCAGTACCTGTGAGGGTTTCTGGACAATATTTGTCATTGTTTTGTGTTGTTAATTGATTTTCAATAATAAATATATACATACATTTGCTTAAAGCAAGCAAATTTGCCCACTCCCATGTTGATAAGAGTATTAAATACTTGACAAATCTCCCTTTAAGGTACATTTTGAACAGATAAAAATGAGTGATTAATGTGCGATTAATCGCGATTAACTATGGACAATCAGCAATTAATTGTGATTCAATATTTTAATCGATTGACAGCCCTAAATAGTATGTATTGTGAGGAGGTGGAAAGCAGCATAACTCATACTCACAGTCTCACTAGAGAAGAGTATTCTGAGAAAACGAAATCGGACAACACTCGGATCTCATTGCTCCTCAGCGACCTGTAACAGAGTTAGAAAGACACAACACATCATTTCACTTAAACAGAGTGCAGAGAGACACAAACAGGGAGAGAGAGGACGAAAAGTCTGAAGCATTATGCGCTACGAACTGTCACATAAAAACCTTAACTACTGCTATTTTATTCAGAAATGGCCTTTAAAGAGTTCCTGGTGTCACATTCCCACAATAATAGAAGCACCACATGTCAGAGTAAAGACTTGAAAAGGTCCACTGTTATGTAATCTGAAGCACAGGAACATAAAAATGGCCGAGCATAACCTTATATACTACCCACCCATCCACACACACTCACGCAGACACAAGGCTGGCGCCAGACATCTCAAAAAGGGACAAAGGTCTTAGCGGATGAGCCCCAAAAATCACCATCTTTGTTTGAATCTCTAATAAGACTGAACTTAGTGGATAGTGGATTTGATGAACAATAAAACATGATGGTAATAACCTCGAAAGTTGAGTCAGTTGTCTTAACTTTTCTTCTTATTAAGATTTGGGTATTAAAAGACCTGAATCTAAAAGAATTGTAAAAATCGATGCAGCGAGGACCAAGATTTCCTGACCTTTAAAATCGATCTTCTCCTGGTGTGGGGGCGGCCCAAGTCAATAACACCCATGAGATAAAGATAAGAAGGGGGTGGACTCCATTAGCCCTCTCCAGTCGCCTGGAGAGTGGGGTGCCACTATGTGGGTGCAAGGTGGAGGTTCCCGTAGGATCCAAAACTGTGCTCTGGGCTTGTGGTGGGCTGAGTCACATTTCAATGTAAAATCGAAGCCAGGCAATGCCTTGAGAGCAAAACCGTGGAATTGATCACCGGAGCGTGAACACTGAGTTCTGGCTGAGGCGAGAATAGAGAAAGTTGCACTATTTTTTACAAGAAGAATGGAGTGACTGCCTGTATAAAAGCAAAGAAAAACATGCGACCTGTCTTCTTACGTGCAACTATCCCAGACAGGATAAAACTAAGGAGGTATCACTTTGATAGGAAACTGGCATATTAATAACGCAAAAGTGCCTCTCCACAAGAGAATAGCATGTCAGTGTCACGTTTTGCCTCGCCAGGATGTGAATATTACACGCCTGTATGAACGTGCAGTACCAGCAAGGGGCAACAAAGCCACTGACTTAGGTTTAGGCAAGAAAACACTTTGTGAAGTTAAGGGAAAACATCACTGTTGGGCTTAAAATAAGTATGGAAAACACGTGACAACCGTCACTAACTTGCAAAACAAAACTCCGGTCTCAAACACGGGTCTCCTGCTTGAAAGTCCTGTGTTTGTTGGGCCCGTCGATCTCCCCATCCACCAACCATCGGTGGTCTTTATATACTACGTAACTACCTCTGAAGTTACACTTCCATCACTACACAACACGTGTCAAACGTCACGTGACAACCGTCACTACTGCACCTTCATGCAGGCTTCAGGCTTTAATGTTAGCTTGTGATTGTTTGAGTCGCCATCAGTTACAACTTTGTCTAGACGACCAAACAAAGTGTGGAGAGTTTGTTAGTGAGCTCTGGTAGTATAGACTGATGAATCAGCACAGAGAGAACAAGAGGCTAACTGAGAGTAAAGATTAAAGATTAAAGAATTGCTGGTCTGAGCGGTGCTCTCAGAACAGGGCAATCTTGTTTCTGGAGAGACTTCAGAGATTTCAAAGTATACTGGAGCACACGGATTTAAGGCAATAAACACACGTGGCATTGAAACGTTAGTCTTCTAATAAAGATTAAAGATTCAGAGGATATAGAGAAATAAAGGGATGACTACTCCACCACACCAGTCTGTCTATTTTCAATCAGGAGAAACAGAGTGGCTTCATTAAATGAGGCATAATGATCAGGGCGTAACTATTAATTTGGGGGAATTAATGAACCTACAATTAACATAATTGTTCAAAATAAAGTGTTACAGAGAGCTGACTTTCAGAAGCAAATTATAGGTTATTTGAAAGGATTATATTGGTTCTCAGAAGAGCAATCAATAGTGGGAGGCTTCTTACTGAGAGACCAAATTGCAAAGGAATGAATGGTTCAATGAAGCAATCAGGCCTCAAATTAAAACGAGTTTTCAGACGCAGAGAAGCTGAGACAGATCAATGTGGGGACACGACCGAATGTGACAATGTCAAACAGATGAAACATGATCCACTCAGCCATCGCCGTGAATACAAGTGGGTATGGATAATGATGGATGGATGGATGGATGGATGTAGGACTGCCCCCTCTTAATCGATTAATCGGTCGTTTTGGTCTTAGTCCACTAAGATTTCTTGACTCGATTAGTCCTTTTTAATGCTTTTTTCATACTGAATGACTTATTTCCAATGAACTAATGAGCACATTGCTGGTAAACACAAGATTTAAAGTGGTGCTTTAGTGGGATTCTTTGGGGGGAAACTCAGTTTTACAGATCTGTCGATTAATCAACTAATCGATCAGTCGACAAAATCGTATGAGTGTTAGTCGACTAAGAATTTCTTTGGTCGAGGACAGCCCTAGATGGATGGATGGATGGATGGATGGATGGATGGATGGATGCTATTCTAGTCAATCAATGATTATTTAATTCAAAAGCTGTGTCACTTCTTTTTGTTCAGGGAATCTTTACTCAGAAGAAAAGAGAAACACCACAGACTGCTGCCGGAAAATGAATGATTCAACTATATCCATTAAATAAAAGAGATTAACGAGACAATGAACACATTAAACAGCAATCACTAGATTCTGATTTGTCAATCACAGCGTTCTACGGTCTGTTATTTCTTCATAACAGACCGTTGCTATGGACGCAGTTCTGATGTCGGACCATTTTTTGTCAAACTATTGATTTCTTAAGTAAGTAGCCGTGAAATAAGCGGGATAATGTACATTGTTGTGAAATAAATCCCTTCAGGGCTTCGCGTCGGGGTGCCACATCGCCCTGTCAACAATGACCCACTAGATGTACATTATTCCTGACATAATGGATGTGCTGTAACAAATAGGATTATGAAACAGATTACTGCTGGAATACTGACACCAAATTAACCTATAAATAGTCCTGAAATTGGTGACCAAAATAGGATAATGAGCATTTGAGTTGATGAAATATATATAGGAATAGTTTGACATCTTTAGGTGTTTAGTAGCATAACAACTGGGAAAAAAGTCAGCCTGGCGGTCTCCAAAGCTCAGAAATAAGAGCTTTTTTACAGCAGACATTTTAGCTCATCGTATCAGGAAAAGCACAGGTATATCTGGTTTAATCCGGACGCAAAATCTGGTCAATTTGGTTTTGCAGCTGCCGAGAGAACTTGCAAAAACTTGCAAAAAACTCTTGCGGGACTCGCTGCCTGACAACCTATCCTAACCTCAACCATTCGAGGTCCACACCTAACCTTAACCATCTTACGAGAGTTTCGCAATTTGCGTGTTACCTTCTAGACACGACCCTGCCGAGACATTGACCAGCACTCACAAACAGCAGCAGAGTTTCTGACTTTAAAAAAACACAATTAAACTAATTTCAACAGATATTACAAACAAGACCAGGGTTGTTAAATCTGTGGCTTACACTTACACTTAAAAGCAAAAAGAGGGTGCCAATGCAGGGCATCAAAAGAAAGGTAAAAAATAAGGAGGATGGTTGAAAATGCTGAAATGGCTGAGAATGAAAAAATAACTGAGACGAAAATCCAACAAAGGGCGAAGGAATTTTTTTTTCTTCTGTTCAGCCAGACCCTTTGTCAGTAAAACATTCATTCACTGCATGTATATAACCAATTATAGTTGTCATCTTGGTGATTTTAGGTTTAGACCTACAGTAAAATAGCTTCTTGAAAGAAAGAAGACTTTGAATTTAATTTAGTACTCACACACACAAACAAACTAGAATCAGAGGACACTTACAGCCAGGTGACATTTGGAGAGAGGAGAGGGACATCCTGCAGGTTGACCGCCACACACTCGACATCTGTCTGTAGGCAGGCACACCTCTCTGGATACACCTGCAAGACTACACACACAAACACACACACACACACACACACACATACACACACTTTCAAACAGCATTCATGGATTTTAACTATTGGTACCAACCATGTCATACTAGCTTGTCGCGAAGTTATGCTAAACTTTACAGAGGAAAAACTGGCGTGGCCATTTTCAAAAGGGTCCCTTGACCTCTGACCTTCAGATATGTGAATGAAAATGGGTTCTATGGGTACCCACGAGTCTACCCTTTACAGACATGCCCACTTTGTGATAATCACATGCAGTTTGGGGCAAGTCATAGTCAAGTCAGCACACTGACACACTGACAGGCAGTTTGCCATGTTATGATTGGAACATATTTTTTATGCTAAATGCAGTACCTGTGAGGGTTTCTGGACAACATTTGTCATTGTTTTGTGTTGTTTATTGATTTCCAATAATAAATAAAATATATACATACATTTACATGAAGCAACATATTTGCCAACTCCCATGTTGATAAGAGTATTAAATATTATTTTCAAAATAAAAAATAATAAATCTCCCTTTAGGGTACATTTTCAACAGATAAAAAATGTGTGATTAACTTGCGATTAATTGCAATTAATCATGAACAATCATGCAATTAATCGCTATTAAATATTTCCTCATCTGATAAATGTCTGAACACACAAACATACACACATGCTAAAAGTAAAAAATTACACACAGTCGAGCACATAGACACACATTGCGTACACTTACAACACTCTTTCAGGAGGTAAGAGTGATTTGCATCTTGTAGATTGGCATCTTGTAGTGTTTGACCGAATAGGTCCGCCCATCCGATGTTGTCCCCTGCAAAGCCAAACAAGGAACAATAGTTATCTGTAGACCACAGACAGACAAAACCCACGCTCAGCTGGATGGTGCTCATTTCATTGGGAAAAGGACTGGCAGAGGAAATGATACATGATAAATGAACAAGATCACTTGAGTCATCATCTTTTGCCAAATCCTTGCAGAGTTGGATGACTTCCTGAGGTTTTGGTCTGGTACCCTCAGAAGTCGTTGGCATGATTTCCTGACATTTTTAATACAGTTATTAAACAGTTATTATGTATGTTAACAGCTAAAAATATTGTGTCATAGTTCATACCTAATCATAAATGTCAACTATGTAAGGGCCTGGTGCCCATTGTTAGGTGAGATTCTCTTCTCAAATTCTTGTTATTACAGCAATTTTGAACTACGTGGAGGATGGAAAAGTACAGCAGAGAGAGTTTTATGAGTGGTTATTGGCAGGAAGGCGCTACCAAGACTAATTTATGCTTCTTCTTGATCTAGCTGATGTGAAAAATATATTTTTACCCTGCAGAAAATGAAATGTTTTTCAAACTGTGTTTTTTTGCTTTATCAGAAAGATTGAATTAGCCTGATGCCTCCAGTGATGGAAGATGAAACACATGGTGTGAGGAGTTATATTAATTGAAAATGACTCATTCTCAATATTTATGAAATATGAAGCTAACAGACAGATACGAGAGTGGTATCAGTCTTCTCCTAAAACTCAGCATGATTATCCACTAGAGAAGGAGCTTGGTCTTGTCTTTTTGAAATAATCAACTTGACTCTAGTCTAATAGAAAGTTAACAAAAATCGTTTTTTATTTACTTCCAACCCCTGTGCAAAATGCAACCTCTTTATTTTTCTTAAATGTATATTTTTATTTCTTCTTATATTTTGTTATTATATTTTATTGTATTACATTTTACATCCTTTTATATTTACTGGGTTTTTTTGTTTTTTTTATGGAGCCACACAGCAAAAACATTTCACACAGTTGTACTTGTATAACCAGAGTGACAATAAACATCTTGAATCATTTTAAAATTCAACAGCATAGCTTGGATATGGGAACTAACTTGAGAACTTAAAAAAATTACTATATTACCTCCTCTCGGGGGCTCACTTGGACAGGAGGTAATCAACTCTCTGCCAATAGTGCACAATAACTTCTCTTGGGTTTTTCCACTTCCTGCTGATCTCTTACACACTTGCTGGAAAGAACCAAGGTCACAATGTGGTTGAACTTGACCTGAGACTTCTGGAAAAACTTATTTGAGATAACAATTATATTTTAAACTTTCATCCTTTACCCTGCAGTGTTGAATGAGGATTTCTACTTTTGTTTCCATTGCCGTAATGATGTTAGAGATTTGCATGTTTGGTAAAGTGCTGTCTGAAGGACTTGTTGGATGATCTCCATCACTTGTGTGGATGCACAAATTCGAACTTGCCCTCCCTGCATGTTGTGAAGAGGCAAATTTATCATATGAAGCTGCTATGATTTGGATTTTACTTTATATACACACACTTACCACAGTGCCGCTCGTCAGCTCCATTTGGACAGTCTTTGTATCCGTTACACTGTAAAGCCTGTGGGAGGCACTCACTCATGTTCCCACATGGAAAGTGGCCGAGAGGACAACTAGCGTCTACTTCCAGCCTGCTGGCCAGCAGCGCTGAGGGAGAGATGCAGGAAAAGGAGATCAGACTAACATGGACCATCCTCATAATTATCACCAAATATCAGCCACCAAAAGCTTTTTTTTCCTGTTCGAAATATCAGGGAGAAGTGTGACTTGTCAAAAAGCTTGTCAGGTTATAGCACAAATCTCAATGATATTTTTCAAGCAAAATATCAGACATTTGTAATGTAGTTAGGGCTGTCAATCGATTACAATCTTTAATTGTGATTAATTGCATGATTGTCCATAGTTAATCGTGATTAATCGCAAATTAATCACACATTTTAAATGTTCAGCAACAATAGCTTTAGAGAAACAAACACAATTCAACAGAGAAAAAACTGTAATGAAACATTATCTAACTGGTTTAGTTAAGCAGCTTTGTTGTAAAGGCTAAAGGTGCTCAGTTTGCACACTGACCACGTGTTTGAATGAACAGCTGAAGCAATATGCCATAAGGAGTAGGGTAGGCTAGCCACCATGCTAACAGCATTGCAGCTAAGGGCTGAAATGCTAACAAAATACCTGTAGCTATCTAAAAACCTTAGATTTCAGCATGTCAAATGATTATTTTAGCACCCTATGTCTACCAGGCATGATGTTTAAAATGATGAAATGATGATATATGTTAGCTGTTAGCAAGCTAATGTTAGCTATGTGTTAGCAAGCTAATGTAGTTAGCTAAGGCTATATCCTGTAGAGAGGTTCCCTCAGAGGAAACGTATTGTTGTCTGGGCCTACTTACATTCTTTTTCAACTTGTTTTGTCTCCGGATATTATTATTAAAATTGTGGAGCTCAGACGACATTTTGGCCGGAGCTGCCGGTCCTGAGGGAGTTATATGACCGGAGCGAAATGCCTGTTGATGCGCAGAAGGAACTGTGTAGAATAATTAATCAAAACGACACGTTTGATGTGCACATAAGCACACGGAGGGTTCTGTGTTTCAAAGTTGCACAAAATGTAAGCAGCGCGTCTGTTGTGTTCGTGCGTAATTGTGGTTTTACAGCGCACCGCTTTGGAGACTGCAGCGGTGCGCTGTGCTGGCTCTCTGATCTCATGCGCACAAATTAATTAATGAGTGAAACGTGATAAACGTTTATGTATATAATATACGATTATTATTATTTTTCATTTTTTTTGTGATGCACTTTTTATTGTTTTTTCCAAAAGAAGTTACATCACACAGAACAAAGACATCAGAAACAAAAAAGAAAACAGTAATGACAATAAAACTAATAAGACCACAGGAAACCAGTCCTGTCTATTGTTCAATTTAAAAATTAATTGTTCATAATTGTCTATTTTGGTCATTTAATATTGTTATTATTATTTTACTTGTAGCAAAAACCGGGACAATTTGTTAGTGACTGATGAAAACCGGGACATTTGACTGTTTTCAAACCGGGACTTCTGGTTAACGTAGTGGTAACGTGGTAGTCATGGTGATGAATAAATGACGTGTTGAGCCGCACATATAAATGCAGAGGCCACAATTCTAATTTCATTCCGCACCTGATCTTTGACCTGAGAAGCTGACCTGCTGGAAAGTGACTCTTCAACTGAGAAACAAAGTGCTGAATTTTGAGACACCGACTTAATAAAACATTGAACTGTGGAAACCGTCAGGAACAAGCTGTTCAACTGTTCACCTGCCCAAAGATAGAGATGGCACCTGCTCGCTTCCGCCGGGAGAAACACCTGCTGAAGTTGGGCATCAGCCGTGTGCTGGACAAACGCTATGGTAATAGACCAAATTTAAGCATTATTCCTCTTTATAGTTGTAATAAGTATATAATGTGTATAATATAATACAACATAATATTTTATCATTTGAGTTATTTCATGTTGTTTGGGTGAAAATATTTCCTCAGGGCATCACTCTATATTACACCTAGCTTACACAGCTGTTCTTTCTATGTAAAATTATTACATATGATTATATTTTATAAATGTGCAGGTGACAGGTGGAAAATGTAGCCTATAAATAAAATGTAAAAAAATAATAAAATGTAGTGATTAAGAAACATCTATTTTGAGTTGATGCACAAGGGTCGTCGAGTTAACATTGAAAGTATAGGACAAAGATGGCGACTGCAACTTTTTTTGAAAAATGCTAAAAGTTGTGTATGTTGTGCATATTGCACACTGCCATGGAAACGACGTCAGATACTGAAACGACGTTCAGGGTGACGTCAGAGGGTGCTATCATGCTGGGCCCATAATTCAGAGGAAAATAAAATAATAGCATCATTTGAAAACATGTATTACAATTTGATGCATCCTGCAGTTACAGCCTGCTTGAAAACATGGAGCTTAGATGTTAATAAAGTCTCTGCACAGCACACCATGTGTGCTAGAAAAATACATGCTGCTTCAAGCTGCTTACATTTCTAATTCAAATGCAGCTAACAGATCATTTTGGAAACCATATGTAACATTTCATTACAATCTGACCCTTACGAAAGTATACTTCAAGTTTATTTTATGAAGTATACTTAAGTAAAGTTCAAATATATTTCCCTGAAGTATACTTTATGTAGTATGCTAATATCAATGTACTAGTACTTGTAAGTGTACTTATTCAATACTTCTTGGGACTAAATTGGCCCACTTTTTAGTCCATACAAGTATAATTTTAAGTGTACTTTAAGTGTAAGAACAGTCAAGTTGTATTTTGTACTGCAACTATACTATGAACTACTGTATACTACAAGTGCATAGGTATACTGTTTAATAGTTATATACTGGTAGCCCACTTTTGAGTTCATGATAATAATTATTATTAATTAATTATTTATTATAATTATAATAGAAAATTCTTATTGCATTGAAGTAAATTCATATCAAAACATTCGTTTACAAACTCTCACACACTTTAGTAGGCTACTCTATCAAAAAGTATGTACAACTACAAGCCAAGTATACCTATCTGTAGGCATATACAGTAAGGCAAGAATACTTCATTATACTTTTCTTAAGTAAGTGCAAGTATAAGCTTTAATTAGTCTGATCATGTCATGACTAATGTTTTCCTTTTTTCTTCTTTCCATTTAGTTGGGCTGCTGAAGCGAGGACTGGTCCTTGACATGGCTGTGACCAACTTGAGGAACCGTCCACTGAGCAGCACCAACATCAGCTCCATGTCCCAGTCTGTCCTCGGCCTGTACCACAGCTTCGTCACAGGCTCCAAGGACTTCCCTTTGATTCCGGTCAGGGAATACTTCGCCTCGCTCTGGTTGGTCTCACCCTTTTCCTGGCCGACCCAGTGTGAGAACACCCGACCGTCTCCTTTGACGGATGCACCAGCGGGTGTGATGGTTCCTACCGGTGGCCCTCCTCCAAACATGCTGACTCCAGTTCTTCCAGAGAGGGCGGAGCTCGGAGCCCTGAGGGCCGACGGCAGGAACTTTGTCCGTGACGTCGAGATTGACGGCGGGACTGTCACCAGAGTCATCTCCGCCGTGTACCGCACTGACAGCACGGAGTTGACCAACCGCTGGAGGGTGACCGACTACACTGCAGACGGACACCTTCTCATGTCCGTCCTCTGTCAGTTCACCGGAAAGGCGGCACAGTCTGCACAGACTCCGAGACAGGGGACAGAGGAGGAGAGCAGCAGCAGCCAGTCACCTCCAAAGAAACGCTTGCGACTGTGATGGACATTTGCTCTGCTGCACCTCGGTCGGTCCCTTGTGGATTATAACATCTGGCAGATTAAGGAGCTGGATTATTTTGACTCCTGAGGGCTCCCCTGGTAGCGTCTTGCACCAGGCATATAAAGGAGCTGGATTATTTTGACCCCTGAGGGCTCCCCTGGTTGCGTCTTGCACCAGGCATATAAAGGAGCTGGATTATTTTGACCCCTGAGGGCTCCCCTGGTAGCGTCTTGCACCGGGGAGCCCATGAGGACATGTCCCATATGAAAAATATGGTTGACTGAGGGGTTATTATTGTACATTTGTATATAGATTTTATGATTGTGGTACACAGGTCAGTGTTTTTGGTGCGTCTTGCACCGGTGCGTATTGCACCTTTATTTCTTGGTGCTGGCCTGTGTGTCTGATATTGTGTTAACTACGAGGGAGCTATGAGGATCTCTTGAGATCGGAGCACTCTCCAAAGAAAAACTTTTTTGCATACAGGAGGAATTGGGAACTCTAAATTGTGCCCTGTCCACGGTTTACTCCACCAACTGCCCACTGTGTGTTGGGACGGGCATCAGTCCCCCTGCAGCCTTCAACATCACTTGCAGTTCAAATGGATTTCTTTAAATACCGTTGAATGTGTTTTCTTGAGCTAGAAATACATGCAACATTATTTAATGAAGCAGACTCATCACTAGCATCACAAGTACAACACTTGAGTTTGAGCTAGGAATGAGAAGAGCTACTGCAACAGCTGCAGGAACAGTGTCAGAAACAACAACTACTGATCCACCAAACACAGGCAGATAACAGGCTGATAGAAGAAGCAGGAGAAGACAAGAACAAGCAAGATGGAGACCAGTGGAGACATCAATCCCGGTCTCCACCCGTGCTTCTCTCCCAGCTAACCAGACCAGCCAGCCGTGGACACAGAGGCAAACACAGGAAGAGTTCACAAATAGGTAAATAGTCCTTTACAGACCGTCTAAAAGTGTTTACGGTGTAGTAGCCTCTTCTAAATACTACAGTACCCGTAGGAACTGTAATCACCCTTATCTGCAATTTGTCTTTCAGAGGAAGAAGGAGACAAGGAAAGGAGACAGCATGCATTGTGAACCCTCACATTAAAAAAAGACGAGTATACATTTTTTACACATACATGTTTTTCCTTTTTTTGTACAGATGGATAGTTCCTCTGGCTGTTGAAGTTGTTTGTTGCCGTTTGTCTTTTAGAGAGAGGAAAGAAAACGAAAAGGACCAGACCAGACCAGACCAGACCAGACCAGAGGCGAAGAGGCAGGACAGCGTGCATTGTGAACCCTCTCCTTTAAAAAGATAAATATATATTTAATTTTATTATCAAAAATTTCAAATACAGATTTTTTTGGTTGCTGTCTATTAACCAGTGTTTCTCCTTTTCTGCCATTTGTCTTTTGGAGAGAGGAGAGGAAACGAAAAAGACCAGACGAGTCGAGAGGCGAGGAGATAGGACAGCGGCATCGTGTACCATGAAGAAGAAAAAAACGGACGAGACGAGGGGCAGGGAGCGAGCACGCTTTGAAAAAGACCAGACCAGACCAGACCAGACCCGAGGCGAGGACGCAGGACAGCGTGTATTGAAAACCCTCTCCTTTCAAAAGATAAATATATATTTATTTAATTATCAGAAATTTCAATTAGAGATTTTTTGGTTGCTGTTTATTAACTAGTGTTTCTCCTTTTCTGCCATTTGTCTTTTAGAGAGAGGAGAGACTGTGTCTTTTGCGCTCTCGCAAACCTCCCTCCCTTCTTTCAAATGCTGTTTGAGTCTCACAGGCTACACAGCCCATCTCTCCCAAACAGGTGAGAAATTACTGTGTCAAATTTTCTTTGATTATTTAAGCTTGTCTGAGATGTAACTAACCCATCAAAGCTGTCATCCAAAGTTCAACTAAAGTGACTCCTTCCTTCTTGACATAATCAAGACAGTTTACCGTCTTTACTTTCGCTCCACTCTTACTCTTACCTCTGTGCCACCATTTAACCCCCCTGACACATTTTTGATTGACGCAAAACTTGTAAATTGGTGTGACTGAACAGAAAACAGATTTATCTCACAGTCATTTGGTTTTAATATGTTTTTATTTCATAAAGTATCATTTATCACAGCTATTTATGTCCAAAGCACGAGTTAGCCACAAGACTCTTTAGCTGCCATAAAGATTTATTTTGGCCGTTAATTTACTGCAGCCTGGCATGTTTCTGGCCTGTAACACGAACCAGAAACAAATCTCTCATTATTGCCTGCCAGCTAACACAAAGGCCCTACTCACATCTGCAAGGGCCACATGCAGTATTACTTCCTTCCTTATTACACCCAAAAGCTATTTATTGTGATTTTTATACTCTTTTGTTTTGTTTACCCGGAATTAGCAAATAATATTGTGTTGTCAACGACAACAACAACATCGCAAACATTTCTTGGGAAAATAAAAGTTTTAGCTGAAGAAATGAAAGAGTGTGCCATCGTTAAATGTTGTTGGATGTAAGTCTTTATTAGGAATTTCTTTGTACACTATGACCTATTTCTCTGGAATGTGATTATTATAATTCTTTGTAATGTGACTTTAAGGATAAAGAGCTGATTCAGAATGTAATTCAGAGCATTTTCCCATAGAACTCACACTGTCATGTTTTTTTTTTTTTTATAAATCCGAACCTCTGTGTGGAAAGTGCTCATCATTAAAGCACATTTAAAGCTGCCATCTGTGCATGTGCAATGCTGGAATTTGTATCTATAAACTTGCACTTCAAGGCCCAAACATTTGAGGAAATCCCACTACAGCAGATCCCGGGTCAAGACCAATCAGAACCACTTGTTCATACCAACAACTGCAGCTCTAACAGGAACAACACACTAATTGGTAACAAGAAGCAGCTGGGAAGGATCACTGCTGATTAAGAGATGAGGAATAGACCCTTTTCACAGCATTGTTTGTGACAGTTTGTGACGGTTATATATACATGTTTACATTAATGTTTAATGAGCCAATTTTAGTAAAAGTTCGTTTTTTCTAATGGGTTAGAATACTTTGGTATTTCATTGATTTCAGAGGATGTTATTAAATATTCTTTCCTAACGTATCACTACATTTTAAACTTTCATTCATGCCAACTGCTTACAGGGTGAAAATCCCCCCCAAAACATTTCAAATCAACAGCAAAACCAGAACCAAATGAGTCGTCTGCACTGTCAGACTTCAAAATAGGAACTCAGAACTTTATGGTTTTATCTCATCAACAATGAAACTGAGGAGGGGCTACAGGGTGCTAACATCGAAATTAGAGACGTTATCAAAGCGGGGCCTCGTCTCCCCCAAACTCTGCTGGTGGTCACGGATCAAGCTGTGCAGATTCACTACAAACAAAAGTTTTAAAATTCATTGTGAAGGTGTGCAAGAGACCTGAGAACACACCATCGTTCTCAAGCAGTGAAGAAAACAACTTTATCCAGAACTGAAGAGTCTGAAGAGTCAACATACAATTGAATGTATGGGAGACGTACAGTAAGTGTGAATGCCCAAAAACAATTACAACGTTATTAAAAGTCAGCAATGTTCATGTTTTGTCTCTGATTGATGCGACCTCAGTGGTTATTTGTACAGCAGCACCTGCTGTAATGTGTTGACTGACGTACGCAGTCGATGTTCCCCTGAACACAAAGTCCTCGTGACATTTCGAAAGGCTACGCTCGGTTAGTCAAAGCAGGTCTCTGATAAGTCGCGAAATCTAAATCAAACACTTTCTGCTTCTGTTTGATGTGTGACTCGTGTCTTTTTATCGGCCTCTTCCCTCAGCGACTCCCTTCAGTCTCGTTCACTCTGTCTAGATTGTGAGTGATCGCAGTCGTACGGCATCCACACTGAGGCACCGCAGAACAAATAAACAACGAATTGACCGGTCAATCTAAAAGGTTTCCCTCCTCTGAAACATGAACGATCACCAAAAGAGTGTCACCTTTTCCAGTTACCATTGTTGAGAAGTGATTTATTGCCTATCTTTCTATCTGTTTATTGAGCTAATTTGGTTTTAGAGTCATAGAGCCCTGAAGCAAGTGCCCAAAACAGTCTGCATCAATCCATGTTCAGGTTGGTGTCACCCCGCAAAACAAAATGCAAGTCAAGTGTGCAAACACATACTACATAGTTTAAGACTTCACTTTTCCTAAGTGTGCATTTCTGCATATAGTTGTGATTTAAAGTACAATGCAAACAACTGTATAAGCGTTTGGACGGCATACTGGATTTGAAATTAAACAGAGTGCTGATATTCAGTTTGAATGATAGAGCTGAAATGACCACACTGTTTACATAATATGGATCCAAACATCCTAAAAACTGAGAGTCAGCACTTTGCCTTTATAATCAATGTTTTATTTCAAACCCAATGTGCTGGAAAACAGCACAACATTATTATAAGCTGTGTTAGCAAGAGCCACCGTGCTGAATATATAGAGAAAAGCACAGTAGCCTTCTAATCTGCAGGTAAATAGTTAACACAAGAGCAAACATCTGAACAAAAGAAACCTCAGTGAACACTGTTTGCCCCATAAGTAAATAAATAAATATGCCATTAAATGCACCAAAAATAATATTTAAAATAAATGTAGGCAATCATTAATTAATAAAATGTGATATAAATTGATATTTGGTTTTATTTGCTTCTTTTTTTTGCCTTTGTTTTAATTCCCCTATTCTTCTATTTCTTTCTTTATCTAATTTACCATTTTATTTATTTATTTTTATTAACTTTTAAATTTAGTTATTTATTTTTGCATTCATTTTTTTAATAATTAAATTTAACGGCATTTTTATCTATTTATTGAGTCATTTATTTATTTATTCATTAAATTTCGATTTTTGCAGGTTTCATCCTCCGCAGTTGGGATGTGAAGTGTTGGTCTGACAATGACAGAACAGCCTGCTAAAAATATATTAATGGGTTTGTCAGGTGCTTTATATTCTATTTCTTTTTCAATCAGTCTACTCAAGAGGCTTCCCAGCCACAAAGAGCAGATTCAGTTTGACACAGCACTGCTCACTGAAGCAGAGGACCTTCACACATCGAGACTGAAGCCAAGAAATGACTAAAACTGACATCATGCCAGCCTCTGTGGCTCTCCAGTCTGAAGGATACTTACTCCACATCTAGTTGCTCATCACAACTGTATCTATTCAGTGACCAACTGGACAAATATCTGTATTGTAATAACTTTGGAGATTACCAGTGACAACCAGAGAGATATAAATCATCTAATAATTTTGATGGTTGACTGTGTCTTGATCCTAGTGTTGTCTGGGCCTACTTACATTCTTTTTCAACTTGTTTTGTCTCCGGATATTATAATTAAAATTGTGGAGCACAGAAGACATTTTGGCCGGGATGGAGACATCGGGTGAAAGACGGAACGATGAGCAGAAGGAACTGTGTAGAATAATTAATCAAAACGACACGTTTGACGTGCACATAAGCACGGAGGGTTCTGTGCGCATCTGTTGTGTTTGTGCGTAATTGTGGCTCTACAGCGCGCAACATCAGTCTCCATGGAGACTGCAGCGGTGCGCTGTGCTGGCTCTCTTATCTCATGCGCACAAATTAATTAATGAGTGAAACGTGATAAACGTTTATGTAATATACGATTGTTATTATATTTTTTGTAATTCACTTTTTTATTGTTTTTCCAAAAGAAGTTACATCACACAGAACAAAGACAACAGAAACAAAAAAGAAAACAGTAATGGCAATAAAACTAATAAGACCACAGGAAACCAGTCCTGTCTATTGTTCAATTTAAAAATTAATTCTTCATAATTGTCTATTTTGGTCATTTAATATTGTTATTATTATTTTACTTGTAGGGACAATTTGTTGGTGACTGATGAAAACCGGGACATTTGAGTGTTTTCAAACCGGGACGTCTGGTTAACGTAGCGGTAACGTGGTAGTCATGGTGATGAAGAAATGACGTGTTGAGCCGCACATATAAAAGCAGAGGCCACAATTCTAATTTCATTCCGCACCTGATCTTTGACCTGAGAAGCTGACCTGCTGGAAAGTGACTCTTCAACTGAGAAACAAAGTGCTGAATTTTGAGACACCGACTTAATAAAACATTGAACTGTGGAAACCGTCAGGAACAAGCTGTTCAACTGTTCACCTGCCCAAAGATAGAGATGGCACCTGCTCGCTTCCGCCGGGAGAAACACCTGCTGAGGTTGGGCATCATCCGTGTGCTGGACAAACGCTATGGTAATAGACCAAATTTAAGCATTATTCCTCTTTATAGTTGTAATAAGTATATAATGTGTATAATATAATACAACATAATATTTTATCATTTGAGTTATTTCATGTTGTTTGGGTGAAAATATTTCCTCAGGGCATCACTCTATATTACACCTAGCTTACACAGCTGTTCTTTCTATGTAAAATTATTACATATGATTATATTTTATAAATGTGCAGGTGACAGGTGGAAAATGTAGCCTATAAATAAAATGTAAAAAAATAATAAAATGTTGTGATTAAGAAACATCTATTTTGAGTTGATGCACAAGGGTCGTCGAGTTAACATTGAAAGTATAGGACAAAGATGGCGACTGCAACTTTTTTTGAAAAATGCTAAAAGTTGTGTATGTTGTGCATATTGCACACTGCCATGGAAACGACGTCAGATACTGAAACGACGTTCAGGGTGACGTCAGAGGGTGCTATCATGCTGGGCCCATAATTCAGAGGAAAATAAAATAATAGCATCATTTGAAAACATGTATTACAATTTGATGCATCCTGCAGTTACAGCCTGCTTGAAAACATGGAGCTTAGATGTTAATAAAGTCTCTGCACAGCACACCGTGTGTGCTAGAAAAATACATGCTGCTTCAAGCTGCTTACATTTCTAATTCAAATGCAGCTAACAGATCATTTTGGAAACCATATGTAACATTTCATTACAATCTGACCCTTACGAAAGTATACTTCAAGTTTATTTTATGAAGTATACTTAAGTAAAGTTCAAATATATTTCCCTGAAGTATACTTTATGTAGTATGCTAATATCAATGTACTAGTACTTGTAAGTGTACTTATTCAATACTTCTTGGGACTAAATTGGCCCACTTTTTAGTTCATACAAGTATAATTTTAAGTGTACTTTAAGTGTAAGAACAGTCAAGTTGTATTTTGTACTGCAACTATACTATGAACTACTGTATACTACAAGTGCATAGGTTTACTGTTTAATAGTTATATACTGGTAGCCCACTTTTGAGTTCATGATAATAATTATTATTAATTAATTATTTATTATAATTATAATAGAAAATTCTTATTGCATTGAAGTAAATTCATATCAAAACATTCGTTTACAAACTCTCACACACTTTAGTAGGCTACTCTATCAAAAAGTATGTACAACTACAAGCCAAGTATACCTATCTGTAGGCATATACAGTAAGGCAAGAATACTTCATTATACTTTTCTTAAGTAAGTGCAAGTATAAGCTTTAATTAGTCTGATCATGTCATGACTAATGTTTTCCTTTTTTCTTCTTTCCATTTAGTTGGGCTGCTGAAGCGAGGACTGGTCCTTGACATGGCTGTGACCAACTTGAGGAACCGTCCACTGAGCAGCACCAACATCAGCTCCATGTCCCAGTCTGTCCTCGGCCTGTACCACAGCTTCGTCACAGGCTCCAAGGACTTCCCTTTGATTCCGGTCAGGGAATACTTCGCCTCGCTCTGGTTGGTCTCACCCTTTTCCTGGCCGACCCAGTGTGAGAACACCCGACCGTCTCCTTTGACGGATGCACCAGCGGGTGTGATGGTTCCTACCGGTGGCCCTCCTCCAAACATGCTGACTCCAGTTCTTCCAGAGAGGGCGGAGCTCGGAGCCCTGAGGGCCGACGGCAGGAACTTTGTCCGTGACGTCGAGATTGACGGCGGGACTGTCACCAGAGTCATCTCCGCCGTGTACCGCACTGACAGCACGGAGTTGACCAACCGCTGGAGGGTGACCGACTACACTGCAGACGGACACCTTCTCATGTCGGTCCTCTGTCAGTTCACCGGAAAGGCGGCGCAGTCTGCACAGACTCCGAGACAGGGGACAGAGGAGGAGAGCAGCAGCAGCCAGTCACCTCCAAAGAAACGCTTGCGACTGTGATGGACATTTGCTCTGCTGCACCTCGGTCGGTCCCTTGTGGATTATAACATCTGGCAGATTAAGGAGCTGGATTATTTTGACTCCTGAGGGCTTCCCTGGTTGCGTCTTGCACCAGGCATATAAAGGAGCTGGATTATTTTGACTCCTGAGGGCTCCCCTGGTAGCGTCTTGCACCAGGCATATAAAGGAGCTGGATTATTTTGACTCCTGAGGGCTCCCCTGGTTGCGTCTTGCACCAGGCATATAAAGGAGCTGGATTATTTTGACCCCTGAGGGCTCCCCTGGTAGCGTCTTGCACCGGGGAGCCCATGAGGACATATCCCATATGAAAAATATGGTTGACTGAGGGGTTATTATTGTACATTTGTATATAGATTTTATGATTGTGGTACACAGGTCAGTGTTTTTGGTGCGTCTTGCACCGGTGCATATTGCACCTTTATTTCTTGGTGCTGGCCTGTGTGTCTGATATTGTGTTAACTACAAGGGAGCTATGAGGATCTCTTGAGATCGGAGCACTCTCCAAAGAAAAACTTTTTTCCATACAGGAGGAATTGGGAACTCTAAATTGTGCCCTGTCCACGGTTTACCCCACCAACTGCCCACTGTGTGTTGGGACGGGCATCAGTCCCCCTGCAGCCTTCAACATCACTTGCAGTTCAAATGGATTTCTTTAAATACCGTTGAATGTGTTTCCTTGAGCTAGAAATACATGCAACATTATTTAATGAAGCGGACTCATCGCTAGCATCACAAGTACAAGACTTCAGTTTGAGCTAGGAATGAGAAGAGCTACTGCAACAGCTGCAGGAACAGTGTCAGAGCCAACGACACTACTGATCCACCAAACACAGGCAGATAACAGGCTGATAGAAGAAGCAGGAGAAGACAAGAACAAGCAAGATGGAGACCAGTGGAGACATCAATCCCGGTCTTCACCCGTGCTTCTCTCCCAGCTAACCAGACCAGCCAGCCGTGGACACAGAGGCAAACACAGGAAGAGTTCACAAATAGGTAAATAGTCCTTTACAGACCGTCTAAAAGTGTTTACGGTGTAGTAGCCTCTTCTAAATACTACAGTACCCGTAGGAACTGTAATCACCCTTATCTGCAATTTGTCTTTCAGAGGAAGAAGGAGACAAGGAAAGGAGACAGCATGCATTGTGAACCCTCACATTAAAAAAGACGAGTATACATTTTTTACACATACATGTTTTTCTTTTTTTGTACAGATGGATAGTTCCTCTGGCTGTTGAAGTTGTTTGTTGCCGTTTGTCTTTTAGAGAGAGGAAAGAAAACGAAAAGGACCAGACCAGACCAGACCAGACCAGACCAGACCAGACCAGAGGCGAGGAGGCAGGACAGCGTGCATTGTGAACCCTCTCCTTTAAAAAGATAAATATATATTTAATTTTATTATCAAAAATTTCAAATACAGATTTTTTTGGTTGCTGTCTATTAACCAGTGTTTATCCTTTTCTGCCATTTGTCTTTTAGAGAGAGGAGAGGAAACGAAAAAGACCAGACGAGTCGAGAGGCGAGGAGATAGGACAGCGGCATCGTCTACCATGAAGAAGAAAAAAACGGACGAGACGAGGGGCAGGGAGCGAGCACGCTTTGAAAAAGACCAGACCAGACCCGAGGCGAGGACGCAGGACAGCGTGTATTGAAAACCCTCTCCTTTCAAAAGATAAATATATATTTATTTTATTATCAGAAATTTCAAATAGAGATTTTTTGTTTGCTGTTTATTAACTAGTGTTTCTCCTTTTCTGCCATTTGTCTTTTAGAGAGAGGAGAGACTGTGTCTTTTGCGCTCTCGCAAACCTCCCTCCCTTCTTTCAAATGCTGTTTGAGCCTCACAGCCTACACAGCCCATCTCTCCCAAACAGGTGAGAAATTACTGTGTCAAATTTTCTTTGATTATTTAAGCTTGTCTGAGATGTAACTAACCCATCAAAGCTGTCATCCAAAGTTCAACTAAAGTGACTCCTTCCTTCTTGACATAATCAAGACAGTTTACCGTCTTTACTTTCGCTCCACTCTTACTCTTACCTCTGTGCCACCATTTAACCCCCCTGACACATTTTTGATTGATGCAAAACTTGTAAATTGGTGTGACTGAACAGAGAACTCATTTATCTCACAGTCATTTAATTTTAATATGTTTTTATTTCATAAGGCATCATTTATCACAGCTATTTATGTCCAAAGCACGAGTTAGCCACAAGACTCTTTAAATGTCATAAAGATTTATTTAGGCCGTTTATTTACTGCAGCCTGTCATGTTTCTGGCCTGTAACACAAACCAGAAACAAATCTCTCATTATTGCCTGCCAGCTAACACAAAGGCCCTACTCACATCTGCAAGGGCCACATGCAGTTTTACTTCCTTACTTATTACACCCAAAAGCTATTTATTGTGCTTTTTATACTCTTTTGTTTGTTTACCCGGAAGTAGCAAATAATATTGTGTTGTCAACGACAACAACAACATCACAAACATTTCTGGGGAAAATAAAAGTTTTAGCTGAAGAAATGAAAGTGTGTGCCATTGTCAAATGTTTTTGGATGCAGTCTTTTGTAGGAATTTCCTTGTACACTATGAACTATTTCTCTGGAATGTGATTATTATAATTCTTTGTAATGTGACTTTAAGGATAAAGAGCTGATTCAGAATGTAATTCAGAGCATTTTATATTCCCATAGAAGTACTCACACTGTAATGTCTTTTTTTTTTTTTTATATATAAATCCGAACCTCTGTGTGGAAAATGCTCATCATTAAAGCACATTTAAAGCTGCCATCTGTGCATGTGCAATGCTGGAATTTGTATCTATAAACTTGCACTACAAGGCCCAAACATTTGAGGAAATACCAATACAGCAGATCCCAGTCAAGACCAATCAGAACCACCTGTTCATACCAACAACTGCAGCTCTAACAGGAACAACACACTAATTGGTAACGAGAAGCAGCTGGGAAGGATCACTGCTGATTAAGAGATGAGGAATAGACCCTTTTCACAGCATTGTTTGTGACAGTTTGTGTCAGTTATATATACATGTTTACATTAATGTTTAATGAGCCAATTTTAGTAAAAGTTCGTTTTTTCTAATGGGTTAGAATACTTCGGTATTTCATTGATTTCAGAGGATGTTATTAAATATTCTTTCCTAACGTATCGCTAAATTTTAAACTTTCATTCATGCCAACTGCTTACAGGGTGAAAATCCCCCCAAAACATTTCACATAAACAGCAAAACCAGAACCAAATGTGTCGTCTGCACTGTCAGACTTCAAAATAGGAACTCAGAACTTTATGGTTTTATCTCATCAACAATGAAACTGAGGAGGGGCTACAGGGTGCTAACATCGAAATTAGAGACGTTATCAAAGCGGGGCCTCGTCTCCCCCAAACTCTGCTGGTGGCCACGGATCAAGCTGTGCAGATTCACTACAAACAAAAGTTTTAAAATTCATTGTGAAAGTTTGCAAGAGACCTGAGAACACACTATCGTTCTCAAGCAGTGAAGAAAACAACTTTATCCAGAACTGAAGAGTCTGAAGAGTCAACATACAATTGAATGTATGGGAGACGTACAGTAAGTGTGAATGCCCAAAAACAATTACAATGATATTTAAAGTCAGCATTGTTCCATCTTTCGTGGATGCATGTTTTGTCTCTGATTGATGTGACCTCAGTGGTTATTTGTACAGCAGCACCTGCTGTAATGTGTTGACTGACGTACGCAGTCGATGTTCCCCTGAACTCAAAGTCCTCGTGACATTTCAAAAGGCTACGCTCGGTTAGTCAAAGCAGGTCTCTGATAAGTCGCGAAATCTAAATCAAACACTTTCTGCTTCTGTTTGATGTGTGACTCGTGTCTTTTTATCGGTCTCTTCCCTCAGCGACTCCCTTCAGTCTCGTTCACTTTGTCTAGATTGTGAGTGATCGCAGTCGTACGGCATCCACACTGAGGCACCGCAGAACAAATAAACAACGAATTGACCGGTCAATCTAAAAGGTTTCCCTCCTCTGAAACATGAACGATCACCAAAAGAGTGTCACCTTTTCCAGTTACCATTGTTGAGAAGTGATTTATTGCCTATCTTTCTATCTGTTTATTGAGCTAATTTGGTTTTAGAGTCATAGAGCCCTGAAGCAAGTGCCCAAAACAGTCTGCATCAATCCATGTTCAGGTTGGTGTCACCCCGCAAAACAAAATGCAAGTCAAGTGTGCAAACACATACTACATAGTTTAAGACTTCACTTTTCCTAAGTGTGCATTTCTGCATATAGTTGTGATTTAAAGTACAATGCAAACAACTGTATAAGCGTTTGGACGGCATACTGGATTTGAAATTAAACAGAGTGCTGATATTCAGTTTGAATGATAGAGCTGAAATGACCACACTGTTTACATAATATGGATCCAAACATCCTAAAAACTGAGAGTCAGCACTCTGCCTTTATAATCAATGTTTTATTTCAAACCCAATGTGCTGGAAAACAGCACAACATTATTATAAGCTGTGTTAGCAAGAGCCACCATGCTGAATATATAGAGAAAAGCACAGTAGCCTTCTAATCTGCAGGTAAATAGTTAACACAAGAGCAAACATCTGAACAAAAGAAATCTCAGTGAACACTGTTTGCCCCATAAATAAATAAATAAATATGCCATTAAATGCACCAAAAATAATATTTAAAATAAATGTAGGCATTCATTAATTAATAAAATGTGATATAAATTGATATTTGGTTTTATTTGCTTCTTTTTTTTTCCTTTGTTTTAATTCCCCTATTCTTCTATTTCTTTCTTTATCTAATTTACCATTTTATTTATTTATTTTTATTAACTTTTAAATTTAGTTATTTATTTTTGCATTCATTTTTTTAATAATTAAATTTAACGGCATTTTTATCTATTTATTGAGTCATTTATTTATTTATTCATTAAATTTCGATTTTGGCAGGTTTCATCCTCCGCAGTTGGGATGTGAAGTGTTGGTCTGACAATGACAGAACAGCCTGCTAAAAATATATTAATGGGTTTGTCAGGTGCTTTATATTCTATTTCTTTTTCAATCAGTCTACTCAAGAGGCTTCCCAGCCACAAAGAGCAGATTCAGTTTGACACAGCACTGCTCACTGAAGCAGAGGACCTTCACACATCGAGACTGAAGCCAAGAAATGACTAAAACTGACATCATGCCAGCCTCTGTGGCTCTCCAGTCTGAAGGATACTTACTCCACATCTAGTTGCTCATCACAACTGTATCTATTCAGTGACCAACTGGACAAATATCTGTATTGTAATAACTTTGGAGACTACCAGTGACAACCAGAGAGATATAAATCATCTAATAATTTTGATGGTTGACTGTGTCTTGATCCTAGTGTTGTCTGGGCCTACTTACATTCTTTTTCAACTTGTTTTGTCTCCGGATATTATAATTAAAATTGTGGAGCACAGAAGACATTTTGGCCGGGATGGAGACATCGGGTGAAAGACGGAACGATGCGCAGAAGGAACTGTGTAGAATAATTAATCAAAACGACACGTTTGACGTGCACATAAGCACGGAGGGTTCTGTGCGCATCTGTTGTGTTTGTGCGTAATTGTGGCTCTACAGCGCGCAACATCAGTCTCCATGGAGACTGCAGCGGTGCGCTGTGCTGGCTCTCTTATCTCATGCGCACAAATTAATTAATGAGTGAAACGTGATAAACGTTTATGTAATATACGATTGTTATTATATTTTTTGTAATTCACTTTTTTATTGTTTTTCCAAAAGAAGTTACATCACACAGAACAAAGACAACAGAAACAAAAAAGAAAACAGTAATGGCAATAAAACTAATAAGACCACAGGAAACCAGTCCTGTCTATTGTTCAATTTAAAAATTAATTCTTCATAATTGTCTATTTTGGTCATTTAATATTGTTATTATTATTTTACTTGTAGGGACAATTTGTTGGTGACTGATGAAAACCGGGACATTTGAGTATTTTCAAACCGGGACGTCTGGTTAACGTAGCGGTAACGTGGTAGTCATGGTGATGAATAAATGACGTGTTGAGCCGCACATATAAAAGCAGAGGCCACAATTCTAATTTCATTCCGCACCTGATCTTTGACCTGAGAAGCTGACCTGCTGGAAAGTTACTCTTCAACTGAGAAACAAAGTGCTGAATTTTGAGACACCGACTTAATAAAACATTGAACTGTGGAAACCGTCAGGAACAAGCTGTTCAACTGTTCACCTGCCCAAAGATAGAGATGGCACCTGCTCGCTTCCGCCGGGAGAAACACCTGCTGAAGTTGGGCATCATCCGTTTGCTGGACAAACGCTATGGTAATAGACCAAATTTAAGCATTATTCCTCTTTATAGTTGTAATAAGTATATAATGTGTATAATATAATACAACATAATATTTTATCATTTGAGTTATTTCATGTTGTTTGGGTGAAAATATTTCCTCAGGGCATCACTCTATATTACACCTAGCTTACACAGCTGTTCTTTCTATGTAAAATTATTACATATGATTATATTTTATAAATGTGCAGGTGACAGGTGGAAAATGTAGCCTATAAATAAAATGTAAAAAAATAATAAAATGTAGTGATTAAGAAACATCTATTTTGAGTTGATGCACAAGGGTCGTCGAGTTAACATTGAAAGTATAGGACAAAGATGGCGACTGCAACTTTTTTTGAAAAATGCTAAAAGTTGTGTATGTTGTGCATATTGCACACTGCCATGGAAACGACGTCAGATACTGAAACGACGTTCAGGGTGACGTCAGAGGGTGCTATCATGCTGGGCCCATAATTCAGAGGAAAATAAAATAATAGCATCATTTGAAAACATGTATTACAATTTGATGCATCCTGCAGTTACAGCCTGCTTGAAAACATGGAGCTTAGATGTTAATAAAGTCTATGCACAGCACACCATGTGTGCTAGAAAAATACATGCTGCTTCAAGCTGCTTACATTTCTAATTCAAATGCAGCTAACAGATCATTTTGGAAACCATATGTAACCTTTCATTACAATCTGACCCTTACGAAAGTATACTTCAAGTTTATTTTATGAAGTATACTTAAGTAAAGTTCAAATATATTTCCCTGAAGTATACTTTATGTAGTATGCTAATATCAATGTACTAGTACTTGTAAGTGTACTTATTCAATACTTCTTTGGACTAAATTGGCCCACTTTTTAGTCCATACAAGTATAATTTTAAGTGTACTTTAAGTGTAAGAACAGTCAAGTTGTATTTTGTACTGCAACTATACTATGAACTACTGTATACTACAAGTGCATAGGTATACTGTTTAATAGTTATATACTGGTAGCCCACTTTTGAGTTCATGATAATAATTATTATTAATTAATTATTTATTATAATTATAATAGAAAATTCTTATTGCATTGAAGTAAATTCATATCAAAACATTCGTTTACAAACTCTCACACACTTTAGTAGGCTACTCTATCAAAAAGTATGTACAACTACAAGCCAAGTATACCTATCTGTAGACATATACAGTAAGGCAAGAATACTTAATTATACTTTTCTTAAGTAAGTGCAAGTATAAGCTTTAATTAGTCTGATCATGTCATGACTAATGTTTTCCTTTTTTCTTCTTTCCATTTAGTTGGGCTGCTGAAGCGAGGACTGGTCCTTGACATGGCTGTGACCAACTTGAGGAACCGTCCACTGAGCAGCACCAACATCAGCTCCATGTCCCAGTCTGTCCTCGGCCTGTACCACAGCTTCGTCACAGGCTCCAAAGACTTCCCTTTGATTCCGGTCAGGGAATACTTCGCCTCGCTCTGGTTGGTCTCACCCTTTTCCTGGCCGACCCAGTGTGAGAACACCCGACCGTCTCCTTTGACGGATGCACCAGCGGGTGTGATGGTTCCTACCGGTGGCCCTCCTCCAAACATGCTGACTCCAGTTCTTCCAGAGAGGGCGGAGCTCGGAGCCCTGAGGGCCGACGGCAGGAACTTTGTCCGTGACGTCGAGATTGACGGCGGGACTGTCACCAGAGTCATCTCCGCCGTGTACCGCACTGACAGCACGGAGTTGACCAACCGCTGGAGGGTGACCGACTACACTGCAGACGGACACCTTCTCATGTCGGTCCTCTGTCAGTTCACCGGAAAGGCGGCACAGTCTGCACAGACTCCGAGACAGGGGACAGAGGAGGAGAGTAGCAGCAGCCAGTCACCTCCAAAGAAACGCTTGCGACTGTGATGGACATTTGCTCTGCTGCACCTCGGTCGGTCCCTTGTGGATTATAACATCTGGCAGATTAAGGAGCTGGATTATTTTGACTCCTGAGGGCTCCCGTGGTTGCGTCTTGCACCAGGCATATAAAGGAGCTGGATTATTTTGACCCCTGAGGGCTCCCCTGGTAGCGTCTTGCACCGGGGAGCCCATGAGGACATATCCCATATGAAAAATATGGTTGACTGAGGGGTTATTATTGTACATTTGTATATAGATTTTATGATTGTGGTACACAGGTCAGTGTTTTTGGTGCGTCTTGCACCGGTGCGTATTGCACCTTTATTTCTTGGTGCTGGCCTGTGTGTCTGATATTGTGTTAACTACGAGGGAGCTATGAGGATCTCTTGAGATCGGAGCACTCTCCAAAGAAAAACTTTTTTCCATACAGGAGGAATTGGGAACTCTAAATTGTGCCCTGTCCACGGTTTACCCCACCAACTGCCCACTGTGTGTTGGGACGGGCATCAGTCCCCCTGCAGCCTTCAACATCACTTGCAGTTCAAATGGATTTCTTTAAATACCGTTGAATGTGTTTTCTTGAGCTAGAAATACATGCAACATTATTTAATGAAGCGGACTCATCGCTAGCATCACAAGTACAAGACTTCAGTTTGAGCTAGGAATGAGAAGAGCTACTGCAACAGCTGCAGGAACAGTGTCAGAGCCAACGACACTACTGATCCACCAAACACAGGCAGATAACAGGCTGATAGAAGAAGCAGGAGAAGACAAGAACAAGCAAGATGGAGACCAGTGGAGACATCAACCCCGGTCTCCACCCGTGCTTCTCTCCCAGCTAACCAGACCAGCCAGCCGTGGACACAGAGGCAAACACAGGAAGAGTTCACAAATAGGTAAATAGTCCTTTACAGACCGTCTAAAAGTGTTTACGGTGTAGTAGCCTCTTCTAAATACTACAGTACCCGTAGGAACTGTAATCACCCTTATCTGCAATTTGTCTTTCAGAGGAAGAAGGAGACAAGGAAAGGAGACAGCATGCATTGTGAACCCTCACATTAAAAAAAGACGAGTATACATTTTTTACACATACATGTTTTTCCTTTTTTTGTACAGATGGATAGTTCCTCTGGCTGTTGAAGTTGTTTGTTGCCGTTTGTCTTTTAGAGAGAGGAAAGAAAACGAAAAGGACCAGACCAGACCAGACCAGACCAGACCAGAGGCGAAGAGGCAGGACAGCGTGCATTGTGAACCCTCTCCTTTAAAAAGATAAATATATATTTGATTTTATTATCAAAAATTTCAAATACAGATTTTTTTGGTTGCTGTCTATTAACCAGTGTTTCTCCTTTTCTGCCATTTGTCTTTTGGAGAGAGGAGAGGAAACGAAAAAGACCAGACGAGTCGAGAGGCGAGGAGATAGGACAGCGGCATCGTGTACCATGAAGAAGAAAAAAACGGACGAGACGAGGGGCAGGGAGCGAGCACGCTTTGAAAAAGACCAGACCAGACCAGACCCGAGGCGAGGACGCAGGACAGCGTGTATTGAAAACCCTCTCCTTTCAAAAGATAAATATATATTTATTTTATTATCAGAAATTTCAAATAGAGATTTTTTGGTTGCTGTTTATTAACTAGTGTTTCTCCTTTTCTGCCATTTGTCTTTTAGAGAGAGGAGAGACTGTGTCTTTTGCGCTCTCGCAAACCTCCCTCCCTTCTTTCAAATGCTGTTTGAGTCTCACAGGCTACACAGCCCATCTCTCCCAAACAGGTGAGAAATTACTGTGTCAAATTTTCTTTGATTATTTAAGCTTGTCTGAGATGTAACTAACCCATCAAAGCTGTCATCCAAAGTTCAACTAAAGTGACTCCTTCCTTCTTGACATAATCAAGACAGTTTACCGTCTTTACTTTCGCTCCACTCTTACTCTTACCTCTGTGCCACCATTTAACCCCCCTGACACATTTTTGATTGACGCAAAACTTGTAAATTGGTGTGACTGAACAGAAAACAGATTTATCTCACAGTCATTTGGTTTTAATATGTTTTTATTTCATAAAGTATCATTTATCACAGCTATTTATGTCCAAAGCACGAGTTAGCCACAAGACTCTTTAGCTGCCATAAAGATTTATTTTGGCCGTTAATTTACTGCAGCCTGTCATGTTTCTGGCCTGTAACACGAACCAGAAACAAATCTCTCATTATTGCCTGCCAGCTACCACAAAGGCCCTACTCACATCTGCAAGGGCCACATGCAGTATTACTTCCTTCCTTATTACACCCAAAAGCTATTTATTGTGATTTTTATACTCTTTTGTTTTGTTTACCCGGAATTAGCAAATAATATTGTGTTGTCAACGACAACAACATCGCAAACATTTCTTGGGAAAATAAAAGTTTTAGCTGAAGAAATGAAAGAGTGTGCCATCGTTAAATGTTGTTGGATGTAAGTCTTTATTAGGAATTTCTTTGTACACTATGACCTATTACTCTGGAATGTGATTATTATAATTCTTTGTAATGTGACTTTAAGGATAAAGAGCTGATTCAGAATGTAATTCAGAGCATTTTCCCATAGAACTCACACTGTCATGTTTTTTTTTTTTTTATAAATCCGAACCTCTGTGTGGAAAGTGCTCATCATTAAAGCACATTTAAAGCTGCCATCTGTGCATGTGCAATGCTGGAATTTGTATCTATAAACTTGCACTTCAAGGCCCAAACATTTGAGGAAATCCCACTACAGCAGATCCCGGGTCAAGACCAATCAGAACCACTTGTTCATACCAACAACTGCAGCTCTAACAGGAACAACACACTAATTGGTAACAAGAAGCAGCTGGGAAGGATCACTGCTGATTAAGAGATGAGGAATAGACCCTTTTCACAGCATTGTTTGTGACAGTTTGTGACGGTTATATATACATGTTTACATTAATGTTTAATGAGCCAATTTTAGTAAAAGTTCGTTTTTTCTAATGGGTTAGAATACTTTGGTATTTCATTGATTTCAGAGGATGTTATTAAATATTCTTTCCTAACGTATCACTACATTTTAAACTTTCATTCATGCCAACTGCTTACAGGGTGAAAATCCCCCCCAAAACATTTCAAATCAACAGCAAAACCAGAACCAAATGAGTCGTCTGCACTGTCAGACTTCAAAATAGGAACTCAGAACTTTATGGTTTTATCTCATCAACAATGAAACTGAGGAGGGGCTACAGGGTGCTAACATCGAAATTAGAGACGTTATCAAAGCGGGGCCTCGTCTCCCCCAAACTCTGCTGGTGGCCACGGATCAAGCTGTGCAGATTCACTAAAAACAAAAGTTTTAAAATTCATTGTGAAGGTGTGCAAGAGACCTGAGAACACACCATCGTTCTCAAGCAGTGAAAAAAACAACTTTATCCAGAACTGAAGAGTCTGAAGAGTCAACATACAATTGAATGTATGGGAGACGTACAGTAAGTGTGAATGCCCAAAAACAATTACAACGTTATTAAAAGTCAGCAATGTTCATGTTTTGTCTCTGATTGATGCGACCTCAGTGGTTATTTGTACAGCAGCACCTGCTGTAATGTGTTGACTGACGTACGCAGTCGATGTTCCCCTGAACTCAAAGTCCTCGTGACATTTCAAAAGGCTACGCTCGGTTAGTCAAAGCAGGTCTCTGATAAGTCGCGAAATCTAAATCAAACACTTTCTGCTTCTGTTTGATGTGTGACTCGTGTCTTTTTATCGGTCTCTTCCCTCAGCGACTCCCTTCAGTCTCGTTCACTCTGTCTAGATTGTGAGTGATCGCAGTCGTACGGCATCCACACTGAGGCACCGCAGAACAAATAAACAACGAATTGACCGGTCAATCTAAAAGGTTTCCCTCCTCTGAAACATGAACGATCACCAAAAGAGTGTCACCTTTTCCAGGTACCATTGTTGAGAAGTGATTTATTGCCAATCTTTCTATCTGTTTATTGAGCTATTTTGGTTTTAGAGTCATAGAGCCCTGAAGTCTGAAAACCGTCTGCATCAATCCATGTTCAGGTTGGTGTCACCCCGCAAAAAACAAAATGCAAGTCAAGTGTGCAAACACATACTACATAGATTAAGACTTCACTTTTCCTAAGTGTGCATTTCTGCATATAGTTGTGATTGAAGGTACAATGCAAACAACTGTATAAGCGTTTGGACGGCATACTGGATTTGAAATAAAACAGAGTGCTGATATTCAGTTTGAATGATAGAGCTGAAATGACCACACTGTTTACATAATATGGATCCAAACATCCTAAACACTGAGAGTCAGCACTTTGCCTCTATAATCAATGTTTTATTTCAAACCCAATGTGCTGGAGAACAGCACAACATTATTATAAGCTGTGTCAGTAAGAGCCGACGTGCCGAATATATAGAGAAAAGCACAGTAGCCTTCTAATCTGCAGGTAAATAGTTAACACAAGAGCAAACATCTGAACAAAAGAAACCTCAGTGAACACTGTTTGCCCCATAAATAAATAAATAAATATGCCATTAAATGTACCAAAAATAATATTTAAAATAAATGTAGGCATTCATTAATTGATAAAATGTGATATAAATTGATATTTGGTTTTATTTGCTTCTTTTTTTCCCCTTTGTTTTAATTCCCCTATTCTTCTATTTCTTTCTTTATCTAATTTACCATTTTATGTATTTATTTTTATTAACTTTTAAATGTAGTTTTTTATTTTGCATTTATTTTTTTAATAATTAAATTTAACGGCATTTTGTATCTATTTATTGAGTCATTTATTTATTTATTTATTTATTAAATTTAGATTTTGGCAGGTTTCGTCCTCCGCAGTTGGGATGTGAAGTGTTGGTCTGACAATGACAGAACAGCCTGCTAAAATTATATTAGTGGGTTTGTCAGGTGCTTTATATTCTATTTCTTTTTCAGACTACTCAAGAGGCTTCCCAGCCACAAAGAGCAGATTCAGTTTGACACAGCACCGCTCACTGAGGCAGAGGACCTTCACACATCGAGACTGCAGCCAAGAAATGACTAAAACTGACATCATGCCAGCCTCTGTGGCTCTCCAGTCTGAAGGATACTTACTCCACATCTGGTTGCTCATCACAACTGTATCTATTCAGTGACCAACGGGACAAATATCTGTATTGTAATAACTTTGGAGACTACCAGCGACAACCAGAGAGATATAAATCATCTAATAATTTTGATGGTTGACTGTGTCTTGATCCTCGCTCCACGGTCTCTGCTGCGCTGGAATCGCTGCCTCAAGCCTCAAAAATGGAAATTGCCTGTTGGTGTGCAAACTGCCCCCTCTCCCTAAAGACAGAAAAGACCTGCTCTGACAGATGTCAGCAGTCGTCTGTGTAATCTGTTGTTATCTCACAGGAATTACAGTGTCTGAATACATTATCTGAAATGTTTGATCGAGCTGAATGTCAAGGGGACTCTTCCTCATTGCCATTCCTCCACAAGTCCCAGAAAATGTCACAGCATTTGTGACTGATTGCTCTTTGACGGATACGCACAGCAGCCCTGACACTGAATTATGTGCTCTGTCGCCAAAGGAGTTGAGTCATAGTGAAGAGCTTGTCAAATTCATTCAGAAAAATATGGAGTCAGTTCTTTAAATGAGTTAAAAACGTTCCTGACAGAGGTAATGGGATGCAGTGGGGAGGCACTAACTGTATTAACTGTAGCGTGGGTGTCGTGTATTCTCTACTGTCTGCAGTTTACTGACGATGCATGTTTTTGTGTGTGTGTGTGTGTGTGTGTGTGTGTGTGTGTGTGTGTGTGTGTTGGCTTTCGCTTGTTTCTTTTTTATTTTCCCTTTTGGTGACTTGTAGTTTAACTTTTTTAGTTATAATCTTTTATATTTCTTGAATGATCATTGTAACTGTCGAGTGGTATTAAAGAGCAATAAACAATGTTTACAAAGTAATTAAGGCTGTCAAAATATCAAAATATTTAATCGCATATGGTCCATAATTAATCGGGATTAATCGCAAATTCGTCACACACTTTTTTATCTGTTCAAAATTAACCTTAAAGGGAGGTTTGTCATGTATTTAATACTCTTATCAACATGGGAGTGGACGAATATGCTGCTTTATGCAAATGTATGTATATATTTATTATTGAAAATCAATTAACAACACAAAACAATAACAAATATTGTCCAGAAACCCTCACAGGTACTGCAATTAGCATAAAAAAACTCTTTACACTCTCATTCATTCATAAATCTCTCTCACTGGCTTCTACTCTACCAGCTGACTTTGGGTGTTTCACTCTCAGTTAACCAACCAGTTTCTGCCACGACCTCCTTGAGCTAATCATATTGTTGCGATCAAATTTTAAAACTGTTCTCCTCTCTGCTGCTGTCAGTTGTCATTGCAGTACGAACCGATGCAACCCGCCTCCACCCCATCACCTCCGGTCTTCATCATATTCAGTGCTCAGTCCTGCTCTCCTTCATTGGATCTTCAGCTACTCCCTTCACCACCACCACCACCACCACCACCAGTGTCTAAACTCCTACCTAATCTCACCACGGCATCACTACCCCCTTTAACATACTACGTCACAATGGAGTCTAACCGCCAAAGACTTTCCACTTTTCATCTTATCATGCATCATGTAATAACTTATTGTTCATTCGAAATGGAGTCTCTCCTGATTGAAATGATATAGTTGCTCTAGATAGCATTGTCCTGGTCAAGAGTTATCTTTGATCAGGATTTGTCCTTTAACTCCCACATAAAACAAACTTCAAGGACTGCCTTCTTTCACCTACGGAAATTTTGCAAAAATCAGGCACATGAAAAGCATCTTGAGATAACATTGGTTATGATTTGACGCTATATAAAAATAAATTGAATTGTACAGTTTGGAGCAAAACAACACCAACATATCTGTCCTGTCGGGCTCATCACTTTGAGTTACTCAAAGACATGGTCACACAAGACCTCATCTAACATTTGATGCAATAGGAGATTTGAAGATGAGTCACAGACTGGGAGGTGGAGAGAGTGTGCGTGTGGAAGTGGGCATGAATGAATACGACATGAATTGGATATTGTTTTTTCTGATATTTAACAACTCAACCCCCTACTGTTTGGAAAATTCCCCTTAATACCAACATCTGACAGATTGCGATGTGACAGTTTACCAGAGAACAGAGAAATGCCAGTATAATGCCACATTTATTATGTACAATTCCCTGAATAATCTCACCTAGATACTTGATTATGAATCTTAAAAACACATATTGGTTTAAACCTAACCCATTCTCAAATTAGCTCCTTAAAAAGCATCCTACTTTTTAAGATACTATCCTTTGTCAGGACAGCCTAAGCAGAACTGAATCTTGCAGCCTATTTCATGCCTTTTTACCTCCATCTGCGCAGCCGAGCAGACAATTCCCCAAAGAAATAAGATTCCCGTCCAACTCAAATAACTACAAACATTAGTGTTTACAGTACATGACGAGCCCTCAGTTTACTGTGGAGTTAATATTGATTCATTATAAGTTAGTGTCACTACTGTTCTGCAGAACGGTCTCTTCCACTGGGGATGTCGATGTTTAATGACAAAAGCACCCTGAACAACTGGTGATGGAAACAAATAAGAACAGGGATCTTGCCTATAACAATAAGAAGATACAACCTATAATAATCATTCATAAAATATGAGATAGACAAATATTACAAAAAGGACTCCAGTGATGCAACAGCACTAACAATATAACCAGTGCCTGAATTGGACCAAAAAAGGTGGCAGTACCCTGAGATGTGCATGACATAATCATCACATATGTCTTGGATATATTTATACATATTATAGATTTATATATCTTGATAATATATCCCACTTCAAATGTATATTTGTATGGATTCCATTATATACATTAGGCCTACATACAACATACATTTCCGCAGTTTGTACATTTAAGTATATTTGGTTAATAAATACTTTTTATGTAGCTAATGATATAAATCAAATTGTACACAAATATAATATTGCATATACCCTGCACTAAAACCAATTGAAAATATCTGTTGGCCTACAGATTAAATTGGATAATGAACAGGAATACCACAGGTCATTTTCACCGCTGTGTCTCAGCGTTAAGAGACGCAGTTACGCGGGTGTTTAGGGGTGCGCGTCAAGACGCACAAGGAGGTGGCAGTACACAATAAGAAGTACAGTAAGGACACTAATGTGGACAAAAATCAGAAGTGCTGACACTCACTAAAGATGAGTGCCGGCTCATTCCAGGCACTGAATATAATCAAGTGCTGTGCATCAAAAGAATAGTCATGTAACCTTCTCCTGCCTCCAGTTTTCCTTTACCTGTAATCTCAGTATGGGTCAGGTGGATGAGCAGGATGATGACAGGTACGTTCATCCTGAGGCTCAGAAGTTTCCCTGCGCTCATGTCGCTGCGGCTAGAAAGCCTCACAACGATCCAAGAGAGGTTTCCACCGAAAACCGGCCGGTCGACAGATCAGTCAGCCGAAGTCCCAGATCAGTCCAGTATGTTAGAGCATGCCCGAGATTTAAAAAATGACCGAAAGGGCGAACTATGTCATCGGATGTAACTGAAGTAGCCGAGCAGCGGTGGTGCGTAAAAACATCCTCTCCACACTGTCCTTCCTTCCCGGTGCTCGCTCGCTCTCTCTCTCTCTCTCTCTCTCTCTCTCTCTCTCTCTCATCTCACGCACGCATTCACACACGCGCGCATCCACAAGCACACAAAGACACTTGTCTCACGGTGCGCAAAACACATCCACCCCCTCCTCTCTCTCTTTGTGTCTCTCTCTTAAAAAAGATCTCTTCATTCTTGGTGCCTTCTTTGTTAGTTTCCGCACATTGTTTCTGTGACACACCTGCAGAGGTTCACTTTAAACAGTAAGTAAAAGGATGAGCTGCACTCATGTTACAGGACCTGAGACTGCTGCCCTGTTGGCTCCTCCAGGCTGAGAGGATAGGCTGCACACATGAGTTTAGTTAGCTGGCAGCAGCACTGTGATTTATATCTGTTGTATTTTTCCAGTCTTTGAACAAAGTCTCTTGTTTTTTTTACTGCGTGAGTACACGTATTTCTTTTCGTTTTGCAAAAAAGATCGAAAAACTGATAAAGCAGAAATATGTTTCCAGCAAAAATCGGGCTTTCATCCAGGAGACTGCTGTTTGTGTCCTGTGTGAAACCAACCTGTACTTACATTTTCACAGGAAGTTAGGTTTAGGCAACACAACCACTTAGGGTTAGGAAACGGTTGTGGTTCAATTGTTGTGATATAAACACCGACAAGGCGATGCGGCATGGACCCCGACGCGAAGCATCGCCCTGACACGAAGACACAAAAACGGTCCGCCAGAGTCCGACATCAGAACTGTGCCCATAGCAACGGTCTGCTATAAAGAAATAACAGACCGCAGAACCCTGTGATTGACCAATCAGAATCAACAAAGCCGTGTAATAAAATATGTTAATTGGTTAGGTTAGAGGTGCTGTTCCCCCCTGTTTCCAGTCTCTGTGTTAAGCTAAACTAACCACCCCCTGGATGTAACTTGATATTTAAAGGGCAGATAAGACAATGGTATCTATTTTCTCATCTGACTCAAAAAAAAAATGATTTAATTACAGCGAAAAACAATGTTTTAGGTGAAAAATGTGGCAACAGTAGAAGTTATTCACATCATTAATAGCATTTTACATTTCATCAAACAAGTGCCCCCTAGCACAGCTCATTTCAGAGATAAAGTTTGGCAACATGAGTGGATTCCAGCCATTCATGCTTTAAAAAGCCTGCCAGAGTTTAGCTCTATTGAATATTATTGGAGACATTTATCTTTTAAATACTTGTACCCATTTATGACATCCCATAAATCTCATTTACATTTAAAAAAAAAACTAGCTTGGATTCAAAGGGCATGATTTTTAAGATTTATTTATAATGTTAATGAAAGTTTCATCACTGTATTTCAATCAGTTTAATGGCCATTTGGATGGTGTGATATACAGATATGGCCGAGTTCCACAGAAGAAAGTTTTGAAACAGTCAAAGGGACATCTAAAGGAGCAGGGGGGGGGGGGGGGTTTGGTGCGAAGCGTACTTAAAAAGTCTTCATGAACTCTCTGTCAAAGTAAGATATGAAGCATCAGGCTGGTTGTGACTATAGTCATTATAAACACTGAGGGCCCAGAGTTGTCGCTGGCCTTTTTGTCACCCTAACATCTGAATCTGAGCCGAGCCCTTAAGGCAACATGCCCGCTTTTGTTTACTCTGTGAACTGTGATCTTGCTTGTTAGCCGCCAGGAGCCAGTTAGCCGCTTGTTTTTGGCAACACAGAGCGACAGGGTTAGGGTTACAAATCATTTACATTTTTCATTTTGATTTTGTTGGCTAAGATGTCCCTTTAAATCCCCTCTACCTCTGGTCAGGTAGCCTCATCTGGGAATGGATCACAAGCTTTCTTTCTTTCTTTATTGGTTTATTTGACAAGGACAGTGGACATTAATTAACAGTGCTATGAATGTGCCAGAATCACAGAAAAGTCTATTTTTTATGTACCTTGCACGGCAGCTGGATCACATATCACGCTATAATCCATCTTGTCAGGCTTCAAGTAATGAGTTTGTGTCCGGCAAGCCAGATCACGGACCAATCAGCATCCTGTGAGGAGCTACTGGAGCTACTGGGAGCTACGGGCGAGGTTTAGGCGTGTGTGACGACAGAGGTTGCAAGTAGTTTTTCACGTGACGATAGCAAAGAACAACAGTGCGGAGCTAGAGGAGAGTGTAACGGTATGTATAAGGCTTCCGTTTCGAGGAGTGGCGCTACTAGTGTTGCCAATTTCAACACCAGCAATCTTATAAAACATTTGAGGACGCATCACACGAAAGAGCACGACAACTTCACCAAGGCAAAAGGGGAAAAAAAGGATGAATCGTAGCAGCAAACGCTGGAAACCGCATCCCAACGACGAGATAAATTCCACAATTCCATGTATTTGTTCATGTTTTACAAAGGAATTTAACCTGAGCCAGTCCATACAACAAAGATAGTAAATCATATCATAACTATACATGGTTAGTAGTACAGCTGTTAAATAATAATAATAATAATAATAATTAAAGCTGCAAGCAGCGATGAACGGGCCCGAGCACCTTCACGCACGTCGTGGGTACTGTCGGGACCCCGAAGAGGGAATGTTAGCAAAGATATCATAAAGTTTGTTGCTGTTTTTCCTAATTTTGCAAACCTGGATTGAATTAGTGATCATGTGAAATAGAATATCTCTTTTCAAAGCTTCACACTAACTGAAATCACACTTACTGTGGATGTTTTGTTTTGTTGTTGTTGTAAAGTGAGCCTGAAACCTCTGAATCAGCCCCAAGTTCATTCACCCTTTTGAACCAACAGCTGTGAGAGTCTAAGAGGGTCAGAACATACTTTCAGGACTTTTCTTCACTGTTTAATTAAAGTGACCGCTTTACAGAAAAAATCCTGTTTCAGATTCAAAGAATTTGTAGGCTAAAAGTAACTCACAAACAATTATAGATAGAAAAAACAATTATGGGATGATGGGAAATGTCAACTTTCAGTGGCACAAAGATAATTTAATCAAAATAAGTAAATAACATCGCCTGAGGAGGCTTTGATTTTTCAGAATACATTATGTTGTTTCATCAGATAACACGGCAGCTTACTCTCCACCAAACGCGTGTGCTGACATTGAATTTGATTGCCAATGTCATTTATCTAAATTACAGCTGTTATTTTCATGCAAAACTGAGTCATAAGAAATGCAGAATGTAGAGAAAGAAAACAAGAGACTGAATGCCCCTGAAAGAAAGTAACTGTGTGATCAAGAACTACTTGAATCACTAAAAGAGATCACACAAAGGTGTGATGAAGAGAGACTTTCCCTTTTATTTTGTATTTGGTAAAGACTTGCAGTAGGGATTAGAACTTGTTTTATTCTTACTTATTTTTTATTCTTCACACTGTTGCATGTTGCTGTCAATCGAGTAAAATATTTAATCGCGATTAATCGCAATCTATCTTAAAGGGAGATTTGTCAAGTATTTAATACTCTTATCAACATGGGAGTGGGCAAATATGCTTGCTTTATGCAAATGTATGTATATATTTATTATTGGAAATCAATTAACAACACAAAACAATGACAAATATTGTCACTGCACGCACAAGTTAGACGTTATTTCCTGCGTGGATTGAGTGGCACAGGAAATGTTGTATTGCAAGTTTTTCACCACTTCCTGTGTCCACTATGTGGCGCTAGAGAACAAGAGCTAAAAATTCATTATGTTGCTTTTTATTAAGTGTGGATCACACAATGTAAATTTCATGTGAATCGGATGATGTCTGTCACGTAACGCTGACTTCCTGTTGCCAGTAGGTGGCACTATGACTATGAGTCAATATTAACATGTAGATGTCCTCAGGTCCGGACTACTATTTGGTAGGTCAAGTTTGGGGCAGATTGGACCAAATACAGTCGAGTTACAACATTTTGTCTTTCAATGGCGAGTCATGCAAATTCTCAGCCACGCCACGACAACGTCGTTTCAAAAAACCTCACGATTTGAATAACTTTTCATCACAAAGGTCTTCAGATTGTACTGACCAAATCTGAAGTTGATCGGGTTAAGTCTGTAGGAGGAGTTCGTTAAAGTACAAAGCCTGGAAATGGCCAAAAATATACGAAAAATTCACACAAAAATCAAGATGGCCGACTTCCTGTTGGGTTTAGAGCTCGGCACAAAGAGACTTTTTTTTAAGTCTACGAGTGATACATGTGCCTACCAAATCTAGAACATCTAGGCCAAACGTACCGCGAGGGCTGCTTTGTTGAAATTTTGTAGGGGGCGCTATTGAGCCCCCTTGCCACACACAAGCACAAAAACCATATTTGTTAACATATTTTATCGCCGTTAATGAGTGTGCCAAGTTTCGTTTGTTTTTAAGCAATCCCAGCACCTCAAAAGCAACTTCCTGTTTCATGGCGAAGAATACGTCGCCACGGCAACGGCATTTCACGAAAATTCAAAACCTTCGCTGTCTGGTATCATGAAGGTCTTACCATTAATGTGACCAAATTTGAGGTTTATCTGGTTAACCTGCTAAGAGTAGTACACCAAAATATCGCGACAGTTACGTCCTGCTGCCACTAGGTGGCGCTATGAGTATGATTGAAAATTAGACTGTAGATATCTTCAAGCCGGGACGCTCATCAAATGTTATTAATTTGGATAAGATCTGACCATCTGGAGTCGAGTTACAGCGGTTTGTTTGTTCATGGCCACTCATCGAAATTCGCCATACCACCATGCCGCCGCCATTCGATGAAAACTCACAATTTTCGAAAGGAAGCATCATCAAGGTCTTAAGGCTTTTCTCACCTAATTTGAGATAGATGTGATTACTTTCTGAGGCAGAGTACATCAACGTGTACAACATAACATTTCCTGTTACCACTAGGGGGCGCTATGACTGCGAGCCAAAATTTGCATGTTGCGGTCATCAAGCAAGGACCCTTATCATACATGTGAAATTTAGAGCAGATTGGAAAATGTATGCCAAAGTTATAACAACTTCCTGTTTTTTGGCGAAAGGCGCTTTTTCGCCGCCACGCCACGGTCAGATCGTTCAGTGAAAACTCACCATTTGAATAACTTTTCATCCTTAAGGTCTTAAGATGGTCCTGACCAAATTTCAAGTTGATCTGATGTAATCTGCAGGAGGAGTTCGTTAAAGTACACGGCCTATAAAACGCAAAAAATGGGCGAAAATCACATATTAAATCCAATATGGCTGACTTCCTGTTGAATTATGGGCATACCTCCAAGAGGCTTTTTTGTGCGTCTCCACATGATACATCTGTCTGCCAAATTTCATACTTGTAGGTAAAACCAGAGAACGGATATCAATTTTTCCAATTTTCTAGGGGGCGCTAGAGAGCCATTTTGCAAAACCCGAATCTGAGACCCTTAAAATATCAAATTTTTCACCGCGTCTGATATGTGTGCCAAGTTTAACAACTTTTCCAGCATGGCAAAGGCCTCAAAAACGCGATTCATTTGAGAGAAAAAGAAAAAGAAAAAGAAACACTACAGTTTCAATAGGGTCCTCGGACCCGACTTCGTCGGTGCTCGGGCCCTAATAACTATATATTTATATATATATATATTTGTCTCGGCTGATACTGCAAGTTCAGGTATCGGAAGAAAAAAAACGGTATCGGAACATCTCTATTTAAAAGAGCTATTGAAATAGGCAATACACACAAGAAGAGGGAATGTTAGCAAAGATATCATAAAGTTTGTTGCTGTTTTTCCTAATTTTGCAAACCTGGATTGAATTAGTGATCAGGTGAAATAGAATATCTCTTTTCAAAGCTTCACACTAACTGAAATCACACTTACTGTGGATGTTTTGTTTTGTTGTTGTTGTAAAGTGAGCCTGAAACCTCTGAATCAGCCCCAAGTTCATTCACCCTTTTGAACCGACAGCTGTGAGAGTCTAAGAGGGTCAGCACATACTTTCAGGACTTTTCTTCACTGTTTAATTAAAGTGACCGCTTTACAGAAAAAATCCTGTTTCAGATTCAAAGAATTTGTAGGCTAAAAGTAACTCACAAACAATTATAGATAGAAAAAACAATTATGGGATGATGGGAAATGTCCACTTTCAGTGGCACAAAGATAATTTAATCAAAATAAATAAATAACATCGCCTGAGGAGGCTTTGATTTTTCAGAATACATTATGTTGTTTCATCAGATAACACGGCAGCTTACTCTCCACCAAACGCGTGTGCTGACATTGAATTTGATTGCCAATGTCATTTATCTAAATTACAGCTGTTATTTTCATGCAAAACTGAGTCATAAGAAATGCAGAATGTAGAGAAAGAAAACAAGAGACTGAATGTCCCTGAAAGAAAGTAACTGTGTGATCAAGAACTACTTGAATCACTAAAAGAGATCACACAAAGGTGTGATGAAGAGAGACTTTCCCTTTTATTTTGTATTTGGTAAAGACTTGCAGTAGGGTTTAGAACTTGTTTTATTCTTACTTATTTTTTATTCTTCACACTGTTGCATGTTGCTGTCAATCGAGTAAAATATTTAATCGCGATTAATCGCAATCTATCTTAAAGGGAGATTTGTCAAGTATTTAATACTCTTATCAACATGGGAGTGGGCAAATATGCTTGCTTTATGCAAATGTATGTATATATTTATTATTGGAAATCAATTAACAACACAAAACAATGACAAATATTGTCCAGAAACCCTCACGGGTACTGCATTTAGCATTAAAAATATGCTCAAATCATAACATGGCAAACTGCAGCCCAACAGGCAACAACAGCTGTCAGTGTGTCAGTGTGCTGACTTGACTATGACTTGCCCCAAACTGCATGTGATTATCATAAAGTGGGCATGTCTGTAAAGGGGAGACTCGTGGGTACCCATAGAACCCATTTTCATTCACATATCTTGAGGTCAAAATTTAGCGTACTGTAACTTCATAGCGTTATTTATCTTCACTCAAGCTTTAAAACTGAGCTACAACCTAAAAATCACAAGTTGCGTTAATGCGTTAAAGAAATTAGTGCCATTAAAAACGAATATGCGTTAACGCACTATTATTGCGTTAACTTTGACAGCCCTAGTTTTATTATCATTTACTTTGCCCATTTAAGAACAAACTGAGGATCTGAGTGTGAATACATCCTGAGCTGGCCTTGGAGCAGATTTCTATGATCCCTGTATGATGTTATGTTGTATGAGGCAGGACTGTGTTGCACTATTCCCCAAATACATGAGAAATTAGTTGGCACAGTGCAGCATTTCCCTGCATGTTCCTTGTGGAGCAGTTGTTCTTGTGCTTGCTTGTTTTTTTCAGTCTCATCATGGAGCCTGGAGATAGAAATGTACCCCATGACATCTGTGCTCTCACACAACAGTTGCATATTTACACATCCAGCAGAGATAGAGCAACATTTATTTGTAGTCGTGTTTCCTTTTAGCTTACATTTTGTTCCTGAGGGAAATGTCTGTCTCTTTAGCAGCTAAATGTTTTTCATTGTCGGTCTGTGTTGATGGGCAGGTAGTGTCCAACGGGTTTATTAGAGGGGTTTTGTTGCCAAAAACAACTGACTGCTGCAGCTGCAGCTGGAAATGGAAATTATTATGAGCAGGAAGAGTGAACAAAACCAGTAAAACTGTGGGCTGTAAATCCATAACAATGAGCTGAAATACTATGAAGGTCTGTAGAGCTGAGGGGCTAATTTCACTTCTGAGGTGTTGCAAAGCCTGAATCTGTCCCTGGATGCAGGTGAAGATTTTGCAATGATTACTGTTGATGGAGATGGGTTGAAGAAAGGGGACGGCTGGTGGCGGCGGAGGGAAACGGGAGGAATGGAGGGCGGCAGGGCGGCGTGGCGGGCAGACGAAGCAAGGGAGAGCAGGCCGGCAGACGACACAGGAGGAAACACAGTGAAACACTCGGTGGCAGAAAACAGTTGGTGTAATTCATTAGAAAAGTCTTTGCATTTGATCAGTATCAGTGATCAGATGGCTTAGAGGCAGAGAAACAAAAAAAGGCCCCGGGGGTCCGCTCAGGATTAACATTGAAAGTGAAAACAACCACATTGACTTTTACCAAGGATCGACCCTCACTATCCGCTATGTAGGCCTGTTACAGTTGGAAGGACAGATGAACACAAACACACAGACTAAAGCGGTTCATTGCACTCAAAGCATCACAAAGGTGTTTAAAGATAAAACGCTAATGTTTATTCATGAGCAGCTGGGAAGGCAAACCATTTGGCTTTCAGTTAAGAGACACAGCTGCTTTAATCAACATGTATGAACTTCATAGAGTTGAAAACAGAAACAATCTCTTATTATTCATCATCACGATGCAACACACAATTTCTTTTATCCTTTTTTAAAAAAAAATCTTTTTATTTTGTCTCTATTAGCTTATATGCTTTTGCAAAATGGGTTTAGTTTAATTAGTTCATTCTTCTTTCAAAATGTTATTTCTTTCACGTATCTGTGATTGTGGATTTCATCTCATGGGAGAAGTGTCTTCGCACCAGATGGGGTGTAAATGACAATGTAAAATAATCTTACCAATCACTCATATTATTCCTAGAGGACATAGTCTTCACAGTTGCTGGACAAAAATAAGTGACTTTGCCCACTTCCTAAACACTCACAAACACACTTGATTGCTGATTTTATTCGTAGGTCAAGAAGCAAAAAATAGTCTGTCATTGTACCCGTCGGTGCCAGATTAAATTCACAGCCACTTAAACTCCCAAAGGACTTTCCCGTGATGGGTATTTCTACAAAGGGCTCGTTTGTGCCACAGTGGAGACAGCAATTTAATGTGACTTTCTGCTCCTCCGTTGCATTAAGAAAGGAACTAAATTGGGGAGCCTGAACCAATTTTTTTATTACTGCTTCTTTCTCATTTTAGCTGATCTAATAGCTATTTGGGAATGGGAACAGCCCTGCATGGAGAGTAACCTGGACCATTCATTTTAATATAACTTGCTAACACGATGCATACACCAAAAAAAAAGGCTTTTTTTGTGCTGGTTGGCTCCTGTGTCATTTTCTATGGGCTTTCCATCAAAGACTGAACAGAAAAAATAGCTTTTTTGATAATGCTATTAGGCTATGTCAACAAAGCACGGAGAAGCTCGGATTACGACACTCAAATTAAACAATGTGGAAAACGTGATGGAAATATGGCATTTCTCATGTATTGATTTGAGGGACTTCCAGAGCTGTTTTGATTATAAACAGGAAGCCAACAACAAACAGTCCAGCTCATTACGCTACATATAGAAAATATCAGCCTCCCACTTTAATGTCCGAAGAAATGTGTCTGTCCAGGTAGCATGATTTTCACAGTCCCATTCCTCATCTGGCCCCCACACCCTCCTGCAGTCAGGCAGCAGTGATTAAATAGATGACGTAAGTTAAAGTCTGTGAGGTGCTGACAGCTTAGAGGGAACATGGAACTGGGTCATAGACTGCACCAATTTTCACCAGGATTGTGTCACTTTTCAACAAAAGCATATGCCATCAGAATAATTTGAACTAATCACATAAAACATCTACAGAAAAACAGGCTTCCTCACTATCTGATAACACAACTGAAGCCCACAGTTTCCTTGGTTTTTAAATTTAATTTCAATGCAGCATTTTTGTCCGTAGCAAAATTCTGCAGGACTGATGGCTCCGTCTACCCAGCTAAGTGGTCACTATGACAGGCTGCTCACACGTTATGATCTCATCCCCCAAGCTGCTCTGGAGCAGGTGAACTGTGACAGACTGACCAGGGTTTAACTAGCAGGACCCAAGAATCAGCAGGAGAATAGTCCAAGAAGACGTCGCTGTAGCTCTGCAGAAATGATCTGCCCTCACATACACTAACAGGAGTCTCTGCAAAAAACCTCGGTATTAATGGCAGTGACACTCTTCTAGACACGTTAGTGGTGTGGCTCTATGGATGGCAGTGTCAGTAGGTCCACCACTTTGGTCCAGACTGAAATATCTCAGCAACTATTAAAAAGATTGCTGTGGAGTTTTGTACAAACATTCATGGTCCCCAGAGGATGAATTGTAATAACTTTGGTTATCTCCTGACTTTTCATTTAGCATCACCATCCGGTGGCCAAATACCTGCAAAATTAATGACACTCCGACGTTCGTGTCCCGTGTGAAAACCAAGTCAAAGGTGATTTATTTGTCACGTAGCTGACGTACTTGTACTAGTAACACTACTTTCGGAGTTATTTTAATCCAAACCACAATCTTTTCCTAAACCTAACGAAGTACTTTGATTGCCTAAACCTAACCAAGTCAACCTTTTCTTAAGCCTAACTAAGTAGTTTTGTTGCCTAAACCTAACCAAGTCAATCTTTTCCTAAACCTAACTAAGTAGTTTTGTTGCCTAAACCTAACCAAGTTGTTTCCTGTGAAGACGTAAATTTATTTTGAAAAGACTGTATGCATGTAACGAGCGGAATTTGACACGTTGCTGGACATTCGTAGGAAAACGAACGAAAAAGGTGTAATAACTTTTTTCGTAAGATATCATACTTCTATATTTGGATTTTTAACTACTTGGCTGATCTTACCAGCTGTTCCTCCATCTCAGAGGGATTTGTAGTGTGGGATAAATTTTTGGCTCAGGACTCACTGTAAGATAATTTAATGTGGCTAAAAGAACACGCAGCACTGAGCCCTTCTATAAACTACTGGCCTCTGCCAAGTGCACCACGTACAGCGACTGCCATATATGTGTAAACTGGGGTTAAACCACGATGTGTAAACACCCCCGAACATTTATCATTCCCATCAAATATCATTTCATCTTTTCCCAGGCTTGTGCAGGTGCAGTTGGATGCTTTATAATACCAAACATGGCAAATAGCTGAGAGACAAAAACAGAGACGCACATAGAGAGTTACTGTAAACGTATTACAACTGTGCAGCAGTTATCAGGAACTCCTGGTTCTCTCTCATTCACAGCACGTCACGAATTATTAATACAACGGGGCTAAAACCTCTGGTCTCACTTTAAATGTCACAGTCAGAGAGCTGTGGAGAAGCCGTGAGATACATATAAATAGACCTTCTTACTCTCAATCCTCACATTAATTTACCACATGGAGTGGCAGTCACGCCTCTGTGCATCTGCAGAGAGGCAACATGTCAACACGATGTTCATGCCAGCAGCGAGTGTAATGTCAATTTTTTGCAGTACCCTCGTTCTACTTCAGTAAGTGAATGACATTCTCATCTCAACCTGAATTTTAACTACTCCGCCGACCCGTAAAAAAAACGACGTCTGGTCAGTGCCCGAGGTCGCTTCTGACGCCGAGGGGCCGAGGCCGAACCAGCCAACCAACAAGGCTGTCGTATTAGTTGGCTGTATTTGTTTCCAGCTACAGCAGGCAGCTGGTTTCAGCAAAAAAAAAGCTCTATAAACTGACTGTACACTACCTGCCCTGACACGAACGGGCTGAAAGCGCCAATTTTCGGTGAGAACGTTTCATTTATATTTCAAAAACCCAAAACTTCAAAGTGTCTTTAAGATGCTCTCATTAGTATTCACTCCACTCCCGTCAAAGTTCACTCTGCCACTGCTGAGTTGTGTTGTGGTCTCAGTGTTCTGTGTAGACTGTCGAGTATTGCAGCCTGCAGGGGAGTTTTAATGGTTGTAGTGAACTGCAGTGAAGCGGCTTTTCTTCAGTGAATCACCACCAAATCAGACAGTGAACCCTGACAGAGACGGAGAGGCCATATATATAGGAGCTGAATAGACGTGTGTGTGTGTGTGTTTACAATGTGTGTGATGAGCACATGAATCCCATTCTCACACCAGTTTTTACAAAGACAGCTGAGGCTGCGGGTTAATTCGACTCAGGTGAGGCACTTGACCCACGTGTGCGCAGTTTGACAGCAAACACAGCCCCGTGATGACAGCCTTCACTGCTTTCTTCACAGCCATTGGATAAAAGCCAGATTTTAAAAAAGCGTCTGTCCTGCAGCGGTTTGACTTTTGAAAACTGGAGGCAAAGAAAATGTGGGACGTCGTCTCAATATGTGGGATAAAAATGCTGTGCAGTCCCTCGTAAAGTGGGACACCTGGTCACCCTAACCTTGTTATCGATGAATGTTAATATGTTAGTTTGTCCTCTCTTGTTTTATCATTTCCTGGCCTGTAACAGGGTTTTTATTCGTCGTAATTGTAGTTGAAATGTAATTGGAATTCTCTTCACTTTTTGTGTAAGGAAATATTGACTATATTGACATATTTTTCCATTTTTCAGAAGAGAGTAAAACTGTGTTTGGACTAAGCTTCATTCCTCTGGGTGGGTGTTTCCCTTGGCAGCAGTTGACTGACATCTGAGAGCTGCGGTGTCAACTTCTGTGGTGCGCCACTGACCGGAGCATGTCACTATAGCCTACGAATGTTTATACAAGAAGTCGTATTTTTCTTGTTCAACAAGCCCACAGAGCGTTGGTTCTGTACCATCAGTGCTTAAAGATGTGATGTCCCTTCGCAACATCAAATATTTGGAGGAACCTACAGTACGGGCCATTGAGTTGGTTTGCTAGTTGGCCTAACTTGCCAACTTTACCACTGATTCCCAAGACGTTCTGTCGACACCTGCTGAGTCACGAGCAGCTCCCACACAGTGTTCGTCCTGCATTAAAAAAAGGTAGCCTCAGCTGTCTCTTTCATGGGTCCACCTGTGGTGATGGCAAATGATCGGACTGCCAAAACTTATAATTGCTGTAACTTCAGCACCGTCACAGAGTCACGGAGTGCATAAATCACAGATGGGATGAGGATATAGCGGCTCTAGCCCCCTTAGTGTCTGTGTAGCCTTTGGAACTGTGGTGATATTACAACAACTTTTTTTGCCCACACAGATTGTACACCAGTAAAATTACAGTACTGACATTGTAAGTTAGAGCCAAAAGTTCTGGAGGTGTAGGAGGCGCCATGGCAGCAGAAAAAAAGATAAAACTTTCTTCTTTTTGATAATTTACATTTTGACCTAATAGAGTGCTGCAGGAATGAGTCCTAAAACTCAGAAATGAGTTAGCATTTTAGCACTTCAGGTCCCCTCGTCTGGAAGTCAATGGGTTTTTAGTTAGATGCCTGAAATAAGGTCTGTAGTTGACACAAGCTCAAGAGATTTTAACGTTTTTTTCTACGACATAAAATGCGTCAGTAAAATCCCACTCGGGAATTTTGAAGGTTTTATGCGTCTTAAAAAAGGCGGTTCAACAAGTGGCTGAATGAGACTACTAACTACTAAACTAAACTAAATACTTGTGTATGCTCGCGTCGCGCTTATGCGACCGTGGTGTAGTTTGTTTATTGCCTAACTCCTCTTCCTAACATACAGCGACCGAGCGAGCTCTGGCGAATTGAGCGCGAAAAATTGTCACTCTCTATCAGATAGAGAGCAACTGAAACAATCTGATGTTCGCGTCCAGTTAGGAAGAGGTGTAACGTTAGCTTTTTACTTCTGGCGATTGCATTCACACTTCAAAAATCATAAAAGTGGCGTTCATTTGTGAAGATTATTTTGCTGATTAAAACGTGTAAGTGTCATAAACGTGTGTTTGCCACAGAGCTTATTTTCGCAATAATCCGAAACCAAATGGAAAAATCCGATTGGCTTTTTGTCGAGGGAACCAGGGCAATACTAACTTCCCGGTTGGCCTACAAAAATATGTCATCCCTGCAGCACTCTACATATACACAAGAACAAATACCAAGGATATATATGCTGATAAAAATGACTGTAAAAGGGAACTCCATTGATTGTCTGTTTAAAGGTCTTGGGGAGTACTAGAATAGCCGTTTAAAACCTTTTGTGGATCCAGAGGGAGCTGCGCAAAGTCAGATAAATTGCCTCAAGCCAGCGTCAGTCTCTCTGGTTCTGCTTGAATTATAGGAGTGCTGTGATAAAATGGTGGAGTGCTCTTTTAAATATAATCTGACACGACAGTATCCGAGCTGTCAGATCATTTATCAGCCCTTCAGGATGTTACATCATTAAACCATGGGACTATAAGGAGATGGATTATCAGTTGGTCCCCGAAATATGAAAAATGATGCTCTAATGCAGTGAAAGTTGTTAAATTTAAGACCCTCCAAATTGCACTTGTGGGCAGAGCAAATAAGCACTTAGCTGATAGTAGGTCATTAGATCAGATATGACATTAGCCGAGCTCCAGATATTTCTAAGCAAAGCAGCAAAACCTTTAAAAGTAGGAACATCCTGATCCTTTTTCTCCTCTCGGTCCACTCACTCCCTCTGCTCCTTTCTCTGCCTCATACAGTTCATCACAACCCCCCCCCCCCCCCCCCCCCCCCCCCACCCCACCCCCCCCCACACACACACACACACACACACTCCATTTCCTTCTCCCTAACACCTCTTTTCCACCACCTGCCTCTTTCATGCCAGTTGGCATTCTTTCTCTATCTTCAATTTGTTTCATCTGTTCGACTCCCTTCATTCTCACTCTGTTTTCTGTTGTTACGCTCAAAGAGTTAAGTTCAATGTAAACCTCAAGCCTTTTAATATTCACGACACTGTTGGTGATACTGATGGCTCACTGGGATCTAAATGCAAATCACACAGAAGTGTCAACATACAGCATAAACATCCAGTTATTCAACCAAACCACATCTAAATTCTGTCAACTAAAAAGTTTATCATCGTGTAACAGACACAATCAACAGAGGTCCAAACATACTGCATGAAGAGTGCAGCTGTTCATACTGACTGTGCCATTATACACGTCATGCCATACATAACATAAAACCATAGACAGTATATAAGAAGTGGACGTAGTCACCGTGACGTCACCCATTGGTTTGTGGACTGCCGTTTTGAAACCTTGAGTTCGGCATTTTGGCCGTCGCCATGTTGGTTTTTGGCCATCGCCATCTTGTTTTTTGCCCGTCACCATCTTGGTTATTGGCCGTCATCATCTTTGTATTTGGCCATCACCATGTTGGTTTTTGGCCATCGGTATCTTGGTTTTTGGCCGTCGCCATGTTGGTTTTTGGCCCTCTCCATGTTTGTTTTTGGCCCTCTCCATGTTTGTTTTTGGCCCTCGCCATGTTGGTTATTGGCTCTCAGACCCCGGAGGTAGCCTGCTGCATAAAACTGACTTTTGTGGATCCAGTTTGTGGATTGAGGAGTTAACTGATAAATTCTTTTATTGCTCATGTGAGATTCAAATGTTTTTTTCTTTGCATAAGAGTAAAATGATGCACTTCTTTTATTGGACAAAATGGTACTGGACATCCATGCAGCAACTGTGTTTCCCCTCCAAATTTACTTGCTAAAACACTCTTCAAGGCATACCTAACTGTGTGGAAAATGTGTGCAGAGCAAACTACCCTGTCAACGCCAGAAAAGATGTTCAGTTTGGAGATAATTTCTTTCCCCGTCTCTAAAAAATGAGCTTTACAATGTAGTTGCCACTTTCACAATGCAAACATATTTAGACCGTTGTGTCTTCCTTGTTCAACCCCCAAATAGAATATGTGTCATACTGTATTTCTAAAGAGGTAAGCATCACACTCTGCAGCAAAACTGTTAATTTACTCCTCCACATTTACTGCTTCATTAGCTGTAAAATACAGTATAGGTCTGTTTAATGCAGCACTGCAGTCTTTTCATTTTGTATTGTGAAACATATCATGCAATGTGTACTGTTACTGTTATTTGTTTAGTTATCTAACTTTTAAGAAAGAAATCTGTGTCAACTTTTTATCACTTCAAAAGATCATCTTTGAACTAATGAAATAAAAACACTAAATTCTATCAGTTCACAGGGAAAAGAACACAGAAAGCGCCTCTTACGATTTTAGCGAAGTGCTTCCTGTCTCGGGTGCTTTGTGTTAAACAGAATATGAATCCGCACAGAAAGAAAGATAAGTTAGCATAATGACGCTGCATAAGAACACTGCCTCTGGATGAATAATCGGGAGCATAATGTGCCATTTTTAACTGATGAGTGGCTCAGGGCGGGTTGCATTTGTTCTTCAACCCTTTCGGTTTCAGAGGACAGTGTGTCTTTGGCATGTCAACATGAGATTCTGCGCTGGTGAAACATTCCTGACTGACAGAGAAAGCCAGAGATGGAGAGAAATAACAAAAAGTTTTGGGAATATGTACGATGGAGAAGCAGAAAGAGAGAGAGAGATGTCAACCGGGAGAGATGACAGCTAAGGTTTGACCACAATGGCTTTGCAGCGGTAAACCACGTAATCAACCATAAGTCTACAGGCCGAGTTGAAGCATCCTAGACAGGATAAGGCACCAGACTGAAGTCAGCAAACCAACTGTTGACAAATTGTCACAGTACAGATCATACAATCAAAATGACGTAATATATTAATAAGGGCTGTCAAAGTTAACGCGATAACACGTTTACGCAAATTTGTTTTAACGGCACTAATTGCGGGCTCAGTTTTAAAGCTAGAGTGAAGATACTGATATCATATTAACTAGAAAAAACCTGAGGAATCTATTGGTACCAACCATGTCATACTAGCTTGTCAGGAAGGAGGCTAGAAGTGTACACAAAGTGTACAAAATGGAAACAATTATAGCAAAACTTCATATAAAGTCAGACATTGTTAAACTGATTACTCATTTTAGTAAAAGGTGATACATTGGTGCTGTACCAATTCAATTGCAAATTTGTCTCTTTAAAGGTACTTCTTATTTATTTATTTTACCCCAACCCCCCCCCCCCCCCCCATAATTTATAATCTTAATCATAATGTTTTGTTTGCCAAACTGTGAATAGTTCCTTTTTTCATTTCCTGATGAAGCAGCTATGTAAATTCCAAATGAACAAAAGTGAATAAACACGTTAAAAAAAAAAAAAAAAGAAAGAGACAATCTCCTCTTTGAAATGTTACGTATTAAGCAGCCGACAGTGGATGGATATAAGCTTACGGCTTAGCAAGCTGTCACATAAACCGAAGATTGGAGTGGAAATATTTCTCTAATACTTAAATGTACATAGAAAAAAGGAGAGGAAATGTAATCGGCTCAATTTGTACGAAAACAAGGTTTGCTCACGTTGCGACAGCATTTGGAGCTCGGCGCTCAGACAGCAACATGTTCTGTTTACCTGAATTTGAGCACAAACTGAGCAGATTAAGTTTCTGCATTGCTCCCTTCTACAGTTCCTTGTTACTATAGTGACCTGTTTGGGAAGTTAAGTTTTCCCAGTGTGTGGATAACAATGCTCAGCTGAACATGAAGTGTGTAGAGAAAAGCGTGACCACCTATCTTCTGTGTGACGAAAGCCGAGCCAAGAACAATCCTGTTTACCCTGATAAACAACATTTAACCCTCTGCTTGACACCAGCATGAAAGCATCAAAATGCATGAACTAAACAACAACCAAGAATTAGCAATGCAAATACTCCACGGAGAGAGACGACAGCAGTTTAAGAGCAGAGATTAGCAGCAAATCAACAGAATGAAATTGGCCAAACAGATTAACACTATAGCCAGCCGTGTCAGCGGCCATATTGCCAAGGACACAAACACAGAATGACACAAGGTCACCACAAGCAGCAAACACTTGGCTTGGTAAAGTGAAGTGAAGCGGAGATCCCCGTCAAGAGTTAATTAAGCCTTTGAACAAGAGGTGCAGGGAGTGTGGTGGGAGCGTGATCTTATTCCTCCAAAAAAGCCTCCTGAAATGTGGAATTTTCGTTTTGTGTATAATCACAAAAAGCTATGATAAACTGGTGCAGTCCTCCATCCTCGTGTGACTTAGTCAGCTCATAATTGCTTTAATCACACCAAACAGCAAGATAGCGCCTGTGTTCACATGTGTGTTTGTCCACATTCAGCATTCTGCGTACGGCCACCCGTCTGCTATCTCTCTGGTTTGTATCTGTTTGTTTATCTCTTGCACTGAACAGCTCCATCTGTATTGCGTCAACATGCTGCTGTCTCCTTTGTCCATAGAGCCATATCTGAATGGTACTGGAGCCCTCTTTGGCCTCAGTTTTGTGCTCACAAGTGCCAAGGAATCTGCTAGCGGCATCCTCGTTTTCATGAGAGCAGACAGGTCACCAAGAGTACAATACTTCAGATGTGATACTAACACTGACTGATGAGTGCTGTGTTTGTTTGAAAAGTCTTTTTTTTTTTTTTCAGGTAAATCAACTTCCCAGTATGAACACTTAAACCATTAGGTCCTAAAAGTTGTAAAATGCACTAATAGCTGAATCCAGAGTTATTTTTTCTTCCTCCATTCATGTGAATGAGCACCAGACCGCGGCTGGGCTGAGAACTGGGAGGCGGGGTTAAAGGAAATGCTACTGCACCTGCTCTATGGGCCCAATGGATGCGAAAGATCGCCGGAAGATCCGGGTACTTTATCACTCAGAAGTCAAGCTTATTTTGCTTCATGCACCACTGCATGGCCGGCCCGCTTCTTCTACTTCTGCTTCAATTAGTTAGTCCCGACCTTTCTCATAATGATCTCCGACAGCCTCTATGGAACATGTGTTAGCATTTCAGGTGTTTTTTTATGTAGCTCGCTAGAGAAATAGAATAACACAGCAGGCCCTGCAGCCACAGACAAACAATACAATCACTAAGAAGTAGGGCAGCGACACATTTGTCATGGTTTTAGTTCTGTACTCCAGCACACTGATTTGAAATTAAACAATGACGTTGAAGTGCAGACTCTCAGACTCGCAGTTATTCGAGATTGTTAAAATTTATGCATACAGTACCTATTTTAGGACAATGCTGCAGGACGGTGACCCAAACAAAAAGTACAGCTGAAATCACTTCAGTCATCCCTTTCTGCAGTCAAAAATAAGTGTTAGATTTCTTAATTTATTCTAAATATGTTGCCAATTATGTAAGGGATAATGTACAGCGAGCCGGTAATTGTTGTGAAATAAACCTCAACGCGAAGCGGAGGAGTCTTGCATCGCCCTGAATGGGTTTATTAAACAACAATGACCCGCTAGCTGTACATCATCCCACTTATTATACGGCTACTTACTTAAGAAATCAATAATTTGACACAAAAACGATGTGTGTGGTTGATCGATAGAAGCTGGAAGACTGAGCTTTCGACAAATTAACGCAAAACTAAGGGACACCACCATGAAACCAAAAAATATAAAATATAAATGTCTCCCTTTTGGTTTCTGATTTTTTTTTTTTTCAAACGAGAACTCAGGACGAGTGATTTACAGCTCAGATATGATTGCTCCAGCAGGAAGAAAAATGCAATTGAATTTCAGTTGGCCAACTCAAGATACTTGACCAAAATCCTACCGAGCGTGTGTTTCACTTGCTTCAGACCAGACTAAAGGCAACAAGCCCCACAAACGAGCAAGAAGTGAAGTTGGCTGCCGTACAAGGAAAGCATCTGCTGATGTCTTTAAGCCAGTTAATGGCTTTTTTTTCGTGTAAACAACTCTTTAGCTTCCACCATTTCCTACCTATCATAATAAACACATTACCTGCAGAGAGCAACTGATACGCTCACTCATCAAACAGGCACCAGGAAGCACTCTAACTGGGCTTATCCGTTTATGCCTGCAATTATACCTCCCAACATGAGGGGGAACAAATACATTTTCCGGACTATTGCAACAGAAATAATATGGTCAGCTTAGATATGAAACTTTAAACACAACACACGGTCTCAAGATGAGCATAAATCACGAGTCAAAAATATACTAAAAACTTCAAATACTGCCTTTTCGGATAAATAAATAAACCAGCCAAAACCAGTCAACAGCTGCGCCTTGCAGTCATAAAATGGGAAGTAAGTGTGCCAGTCAGGGTGGTTTAATATCATTGAAGGGATCTGCGTGTGCTTTGAGAGCAAATAAATTATTCCTCTGTTATAGCTACATCAAATCTGTCAACGCTGTAAAAAACCCAACATAATTTGAGACAAGCTCCTTCCACGTTGGTGTTCACAGGTGTTACTACAAATGGGTTCTCATCTCTCTCTATGAAGCAGCTTTAGCACTAAATGATTAATTTGAATGGATTGATAACACCCTACTCATGTCTATTCCCAATCTAGAACAAGTGACTCTGATGGTCCCTCTTGAAAATATGAGACAAATCCTCTTTTCCCATGCATAGAAATGATGGTTATATTCTGCAGTATTATTCAGTAACACTTTACAATAACCATCATGTATACATGGTAAATTGATAGTTCATTCAAATTTAGTTAATAGTTATTTAACTGTTAACAGACCACGAAATTAGAATTAATGTTTACTAATTATCAGTAATGCTATAAATTATGTTGTTTTAACAGTTTATTGTTGCACACATTATAACATTTTATATACTATATTAAGTATTTGTTAATGATTACGAAATGATTGATAAACATTTAAGAAATTGTCTGTAAAACATCTATAAACATTACATAGATAGACCAGAAATTTATAACAATTTAATGGTTAATAACTGGTTTGTAAAGCATCTATAAACATTATTTACATAGAAGATTAATACTTTGTCAATGGTTAATGATTGGTTTCTGGTACATCTATCTATGTAATGTTTATAGATGTTTTACAAACTATTTCTTAAAGGTTTAGAAATCATTTCGTAATCACTAACAAATACTTAATATAGTATATAAAATGTTAAAATTTGTAAAACAATAAACTATTAATAAATACTTTACTAATGTAATCAGAATTTAACTGTTATCGTCTCTTATCAGCTATGATACAATATATAATTGAATTATTTCATATTACACAAACTAATGATAAATTAATAGAAATTACAGCATTACTAATAATCAGTAAACATTATTATCTAAGTTTAATTAACAATCAATTTAACATTTATAAATTATGGTTATTATAAAGTGTTTATAAAGTCAGAATTTCAATGCTTGAGGATAAACTGACAAATCCTTTTCAACTGGAGAGGTCAGTGGAGCTTTTCCAAGTGAAATGGTGGAGAATAATACGTGGTGCACATTCCACTTAGCTACACCTGGGTGATTAACAAACAGGTTAGTCTGGTGGCTTGTTTCTCCATAAAACAAAAAGCATCACGCTCCGCTACTCCTGACAACCCCACAAACGAAAGAAGCAAACAAAAGCTGTGTTTACAGCCTTTATAAGTGATCATCGTGGGTGAGCAGTGCATAATAAACGTGTGTGCAGCAAGGATAATAACATTAAATGTCCGAGGTGCTTTGAGAATATGAATTATACAATCAGACACAGCGCTTTGAAAGAGACAAGTCAGGCTTTGTGCATCCATTTTTTTTCCTCTGGACCATCCTCAAATAGCAAATTTAATATGAAGATAATAAGATGTGCTGTTTGTTAAAATGAGGATATTTGAAATTGACCATTCGCTAACCTCCTTTCCTGAACACGTTTGGGTTTTAAAGGTGACCTGATTAGACAAACTGGACATTGTCAACAAGGTGAAGATGTGTCTGTAAACTTTTGTGAGAATGCATGTTGCAGAACACGCTGTGCAAGCTTTAAAAATACTCACCCTGTGGCTCCTTTTCCTGTAAGATAAGAAAATGTAATTTGCATCCACTAAGTCTTAAACAGCAGGGTGGCTTGTTAGAGGTCAGAGTCTCCACCTGTGATTAAAGATAAGCGAAAAGAAAAGGGTGAGAGAGAGAAAAACGCATATTTAAAATGACTATACCGAAGCTCTCCACTCAAAAAAAAAAGGAGGACATTTTGGCCTGATGGTCTCGAGGCTCGACAAAACATTCAGGATTCAACCTCTGGGGTCATGAAGATCCAGAGTGAAGCTTTCTAAATACCATGGCACCGATTAAAACGTTGGTCAAGGGGAAAGTCCAATTTACTAAATGAACATCATGCTGTATTGAAGAAGACTTGAAACTAGCGACTGAGACCATAAACTCATGTTTACATTGTTTACTGAGGTAATAAATCAGGTGAGAAGTAGGGTCATTTTCTCATAGACTTCTATACAATCAGACTTCTTTTTGCAACCAGAGGAGTCGCCCCCTGCTGGTTATTAGAAAGAATGCAAGTTTAAGACACTTCAGCATTGGCTTCACTTCTCTGACCCCGGAGGTAGCCCACTGGTTCTAGTCTCGCGAGTTTGGATCACAGATTGTGCCTATAACAATCAGTGATAACTGCTTTTTAATTGGACAAATGACGGCAAAGAAAAAAGTGACAATGGTGGTGAAAAAAGAAGAGCTGGCTGATATTCGGAACTCAAAATTATTCACGACGCACTGAAAAGTCCTCCCGATCATACAAAGATTTGTCTTTGATTAACTGCGTCCATTCTCAGAAATGTACTGAAAGCTAAAGAAACAAATGACAGGAGAACATGAGGAACAGTAAGTACCAGGACTAAATCATATTTATAATATATAAGACGCCTGAAGCAGGCTAATAAGAACCATCTGTGTGTTTACCGAATCAGACTGATTTCCTGTTCATTGATGATAATTGGTAGAAGAGGGAGCATTGGAGGTTGAGACTTGAGCGATGCTGTTGCAGACTCTTACAGCTGATTTGTTTGATTTGATTGAACTGCAGAGCTGTAAATCGTGTGTGTCGATGAGAGAGAGAGAGCACTCTGGAGTTTATAAAATCACACTGCATTAATGATGGCTGCGTGTGCACGTGTCTGTGAATGAAAGTTGCAGGAGGAACAGAGTGATCCATTTTTGTGAAGTTTGTAGAGACATTTACACATGAAAGAGCAACGTAATAATCAGCCCAGGACTGTACGACATCCCTGCAGGAAATTTAAGGGAATTGTAATTAAATATTGAAAGAGTTAAGGAGAGCAAAGAAGAATAGACCTGAAAAAAGGTACCAGTCTTGCTTAAAAGTATTGTTTGAAGCGTTTTATCTCCCTCACACACACACACACACACACACACACACAGCGGTAACAAGCGAAGCGCTACGGCGCTATGAATAAACCTGACAGAGATGTATGTATTCATTCTTTCGGCTGAATACATATTTATGACAATGTGTCATCTGCCGAGCATCACAGAAAAGCCTACGAAGAGAAACTGTCACAACGGGACCGTCCCTACGGGCAGTCAATGTCCCTGTTGCTATAGTAACAGATGTCACAGTGACATGATACTAAGGCACTTCACTCATGGGATACTGGCCTCAATGAGACGACAAGTCTGGAAAAATGAAAGACACACAGGCTGAGGGAGAGAAAAGAAAATGTAATATCATCAAGGAGTGGTATCCTCCGTGTGGTGATCAATCAGTGACCTATAAGACTTCCATTTACAACTTTAATCATCATCAAAAGTTGAAAAATAAACTACTTCTGTTTTGGAGCTGTGCTGCGACGGACTGAAGAAATGAGATGACGACTCGTGAATGGAACAAGACTACAAAAGAGAGGAAAAGTGGAGTAAGGAAGACATAATTCTGTGTTTTTCTCTGTGTCCTACAACAGCATGTGATGATACTTCCTTCACACAATCTCGCCAGTCTGTTATGAGGCAAAACCAATCAAAACACGCGCAATAGAGTTTTGTTCAACCCAATGAATATTTTATTTTCACATTATTAAAAAATGTCATTTAACAGGTTTTCAGCAAGCACGCACAAACATTTATATATTCATAAAAACAGCTGCAAAATGGCATTTTAATGCAGGCTTGGCAGCTGTGGTTGTAATTACTTTTACACCCACTAACCCACAAACACACAGTTCTCCTGTTTCACAGACCAAAAATAAAATTCTACAAAACTCTACTGAAAAATTCCTCCATCAGAACCTCATTCACATAATCATATTTCATGTGGTAAACATTTAAACAGAAAGTTCTAAAAACATGTGCACGCTACTTTTTAAGCAGAAATTTGTTTCAGAATATGTAAAAGAAATAACGGAATAGTCAGGAATAACAGCAAGAAAAGGAATATGAATATTTCCGAAAATGTCAAACTATTCTTTTAAAAGTGTGTTTGTCTAAAAGTGAAATGAACATAAAATATTAAAAAATATTACTGAAATAGATGGATTTTATACCATGGTCTGGGTGAATTCTCGATTCTGATTGGCTGCAGGGTGTGCTACAAAAAAATCGGAATATCATATTTATAACACTGAGTGTAACGTTAATCCTTCGGTGCCTCATCCTCTGAACACCAAAGGGAGGCGACATGGATGTATAAAGGGAACTGGATACAGCGTTGGAGGCGGCCCCCGTTCATTCCTATTGAGAGTTGCTCAGTGGAGCATGAAGCCAAAGTGGCTCGACTGCCGAGTGATAAAGTACCCGGATCATCCGGGTGATCTTCCTCATCCATTGGGCCCATAGAGCAGGTTCAGTAGCGTTTCCTTTAACCCCGGTCTGGGTCTCATTCACATGAACGGAGGAAGGAAAATAACTCTGGATTCGGCTATTAGTGCATTTTACAACCTGATTTTTATATTGTTTTGTCTGCAACTTTTTAAGCTGCGCCGTCATGGCCAGGTCTCCTTTGTCGAGGTTTCCAACCTCAAATGGCTTGCTTAATAAATAAAATAAAACTAAATAAACACTGGATGTCTCTTCACCAATACAACACGGATCATATCACATCACGCTGTTAACATTATGCCAAATATATTAACATAATCTTTCTTCAATAAATTAAACATTTGGTTCATGGTTCAAATTTTGGTTTGGGGGTAAAGTGACAGCAGTGATACTCAGACTTTTGACTTAATGTTGAATCAGTGTGCACTTTCAGATGAAAAACCCGAGACTGTACTGATGTCAACAGAAAGTCCTCAAACGTCTCGAGACCAGCAAACAACAGCCAAATGTTAGCATGCTAACATGCTAAACTAAGATGTTGAACATGGTAAACGTACCTGCTAAACATGAGCATGTTACCGTGCTGACGTTAGCATTATAGCTCAAAGTACTGCTGTGTCCAAGTAGACTACAGCCTCATAGAGCCACTAGCGTTGTTATAGACTAGCGGAGGCAAAGAAAGAAACCACTCAGCAGGTTTGTCTGTCTGCTGTTTGGTGCTGCGTAGGTGCTCTTTAACAGAGCTTTTTTGCTCTGACTCAATCATACAGTTCATTAAACCAAAAAGGGTGAGCTAAATGAAGCTAAAAACCTCTGTAGAACTACACTTGGGTGATAATTCTCTGCGACCGGTAATGTTGATATAAAAAATATTGATCAATGAGAGTATTAAGGCTTGTAAGAATAATGTTTCAGGGCACGTTTGTCAGGTCTCTCTGGACATTACAGTCACTGTAATAGTCGTTGCTTGCTCATCTTTAGCTCTACGCTGTTGTGCAAATTTCTGATTCAATGTTTGTCTACAGCACGGTATACAGTACATACTGCATCCACACAGTGTTTCTACAGTTCGTCCCGTGGGTTTGTGTCCTGCAGCCAGTGTTTGTAGACGACCACAGGATCTATGTTCCAGTGCTTGTGGAAGGAGACGGCCTGCTCCAATGTCTCGGAGTAGTCATACGGTTGGGCCTAAAATATCAAGAACAAGTCGTTTGTCTGTGTGTGTGTGTGTGTGTGTGTGTGTGTGTGTGTGTGTGTGTGTGTGTGTGTGTGTGTGTGTGTGTGTGTGTGTGTGTGTGTGTGTGCACATGTATGCTTAATGATTCATGTTTCGTTTATTCTGGGGATTCCCACAGCTGCTAACAATACGACCATAGCTACAGGGTATTTCATTCAATAGCTGTTATTATAGCCTGCGTAACCCACAAGGCAGTCTTTCTGTCTTTTCCCACCTACATTGAAGACAAATATGAAGAGAGCAGAGTGTCATCTGACACTGGATTAAAACGTTACTGTCTTATACCTGGGTTCCATTGGAACATTTTTGCTAATTAAGTTGTTTCTGTACAGGACAGTACAGTTACTATAGAGTATTATTTGCTGTTATTTCCACAAACAATCAGTAAATAAGCTGATTTTCACTTTGTTGGTCCGATAGCTGATGACCAACACATCATCAAACCTTGTTCTTATTAAGTATATCTCAACATTCAGGGGTTGAGAAGCAAATGCATTGAAGGGAGGTCTTCACAATCATATTAAGAACACTAGGTCTGTCCTCAACCAAAGAAATTCTTAGTCGACTAAAGCGCGATATATGCTTGCCGCATCTGTGAGTGTCCCGCACGGCCAAAGTGACGTCACACCATCAGACACGGCTCTTATTGCGGGTTCCGTGCGGCAGGTTTTCGCCTGTCCGCGAACATCCAAATTTTTCAGACTACTTGGATGCGGATGGGCGGAGGAAATTAAGAACTTTGAGGAGCTTTGACAGTTTTCCGCAAGGAGAAACCTGAACAGAGTATAAAAGATCCAAACGTTTCCTCATCACAATTCCACGTCAGCTCATGTCCGTGCGGCCGTCCTTGCGGAAAGTATAATTAAAGCTTAACACTACGATTTTGTCAACTAATCGATGAGTTGATTTAATCAACAGATCTGTAAAACTGAGTTTCTCCATAGAGAATCACACAAAAGCACCATTTTAAATCTTGTGTTTACCAGAGATGTGCTCATGTGTTTCTTAGAAATAAGTCATTCAGAATGAAAAAAGTATAAAAACCGACTAATGGACTAAAGAAATCTTAGTCGACTAAGACCAAAACGGCCGATTAGTCGACTAATCGACTAAGAGGGGGCAGCCCTAAAGGACACGTACTTGTGTGTGTGTGTGTGTGTGTGTTGTTCCTTACCTGGTGGAACAGTGGACTGTGTGTGATGGGAACACCCAGGGAAGTGAAGCACCTGCCCAGCACCATGTCATCAGGAGCATCATCACTGTAGCAGCGACAACCACTGGAAACCAGCCTGGACACTGCCACCCGACTGAACACCATCCTGCACACAGATATTTAAACAAGAAAGGGAATTAGTTTCACAAAAATATATATATGATACAAGATTTACGTGCCTGTTTCAACTCGAGCAAAAAATTTGCGTGTATCCTGGGGTTTTATGAAGGAGAGAGACTGGAGGGAAATAACAGAAAGAACCAGAGTTTCAGTTCAGTCAGAGGCTGAGCTGAACACAAACACACAGACACACTCTCTCACAGGAATAGTTGGTGTGTCCGTTGATAACTTACAGCTACCGCCTCCACAGTTGGTACATTGGCTGTTTGAGGCAAATAAAGACAAATGGTCCATCGCATTCATGGCAAAAATTCAATTCACTTTCTGTCTGAATACCTTAACACCAACAGCACAACCACCCTACTCCCTTCACCCCGCAGCCTCACCCTCCTCCTCCTGTGGTGTAGCTGTATCCCTTCTGAAGCAAGTTGTAGCCGTATCTCTCTCCCAGACTCACTGCTTCCTTTGGGTCATAGCAACGCAGCAGTCGCCGCAGCCTGGGTAAACTACAGACGGACAATAAGTGAGACAGGAAGTGAGGTGCATGCATGCATTCTTCCCAAACACGAGCACATACCATAAACTCTACAGACGGTTTGTAGACAGACAAAACAAGGGCCTAGCTACATCAAATATCTAGAAACTTCACAGGATTGTTAGGGGATCAAAACCTTCTCTAAAGTTGTTGTCTGTACTGCACCAAAACTACATAACCTCTTCCACTCCACCCTCTTTACCATAGACCCAATTTGTCATTTTTAGGGGGGTACAAATTTCAAACAATGGTCTCACTACAATGAAATGACTACTATGGGGACTAACATCATCACATATGATTACAGTTGTAGCTCAATGGATCCACAAGAGTCTCAGCTTTACAGTGATACACAATGTATGTAATTCCAAGACTGTTTAGGGACCCCAGTATGCAGAAACTACTTTTAGCCCATAGAACTTATTTTCATTCACATATCTTGAGGTCAGAGGTTAAGGGACCCCTTGAAAATGGCAATGCCAGTTTTTCTTCGCCAAAAAACCTTTAGAGTGTTATTTGGCCTCCTTCCCGACGAGCTAGTATCAATGGATTCCTTAAGTTTTCATATGATACCTTCACTCTAACTCTTAAACTGAGCCTATTAAAGCCTCTGAAAGACAATAAAGTCGGCCCGAGGTCGCCGGCATCCTCAAGGAGTTGAAGAGATTTAAAGGCTTTGAGCTTTTCTCAGGACTGTCTGAGCATTTACAGATCGACAGCTCTCTCTCCCTCCTGCCAGCTTTGTTGCTGATGTCAGTAAGTTACAACCTTCATAGTCTAGCTGGCTCAAGCATAATTATTAGCGAGCATAAATCACATCTTTAAAAAAGATGTAAATTATTCTTTTACTTTAGAAAGTCACCACTGCAACTTCAATCAAAAATGAATATGAAATGTTTGTGTTGATGCTTTAAATTATTAAAATTAGGAGTGGTAGGTTAAAACAGAATCTCCCCCAGTTACCTGATGAGTGTATCGTCATCAACAATGAGTAGCCAGTCAGCCTTTGGCACAGCATTGCTCAAGAACCGCCTAAAGATGGCAAACGTCTTCCCACAATGCCCTGCAGGGAGATGACATAGAGAAATAGTGTGAAAAAGATAAAGCACGGGGATGCCAGTTCAGGTTTGTGGTATGTCATAATTAGCATGTGAATTCTTGAGTTATGGTCAAAAAACATGCTTTGTGAAGTCACAGTGACCTTGACCTTTGACACCAAATTCTCATCAGTTCATCCTTGAGTCCAAGTGGACGTTTGTGCTGAATATGAAGAAATTTGCTCGAGGCGTTCCTGAGATATCATAAGAATGGGATGGAGGTAAGGTCACAGTGTCCTTGGCCTTTGACCTTTGACCACTAAAATCTAATCATTTCTTCCTTGAGTCCAGCCAGACAGACGGATGGATGGACAACCCGAAAACATTAATACCTCCGGCCACGGCGGTCGCCAGCGTGGTGGCATAAAAAGAGGAGAGTATGTTGAGAAAATGAGAAAATGAACAAAAGCATGGGCTTGGAAAGTACTGCAGACTGTGGGGGAATAAAGAAAACAAATTAAGAAAAACAGGGGACATGATAGGCAGTGGAATACGTTCATCAGCCTGTGAACACGAGCAGAGAAAGAAATGTAAGACGGAGTTCAAGAGTCATCTATCCACCTCTTCACTGAGAACAGGAATGACTTTGTAGTTATTTCTATGATTTAGACGAACTCTAGTCTTCTGATTTGTCTGTTCATACATTGATTCCTCCATCTGTGTTGCACTTAAAAGTGAGTGAGGACAGGAAGTCAGGAGTCCTCAAGAGCCTGAAAGACGTCCTATCTCCCATTAACAACTTGAACTACCACTTGAACTTGACCTTGACGATCACCGAGCTGCTATAGCGATATAGTGACTGCACACAGGAAGCAAAGAGGGGAGACACAGCAGGAAAAAATCTCAAGAGTCTACAGTCAAGCTAACGGCTCTGTGAGGCTGTACTTACAGTAGGCACAGTGGTGCTTTGAGGTAAATGTTAATGTCAGCATGCAAACAAGCTAGCAATAGAGTGAAGGTTATCTTGCTGAACAAAACGTGTAAGTATCATAAACGTGTGTTTGCCACAGAGCTTATTTTCTGCAATAATCCCCCCAAAAAAAATCCCATTGGCTTTTTGTCGAGGGAACCAGTGTGATGCTAATTTCCTGGTTGGCCTTCAAAAATACGTCATCCCTGCAGCAATCTATTCTGGTCGGGGTTGTAGTGCCTACAGGCAACGTCCTCCCCATAGTGCTTCCAGGACAACTCTGTGATTTAATCCCTCCAACATATCCTGGATCAGCTCACCTCTCTCAGTGTTTGGCACTCCCAGGCTGATTGTGGGTATGGAGGCATCAGTGACATCGCTGTAATACTCTAAAAACCCAGCGTCTTTCTCCCAGGTTGCCTTCACGACTGGTACTGTGAGAAGAAAGGGGAAAGGGGTGTAAAGAGACCAGGTGGGGGAAAGAAAACTGAACCTCAAGCAACATCATCTCAGAATCAGGCAGACACATACACTACTGCAAACCAGTCAACTCCGAAAGACTATGTAATCAAAGAATGAAGGATGTCTACTACTGCTATTACTACTACTACTACTACTACTACTACTACTGCCTCTGATTGCATTAGACTCTGGATAACTCACTCATCGCATATTGATCTGGATAAGACACCATCAAATGATAACTGCCAGTCATAATCACACATAATTCATTTCGATCCACGAGAAGTGGGACCAATCCTACGTTAATTCATTCTCAAACTAATCCACTACCTAACTGATTGTAGAGTGCACAGTGACAGCTTGCTCTGCAATTCTAATAACCAGAATTTAAAGTAGCAGCCAAGTTAATCACACCTTGTTCTTTCTACTTTTGATGTTGTTCGCTGCTTTAAAATACTCAGCCTATAACTACTGGCTCATTTCGACCCTAAAAGCAGACACCAGTGTTTTGGGTAATTACACAAGCAGTCGCAATTTCAGCAGACAGTCCAGATGAGGTTGTGAATTTAAACAGGTAGTTTTCACCTGACAGGTTAACTAGGACTGAATGACCAGCAGACCGTTAAGCAAGTGGCAGTAAACAAAAAAACAAACACAAATTAAAAGTAAAACTTTTGCAGCTAAATGTCCTGTAATTTACATTTAATTTACATTTATTCTGTGATAAACATAAACTGAAACACCCCAAGGGGACAGTTTGGCTTCCAGTGTGCTGTGTTCAGTTGTGGAAGAAGTACTCAGAACTTTTATTTAAGTACAAGTAGTAATACTACAGTGTAAAATACAAGCAAAATTCCAGCATTCTAAATTTTACTTGAGTAAAAATACAAAAGTATTAGAATCAAAATATACTTAAAGTATCAAAGGTAAAGTACTTATTGAATGGCCCATGTCAGAATAATATAAATTATATTATTGGATTATAATTATTGCTGCAATACTGTATACATCACATTAATATTGCAGCTGGTTATGGTGTGGCAGATTCAAAATACATAACTGCTGGGCAGCTTAATCCACAATAATATATAATTTATTAGTTGATTCAGATTATTAATACAAAATATAAATCTGTAAAGTAACAAAAGCTTTCAGATAAATGTAGCAAAATTCTGGCGAGGAAAAACTGGCATGGCCATTTTCCAAGAGGTCCCTTGATCTCTGACCTCAAGATATGTGAATGAAAATGGGTTCTATGGGTAACCACGAGTCTCCCCTTTACAGACATGCCCACTTTATGATAATCACAAGCAGTTTGGGGCAAGTCATAGTCAAGTCAGCACACTGACAGCTGTTGTTGCATGTTGGGCTGCAGTTTGCCATGTTATGATTTGAGCATATTTTTTATGCTAAATGCAGTACCTGTGAGGGTTTCTGGACAATATTTGTCATTGTTTTGTGTTGTTAATTGTTTTCCAATAATAAATATATACATACATTTGCATAAAGCAGCATATTTGACCACTCCCATGTTGATAAGAGTATTAAATACTTGACAAATCTCCCTTTAAGGTAAATTTTGAACAGATAAAAAATGTGCGATTAATCACGATTAACTATGGACAATCATGCGATTAAATGTAATTAAATATTTTAATTGATTGACAGCCCTAATTACCTAAGTATTTTCACTTAAGTTAAACATCTGAATACGTCTTCCACCACTGCAGAATATAATGTTTTTTTAATGAATGACACTGTATTTGTCCTTCAAAAAGGGTCGGGAATAACTCACCACGCTCTGAGTGGAATTTTTGGCAAGTTTTCACAGCAACAAATACTTCTCTCTTCGACACCGGATCTCCCTGGAAAAAGAGAGAATGAAAAAAAATGATGCAACATAGCTATAAAACGGCAAAAAAGTGCACGGGCGAACACAAACACAGTGTGAGGTGCAACATATACAGAATTTAATGGACTTAAAATTGAGTCGGGATGGCAAAATGAGGCACACTAGGTCCTAACAGTACTATCACGTATTATTACACTATTATCTCTTTTGCAGTGAATTTCCCATTTCAGGTGTCGCTTCTTATTCCAGAAAATTACCAACAGTAATCGGGATGTTAGTACTTATAAATAGCTTTAATTTTTGATCTGCTACCCTTGCAGAATATTCAGTATAAACACCAGACACTTCCTCACGATGCATAACACTAATTCCTGTAAGCTCATGATAAGAGCTGCATTATTCATGTATTCTTTGAGACAGATGGTCCTCTAATGTATGCTCCTTTCAAGCACATTTACCACATAATTTGGAGACAGAGGAGTTATTTTATGAAAAACTCATGCAAACAGCAATGCGTTTTTGATATTCTTTTGTATATTTATACTTTGTTAGAGTTGTATTCATCACATGCAGGGAAATTAAAGGATCACAGCAGCAAAAGGAAGAGAAAAAAACATATGCAAATTAAGGGAAATAACCAAATAAAACTACAATATACACAAATGATTATGAGAATGAGAAACATCTTCAGCCATATGCTGAGCAAATCTTGCTTCTATATTTCAGATGTATATAAATAAAGATTTTATGAGTCCTGTCTTGTATGTTATTTTTTTTGTTTCCACCTTTCTTCTTTGGCCTTGTGACAAACAGATGTTGCAGTGCTCCTTCATCCCACTCAGTGCTCCTTCATTCCACTGTGCTGTCTACTTCGTTTCCGTTTAGCCTTCAGGCTGACTCAGATCACTCATCTTTGCAGTCTGACCGTCTATTGCAGTCTATTTGTAATCCTGTACAGTAGGCCTTGGCAGTGGCAATGTGCGTAATGTGCTCACTGTTTGAGTGATTTAACTAAAGTTATAAATGTGATGGATCGCAAGAGCAACCCTGAGAGATGTCCTTGATGTCCTGCTCTTGATAATTACCTTCACCAAAACCTAGTCATGCCCACAATTTTTTTTTACCCTTATTTATTCAGGGAAGTTTCACTGAGAGGACGTCTCTGATCACAATAACACAGTTACACACCTGGGATCTGCCCAGTACAACAATCTGCTGGCCACTGAGCAGCTCCACTGGAGCAGTTGGGGTTAAAGGTACATTGTGTAACTACTGGCGGCATCTAGGTTGCAGATTGCAACCTCTCCTGCGTGCCAAGCGTGAAGAAGAGCTACGGTGGCCGATGTGAAAACGCGAACGGCCCTCTATAGAGCCAGTTGTTGTAAGAGTAGCGTAGGTCATTTGGAGCAGAGCCAGTGCGTAGAGTGTGTGTGTGTGTGTACGTGGGAAATGAGTGGTGAAGCAAGAGAGAGAAAACAATGGCGAACAAGTGAGCTAGTGGAGCAGATGTCGGGGTTAGTTTAGCTTTGAGAATATCAAGTGAATGTACTGTGGAAGTTGCAGTTTGTGCAGAAATAAATGCTGCAGCTCCTCAAGACCAACAGAGGTTTCCTGCGTCTTGTTTCCCGGCGGCTGAGTGGAGAGACAGGGAGTGACTGCAGAGCGAGTAAGGTTATCGACTCCGGCCCAAGCAGGAAAAGTTAACAAAGTGGTTTGTCCGTTCTGGGCTACTGTAGAAACATGGCGGACTCCGTGAAGAGGACCCGCTCCCTATGTAGATATAAAAGGCTCATTCTAAGATAACGAAAACACAACGATTCTTATTTTCAGGTGATTATAAACTAAAGAAAACATACTTATTATTATATTCCATTTCTGCCAATAGATCCCTCTAAATGCTACACACTGGTCCTTTAAAGGCACTTCAGTGGTGGTAATGAGGGAGGGGCAAGCGCTGCTTTTTTCCCTCACTTTCCCCACCCAGATTTATCCTGCCGGTCCGGGGGACTGAACTCGCCTCTCTAACCTTTAGGCCACCACTGCCCACATGAGTTGTGCATATTGAGTCCAGATCAGTAACACCTGTCACGACAATGTTAATTGTGTTTACCTACAAAATATTTAATGCCCCTTTGGGTTGTTACATTATATATTCTGTCTGTAGTCATTATAAAATATATAATATATCAATAATATCTTTTTTAATATAATAATACAATATAAATTATAAATATATACAATAATAAAATAAGTAACGTCACCCAAATACAGTGATGTAAATGTCAATAAATAAGAGTTGTACATACACAGTTGGGCAGGTAGGTTGTAAATGTCGTAGCACATTCGTCTCTCGTCTCGGTACAAAACTCTGGAACTGCCGTCAGCTTCGGACCATTTCCTTCCTCCCAAATGTACAACGCAATCTAGAAAAACAAGAGACAGACATGAGGACGAATATAGGCCTTATGGGGGAACAGTTGAAACAGTGATTAGGTACAACAGCTCACTCTGGGTCCTCGAATAGTAAATATCTTTAGTTTTATTCATTTTGTATTATCCATAAGTCAGCATTTTTATTCAGCAGACAGCCTGGAAGACGAAACTGATGACGCTTTTCACAGCAGTTGTTGAGGTGCAAAGTAAAATTGAACCAGAACGGAGTCTTAACAATATAGTGATAGGCAGGAGATGACACAGATTCACGAAACTCCTGGAAATAGTTTCAAAGTACCTCATGTTTCAAGTCGATGGTGAAATCTGACTTCAGATGCTCGTGTTGGATCCGCTCAGCGAGTCTGAAACACATGAAAGACTTTGAAAGAAGAGAAACAGCAGAATAGAAGTGGGAACTTTCCTACATTGTATACGAGAAAGTACATTAGTGAGTCAAAGTTATGGAATAAAACAGGGGTTCTCAAACTTTTTGGGGCCAGGGACCCCTTACAGGGGAGAAAATCTTCCAAGGACCCCCTCATGATCGTAACACTGATCAAGCATATATGCTTACTACCATTTGTATTCTAAAACATTTCAACTTAAATACTTCAGACATGTTTCGTTTCTCACAAGGGTGGGAGTAATGGACATAATATGTTTTTTTTATTGGTGCAAATGGTCCCTATCTGTAGATATGGACTCTTTAATGATACAGCACAATTTTATAATTCATAGCAAATCATTTCGCAGACACTGAGTGCCACGGACCCCTGCGGGTTCCCGGACGCCACTTTGAGAATCACTGGAATAGAGTTCCTGTTTAGATTTCAAGCATAGATGTGATTGTGATTGACATCTTTTCTTTTTATTGTGGACTAGGTCTCTCATCTCTGTATGTGCTACTTATTCATTTAACTTGTGTTTATTTCCTAGACCATGTCCTGTAATAGTCTCTATTCCTACAACCCTGATATGATGATGATACGAAGGCTTTCTTGATGCCTTGGACCAACCCTTTCCTTAAAAAAAAAAAAAAAAAGAAAGTAAAAAAAAAAAGGAAGGAGTGACGCATTCATGTGCACACACACCTCTGGAGCAGCGGCGTGCTGAGAGCCCAGCCTGCTGCAGGGTCAGGATAACTGAAGGAAGTGGGGTCTTCAGAGAACGCATAGTGGTGGATAATGGAGGCCTCGTTGTCATGGAGACGCTTACCCAAAAACCATTCCTGTGAGTTGCAAAAAAAGGGGCACGGGGTAGGGTGATATGAAAAGAAAGTTGCTCCGTTATTTTCTTGCCGTTGCTCGTTTAATGTGTGCATCAGTGCAGGGAACTAGATCACCATCAAGACATTCAAAAGGCTGTAGAATATAATACATATAGACAGTATTGTTAGGGAGATGTCTGCATGTCCTGAGGCCCGTACTACGAAGCGAGTTCAACATACCCAGGGTATCTTCTCGTTATCTGGCTTAACCAACCCTAACAAACGAGTTCCAGCTAAACTGTCCTACGAAGGTGGTTATCAACTCGGTAAGTCAACCCAGGGTTTCTCTATCTGGTTATGAGCGCGTTCACGTGAACGGGGAGGTGTTTGCAGCATCTGACCAATCACAGACATGGACAAGTCTACTGTCAGCAGACAGACAGACAGAGCAGCACATATTACAAAGGAAGAGTAAACTATATTAGACAAATACGAAGAAGTTAAACACTTAATCCAGACTAAAAGTAACACAGTTGAAGCTGCTAAATGCAGGAAGGACAGCTGGCAGAAGAAAAAACTCCCGATGTGTGAATGCGTAAATTAACAGACTTATTAATTTAACGGAACACTCAAAAGTCGGATAAAGTCGTCGGGTTATAAATGGCCGTAAGTGGCAGAGAGACTGGAAAGATCCACACGAAGCCATTAACTTTATGCATTTACTTCCCCCGTAGGAATCATTAAAGCTAAATTTAATTAAAAAAATCACTGAATCTTATTTGATTAATTTGTTTATCATCTCCCTATGTGTGTTTAACACTCACCGAGGAAGCGCAGGGAGGATACTCCAATCCCCTTCATACTCTGACAGTTCATGGAGAAGAAGAACAACAGGAACTCCCTGCATGAAACAAATTGAATTTGAAAATGAGTACAAACTCTCTCTCTCTGTTTCTGTGTGTGTCTGTGCACCTGAGGGATGGGAGATAAGAGTAAAACTAAGTAAACAACACTGTGGTCAAACTGACAATTCACTCCATCTAAAATCTTCGTCTGTCTATGCAGTCACGAAGGTATAGGTTTCCTTATAAATGTTGGCATCATAACTTAAACTTTCTAGTTTGTTAAACACACTCCATAAGTGGTGTTTGTCGATGTGTAACTGATGCTGTCTATAAAGCATTTGTTACTTTGAATAATGAAAATTGAAACACCCTCCTTTATTCTAGCACATTGCCTTTTAATGTTGCATTTTATTCTTTGGTACCAGTGGGCCCTGGCTGTATTAGACTACATTAGTTTTAGCTAGGTGTACCCAATAAATGTACCTGCTAAAAGTGACATTTTGGACTTGTATGTAAAAGATAAAAGTATAAATCATTCATTTTCTTTTTTTTTCTTCCTCTATACAGAATTCAGAGCATTTCTATTGCCTCCCCACAGCTCTCAACATGGCGACGGCTGAGCCAGTGAGACACGTTCACATACACTGACATGCACTGACATACACTACGGCCGGCCCGGCTATGTCAACAAAGCACAGAGAAACTCGGATTACAACACACACTGAGGGAGAACGACTTCATTCTCTGCTCAGGTAGACAGGAATCCACTATATCTTTACCCAGGATGTATTATAAGAACGGACAAATAATATTCACAAAATGTATGGTCACTTTATGTCCACACCGACATCATTGAAAGTTCAAATGCAAGCCCACTTCTCCTCAGGTCCACTTCAGATTCTCAGGGTGTAAAATGGGGTTATTACCACCTGTGGTGAGGCGATGAGGCGATTCTATAATGAGGCTGAAAAGACGCAGCATTGGCACTGATGTCTTGGATTAAAAGATGGCACTTACGGCCAGAAACAAATAAAGGGCCATGTGACACGTCTGTCACAAAGTGTTTATCTCTCCCTATAAAGCCAGGATGTGGAACAGATGTGAATCTGTGTAAACAAAGCACTAACATTAAAACTGAGATGCTGCTGCTCATATTTCGGTGACATCATGACCACCAACTACGAATTACTGTATGACAAAAACCCTTTCAGTGTCGACAATTAAACAAGAAAACCAGCCATACGTCAGTCAGACAACAAGCTGTCAACATGTCAGAGTGCATCTTTAATCCCCTGCCTCCAGTCGAAATAAACACCCAGTTACGCATGACGCATAACCTGCCCTCGTTCAAAACCTCGCACTACAATCAAGGTCTATCTGGCTGTGATAAACATCACATCTAGAGAAAGCTTTCACTCATCTACCTCACTTAGACAACACACATCACATCACAACCTGTCAGCACAAGCACACACACATACGCATTCAGAAATGTCCGTAAGACAAAAAACCTAACTCTGAGTGGCTTTATACAATCCAGACCTGGACAGTAAAATGACTTGCTTTAGAGGGATTATTGTGAGTAAGTCAAAGTGAAACTAGGGAGCTATAATAGGATTTAGAAAAGTGAGTGGGGATACATATGAGTATATAGTATAGTAAATGATTGCTCTTCACAGCTGCCATGCAAGAACAGCCATTTAACAAGCTTTGAATGACAAAGAGATGGTTTTTGTGTATATTTTATAACCATGAAGCTAATCTGATTGTTTCTCACCAACTGTATTTTCTTTCTGTGTCTCAGGAAGAAATTGGTGCAGAAACACCTCAAACCACCAACACCTGGCTCACAAAACAAAACAATCAAAGACATGTCAAACTCAATCACTGCTCCCGCTCTGACGCTGGCGAATCACTCACCGATGTGTTCACAAACAAAGCGTAAGATGCGTTAAAGTTTTTTTCCAGCTGCTACACCACATTTGGTTGTTTACAGGCTGCAGTGTGATTGCAGAGGTCTCCTCGCTTAACAGAGAAGACGCCGACGCAGAGAGAGGTTGAGAGAGACTACAAGACATCATCGTTATCAAATCATTGTGAATGTAGAAACATGCTTCGTGCCTTGACCACAGCCAAAACAGATCTGAAACATGTAAGACGGTTAAAAGTTTCAGTAGTCAAGGGAAATAAAGATTTCACAACAGTCGGGGACATCTTTCATTTCTAATACGCTGCTGTAGAAATTGTTCCTTGGAGCCCCTGCAGACTTCCCTTCTGTCATTTCTTTCTATCAGGAAGGGTTTTCTGGATTGAAAATGAGTTTGGAGGAAGAACAAAAGACTGCATGACTCTCTTCTAAATTCACAGTATCCATTCCCATCAAAGGAAAAAATCAACAATTCTGCGTCTCTACTGCCGGCTGCCACTACCATATGCCTGTCATCTCATTGAGGTTTATAACAAATTCGTTTTCACAGCTACCCTGCAGGCACGTATTAGTAAATAATTACAGTGTGACAGCGGTTCCTCTCAGCTTAGGTAGGGGAGCTCTGTGGCGAGGAGGACACCTATTGGTACCAGTGTAATACCGCAGGAATGTAAAACTCAAAGTCAAACTCCAAAATTCACTGATACACATTGAAAATAAAACTGCTTGCAGCGTCATTATCCTGTTATTGCCAGGGCACCACATTGCATACATATAGTAGACATATACACAACCTTTTTGAGTCCTTAATGGTGATTACAATATTTATTGCTCCCAACCATAAACAGAACTGCTGCCTATAAATCTGTCTCAAGCAGTACGATTACTAAATCGTGTACCGCAATTAATCGCATGATTGTCCGTCGTTAATCGCGATTAATCGCAATAGAACCCATTTTCATTCACATATCTTGAGCTTGCTTTATTTAGCCTCCTTCTCGACAAGCTAGTATGACAAGGTTTTCTAGTTTCATATGATGCCAGTATCTTCACTCTAGCTGTAAAACTGAGCTATAAAAATCACAAGCTGTGTTAATGCATTAAAGAAATTAGTGCCGTTAAAACGAATTTGCGTCAACGCGTTATTATCGCGTTAACTTTGACAGCCCAACTAAAAATAAAATAAAATAAATGAATTGATGTACTGTGAAATTATCTGTTAGATTACTAAAACTCATTATTTTGAAAGGTTATCATACCCTTCTTTTTTTAATAGTCAGAGTTTTATTGGAGTTCATCTTTTTTTAATCTTGGTGACCGAGAGGACACCTACCTAACGCACATTTGGACACACAAGAAAGACCAACGCCAACGGCGCTAATCCACTAACTGCCAGATGTTACCTGTCCCAGCTCAGCTGCCTGCTGCAGGATCTCCACCTTCCTCTGACCACCTCGACGGGCGTGGAAGGAGTTCCTCTGACTCTGGATCACTAACACCACCTCCTCCAATCCTGAGAAAAACATGCACAGAAAAGGTAGAGGAAACGCAAATTAGGAAGAGACATGATGATGCAAAGAAACAGGGAATATATGAAATACACTTATTTGTTTTCTTGCCAGGAAAGTCCCACAGGTAACCACTCGTAAAACAACTTATCATTTTTACATGTGTGCTCCAGTGTGCTTTGGACCTGATCTCTGAAGTCTCTCCTGTTAGAAAATATTGCCCTATTCTGTGAGCACCGGACAGGCTTACTATTCTTTGTGAAACGGTTGAAACTTATTTAACCTCCTTTCTTCACCTTTAACTCCTAGTCCTCCTCTCTCCTACAACAATCTTAAAGATTTTGGTGTCTGGGTTGAGCTTTTCATTCACACTCTTTGCATCAAATCAAACCTCATTGATATGCACCGTATAACTAAATTGCTTTCCATAACAGTGTGTCACTGTGGACAAAATATCAGACCATCTGCAGTGAAATCCCCCACTCACCAACAGCGCTGCGTGCTGTGTGCTCCCGGTGCTCTGCTGCCTGCGGGGAGTCAGAGGGATTCTCGTTAAGTCTGACACACACACGCTGCTGAGCCACAAGATGACGCATAATCACAGCAAGAATCTGGGGTCAGCACTTACATGAGCACGACCCGTGTGTTTGTCTCCAGCAGAGGCACCTTGAGGCGGGGAAAAAAGAAGCAACATTATTATCATCAAAATGCATTGATTAGTTGTACTGACATGAGTAGCCGATTAGTCCATTTGACGATCAGTGGATAAGTGGAAATTCCATTAGCAGCAGAAGTCATCTATCAAGCAAAAATGGTTGCCTGTTTTATATCATTTTAAATGTTGAAAATAGAATATTTTGGGGTTTTGGATTGAATATGTCACCTTGAGCTCTTGGACTTTTCTTTTTTTAGTCATTCTAATTGTCTTCACAACTATGTATAAACTGTATAAAAGGAAACACTTTGCCAACTTTTAACATCTTCACACATCTGTAATAGTATGACATGTAATCTACTACTTATAGTAAACTATCTACTTATTAGAGTCAACAAGTATAATGGTGTATACTGTATACTGTATGTATGTCAATCTATGCCAAAGGTGGAGATAGTGTCATTCTTTGTGGTGTTGAAAAAACATTAAAAATGTATTTGAGATAGGCTTGATGTAGCTGTAAATGATGAGCAGTTATCTGAATACTTTTCATACCTGTGTTGGAATAAAACGCATCACTGATCCGGAGATGTTGAATTTACTCCTAATCTAACCACAAAAAACTGCTTCTAAATGCTGTAAAATTGAGGCGAGAAACAGGCTGTGCAGTTGCTGAACTATCATGTGTTTTGTATTTACAGTGCCTTGTTCAAGGCCATCACACAGATGACTCAGCAGGTGTTTTCAATTAATCTGGCTGATTTGATGTCTTCTTATCTATATAGAAGGTGCTGTATGTGTACCACCAAGGGGCAAAACAAACCATTGGGTGCCTATGAATGGGTAGAGCTGCCATACTAGGAAGAAAACGGATTAATATATTGAAAAAGTAAATTTCATTATGGCTATCACTAGGGCTGACCCGAATGCTTCGAAGCTTCTACCGTTGCTGTGAAAAAGGCCTGTAGACTGTGTTTGATTGACATTTCCATCACCCTCCTATTAGCTTTGTTGCTCCTGTTAGGTCAGGACAACTTACACCTTTAACACTCACCAGTACATAGAGTTTGGTGACCTCTTAAACGCCCATGTTAAACCTGAACAGAGGCCTAATTGGCCTGGGTGTGCAGGGCTTTTCATTTTTGAATGATTGCTGGCTCATTTCAATGGTACACAAATATTTTGCTGCAACTGGCCTGCAAGCTTCATTCATAATTCATTCATACATTAGAAAAGCTGAACAATTAGACCACGGGGTTACAGACAAATGGGAAGTTCAATTCCACTACAAACTAAATCAGCATGGGCTGTTAACTTAATTCACAATCATCTTCATTCTTTCCTCAAACGTTTCTGTGTAAATATATCTGTGCATACGTTTCCAGGAGGTATATTTGCAGATGAAAATAATTTTTGACATCATATATTTGATTGCCTTGACGTGCATCACTGTACTTTAAACAGCCTCTTGATAACCGACCCCATGGGATCACCTGCATTTGTTTGTGGTGCATCAAGCTTTCCACTATAAAATCCCAAGTTCCTGTTTTAAATTTCAAAATAAAACAAAATACTCACTATTTTGTGGCAAAACAAGTACCACGCCGTCACTGTCGAATAACCCAAGTGGGTTATTAAACAGTTAATACATGTATACATTTTTTGTCGAACTGTAATGCACTCTATGTCTTGTTAAATGACATATATAAATTTACTTTGAAGGCCAAATCGAACCAATTTCCGGTCGCGGTGCAGCCTGTTGAGTGCTACCTAGCGGTTCAGCTAACAGAGTAGCTGCCTCAGGAGGGCTTTGACTCCACTTACCGAGCCAAAGAAGAAGCACGGCGACCAGTTTGCATCCCTTCACCACATTACAGTGTGACATGGTTCCGGCGGCTGTTGTTTTTCGTTTCAAATCACCGTCTTTTCATGGCGAAGTGGAGAAACTGGTTAGCTACATTCCTGTAGTGGCAGAACTCTGTGCTCGACTGTAGTGACTGTTACTTCAGAGCTTCAGCGATCTCTAGCGGTCGCAGGTATATGACATTACTACCATGACGTACTGTAGTTTAGTACAGTAACGTTACACCAGAATAGTAATGTGTAGTCCTGGTCATTCTGATATAATATATAAATATATAATGTAAGTTGTACTAACAGACACTGTATTGCCTTACCAACAGTCTTACCAACAGAAAAAAGTAATAATTAAATAACATAAATAATAATTTGAAAAATATTAAATAATAAAATACAATAAAAACTATATATATATATATGTATATATATATATATATATATATATACATACATACATAAATACGTACATATATATATATGTATATATATATAAATATATATATGTATGTATATATATATGTATATATATATATACATATATATATACATACTTTTACTTTATATATGTATAAAGTAATACGTATATTTACGTATATATACATATATATATATATATATATATATATATATATATATATATATATATATATACGTATATATACATATATATACAGTATATACAGTACAGTACTCCAAGATGCTGGAAAGGAGGGTTCGCCGTTAGTCGAACCTCGGATCGAAGAGGAACAATGCGGATTCCGTCCTGGCTGTGGAACAATGGACCAGCTATACAGTATATATATATATATATATATATATATATATATATATATATATATATATATATATATATATATATATATATATATATTTAAATATTTAATCTTTTACACAAATAAAAATGGTCATTATCATGACAGACGACGGTCTGAGTCATGCTACAAGGTTACTTTTCCAAAATTTTCCTTCCTGATCCTGCAGATCAACAAAAGCTGCACTGACTTTAATCTCCGTGCTGATCTGAGAGCAGCTGCGGGCCTGAAGAGCCTTCACTGTCTCTGTCTGCCCTCCACAGGGAGGTCAGAGGTAAGCTACAAACAAGCAAATAGATAATAAACAAATAAAGTTAAACTGGACATTATGAGCTTTACAAAGGTTATGTTTGTGGGAAAGGATGTTGTATTTAGGGCAGGTATTGTTTACAGTCTCATATAAGGAAGAGGTATCCAGAAAGGAGGCTGAAAGCATGATTTCTGTTGTAGGCCATGCAGACTGGAGGAGACATTCAGAACAAATGAGTCAACGGTCTCCTGACCGCTGAGTCTAAACATGGATCTCATGGCCACAAAAATTAAACAGGCTGGTTGTGCTGTGAAACCGCAACTGTGAGTGTTCACATTTTTGTGTGAGTAAGCTGAACTTTACGGTAAGAAATCCTAACGACAGAGCTGTGTCCTATAGCAATCTAAGCACCTATGGATAAGCTGCTGTTATTCACTCTAACACAACTGGGTAGTGTCACTTTATCAAACAGTTATATGCAGCAATAAAACCAGAAATGTAAGTGATTTATGGATCTGTTTTGGACTCTATCTGATGTGTAATTTGCTGAAGAAGGACGGTAACTACACGTGTCCTTCTAAAAGGTCTGAGCAAACATTGCTTATGGATAAAAACTGCAGAAAAGCCTGCACGCCGAACAGTTTGTTGATATGAAATCCAAATATGCAGCACATTGATGTTGTCATTGCACCACAAAAGCTCTCAGGTGACTCATGTTTCATATAGGGTGCTCTAGTTTTCCTTTTCAGGTCAAGAGGCCACCTGCTGTTGTTTTCAAGCTCAAGGCGGAATGCTGCCTTCAGGTGGCTTCTCATAAAGTCGTGCATTCCAGTGTCATTAGTCTTTAAGTCTCAATGAAATGGAACAATATTTTTCAATTTGTTTGACTTTCTCATTTATTTTTTATTTGTATAATAATTGTTTATTTTTAATGATCATTTACTTTATTTACTCACTTACTTATGTATGTGTTTTAAGTAGCCTATATATGATGTAGGCTACGTAGGGAAGAGCCAACCAGCCTTGACATGAACCTTAATAACTTAATAAAGTCCTCAGAAGTACCCTTGGAAGAGCTATGTCATATCCTACAGGTCATGTCATTCATAATAAAGCAGGAAGTGAATACATTTGCCTTCAAAATAAAGTTACTTTTAGGGAAAGAACAACATTAATAGGAAATAATATATTTTATTTATTTATATATATATATTTATGTATTTATTTATTATATATATTTTATGATGTGTGCAAAATATAAACAGTTAAAATAACAGAAATGATAGCATTGCTAATAATGAGTAAACATTATTAATTATTTCATTGTTTGTTAACAGTAAAAAAAATTATTAACTAAGTTTAATTAAGTCATAAATCAATTTATTTACCATTTATGAACGATGGTTATTATAAAGTGTTACCCTGCTCATATCAGGACTACTAATTATTGCATTTGGACGATATTATCAAATATATTACATTAACAACGACATATACTACACAGAAGCAGTAACTCTTCACATTTGAGAAGCTTTTATTTTGGCCAAAGGAGACCGGAAGTCTTCTCAACGTGTCTAACTTCCCAGTGGTTATTAAAGCTGCTCCATAGAAAAACATCAGCTGCAGAAAGAGGACGCAGCTTACAGGAGAGAAAAAGTGACACCATGACGATAAACAAAGTGTCCCACAACAGCAGGATGACAGTGACAGAAGTGGGAGAGTTCCTGAGAAAACCTCCGGCCGGTTTCTCGGTGGAGGCTCTCAGCTCGGGGTGCCGAGTCCACAGCGACCCGGAGAAGAGCCTGGTGCTCATCGATGACTTCCTCTCCTGCAGAGGGAGAATAGTTTTCCACAAGTCGCTGGGAAGGTGAGCGGAAAACAACTGCATGGGATGATACAAGGCCTTATAAATGCACATATATATTTACACACTTTTTCTTTTTTCAAAACAGGAAAGTTAAAATGCACAATTTATGGGAGTACACCAGCATGAGAAAGAGTCTGCTGTCCAAGAGGATCTATCTGCTGATGTCTGCCTGCGAAGAAAAACATTCAGTGACCCACAAAAAGGCAGCCATTGAAGCCAGAGGTAACTTAAAACAGTACCCTTTTTTACTATGAGACCTCAGCATGACTCACACACACGCTTTTGTGTAATTACACTGAAATAATTACACAGTAAAATGGTCCTCAAAGGCACCACTGGCATTTTTTTAGCTTGCACAAAAGTGTAATTTTGAACCCTCTGTGCTGCTTGGTGGCATCATGGGTGACTCATGCTGGCTTCCAGACTTGGGTTGTTTTCAATGGGTGGAGTAGAGAAATTACAATTGCTGCACATGACAACATGTTTTTCTGCTCTCTCCCCCCACTGTGTCCTCTCATGTTTTCCTCTTCAACCGCAGTGTTGAAGCAGTTTGTGGTGTCCATAGACGGCAACGATCCTCTCATCAAGTGGCAGATGGAGAAAGGCCTGGACTGGACCATCTCCTCTGTTGCTGGGGAAAGCTACAGGGTGGATGTATGCAGGACGTCGTGGTCTTTCTGTTACTTTTATGTTATATAGATTTAGGGCTGTCAAACGATTAAAATATTTAATTGTGATTAATCACAATTACGTACACTAAGGAATAACGTATGTATATATTTATTATTGGAAATCAATGAACAACACAAAACAATGACAAATATTGTCCAGAAACCCTCACAGGTACTGCATTTAACATAAAAAATATGCTCAAATCTCAACATGGCAAACTGCAGCCCTACAGGCAACAACAGCTGTCAGTGTGTCAGTGTGCTGACTTGACTATGACTTGCCCCAAAACTGCATGTGATTATCATAAAGTGGGCATGTCTGTAAAGGGGAGACTCGTGGGTACCCATAGAATCCATTTTCATTCACATATCTTGAGGTCAGAGGTCAAGGGACCCCTTTGAAAATGGCCATTACAGTTTTTCCTCACCAAAATTTAGTGTAAGTTTGGAGCGTTATTTAGCCTCCTTCCCAACAAGCTAGTATGACATGGTTGGTACCGATGGATTCCTGAGCCCGCTACAACCTCCGAAAGATCAAATTGCGTTAATGCGTTAAAGAAATTAGTAATTTGACAGCCCTAATATAAATATTTCAGTACTATCCACGAGTTACAGGTGTTTTGTTTTTTGGTATTGATAGTGACTTTCTCTTATATCAGATTGTCTTGACTGAACTACTGGAGAGCTGGGCAGCAAAAAACATCCACATCATAACTGACAAACTAATTAAAGTCAAACCTGTATGGAGAGACGCCTCCTTCGCCCTCAAATACTACTCTGATGCCCTCTTTGACTTCCCACACTGGTTCGGGTTCAGCAAAAGAAAATTTAATGTAAGTGTCTCGTATTCTTCTCATCACATGCTGATAGTGACATTTTCTGCATTTGTCAGCGTGCTCCGGCACTCGTCTAACTTGTCTTCTCTGCTCTTAGCTGTCACCATTAAAGTTGAGACTAACATGAGCCAGCAGTGGATGGAGGGCAAGAAAAAATTGAATTTATCGGCTCCGTTTTTGATGGAGTCTGGGTCTGCTTCCTCAAGAAAGTTTCTTGATCAAAAGACGAATGGTTGTAACCTGCCAGGTGACGGACCAGCATACCTCTTTGGACTGAAGGAACTACCTTATAACCGCTGTCGAGTCCAGATACTTCTACTGTTCAGTGGGTGGAAACCACTGACAAGGAAATTCTGAATACCATGAAGATTATTTAGGCAAATTTTGTGTCTAAATTGATTTTTTTAAAGGTGTTTTTGGCTAGTAAACAAGCATTTACCTCACTTGATTCTTGTATGAGGGGGCATTTGTTTATGAGACATTTTTATTTTTTACCAAACTCAAACACAATAAATGCTTTTTTATCTGAAAATACAAATGAGTACAGAGTTTTACTTTAGTTCTAATCAGTTAAAAGATAAATGTGGGGACGTGTTGTTGCCATTGTGTGACACACACTGCACTAAGGAATGAGGAGGAGAGCAGATGCAGCGCTGGTGATGGTTTCCACGTATTCCTTATAGTCGCTGCCGTAGAAGCGCACCAGAAGGTAGTTGAAGATGCCCACAATGCACATCATGAACTGGAAGCCAAGGATGCGTTTTCCAAACATGTAGCCTGGGGTGCTACGAAGAAATGTGAAAAAATATATATATTAGGTAGAGCAGTGGTTCCCAACCTGTGGTCCGAGGCCAAAAATCACAGAGGGTGCACCAGGATTTGTCTGCTCTGAGGTTGTCAAAATTAGATTTGCTCATGTATAACTAAAATCATAATAACACACTTACTGGATAATTTATGCAAAAGTCTGGATATAAAACTATTTAAAAAAGATGCATTTTTTGCTACCTAGTTGCAAAATCAAACACAATATTCAGTTTCAATCCATATTTGTTGGCGTTTAGCCTTTCAAAAACGACATTTTCATTTGCTCCTCTGATTGATGCACTTGTATTAACAGGATGGTGTAGCAGCAATCTAACAACACCATAAATTACATTTATTTTAACCATAATAACAAAAAATGTATTTCTGCTCCAACACTATTATAGTAAATTAATTAAGTTGTCAAAAACAAATCATATTATGTATCTGCATCCGCTTGGTGAATCTGTCAAGACGTCATCACTTTATGTGTGTTGACAAAACTGATGAGTTATATTCATTAAAGAATTTAATTTAATAGATTTAATAAAAAAAAAAGACTAACTCGTTTAATACACTGAATCACTTTATTCAAATTGAAGATTTTGTTCGAGGATGGGATGGGGACCACTGAGTTAGACCATGCATCTAAACAAACACACAACATAGATCACTTGTGTTCATTTACCTTTGAGAGGTTTGTCCCATGTATCCAATAAAGTATTTCTGCCTGACTACAAGATAGATGATCCCAGCAAAGGCAGCAGGAGCTTCAAACAGATGAGAGAAAAAAAAAAAAAAAGTGTATGAACACCCGTCCACTTTTGGTCTGGGGTTTGGGCAAAGCCCCTTTTACCCAGTTAAGGGAAGTCTTAAAGAGGACCTATTATGCTTTTGTGCTTTCCCCTTTCCTTTAGTGTGTTATATAGTTTTTTGTGCATATAAAAAGTCTGCAAAGTTAAAAAGCCCAAAGTCCAACCCAAAGGCATTTCCCCCACAGAAACACTGCTCCTGAACTGCCTGAAACGCCTTGCTTGAAGTCCCGCCTTTTATTCCGCAACGTGGTGATGTCACCAAGTAACACATTTACATATCGGCTGGTTTGGCACCCCCTCAAACAAAGCTAGTTAGAGCGGAGCTGCAGCAGAGTCCAAAGAATTTGGTTTGGTTGACCAATCACATCAGTGGGCCAGCTGACCAATCAGAGCAGACTGGGCTTTTTGGGAGGCGGGGGCAAAAGCTCAAACAGAGCGTTTCAGACAGAGGGTGAAAAGAAGTGCTTCAGCACAGCCGGTATGAGAAAAGTAAACTGTTTTTTGAATATTAAAGCATGCAAACATGTTCTAGTAGAAACCCACCCTATTAAGCATAATAGGTCCTCTTTAATGATACAGCATACAATGATACTTCAGAGAATAGTGTGCTTCTATCATGTGACCCACTTGGAGTGTAATCATATTTTTGTTTATGTATTTATCTTATCAGTGAAGCCCATAAAACTGCTGGCAAAGGGCTAGCATGCACATGACGATGACATCCGTGCAGGAAATTCCCACTCCCGCTTCAGGCAGTCTAGAAGCTGTTAGAGGCTCCCTGTTAATTATTTTGTAAGATGTGTTATATGCTATTTTTAATGTGTTGAGACATGGTTACCAATGAAGCTCTCTGGCAATGGTGAGTAAGCTTTCCCTTGCAAATAGCCTAGAAAAGTCTCTTGTTGAAGTGGAAGTGAATCTGTAATGAAATGTAATCTATACATAATAAAGATATCTATAGAACAAAAACTACTCTCAAATGTGTTTTCTCAGTTGAGTTGACTCTGTGTGGGTGTATTCTGTTTACAAGACAAAAGTGGGTCAGTCTCCTTTGCAATAACTGTTTAATGATTACCTTGGTTGAGACACAGGCCGGCACACCACATCACCGCCAGGAAAGTGGGATAAGCATCCATGCAGTTCCGACTGGAAGATGTGTAAGAAAGAGGTGTAATTAGCACATTTTTAAGGAAGTCACCTGCAACGAGAAACTATGAAGCAATCTGGAAACTGTTACAGAGAGCGTGGAGGCTGATACCGAGCGCCTGTTTCTATGGCTGTTAGGAAATGTTTTGAAACTGCAGAAAAAAAAAAGAAAAAAAAGAGTGCATGAGCTAGAAAACCCAGTGTGTCTGTCTTGAGCGTTGGAGGAACACAGTTGAGATGGGAAGCCAGGAAAAATTGAGCCCACTCTCAGAGTACGCCTGTACTGGCTGTTGCAATACATTGCAATAATCAGTACAGCGTGTTGCACGGAGCCACGTCCCTCTAACCTTTTCCAATGTTACGCATGTTATCCAGAAAACATCACACCTCAGAACAGGGGTTCTCAACCTATTGGTCAGGACCCTACAAGGGGCGCCAAGATAAATCGGAAGGGTCTGGAGCTGATTTCCTTACATTTTCTCGTGAAAGACTGGGTACTGTTACATCGTTACACTCCTAAAACCCTTTAACAAGAGGTATTACAGAGACTGGTAATTTTTAAACTGTCACCAAACGTTTGCATCACATTTTAGAGGTTTGAAATCCTCTACCTATAAGACAGGATGTGGCTCAAATGTGTCCTTTCAAAAAACGGGAAGTGCATTACTGCTCGTGGACTAATAGAACGACTGGACTAATGACTGAGACATTGTGTCAGTTACAAACATCAGATTCGCATTTCAAGCTAGTTGTCACGGCACATCCAAGTGATGCAGCGTGTGCAGCACGGAGCATTATTATCTGTACTACTGCTATTTATTAATTTGTGTGACTATTTTTCCGATTAACCGATTAATCGCGTGATCTATAAAATGTCAGAAAAAAGTGAAATAATCATAATTTCCAAAAGTGTATTCAGATTGTCTGATCAACAGTCTAAAACATATTCAGTTTACAATGATAGAAAACAGGGAAAAGAAGCAAATCCCGACATTTTTCGATCAACTAATTAACAATACAGCTGTAAACGTATCAAATAATTGAGTGTTTGATTGTTGAAATGAGCAATCTAAGTAGTTTGTTAAGTTTACTCTTGACTTGGCAAACATTTATGTGCCAAGTGGTTTTGTAATGAGCGTAAAAGTCACATTTTTGAAGCTCGCTTTTTATGTTGCACGTGATCCCTGAATGGAAATTTGAGCAAGAAACAAGTTAGAAATGTCAAACCACAGACGGCAAACGTATGAGCAGTTTTCACTACAACATAACTTTAACACAGGAGGATGATGAGTCACCTAATAACTGAGAGGCTGGAAGAATAAATGTTTTCCTAATGGCTATTGTCGCCTTCCCAGCAAGCATTCAAATGAGCTCCAGCTTTTTCCCCTATCTGGGAGTGTTCAGGCAAATGAGGGCTGCCTCTCAATTGAGGTCATATTCAGGGGGGATGTAAAACCACATAGAAAGTTTATGAGTGTAACACAAAATTGTTTTACGGGTATGTTTCGTCAGATTAACATAGGAACTCAGTGTACTTACTTGGCACAAGAAACTCGTTCGACAGCAGATGTATTGTTACACGCCTTCTCTACCTTCAGGGCAAAGAATGCTTAAAGCACAGAGATTATTAACGTCATTTTACTGATTACTGAACATCTTTAGAGTTTAAAAAAAACATGATTGCTGTTTTTTTTCTCACCATTCTGAAGCACGCTGATGAGGGTGACGATGACCAGGAGGTAGATGTGTTCCACCACTATGCTGTACATGATGACCTCGCGAGCTGTAGGAGCAGGTGGATGGAGAGGCTGAGAAGTCCAGAAGTGCGTCTTTACAGCCAGCTGTCACGACATAAACCTGATCTGTCCCTCTATGACATCGCCTACTCCCCCATCCCACCTCCATCCATCCACATACACACTCGTTTGCGGCTTCCTCTTTATGTAAATGATGCTCTGGCTTGATAGAGATGGGTGCAAACAAGCCTGCTACTTCCTCTGTGTTTGTTTGAGAGATTGCACGCACATGCACATATACAAATTTGCATCGCCGTTACTGATGTTCTCTGCGGCTCTCTGAGGTGCCTTTATGAAGTATTTCTGACAAATGAGCAAGATCAATGCATGGGGAATCTGTTAATATTATTTACATGACAGGAAGTTTAAATATATAGGCCTTTTTCCCAGCACACACTTTGGCGTATAGAGAAAAAAACAGGTTTTATCATTCAGTGGCTCATTAGTGGTATTAATTACACCTGTGCTCTTCCTTTAATGACAAGTCAAAATGTCTGATGGAAGATCTTTACTTAAGTAAAAGCAATAATACCACCATACAAAAACGTTTCATTCCTTCATTCATAATTTTACTTGAGAAGAAGGAATGAGCAGCTTAATGTAGGCCTACTTAAAGTGTGTAGAGTAATCATCATATTTTATTAGTTGATCATACATTTTATATGTAAATTCTTGATCTTCAAAGTATGGGCTGTCAAAGTCATACTAGCTTGTTGGGAAGGAGGCTAAATAACGCTCCAACAAACTTATGCTAAATTTTGGTGAGGAAAACCTGTCATGGCCATTTTCAAAGGGGTCCCTTGACCTCTGACCTCAAGATATGTTAATGAAAATGGGTTCTATGGGTACCCACGAGTCTCCCCTTTATAGACATGCCCACTTTGTGATCATCATATGCAGTTTGGGGCAAGTCATAGTCAAGTCAGCACACTGACACACTGACAGCTGTTGTTGCCTGTTGGGCTGCAGTTTGTCATGTTATGATTTGAGCATATTTTTTATGCTAAATGCAGTACCTGTGAGGGTTTCTGGATAATATTTGTTATTGTTTTGTGTTGTTAATTGATTTCCAATAATAAATATATACATACATTTGCATAAAGCAAGCATATTTGCCCATTCCCATTTTGATAAGAGTATTAACTACTTGACAAATCTCCCTTTAAGGTACATTTTGAACAGATAAAAACTGTGTGATTAATTTGCGATTAATCACGATTAACTATGGACAATCATGCAATTAATCGCGTTTACATATTTTAATCGATTGACAGCCTTAATTTAAAGTATCTAGTAACAGTATCAAATAAATGTAGTGGAGAACAATATTTGCATCTGACATGTAGTGGAGAAGAAGTATGATAAAGCATAAAATGCAATTAAAGCCTCAACATTGTGCTTAAGTACAGCACTTGTGGCCACCAGTGGCCTGCTGTGAAAAAGGTTTTTGGGGTATAAGTAGAGTAAATATAGCTATGTGCAAACTGTCTCAATGACTTGGCCAATCAACAGTCAAACAGCACCTGCATGTGCTTTTGAATGGTAATGCAGCTGCTTCACCCCCCCAGTGATTGTTTAGTTTTACTGTAATTTCTCCACAATGTAATCCAACACATGTTGTTCACAAAGAGAGCTATACAAAATTATCTTTTCCTATTGATGGAATGAATCCCATTAAAGCCACCAAACCCTCCCACAAGTGTTATTAAATTGACTAATTTTATAAAGAGATTACAAATTGATTAATTAAATCAGCCAGTATACTTGGCTTATACTGACAAGTATACAGAAAAGTCTAAGTATACTTGGCTTATAGGCCTACTTCGATCAATTTAGTAATTAATATAATTAAACACTATAAAAGTCTATAATAATTACTTTGGCATACTTACAAATACAAATCAGCTAACGTTAGGTTTAGCTTACTGTGGAGCTATCTTAAAAAAGCAGTGTTGGTACAAACTAGCAACAATGCTGACATTATTATTAAAAAGGAAACTAACTAAACGTGATAGTACAGTACATGAAAACAGTACAGGAGTCTTGTGAAAGTGAGGAAAGGGTCTGCTAGTAGTGCATCCCTGTGTTCACAACAAAAAAATTCCAGTCGGATGACCACTTCAAGATTTATAGCTGCCAATATAGGTTCAAAATCAGTAATGATCTCCTCGGTTCCCATGTCCCATATGGTCTAGCGGTTAGGATTCCTGGTTTTCACCCAGGCGGCCCGGGTTCGACTCCCGGTATGGGAACGACTCTTTTGATTCTTTCTGAAATACAACCTGATATGAAGCGTGGTAAAGCCTGTTTATATATGTGTAATTAATAATGATTGGCTTGACATGAATCATACCGGTGTTATGTCGAAGTCTCGACGCAACACCGGTAGCCACTTTCACACAAGGGCCGCTAGGTGGCACGTTGACGCCTGTATAAAAGTAGTGCATGGTTTCAGTTAAATAAATCAAACTACTACATTATTATTACTCTGTAATTGCACTGTATGGGAAAATGTTAATTTTTGTTTAAAGGCAAAGATAATTTTGGACTAAATGCAGGTTGTCCTATTAAAACCCATTTATCTTCATGTTTGTTTACCTGGCTGTGAATGACAAACACCTGAAAATTACACCAACACAGTACATACAGTATTAATCTAAAAAAATAATCATTAATGGATTCTAAATGAAATACATCAGGTTTGCCTGCCAATATTGAAGGTGTCAGTGGGAGATTTCAATCATTTATTTATTTCTGTTAGGTTGTAATCTCGCTGCATATTAAACGCCACATTCCCAGATTTACTGGATTTTGTCTTACATTGCATGTTCAACTTTCATTTTAACCATAAAATGCATGTGATTTCAAGAGTCTAAACACTTAATTGTATGAAATGTTCAACTAAATTTTGTAATATTATTTTCATTTATACTATCATGTTTGATGTCTGATTGAACGTACCTTAAATTATGCTGGATTCTGTAAATATTTCTTCTTGAACTGAGTTTTTATTTTCACGAGAGCATTGATCTTTCAGTTACAATAAGTCATAATCAGTAATAGTTTTGCCCTTAGCTACAGTCTCAGACTGATCAGTACTTGCGAGTTTGTAATATGTGCAAAACTGTGACTCGCAAATACCCGAGTACTTGAATGACTTCAAACAAGTATTTACAGAAACTGAAAATATAAATATTTTATTCCTCTATGAAGATGCTGAAACAAAAAATCACACACATTTTCCTAAATATCATAATTATGACATTTTGTACAAAAAACACTCAGTCACCTAAAGTATTTATTAAATGACTCTTAAAAAAAAAAAAAGTTTCATGATAATTTTCAAGTAATTTGTCAAAATAAAAAAAAAAAACAAGCAAACAAACAGCTTTGGCTGTAAATACGATTGCTTCATACAACCCAGTTACATACAATATTTACACTATAAAGTGCCAAACTAGCAGAGAGAGTTTTAAGGTTAACAAATGTCATCCATCCAACATGTTAACATGCATATAAGCTTCATTAACCCACCAAAATGAAAACCAACATAAATACGCTGAGAGAGATTTCACTACTTTTAAACCTGCATCTTCATGTGGAACAGTTCATTCTGCATAATTTTCCTCATGATATAAAGTACTGCTGTCTGTGCTTGGAGCTTGCAGACAACAGACAACACCCACTCCCCCCCCCCCCCACAGCTCAAATGAAAAGTTCAAGTGCACTGAGCGCCTCCGTCTCCATCTCAGTCGGTCTCTCAGCCACGGCCTGAGACAGAAACTCGTCCAGGAAGTTTTCGTCGTTGGGCGCGTTCATCTGCGAAGCCGCAGCCACAGCGTTGACCCCGCAGTCCAACCGTTCCGCTCCATCTTGCCCGTTGGCGAGCAGCTCGAAGACGCCCGTGCTGTCCGGCGAAAGGTTGCTGACTGTCGTCGCTGGCGAGAGCAGGTCCGAGAGGAAGTCGTCGCAGTCGTAGGTGCTGGAGGTGACGGTGATGGGCGAGCCCAGGGCGGTGCTGTCCGGTCGGAGGCTGGCGCCCCCCTGGTGACCCAGCATTTCGTTCAGCTTGGCGAGCTTCTTCTTCTTCGCCTTCAGTTTCTTTATCAGCTTGTACCTGAGGGCTTCTGTGTCGCTGAGACCCGGAGGAAGCTTTGAGGACTGGCTGCCGTGTCTCTTTGAGGGGGATACTTCGGGGAGACGCTTTGCTCCGGGCACGGGAAGCGACGCGCCCGACGCCGCTGTAGTGTTCGTTAGAGATTTCTGAGGTTGAGACAGCTTCGGTTTGCCATTGAGAAGAGCGGGAGGCGGGAGCGGACTCGGGGTGTTTGAGCTCTTCGCGCCGAATCCACAGTACATTTCCGCGGCTTTTAGCGGGAGACCAACACTCTCTGTCCTGAGCTGCGGTTTAGGGAAGAGTCCTCCAGGAATCTGCTGTCTTCTAACGGGGTTGGGCGTAGAGTGAGATGGAGGAGCGGGCTTTACTTTACTTGAGGCGGGTGCGTTGGTGGGGGGGAGTTTAACGACCGACTTGTGAACTTGGTTTAGCGGGTGTTTGCTGAGCAGGTAGGACCAGCGGGCGTTCTGAGGCGGCACTGTGGGACTTTTCTGACTAGCGGACAAGGGTGAGATGTCTGTAGAAGACACGGGGGATGCTCGCGGTGTAGTTTCAACAGGTGGTGTGTCATCAGGGGCGGCTGCAGCGGTCACAGGTTCGCTACCGATTACTTTGGAGGGCTCCGAAGATGCAGGCGGTGAAGCATGCGGAGCTGCTTTTGGCGCGGCTGCCTTTTTAACCGTTTGTCTGCTGACTCCTCTCCCTCTACCTCTCCCTCTCCCTCGTCCTCTCGCGCCACCAGGCACGAACGTCGGATCGCTGGACGATCCGTCCTCAGATGAAGTGGCGGTGGCGGCGAGCCCAACGTCAGGCTCGCGAGCCATTTCGCCACGTTTTGCAGCGGAGGAGCTATCCGGCGTAGAGTCAAGTATTTCGCCCCGGCTGGGAACGCTCAGCTCCTCGGTTTGTTCGTCGTCGTTTACGGGCTGCATTTCCGAATCGACATTCAATTCCACCAGCGTGAGCGTGACGATGTCATTATGGGAAAGGCCGTCGAAGGTGTCGAGCAGCGTTGTGGAACCTATCGACGTATCGACGACGGCTGTCGTGTCCGTGCTGCTGTCCTCAGATGCGAAGAGCGCACAGACGATGTCGGTGTCGTTGTGAGACACGAGAAGAGACCGATCGGGAGTATGAGCCAACAGTTCATCTGCCGAGTCGCCTCGACTGGGGTTCATCTCGTTTCTAGATGGGGGGGATTCAGCGAACGTGCTGGAGGGCGAACAGGCACGAGGGTCTTTATCATCCGCCGCCTCCCAGAAGACGACGTGCATCTCCTGAGCGGGGATCGGGAGCTTTTGGTGGGTCTGACAGTCTGGGTGTTTCAGGTCGTCATATTCCAGCCACGATCCTGTGAGGAAGAGGTACGATAATACATGTTTAGAACTAAAAACAGCACGAAAATGTTTCACTGAGATTAATAATCTCTTTGACAGGAGCCAAGACAGCAGCGGCACAAAGAAAAGAATATAAAAATTGCAAAATATAATGCAGACTAATAATAGATCAAATGTGGAAAGAATAAACAAATATTGGTAAAAACCTTAGCTAACAAGCCACAGAATACAACTAGGGCTGTCAAAGTTAACACGATAGCGCGTTAACGCAAATTTGTTTTAACGCCACTAATTTCTTTAAAGAATTAACACAAGCTCAGTTTTAAAGCTTGAGTGAAGACACTGGCATCACAACAAATCAATCAAATCAAACTACTTGTCAAGAAAGAGGCTCCAAAACGCTCCAAAACGCTCCAAACTTGCGCTAAATTTTGGCGAGGAAAACCTGTCATGGCCATTTTCAAAGGGGTCCCTTGACCTCTGACCTCAAGATATGTGAATGAAAATGGGCTCTATGGGAACCCACGAGTCTCTCCTTTACAGACACACCCACTTCATGATAATCACATGCAGTTTTGGGGCAAGTCATAGTCAAGTCAGCACACTGACACACTGACAGCTGTTGTTGCCTGTTGGGCTTCAGTTTGCCATGTTATGATTTGAGCATATTTTTTATGCTAAATGCAGTACCTGTGAGGGTTTCTGGACAATATTTGTCATTGTTTTGTGTTGTTAATTGATTTCCAATAATAAATATATACATGCATTTGCATAAAGCAAGCATATTTTCCCACTCCCATGTTGATGAGAGTATTAAATACTTGACAAATCTCCCTTTAAGGTACGTTTTGAACAGATTAAAAAATGTGCGATTAATCACGATGAAATATTTTAATCGACTGACAGTGCTAAATACAATATCTCTAAATGACAATGAAACGAGCCCTACATGTAAATGGCTGGAGTCTTCCGCAGTCTAACACTGCATGAATTGTCCAGCAGAATGTGCTGTTGGCAAACTACAATGCGGAGGAATAAACATGTCAATCTTCATGTGACTCAACCAGAAGATGAGTTTTTTTTTGTGGTTTCACATCAAGTGCAAAGTAGTTTACAGATTAATACAGAGGGGCAAAAAAACAAGTTCTGATACAGTTCAGTTATCCATGTAAAAATACTGTGATAAATGTCACCCTCTTGGGGAAAAAAATAGGGTCCCAAATAGATAACATTTAGAAGTAATTGCTCTCTAATCATGCAAACCAGGCTGCCAATACAAACTACTTAATTTACCTACATTTCGATGTAAAGACAATGGGCCTCATGCAAGAACCACTCGTACGAACAGATTCGTTCTTAAGTGGCTTGCACGAGTGATTTAGGAGAACTTGTCGCATTCAACAATTTTCCCATATTTTGAATTTTGTCTTACGGTACGAACGCAATTTACGAGTGGTCCAGACCTGTCCTAGGAGTCATGTGCGTTTAGTCTGCTGTTATCCAAACCTACATTTTTCACTCATGGATTGTATATTTCATTACTCTGACGCAATTTTGAGTTTGAAAATCCTATAAAAATTACACTTCATAATTATGATGACATTATCTTGTTTGACTCAATTCGAATTATGGTATAATTCTAAATGTATTCATAAATCCAACGGATATCATCATTAATTTAAATTGGCCATTGGTACTATTTAAAACACTTCAATATCAATATGAACATCTCAAACTGCGAAATGACTTAATTTACGCACTAATTGATGGTTAATTTGTCTCTGTTTATAATAAAGGTCAACAGGAAGTGTAACTGGGCGCGTCATGGCCGACTTACATCTTCTGGTTACGCGTCAGCCCTTTTGGAAGAGAGCGTGTCTGTAGACAGCGTGCTGATATATCGGCAGAGATAGATAAATGGGGCAGGACGCGTAGCCTTATATGGTATCGTTAATTATGCAAATAAAAAATCATAAACGTCTGCACATTTACGCACAGGTAGCATTCATCGTGTTTACGCAGGTCGTTTATGCGGTTTATCTGAATTTAGGAGCGTTTACTGAATCTGACGTGGCACATTCTGAAAACGAAATAAGAGAAAGTTAAGACGAGAATATGACAATGTTGTTGCATGAGGCCCGTTGTTTACATGTCCTATCAGTGGAAACAGGTGATAAAACTATAACAGAGTACCTACCATCAGAATTACAAACCCAGGTGACAAAGTGCTTAAGTTGATGGTTGTACTGAATGACAGTGGTGACGGAGTAGCGTTTCCCCTTGAAGGTGAAGCTGTAGATTCTGACGTCGTTGTCAGGAAGTCCCTCTACGAAGTGCAGCGTGAACACCGGAGGCACGCTAAACAAAACACAAAGCAAACGTCTGGTTAGATGGATGGAGAAGTGAAGACCAAAAGACATTTAGAATTTTTGTACCCGGAACGAGGTCGATTTTCTGAGCTTTCACACCGTGAATAAAGACATCAACCAATCACGTTGTGCAGAATCGGCTGAGTTGCTCCTATATTTATGAAACAACAAGGATGCTCGTAGTCCGAACCAGGACGGAAAAACTTTCAACCTTGACAAAGGAAGCAAAGACCAGATCCCCTCCTTCCGTTCTTAACTCTCACAATAAAAGACATATAATATTCACAGGCGAGTATTTCGCATTTTCGTGGACTTTCTCTAAAGAATAGGTTGGATATGTGATGGTTACGCTTAATATTTAATTGTGGACATTACAAAAGTACAGATTTATCTTTTCATTGCAGACAATTTGTTGAGTAATAATTTGATTGTTAATTTCAATCTCCCTGGAGGTTACAGCCACTATAAGACAGGGAGTGCATTGGCTCAACACCTGTAGGCGGACTGTTTAAGAAGTTAAAGTCTCTACGTACCGTTTCACATAAAGACAGTTTATTGTTGTCCCGATAACCTGCAGATTTCTGCTCGACTCGGCAATAATGTTTGTATTTTTATAATCATACATTATTATTTACATCTATGTATTTATTTGTTACATTTTATTTAACAAAGTTAGGAAAGTAATGTTACAGTCAAGCCTGATGTTCTCTTACACATAAAAGAATGATCCCAGTCACTTTCACACAATGAGTCATACAGCTTATTAATTAATCACCGGTATCGGATCGGTACTCGGCATCGGCCGATACCCAGAACCCAGGTAACGCTATCAGGACTGAAAAAGTTGGATTGGTGCGTAGATGTAATTACTTTGTAAATGGTGGTCTGATTTTAAGCAAATTCTGACAAAAAACAAAAAAATCACACCACTAAAATACAATGGTCTTAATTTCCAATTGTAGTTTTACACACACACACACACACACACACACACACACACACACACACACACACACACACACACACACACACACACACACACACACACACACACACACACACGTTACCTCTCCAGCTTCATAGTCCTCCTCTGATTCTTCTGGCAGCACACATTGCACGGGGCCAAGTGGACCGCATCAAGTGGGCACCAATCAGGCAAAACATTTGTGAAGGTGGGGAGAGTTTTCACAACCCTGAAAAGTACAACGTCAAATACATTTAGGATTTATAGTTTCACAGAAGACAAGCGTGTATTAGAGAATAATTATATTTTCCTTACAATGTGGCATCAACATGTCAACACTGAATATTAGTTGTGGCATCTGGGATATCCACATGCAATGACCACCAGTCTATCTTGTATCATCCATTGGTTTAGTAATAACACGACATTTAATAAAGCGGTCTGATTAGCATTTGGTGCGGTCAACTGTTCCTAATAGACAGATTGAGAAAGACTAAAGGGACTTTTACACAGAACGTGGTTTCAGCTGCGCTCGCCACTAGGTTCAGCGCACAGTAGGGTCGGGCAACTGGACGAATATATCGGCCATCTGCGATTGGAGTACATCACCAGTGGGTTTTTTTGGGGGGGATTTTTTGGGTGATGTTTGTCATTTTATTTTGCTAATTTAATGATCTGCCTCGGAAGAACGCTCAGGACGCTCAGCGGACAGAGAGAGACGCAGCGGGAGAAAACAGCGTGCAGAGGCGATATAGAATCTGTGAAATAAGGGTTTATTTTGACCAAACCAGAGTTGGGGATTGTTGGAAAGACTAATCAAGATGGTTTTGGTGAGTTTTATTTTGTTTTTGTCGAGTTTGAATCAAGTGTGTTTTACGATGCTCTGCCGCAAAAAAAGCTGATCGGCGAGCTGACCCGCCCAGCTGAAACTATGGCAGTGAGGGGGGGGGGGGGGGGGGTGTTGCAATCAGGCGTTGCGGCGATTGGCTGTAGGGTCGTGCGGCGGTGTTGGAGAGGGTCGTACAGCTCAACCACAACCACAGCCGTGGCCGCAGCATGAACGCACTGCCCCATTTAAAATCAATTCGGATAACCTGCGTTTTCGCCGCCACGCCTTATCTGGTGTGAATGCAGCCTTAGACACAGCTGGACAGACACACACACAAATACTCTGGGTGTTCGATGTGAGCACCCTTAACGATGACCTGATCAAAATGTGGCAATAAACTTCAGCAAAGCCAAAATAAAATGAAAGGCAAGATATTTACAACACAAAACATTACAATTTCAGCACCTCTAAATGGAGAGCGCCAAAGCTCATTGAGTCAATGTTGCGTCAGACTAAAAGCAAAGCTGCTCTTGTATTTCACGTCATTATGTGTTTATTTTTTTTCTTAAAAATGAACTGGTTAGTTACCGTTTAATGGATGTCGGGCTATCAAAAGCAAAATTAACCGAGACTGACATCCCTAGTTGCTGCCCTGCCCTATACTCGATTCTCCCAAAATACTTTGGTTCTCACCACCACAACTGGGTTAGTTTGCACAGCCATTAGAAAATCACAACTGACTTGTGGTAGCATCATCACCAAAACATGACCATGCACTGTTCCGTACAGGTTTCAAAAGGCTTTACTGGAAGTCTTTTCTCCATCAAAGCCGGTACTGAAGACTATTAACTGTCACTTTTGGATAAATGAGCCAAAAGTCCAAAGAGATTAAAGAAAAAAATACACTTATTAACAAGGAATGTATACCAACTTGTCTTCAGAGATTCATTTATCTATCAGATATTCCCATCTCCAAACAAACCTGAGGCAGAGTGGGGCCTAATCCAACTGCTATGGTGAGTGATGTGTTAGTTCCCAGAATGATTACTATACTCTGTGCTTTCAATCTCTGAGGCAAGTTTAAAAAAAAAAACTAAAAAAAAACACTCAACTTAAATGTGTAGTATTTCATCGTGCGTTTCATCCCCCTACCTTTCTTTCGTGGCGGTTTTGCATTCTCTGCACTTGAACTCCCAGTGAAAGGTCGACTGGAAGAGAGGCTCCACCCAAGAGTCCATCTTTAGCAGGAGCGGCATGGCAAATACCGGAGTTTCTTTTTGACCTGAAAAGCACAGACACGCAGCCGTTAAGAGCATCGTCACGGGAACGAGTGCTGGCAGAAGCCGCGGTTACACTCTCCGCTTTCAGGTGATTTCAAAGAATTTAATCTGTGGATGTGATATGGGTTGCATTTTAGAGATCACATGTGTCTGCACGCCTGAAAATGAATAGCGTGTCTCTTCTGCTTGTGTCTGCATCGACCCCCCCCCCCCTCACTATCCGAGCCCATCCCTTCGTATTTTCAGTATGCAAAGAGTGACAGACACCAAACAAGTCTTCTCACTTTCATTTAAGCCGAGTAAAATCCAAGGTTTGCACGTCCAAACCTGTCACTTTGTGTTATCAGGTGATAATGGTTGCTTTTGAAATGTCAAGATTAACGCTTGCCTTGTTTTTCTAAACAGGGATTTCGTGCCAAATATCTCAAGCACAATACGTCAAGGTGGAAAAAAAAACAAAAGCATTAAAGGTAATTAAGTAACATTAGCGGTCTGAAACCCTGAGATGGAGCCTTTCACGTTGTGTATAAGCTATGTGACAAACATTTTGCAGAATCAACTTGCCAAAACAAAGACTGACTTTACTCCTTTGTGCACTTCTTTTTGTCGCTGTAATCTGTTTGGCAACAAAGTGGAATCCGGCAATTTGAAATGTAGTACTCGTGAACAGAAGGCTCGAGGGGCCCCGGTAGCACGGTGTTGTCGAGTTTGAAAAACATTCGCTCAGACATCTCTCCTGTGTTCACAGTAGCTTGGCACGATTTGCATATTGTTCCTGAACTAACACTGGTTTCCCATCAGTGCTGGTGGCTCCAGAAATACAGTCCAAAGAAAGATTTCTATATATTTATTAAATTCTTTATATCTATCAACTTCTCTACAGCTGCGTGGGACAGACTGTTGTTGCTTCTCCCACCTCAAAAGGAAAATTACTAGGGCTGTCAAAGTTAACGCGTTAATAACGGGCTAAGGCAAATTCGTTTTACCGCCCCTAATTTCTTTAACGCATTAACGCAATCGATCTTTTGGATGTTGTAGTGGGCTCAGCTTTAAAGCTACGATGAAGAATACTGACATCATATGAAACTAGAAAACCTACTGTAAGTAATCCATTGGTACCAACCGTGTTTGGCTTGTTGCGAAAAGGGGCTAAATAACGCTTCAAACTTTGGCTAGATTTTGGCGAGGAAAAACTGTCATGGCCATTTTCAAAGGGGTCCCTTGACCTCTGACCTCAAGATATGTGAATGAAAATGGGTTCTATGGGTACCCACGAGTCTCCTCTTTACAGACATGCCCACTTTATGATAATCACATGCAGTTTGGGGCAAGTCATAGTCAAGTGTTCATTTTTCTGATAAGTTTGGTTTTAATTAGTTATTTGAAGCTATAAAAAGGGGGTGGGACGCCAAGATTGACAGCTGCTCTGAGTGAAGTAGTCGCAGCCGGAGGCTCGGGAATGGTACGAGAGAGGAGATGTAACTTTAACTTTCCATAACCGTCACGAGTCTGCGTAATAGAACATGTGTCAATTGGATCAGAAATGTAGTTATAGAGATATTATGTTTAGTTGTTATTTTTTTCTAGCCAAATAGCTACCGTGGTGCTAACGTAGCAGCTAGGTGACTCGCGCTAACAAGCTGCGGCCGTGCTCGGCTCGTGATTGGCTCGGGCGGGGCCTCGATACCAGGGCTCCACCCCCCACCCCCCTCACTACTGCACAGACTCCAAATTACATCCAAACTGACTTCAGTGACTGAGCTCACCCAATTTGCATTGCAGCTTGGGCTGCAATAGTTTGAAGCATGACATCCTGAGCCTCTGTAGGTCTGCATCGGCCTTTTCCAGCACACGATTTGGCACCCTCACCACACCATCTAAACAGAAACAACACACAAATGCACACAAAAATCATTTACCAGTAAATTAACTTAAAATGCTTTTCAGTCAATGGGATTTGCAATTTTTCACTGATTGCAGCCCTACATTTGCAGTCATATGGCAGTATCTCTTTCATGCAAACATGTCAGGGTCAGTTCACCAGGGCTGTCCTCGACCAAAGAAATTATTGGTCGACTAACACGCATACGATTTTGTCGACTAATCGATCAGTTGATTTAATCAACAGATCTGTTAAACTGAGTTTCTCCACAGAGACTCACACAAAAGCACCACTTTAAATCTTGTGTTTACCAGAGATGTGCTCATACGTTTCTTAGAAATAAGCCATTCAGCAGGAAAAAGCATAAAAAACAACTAATCGACAAAAGAAATCTTAAGTCAATTAAGACCAAAACAATCGATTAGTCGACTAATCGACTAAGAGGGGTCAGCCCTACCCGAATCACACAAAAAACAAAAACATTTTCTCAATTAACCCTTATCGTATCTAGCAATGCACAGATTCAGTTAAATGTGCCCAGATTTTGATGCATCCACCTTTCAAACATCTGCCAACACCCCAATACATTGAAGGAAAGTCATATTGCTGTAATATTTCAATGGTCAATGTTTTGTTTCAGCACAAACAAGTCTCAGGGATGGATATCTTAAAACTTGGAAACCACAACAATTTGCATGACTAGAGAGGTGCAGAAAATAGCTCTTTCAGTGACATTAATAGTTTAAGATTACTGTATTTTTTACAAACAACAACAATAGAGGCAAAGAGGAAATTAAATAAGACTAACTACCTGTTGTAAGATGCAATACTACTAAATAAAAACACCACACAGACTGTTGAAATGACATTCCACTCGCAGGCATACTGTAAATGATCCGTTTAACTTACCTCTGCCAGTCTGCTGATGGACTTGGATGGCAGCACAAACGTCTTCATATCCTCTCATCAGCTGCCAGACAGTCGACCGCTGAGGCTCATCTTTAGGTTTACACTTTCTCAAACTCTTGCAGTTTACCAAAGCGACAAGCAGCGAGTCCAGCCAACACAGGCTGTCGCTGTTCTTCCAGAAAAGCTGACTGGGAACGGACGCAAGCTCCTCCGACTCCGTTATCGCGGTCGAGGGAAAATCCTCAGTTTCTGACTTGATGTCCTTACGCGCGGTGACGTCTGCAGGCCGTGATTTCTTCTCCGTCCTCGCGGTCTGCTCATTGTGCGGAGACGATGGCGCCTTGATTTCAGTTGAATAAAGGTCCCCATTTGTCAAAAAGGACTGATTGGAGTCCAGACTGCAGCGTCTGTTCAGCACCGCGGGAGGACTCTTCACATGCCCGAAGTCATCCTCTGCCTCTGATGCACCACGGTGAGGAGTGGACGCAGGTTCATCTCCATCAGAGGTCAACGAAGCTTCTGATGAGCACTGAAGGTGTCCGGCTGGTGTCAAGCATGTAGGAGGAGCGAAACCATCTGTACAAGCAGCATCCTCTGGTTCCATGTCCAGAACATCTTGTAGTGACTCCCGTCCTGTTGTCTCTGCAGCCGGAGACTCCCTGTATCCATTTGACTTCTCATTGTCTGTCTTGGGTGCTGCATGTTGGTCATTACTGACAACGTTTACAGCACCAAGCTCAGCTTGGCTGATTAGTGTGTCCGTAATACTCTGTGGCTCAAGACTGTCAAGGTCACTTGATCGCAGGCGTTTTTGTACGGGTCCAATCAACTCTTCCTTTTCCAGCGCCGAGGCATTTTTTCTTTTGTTCCCAACAGTGGGCTCCACAGGATCCAAGCTAGCCAAAACATCCTCCAAGGGCCGGCTGACCAGAGGGAAAAGGCACTATGTGGGAATGGATACGGAGAGGTTAACATGGCAGCTAGCAAAAAAAGATAAAGTGTATCTATGTATGTCCCAGCAGTACTGTCTGGGATAGAGGTCGACTGATTTATCGGTCGGCCGATTAATCGGGCCGATTATTTGACATTTTTTCATAATCGGCATCGGCCGATGCCTGAGCATATTAAGCCGATTATCAAGCAGGCACAACTGCGGGCAGCCCAGTGTTGTTGTTGCTGTGGAACACGTGTGACACCGCCCCTTGTGTGTCAATCAAATTGCCGTTCTGCCGGGAGAAACCGGTAGGCTTAAATTCGTCTCTTTCAAAGCCCTATATATTTAATTGGTTAGATATGAAATGCTCCGACGTTATCAATTCTGTTTTTGGTAACAGAGAATTTCTCTCCGTAGGTGACGTCAGCTGTGTGCGGGGCGGAGCAGCTTTCACATGCGCAGACACACACACACACACACACAGAGCTTCTGCTCTTAGTAACTATGGCGGAGAAAACTAAACTTATAAAGCGTGATTACACTTTACTAGAGTTGATGCTGACAATGCTTGTCATAAGTGCAAGTTTGCATGTGAGGGCGGAAACACGAGCAATTTGTCGAAACATTTAGCAAAAAGTTCACTTCCTCATTAAACGTGTCTATGGGTCCTACATAGCGTCTATGACGTCACTGGCCTGTTTGTAGTCCGCAGCATAGCAGATATGAGCAGCAGGCTGTGTAATACAAGTGAACAAAGTGATTATTATGTTTTGATCACTTAGATTATGGCCATATAGCTTGTAACAGTGTCTGTCAACAAAAATAAATAAAAAACATGCTTTAGGACAATTTTGGAAAGGTGCTTAAAAGGTTTTGAGCCCTGTACTATTACTACTATTAACCATCATGCACAAAATAAAATATGCACTGCAGTGCAGACACAAAGTGCAGATTGGAGAGACAGACCATAAGTGTTGTTCAATAAATGTTTACTTAAGTTAAGACATTTTGTGTATTATTTGTTATTATTAAGCTGTTATATTTTATCAGATGGAGGAAAAAAAGAAAACCAGCCAAACATATCGGCAAAAAAAAAAAATCAGCCTCATATATCGGCCATCGGCTGTCCTGATTCTGTAAAAAATCGGCATCGGCCATAAAAAACCTATATCGGTCGACCTCTAGTCTGGGACTTACCTGGGGGTTTGTGCAGAGAGTGATTGACTCCTGGAGGTTGATGCGGTAAGAGCGCAGAGCGAAGGTCAAGCCCTTCGAAGTACACCAGGGACAACACTCAAGCGAAGCAGCCCTTTCCTGAACCTTTAAAAAAAAAAAGAAAAAAAAAGTAAGACCACAAAACGTGGTATTAATATAGACCACAAAAAAAGGATGACCGTTTCAGTATTTTGATATTTAAACCCAAGTTATCAAACCATTTTAAAGAACATGTAACGCTGTACTAAAGTTACATCTGATTTTCACCATTCAGGCACATTCAATTTCCGCCTGCATATTTTCACCAGATGAGTGGAACTCCACTGCCATATTTCAGCATCTTTTTCATTTCTCCACCACCGTCAGAAGCATTTACTATCATATTCTTCCATATCACATTTAAATACTCGTCTGTATACATGCATTAGAGCAACAAAAGAAAGGTTTTACTTGTTTACCTTGCAGAAGTGAAGCATACAAGAAAGAACTGCTGAAAGTTATTGTTATGTTTTAGTGTTTGCTTGTTTTTCTTTGGCCTCGGGTTTCTGCTCATCAACATCAGTGTGAGTGACAGTTTAGTGAGGATGAATTACACACACACAAACACAGTACACAGTTTCTCATACAACATACAAGATGTATACAACAACCTTTGATTCCACCCATCATTACGGGCTTCAAGCCCACCAAAAACTTTCGCCTTTTACTACTAAAGATTTCCGTTTTGTATTTTCTTTTGTTTGATTTGGATTGGTACTGCCCAGTCACAGTATCTTTCAAATACAATTCAGCTTTGCGCAAGTGACAACTGTTAGAGGAAAACAAGAGCTCTACTGACTTTTCCCAAATACCCCGCCAGTGGTGAGGCCAAAGCCCCCAAACCAGTGTCTTCACCAGTCATTGGCAAACCACCGCTGCTCTTCTGGTCCACGGCCGTCCGGTACCACTCAAAAAATATTACCATGTCACCGCAACCTGGCTCACCTCCGAAGGAGCTGGGGAGAACAATACAGCACCACAGAGGGGAATGTTACTCAATGCCTTCAAGTTATGAAAGTACATGTAAATGCACTCTAAGTTTCAGAGTAGGACTGTAAGATGATATACTGTATATTGTGAGACTACAGAAATTTGTAATAAGCAAGATTTTTCTATATTGTATACAGTGAATATCTCTGGTTATATTGAAAGTAGGGCTGCCAAAGTTAACGCGATAATAACGCGTTAATGCAAATTCATTTTAACGTCACTAACTTCTTTAATGCATTAATGCAACTTGCGATTTTGAGGTTGCCTTGGGCTTTTTAGAGCTAGAGTGAAGATACTGGCATCATATGAAACTAGAAAACCTAAGGAATCCATTGGTACCAACCATGTGATACTATCTTGACGCAAAGGAGGCCAAACTTAGCTAAATTTTGAAGAGGGAAAACTGTCATGGCCATTTTCAAAAAGGTCCCTTGACCTCTGACCTCTAGATATGTGAATAAAAATGGGCTCTATGGGTACCCACGAGTCTCCCCTTTACAGGACATGCCCATTAAAATGATTGTGGAACAAGATTTAATTCATATTGTCCACGCCTACTCCACATGTGTCTACAGATTTGGTCCAAATGTATATAATTATGGGATTATGTGTGTTCTTTTACATCAACAATTTTTGCTAATATCAATAATATTAGAGGAAATTGGGTTTCCTTGCCCCTCTACAATAAAACTAACCTAAAGATAGATGTTTGTGGGCACATGTGGGTCGACCAGGCCAGCTACAGTATACTCTGCCACGTCTGTTGAAGCACAGGAGTAAGTTACATGCATTTAACTAGTAAAACAGCACAAACAAGTTCGTAATATATGGCAATGTTTTAAGGGCAACATTTAAAGCTGATAACACCGAGAAGAGGAGGAATCCCCCAAAGGCAAATACAACAGACACTCTCAACCTTTAAGTCCATTTAGGAGCAACATTATTAAACAAGATGCTAGTTTCCATTAACATTAGCTAGCTAGCTATTATATTAAGTCAAACTTAGTGTTGAGATAAACTCCGTTAACAAGCCTACACGCTCTAACTAAACTATCATCCTCTGCACCTGGCGAGGCTAGCATGCTAACATATTAGCCTTGAAGCCGGGCATTAATTTCACTCGCTACCTTCCCATTTTTTTGATTTCGTGGATAAAAACTTATACGTACCGACACAAAATTTAAATTATGTTTGATATTACGATGCTGTACGGCAAAATCCATCCACGCAGAGCCGCATTTACTCATAAATCCCTGCCTGCGGAGTGTGTCCATGTGCATCCTTCTGCCCAGTTCGTGTTAGAAACGTTCTATTTCCGCTCGCCGGCGGCTGTGCAGCGTCCTTTGTCTTCCCCCCACCTCTGACGGACAAAAAGGTTCCGCCGGCCCCCACTCGGTAGTTCAAGTGAACTGCAGAAGTTCTGTGCTCAAATTATTATTGTTCATGTTGGTACTGTAGGTTGGTAAGGCACTTGCCCATGAAACCGGCACTAAGCGGTGCGAATACATGGACATGATTTTATCACGTTATTAATTATCTTTATAGCAATAGGCCTATAGGTAATTATTATTTTTGCTTGTCTTCAAAGGCATAATTTTAGAAGGGAAATAAAAATCTTGAATACCATGTTTTTAAAAGTGAAATATAAACTGCTTGTCTAAAAATATAACAAGTTCAGTTTATATATAATATAATATAATATTTATTATTTGTGGTAATAGTAATATAATCATATTTATTATATTTATCATATATGTTACAAAATATAGCACGTTCAATTGCAATTCAAATTTTTTGTATTTATTTATTATTTGTGATAATAGTAATATAATCATATGTATTATATTTATAATATATGTAATAAAATATAACAAGTTCAATTGCAATTCTATTTAATTATTTATTTATTTATTTATTTATTTATTTATTTATTTATTTATGTCTTTATTTATGTATTTATTTATTATTAGTGGTAATAATAGATATTAATTTACCTCACATTAATAATGGCATTGCCCATCACAAATTACAAGCCCCCCCCCCAGTTTTAAACAGTTTATTCAGAGTTTAGAGTTAATTAGAAACAGCAGAACTGCTTACTATATTAATTATAACTATTATTACATTATTATAACTATTTTAAACTGATATAAAACAGAAGAGCAAGCAACCTTTCACATTTGTGAACCTGAGACCAAAACCGTGGATTGATTGTCATGATTAGCCAAATTTTCTGCTCTGATATTTCAGATACACTTGCAGCAGTAAGTCACCTAACGTAGCCTGTATAAATGTCTCCTTCATCCAGTCTGTAGTTATCTGCTTTTGTAAATAAGGCTGATTTATTATTTATTTATTTATTTATTTGAGAGGTAGAAGGGTGGAGTTGGTTGGGTGGGGGTGGGATGGGGGTTACATATGTCCCTCACTCTGGTCTATAATACATCCCAACTCTCACACCTCCTGCTCTTGTACCCCCCCAACCCACACACACATTCACAGACGTGCACACACGTCTCCCTCCACCCAATCCCGCCTTTACATGTGCCCTCCTCCCTTAAGCCCCTCCTGTATCTGCTGCTCTCCTGTCCTCTATTTTTCTCTTGATGACAAAATGAATTTGCATATCTTTCCCAGGGAGGGCTCATTAGAATGCATAAACCGGCCGCCTCCTAGCCTCATGAGCAGGCTATAGCTTTCTGCCGTGGCATCTCCTGATGCAAAATGAGACACAGACAGGCAGCATCACAGGCAGACATGTGGCCTGAGTCTGGGTTGTGATTGGCATTTGGAATCAGTTCCCCCTTCCCATTCTTAATTCAAGGATAAGAATAAACTCTGTCAGCCATTTTTCTTTGTTTCTATATTAGCTGCTAAGCAGAAGCATATTTATTAGATACCTATTTCCTCATTAAATACATAGAACCAATTAATTATTTCTTGAGCACGTATGGTTATAATATTACCCTCAGTGAGCATATGATTATATTTTGCAAATCATAATGAACTTGGACATGTTCTTTATTTTAGCACCCTACCCCCCACCACTGCATTTAAACACACAGACAAGCCTTCAAAGACAGATAATTGCATTACCTCCACTTCGGGCAAAATAAGCAAGTCATCTTGAGAAAGGCCCCTTTCACAGTTTGAAATCCTCGTCCTGAAATGTTTGCAGGCTGGCCTGCTCAATGGACTCCCTTTTCTCCTATATGTGACAGTTTTACCTATGGTGGCGCTAAAGCTGAGGTCACTAGGTCACAAACATCAGTATTCTGCCTGCTGGAAATGTGAATCTAAACAGAAAAATACATATGCACAATTCTTGTATAATATGTAAGATATAACCCCTATATTACGTGCACTTAGAGATAAGGACACATTAGGAGAGTTAAATAGTTAAATAAATTCTAATCTTTATCTGATGGTGGCGCTAGAACAAGGTCACATGGTCATCAAACTCATTACAGTAGGTTTCTTTGAATAACATGAGTGTGCACAGCCAATTTCAGATCTATGTAACTTTAGAAGATCTGTTGTTGAGCAGACAAACAAGCAAATACACAATCACGTGACATCTCTACAGAGCTAATGAGCCAAATTGTTCAACTATACAACAGCAGCACAACACAATTGGGTTTTAGAGTGTTGCTGAATTTGTATAAGATATGAGAGGAAATCGGATGGAAAAACTGTGAAAACCTTATGAGATACGCTATAGTAGGCTATATATTCTGTATTATAATCTGTATGAAATTATCAAAAAGGAGGATATTGTTAATGTTAAGTAAAATATTAGTTATTAATCTGGTCCAACACAATGCAATTGCATAAAAAAACTAAAAGTTGAACTGCTTTAAAAGCCCTGATCTGTTTATATAATATGGCTGGCAACAGTGGGTTACATTAAAATGAATGGATTCTCACTATTGTCTTTTTCCAATGTAAGTATATTGTAATTTAGGGCTTTAACCAGTTAATGGCACAGAGCAATGTGTCTGGGGTTGGGAGTGAAAAGCCCTGTCATACTGTACAGACCTATTATATCTATTGGACCTGCAATTAGCAAGTTTGAATATATTATTGCAAAACAATAGGCCTGTGAGCAACATTTCACTCAGTCTAATTGTAAAAACTAATTCAAAGTATTGTCAAATTCCTTCCTTCTAACTATAAACTGCTTTATTCACTAACTTTGGCTTTAACAGTACATAGCTCTTTGATCTCCATAAGTTTTAATTGGGCATGAGCACATTAGCATCTTTCAATCAGCTACTGTACATGAAGGCTATAAAAATGAGACCAAAAAACACATTGGGGTGAGAAAAATAAAAATGATCAATCTCGAGGCCAATATTTAATGCATTTATCATGATTTGATGCCTATTGATATATTAGCCTAATAGGGACTACGGGCTTATAAGCAAACAGCACTGAATACATGCGTGCTGTAATTATTATGTATGCATGTAAAGACTAAAAACATAGTGTGGTATGGTCAGCGTAGTGAGGTTTCCTCAATAATTGGTTGAAAATTAAAATCAGTTTCCAGTGTAATTAACAAATTCAAAGTATTGTCAAATCCCTTCCTTGTACCTATAAACTGGTTTATCCACTAACTTTGTCTTAAACAGTACAGTTGCTCTTTGATCTCCATAAGTCTGTGTTTTAATTGGGGGTGAGCTACTGTATATGAAGCCCAAAAAAAGAGACCAAAAATCATATTGTACTGAGAAAAATAAAAAAACATCAATCTCGAGGCCTAGTGGGCCACAATTAATGCATTTATCATGATTTGATGCCTATTGATATATTAGCCTAATAGGGACTACAGGCTTATAAGCAAAAACACAGCACTGAATAAGTGTGCTGTAATCATTATGTATGCATGTAAAGACTAAAAACACTGCGTGTTATAGTCAGCGTAGCGGGGTTTCTCAATAATGGGCTTAAAATTAAAATCACAGTTTATACTGTAATTAACGTGCAGACTATTAACTGTATTGTTTTCATTGTAACTCAGAGCTAAACCCTTTAAAACGTCATATCCAGTGCGTAACTAGTGAGTAAACACATCTGCTATCGTTTAAACGTGAATACGCGATGTTCACTTTATGCATTTTCTAAGTCATAATTTGCAAATAAGCTCAGGTGTATTGAGGAGCATGGACAATGGAGCTGGTTGATGAAGAGGAGGACAGCATGTCTAACACCATCGCACAACATTTCACAGCCGCCTCGATCGCTGACTGCAAGAGCTCCACGTCGTCTCATTCATTTAACTTGTCTACTGTACACTGTGCTCAACGTAGTGAATTCAATACTATGGCAAACACACTACACTACTACCAGCTCCAGCATGCTGGGACACGAATATTTTTGTATACACGCGCCTCGGAAAACTTCGGTGACGTTTCACAAAAGGGAGCCAATGGGAGCTCGTCTTCTATTAGGACAATGAAAAGCCGCCGTCCAATCGGAGGAGCGCCAGACTGGGCGCTGGCCAATGGCGTGAGAGCTCCGCCGAGAGTAATGTTAGAGAGCTGAAGACTGAAGACACTGCGTATCGCCTGTGTTCCCCTCACACACAGCCATTGCAGAGCATTGAGATCCAGCGATAGTCCCCATTGGTAAGTATCACACACGAATTTTTTTTGAAGTGTTCGTAATAATGATAACATTTATAAATATCTTACTTATGTGTTTGCTACGGTCGAATACGACACATCTTACTGCTTGTAAATGATTTTATTGCTGTGAAACGTGAAAAAAACAACAAAATAGCCGGCGCTAAAGCAGGTAACGTTACCCTGCCTGGGAGTGGGGACCAGACGCTCCATAAAAAAGGAAGAAATGAATATTAACCTTGAGTGAATTCGACGAAAATTGTTGATTTTGTTAAATAGGAATAATTTTGTATATTACCGTTGTGTCATTCCGCACAAAATAAAGTCGAATCAAACGGTGGAAATCACGTAAAAAAATCAAGGAATGTGTAGCGGACAAACACCGTTAGCGACAATGGTAGAAGACCGTTTGCTAGCCCATTGCAGTGCATTGCGAACGCCTGTCATGTGAAGGTTTTTCACCCAAATGTTAAATTTTTTTAAAAACATGAGAAAAAGAAACACCGCCTCGAAACGAACACAGTCGTGTGTTTTTTTTCGCCGTAATTCGCCCGAGAAGACGGTGAAAAATGAACCTCCCGATCTGCGCTTTACTGTAATGGCTGACTGTATTCGCATAGGAAGGCGAAAGCAGCGAGGCGAACGGGAAGCCAGTGACAAGAGGCGCAGTTCGGCTCAACTTTTTCCAACCGTGTTTTCTCGCAAAACAAACCGGTAACTATAAAATGTAACGACGGCAAAAGAAAGATCAACCTCTCATGAGTCAAACGACACCATTGCGAGATTTTTCCGATGCTTTTAAAGGGTTTAAATCGCGGGTTGAAACGAAGCGGTCGCTGTGCCCTCTATTGCATAGCAGTGCAATGGCTGCGCGTTGACACAAAGAGAAGGAGCCATATTCTCCATGTTAGTGGATGAAGACGAGCGGCCATTAGGAAGCTCATAGAAACCAAGGCAGCAGCGCAGCCCCGCTCATAGACACAGTGCGGTCCCAATGTATTACTATACAAACCGGCTAGTGCAATAGGAATCAATCGGGGGAAATATTTTGTCCATTTCGCCGGCTTTCCGGACGTATTTGTCGTGTTTTAAAGCGAAGTGCAGGGCGGGAGGAGACATTTGAGGGGGACTTTCTTTCATGAAGAAGGCATTCTCACAAAATGGAAGAAGAAATATTGCCGTCGTTGTTGACCTCCTTTTTCCTCAACGAAAGCCCTATGCGCCATTACTACTTCGCTTCGACACAGCTTTAACTGGGAGTTACAGTAAGCGTTTGATAGGGAAAACGTACAGGAAAATGAACAGTTTTTTAAACACATTTTTACAAAATCTCAGAATAAGAGGATTGATGAGAGGAGATTGTCAGATGGCACAGAATCGCAGTTTGAAGTGTTTATTTTCCAATAAATTACGCATTTATGTGCAAGTTGTGTCTTTTTTTGTGTCAAAGTTATTTCTTTGGTGGAACATGAATATAAACGAAACAGGGGGTTTTCCACATGGACAATTCTTATTGCAGATGAGATAATTATAATTTTTTTTGCAAAAAACACGAGTCATTTTTTCACACATTTTTAACACAAGGTTTTATGTTATGCAGTCGCACTCGGGGAACTTTTTGCAGATTCATGTGAAAGTAGCGGAACGCGCATCGCTGCATGGAAAATATATATATATATATATATATATATAGATTTATGAGTGTTTATGCGATTTAGCCAGTTTTAAACAACCAAAATGGGAGTTGACCAAGGACCACTTTAGTTTTATTGTGAAGGCCACAGCACAGATTACACCAATAAATAAAAGTCCTTTTCAGCGCATTAGCCCCGTCTGTACTGTTGTTACGGGTCCGAACTTAGTGCTGTTTGACAGCAGGGAGGGCGGGTCGCTAAAGTAGTGCCATCAATACTAGTGGTCAATGCAGGGAAATGCCCATAGTATAGTACGAGTAACATGGTAGGTGGTTACATCTTACATGCTATATATAAAATATTTTTACAATTATTTTTTTAAGAAATAATTAATAATTTTTTTTTTTTTCTTTTAAAGCTTTTAGGATATATAATTTATCACAACACCCTGCCCACTTTGTCTTTTTCCAAAGTAGACCTTGCAATAAAATTCATATTTTGAATACTTTATGCAGTTGCACAGCTAATCTAAACATTTGCTTTTTAAGATATTGCCGTCAAGATGGTGAGGGAAGCAGGAAAGCCGAGGGGCAAGATGTCCTCCTATGCGTATTTTGTCCAGACCTGTCGGGAGGAGCACAAGAAGAAGCACCCAGAAGCTTCGGTCAACTTCTCTGAGTTCTCCAAGAAGTGTTCTGAGCGGTGGAAGGTAGGATGGATGGATGGATGGATGGATGATGGTGATCTACTTGTAGTCTGCTTCTTAAACTCCCACATTTCATTCTTGAGAGTGGACTACGTGCCACTCTCCATTGGTATACATCAAGATGATTCTTACACTCAGTTGCCCTTATTGTGCAATAAGTAAGATACTGCATCAATCTCCCAAACTTATAGGGAATCTGAGGAAAAGGGAAAACTTACGTACAAAGACGGTACAATCAGCAAGTTGCCTCTCTGTTTTTTAGACAATGTCTGCGAAGGAGAAGGGCAAATTTGAGGACCTGGCCAGGGGGGACAAGGTGCGCTATGAGAGGGAGATGATGAGCTACGTGCCACCCAGGGGAGTCAAGAAGAAGAAGTTCAAGGACCCTAATGCCCCCAAGAGACCCCCGTAAGTACTGCAAGTCAACGCTTCATGATTTCATAGCCTCTTGAAATAGAAAGAGTCTCTTTCTGCAGAACAATACCAATCTGAATCATGAGCAGCATGTTGTAAAGACACAATATGAAGCATGTCATGCTGTGTAAATGACAAGCTCGTCTGTTGTTTTGTTTTTTTCCCCAGATCTGCCTTCTTCATCTTTTGCGCAGAGTTTCGCCCCAAGGTGAAAATCGAGGCCCCTGGTGCGACCATTGGAGAAACTGCCAAGAGGCTGGGTGAGATGTGGAACGGCACCGCTTCAGAGGACAAGCAGCCCTTTGAGAAGAAGGCCGCTAAACTGAAGGAGAAGTATGAGAAGGTAACGATGACCAGGGGATTTTTTACAAATGATAATTCACGTTGTGCCGCTCTCCCTTGTGAGCTTTAATTAGGAGTGACTGTACTTTTAGGTCTCGGCATTAATTCAATATCTTTTCATTTCTCCACCGCAGGAAGTCGCAGCATATCGCGCTAAGGGCAAACCAGGCACCGGCTGCACAACAACAACAACAGCAGCAGCAGCAGCAGCAGCAAGCAAAGCCCCGGCCAAGGCAGAGAAGAAGGAGGACGACGACGATGATGACGACGATGACGAGGAGGATGACTACGATGATGACGATGACTAGTAGATGGCGAGTGACACGTGTAGTGGTCAATTTCTTGTTTATAAAGCATTTAACCCCCTTGTACACACTTCACTTACTGAAAGAAAATACGTTAGTATCCAAGGGGTAGGAAAAAAAACCAACAAAAAAGGCTGTGTATATCAGTTGTTTTTATGCTGTACAGTTTTTTTCTCCTTTTTTGTATAGTTGACACTACACAAGTATCGTGTCTGTATCTTTCTGCCAGTCTTATTTTTTCAGTGATAGTTCCTAGACCACTATCCTGCCTGGTACAGTGTAAAGGGGTGGGCTTACAGTATTTACCCTAGCTAGAGGTGCACAGCACATAAAAAAACGTTCTGAGTTTAGACCTGAGTGTTTCTTCTTTTTTTTTTTTTCCTGTGTGTTTTTATTTTAAATGACATGTTATCAAAATTGACGTATCACGGTTGTTTTACTGATCTCTATGTACCACTGTAATGGCAAGAATAATAACAAAAAAAAAAACCCGCCTTGTTTATTGTTGAAATTTAAATTGCTTCTGATGTCAATAAACATTTTTTTTTTAATAAATCTGTTTTGTATTGTGTGAACACTAATACACAATTCCCCTGTGTAAAAATGCAAAACAAATGAATGCAAACAAAACATAGTAAATGATGATTAAATATCGTGTATAGGAGTGATTATTATTTCCATCTTTCTGGAGATGAGTCTTATGTGCTAACTCTACTCTAAATGATGATGCAGGGGGACAATTGAATAGAGTGGGGAAAACATCTAGCAACTCAGGCCTCTATACGCTGTCCCTACGAAGAATGACTCATCACCAAAACTGTTTACGTGTCGTGTGTTTTTAGCCGACTGCAGATGTATGCAAACAAGCAGCAGCTCCTTGTCCTGGTGGAGGTACACTGAAAGTTGTAGCATGATTGCTCCGCGTGCCTACATGCATCACTGACTGTCCCTGTTTTATTTAGATACAGCTGCTTCATCTCTCACGTACTCCTATCCAGGGTAAAAAAAAAAAGAAAAGAAAAAAAGACCATTTATATAAGAAGGATTATGTGCTTTGAAAAACCCAGTGAGTGACATAAGAATATGGCTGATGCAGTCCAAACCTGAAAGGCACACACACACACACACACACACACACACACACACATGCTGTACATTGTGGGTGTCAACAACACAGTTTCCCTCATGGGAGACACTCTGACGGGGGGTTACCAGATCTCGGCCTGAGCATATACAAGTATTCATAGAAATGAGCCGAGCGGCGCAGGCATGCCTCTGATCTGTGGTGTAAATTACAAGGTATGTATCTTCCTCTGTGCTGCATATCTGCTCAGTGAGAGCACTAATGTCAGCCTTGGCCTGCTAAATGAGCCTTGGTATCAAGTAGTAGGCGATGGAGGACAGGCAGACACAGGGCAGCAGCTGACCTCTGCACTGCTCTGATAAAGCCCAGCCGGTCCCTGAAGGTGACACAGCCTCTTGCTATCCCCGGTCAGTCCTCGCACTCAGTTGATGAAGCTTGCTTTTTCCTGTTAAATCCGAATCCAGCGGACGATGCCAACCTTGAGTCATATCGTGGATGTGTTGTCTGTGCACTGGAGGCAAACATGTATACAATTATATACAAACATGTGACAGCTGCTGTCACTGCTGATTATTATTTCCCCACTGTTCCCATGTGTGCAGCATGGCCTGCCTGCAACAGATTGAGGGTTATAACTGTGAATGTTTACACTCACATCCACTGAATGGGCCAACAGATTGTGCTTTTCATACAGCACTGGATGAAGCAGGAGAAAAAGGGGGAAACTATGCTGGAACAGTTGCAGTGCCTCGTGGTTGCTCTCAGCTGTTGATCAGTGTGTGTGTGTGGGCCTGTGCAGGCCACAAGTGCGCATACAGTATAGCAGGTTTAGCTACACAGCGCCTCTGCCTGTTAATCCCAGCCACCTGGCGTCCCACTGCGGCCAATCAGCGGTCTCTGGTGACACCTAGTGGTCATTTTACTGCAACTGCATCAACATTTAGTGATAAAAATCCATCATGTGTTTCCAGATGAATCATGGCAGATTTTCAATAAATATTCAACTTGAATGATAGGTTAAATATATATCTTATTCTTAAATCGACCAATGTCTGATCCTGGTGTTCTACATACACAATTTATGATTATATTATGGCTTTTTCCACATCAATCAGTTATAAATCTAATTGGATCACCTGTGGTTGTGGCTGCCTTCAACATTGCATTTGAGGTTTGTATCAACATACAGGGCAACTCCTCTCCTCTTTCCTCTCTCATATCCCTCTGTTTCATCATCTTTAAGCTATCTTATCAAATTGCCTCAAATATTCTTTTATGATTTTTAAAAAAAAATGTGTTTAGAGGCTTCTACTGTTAAAGTGTATTAGTGATAATACTCCTTCCAGTTTCACGTTACAGTCTTATACTTAATTACTTTCCACAGTTGAATAATTTATGAATCTGCACAAATGTGAAAATACCAATTGTATCAAATAAAACACTGTAAAATCTATTAAGGTAAAAAAACAACAACAAGTGGATCACAGATCCTAAAGACTTACCATGGAGTTCTAGTACAGTAGTTACTGGTCTGACCAGTTATACAATACTGTGGCAATTACGGGTCACAGTAATTACTACGGGCAATTTAGAGCCAACAATTAACCTAACCTTTAGTCTTTAGACTGTGGGAGGAAACTAGAGAAAACACACACTGACACGGGGAGAACATGCAAACTCCAAACAGAAGGGCCCCAAGCCGGATTTGAACCTGCAACCCTCTTGCTGTGAGGCGACAGTGCTGACCACTGCACCACCGTGCAGCCCACAGTACAGTATATTTATGCAAATTAGACTCAAAAGGCAGTGAAAGATCTGGGACAGAATTCATATACTTCACAGCCCGAATTTACACTGATCAAAATAATCAACAAACATGAGGCTTGAAATGTCTTATTTCCCCTTGGAAGCAGGGGCGATTTTAGACTCTTTTTAAGAGTGCTCAAGCACACCGAAATTTTATCTCAGCACCCGTAAAAAATAATTATCAAACCCTCTGAGACCGATGACATTACTGTCTTTAAGATGCTGTAGCGGACTCATCTTAACGCTATAGAGTGAAGATATATTGATATCATATGAAACTAGGAAACCTAAGAAATCCATTGGTACCAACCATGTTATACTAGCTTCGGGAACGAGGCTAAATAACGCTCCAAAGTTGGGCTAAATTTTGGCAAGGAAAAACTGTCATGGCCATTTTCAAATGGGTCCCTTGACCTCTGACCTCAAGATATGTGAATGAAAATGGGTTCTATGGGTACCCACGAGTCCCCCCTTTACAGACCTGCCCACTTTATGATAATCACATGCAGTTTGGAGCAAAAACAATGCAGTTTTTTGAATGCAGTATAAATGTGTTATTTTCACCTATTCTAAAAATGGTGTATTTGAATATTTCTGTATACTTCAACAGTCTTAGAATTACAGAAATTGGGTATCACTGTAAAGCTGAGGCCCTTATATATATTTAATATATAACCTCTATTTAACTAGGAAGTCACATTGACATTAAAACCTCTTTTACAAGTGAGACTTAGCCAAGACAGGGTCAAATAGCAGCATGCAACACATAACAAGACAACAACATTGAATCATGACAGCAACAATAGGTACGACAAAATACATTACATCATACAGTGCATTAACAGGGCAGCATGTTGGTCAAGTGTTTGTTATTTAATTGAAGCAACTGCAGCTAGCAGTGACCACTTCCTTTATTCTATGTTTAAAATCATTGTGGATCCAATGACCCCAACTGTATGATCATGTGTGATGACGTTAGTCCCCATAGGAGCCATTTCATTTTAGTGAGTCCATTTTTTGAAACTTGTCATCACTGTAATGACCTAAAAAGCAATATAGAATGACTAAGGGCCTTACTGCATTATATTCCATTATGTTTTTTTACATTTTGAACTGTCACCTGGCGCTTGACTTTTTTGTTTTCCTTTACAAAGACATTTCCTACATAAGGATGCGGAAAAGGCAGAAATTGGTGTATAAAAATTCACCAGAATGCAGGAAATTAAGTGTTTCACGCTCAAAATGTCCTGGGGGAGGACCCTCAGACCCCTTGCTTAATATGTGCGAACGCAGCGAGCTTTCCATTAACTACAATGTAAACCCTGACCTTCCCCAACCACTCACCCACCTGCTTCCCATTTCTCCCAATCAGCCCAGCAGTCTACCGGTTCATTTCCACTCGTGCTCCTCTGCCAGATTGTCTAATAAACGTCAACCTCTGCCTTTTCTGATTGATCTCCTGGCTTTGACCTCGGCCTGTTTCTGGATTAAAGCTGACAAGAACTTTGCATTACTCCGACTGCCTTTGTGTCGTACTTTTGTGTTCTGGTCCGTTCTGTGTCACCTCCAGGAAAAAGTGACTTTTATTAAACATTAGGCCATCATGCAAATGATTTGTTTTCTGCTCGACAAAGTAGTAATTGAGTAAAAGGGAAATGCAACTGAAAACTGCGCTTGCACGACGCTTTCCCTCCTCTATGTCTTTCACAGTGTGTTTTCAGTTCATGGAATACAGTTAATATAACTTTTTTGGTCACCTAAAAATGTCTTATACAGCGTTCGGTTGTACTCCACCCTCTTGTGTCACTTCTGGTTGCAAATAACCAAGATGGCGACGGCCAAAATGCCGAACTCGAGGCTTCAAAACGGCAGTCCACAAAGGTGACGTCACGCTGACTACATCCTCTTCCTATATATACAGTCTATGCCCGCTCCCTATGTAGATATGAAGGGCTCATTCTAAGCTAACAAAAACACAACGATTATTAGTTTCAGGTGATTATACACTAATACACTAATACATACTTATTAATATAATATTCCATTTCTGCTAATATGAAATGTTACACACTGGTCCTTTTATGCAACACGTTTGACTCCCTAGCTGAGAAATTTGTCACTAAACCACACCGTGATGATCAGTCACCTCTTAACGGAGACCCAGACCTGATGATAGTAATTTCTACTCAACAGCAAATCTGTGGAAAATACAACCACTTCTCTCAAAAGGCCTTTTGCACAGCCAGGAGACTTCAGCCAGCGGGAGAAGCACATCTTAACCTGTCTGTGCCTATCGAGTCTGTGTTCACTGAAGTGAGCATATCAAGGCTCTGCAGAAGACTGGCAGCATGGTTTGATTAATTGCTTTTTTCTCTGGATAAGAGAAGAGACGTCCCATAGGATTGTAATTTTTTTTTATTCCTTGTTATCTTTTTTCTTTTATATGCCTTGTTGTAACAATGTGTGTTTTATTTCATCATAATAATGTGTGCATGCATGTGTGTAGGACAGATGTGAAAGAAAATCCACATTTCTTATATTAACAGTGTATTTTTAGTCTGTTAGAAATTCATATTTCATATTAAGAAAAGGTCCACACAATGACAAAGAAAGAGAATCAATTTGTTTCCAGATCCAAAAGGTCGATGAAAATGTGAAATATGTATATTTTTTTACCCAATATGAGTACTTGCAATTCGTTTTTCATGCAGTATGTCAAATTACAGTTTTAGCTTGATAGTTATTTATATGCACAGTCAATCATAAGAAAGTGGACTTACAGTATATGGGCCATTCTGCCGAATCTGTGCCTTTTCTGTCCGCACGACATTACATGCATAATGTAATACTGTAATATATTATATTATCAAACAAAATGTCCTGCACTTTGTCCAAATTAAAATTTGAAGATACATCATGTAAAACCTTAATAAAAACTACATGGAACACTGAATAAATAGGATTTTAGCCTGTGCCCACTATCTAACACTACACTTCACCAAGAAATATAATGATTAAAATCCTTCAGAATTTTTTTTTTTTTGTATTATTGAGTGTCTCTATTTCCAATTTAGACACACAAATACATTTTCTCATCGGAAATTCATAACATCTTAGTTAATTAGTTTAAGTTTTAGTTAGTTTTCACTCAGTCCTGGTACCCAAACAGATTTCACCCTCTAAAAATGTGGGACTTCACACAAGTCACATGATCAACAGGAAGTAGCATCATTGGAGTCTCCTGAAGGCCAGGGGAAGAACAAAAGTAAGTTCTCTCACTCCCTTTACTGTATTTTTGATCATATTGTAAGTATGACTGAGAATGTCGATCTCAACGTTCAGTCTTGCTACATAAATTATTTCTTAGATGTTATTGTGTTGTTGTTTTTTCAAAGAGTTTTGGTAAACTACTTGGAGGTGCTAGGTGTTCTCATGCTATTAGCATTGATGTCATGTGGCTACATTTCATGTATTTGTTAAAGGGGCTATATGTAAGAATCAGAAATTGCTTGTTCACAGCGACACCTGTGGCCGCAATGTCAACGAAAGTCAGCGTCCTGTTGCTCGCGCTCGCTCGCGTTCTTGACATGAACGAGCACCGGTCTAAACAGTGAGGCGACACACGTCAGCTAACACAATATCACTCTATATTTCACCTGCTTGGCAGTAATGTTAGCTGACCAGAGGAAAGTCTCTCCATGAATCAATGCTGATCCTAGTGTTGGCTTTTCCTCCCGATCCGGAGGGAACGGAGGGAACGGGGGGGAGGCGGGGGGAGAGGAGGGGGGGGGGGAGACACCGACACACGGTCGGGACGATAACGTAACTCGCTGCGGAGCCCCGTCACTTCACAAGACACGGGAAACCTCTGTTGGTCTGGAGGAGCTGCAGCAGTTATTTCTGCAAAAACGTCCACTGCAAATTCACCAGATATTCTCAGAGCTAAACTAACTCTTCTGCAGTGTGTAGTGTGCGCGCGTTCACGTGGAGGTGGAGCGAGCCGAGCGGGGGAGAACGAGCGCGGTGTGCAAACAGGCAGGAGCAGAGCTGCTGCGCGCTCGCGTACCCACACGCGAGCGCGCATGGGATACCGACCCGTTAAGATTTATGCGCGTGATAAGTTACAAATAGTCCCTTTAATGCTGTGCTAAAAACTCAGTCCTGTTACTTCCAGTGCTGTTACTTTATGAACCATCTTCCTTTTAGAAAATCCATGTAAAAAATAAATAAAATAGCCTGAGATTGACCATTACACATTTTGAATAAATAAATAAATACATAAATGTCATTAAATGTAGCAAAAGTAATATCAAAAATAAATGTAGCCATTAATTGATTGATAAAATGTGACATAAATTGATATTTCTGTTTTAATTTGCTTCTTTATTTATTTATTTATTTATTTATATTTGTATTAATTCCCTTATTTATTTACTCTTCTGTTTAATTTTCTCTTTTATTTATTTATGTATTTATTTTTTTCATTTTTAAATGTATTCATTTATTTTGCATTTATTTTTTTTAAATTTATTTTCTATTTATTTTTAAATGTGTGTATTTATTTATGTATTTATGCATTTATTTATTTATGCATGATTTTCTCTTTGTATTTCAGCCCCTATTTATTTCCCCAAACTAATATATGTCTGTTTTCTTTTCTTTATACATTTCTTTACACATTTCTTTTTACATTTCTTTATGCATTTCTGCCTCATTATACAAATGAGGGGACTGTCACTCTGATGTCACTCATAAATAAATGCAAAAATAAATGAAAAAATAAATAAAAAATAAATGCATATATAAATAAATAAATTAAAAAATTAATACAAATAAATACAGAAATAAATAAAAGGGAAAATTAATATATATATTCCCATATATTTACTTTACTTATTTAAAGTGGTGAATATTTGAGTACAATACAGGACATCATGTGACTAAGTGGATGCACTACATGTACGCTGGCATGGCTTCATGCACATGCATACAAACACAGAAACATGTTTAACATAACTGGGGTTTGTGTATGTGTGTGTGTGTTTGTTTGTGTGTGTGTGTGTGTGTGTGTGTGTGTGTGTGTGTGTGTGTGTGTAATCAGTATCACCACTAAACAAGCATTTTAGTCATCATTGTCTGCTTCTGAATTTCAACCTGAATCAAAGTGAAGGACCAATCAGGTGCATCTTCTGAGTACCAGCCCACCTCTGCACCAATCATATGAGGGCTGGTTCCTTCAGGCCTTGAGCACGAGGGTCGACTCTCTATCTGAGCTGACTGGCTTTAAAGAGAAACAACAGTTTTTATTTGAAAGAGAATTGCATGAGGAAATTATATTATAGGGATAAAGACGCTGCTCTGATCTGAACGAAGCAGCCTTTTAAAGATGCTTCTGCACCATCATTTCACGAGCTGTATACTGTTGTGAACCTCTTCCTCCACTGAGTGACGCTGTTGCAAAGGACAAGGCTACCCTATGTTTATATGCACCATAGTCACAGCCTTTCTGTGATTACTGCAACCAACTCATTAGAGGAATATAAACCCAAGTTATTCTAAAGCTTCACTGTATTTTCTTTCTTCTCAGAAGCAGCTGTTTCACAGTCCTTCGTTAGTGTAATGTGCAGCACTTTATATCCTACAACAGGTGTAACCAGTCAGCTTATTTAATCACTTTATTGGCTCCACAAAGAGAAAGTTTCACAAAGAATGTTTCTAAAATGCTTATCTGACAGCGGTAGAACGTGTGTTTGCATGTTCTTGTGTTTTCCAGCGAACAAAGTGTTGCAAACGCTTGAGTAGGCGGCGACACAAATTTTGAGTTCTTGTGAAATCAGATTTGTCATCCTGCACTCATGGTTGCATCTCATGAGTCATCCTACGCCTCTGTGTGTGTGTGTGTCTTTTGTATGAAACAGTATTAGTGTGTGCTTGTGTTTATTGTATGATTATATGTGTACAAACTGTATGCTTACTTGTAGCCGGTACACAGGAGAAAGAAGTATTGATGCAGAAAACAATAGACAGGCGTAGGCAGAAAGACAAAGAAAGTGACTAACACCACGTGGAACAACTATCCATGAAGTGTCTCTCTGTTTAAGTGAAGTCAGATAAAATACAGAGAATTATGTGAAGGAGAAATCCACCCTGATACAGAATTGACACACAGATGATTAAGATATTTCGTAGAATAAAGGTGATCACTCCCTTCTCGGTAAGCGGACACGTTGACCCCACCGTGCCAGGAAAAGACTTTCATGACTATCAGACGATGAATCTTAACGACTTCAAAGAGCCCTTGACACGTTGATATTTGTGGTTTTGAGTGAAGTGTCTTGACAACTATTAGATGGATTGCCGTGAAAATTCAGACATTCATGTCCCCCCCAGGATGAATAATCACTTTGATCCCTTCAACGGTTCATAATGACAGTATCCGGTCAAAATTTTAATTTCTCCGATACATTGATTTATGACCAAATACTTCCCATCAACCTCAGTTGTACTTTGTGTTTAGTGCTAATCAGTGTGCTACCTCTGGAGTCTGAGAAGTGAAGCCAATGCTGATGTGTCTTAAACTTGCATTCTTTATGCGACTCCTCTGGTTGCATAAAGAAGTCTGATTGTATAGAAGTCTATGAGAAAATGACCCTATACTTCTCACTTGATTTATTACCTCAGTAAACATTGTAAACATGAGTTTATGGGCTCAATCGCTAGTTTCAAGTTTTCATCAATACAGCATGATGTTCATTTAGTAAATTATGGTCCTATTTAGAATCAAATAGACCATAAAGCAGGGTATGCTTTAGGGCGTGGCTACCTTGTGATTGACAGGTCGCTACCACGGTGTTGTCCGGTCTGATAGTTGTCCGTGTTTTTGTCTTACAACTTTAACCCTATTTTCAGTTCATGAAAGTTAATTATAACCTTTTGGTCGCCTGAAAACATCTTATTCGGCGTTCGGTTGTACTTAGCTCCACCCTCTCGTGTCACTTCTGGTTGCAAAAAACCAAGATGGCGACAGACAAAATGCAGAACTCAAGGCTTCAAACCTGCAGTCCACAAATCAATGGGTGACGTCACAGTGACTACGTCCACTTCTTGTACAGTCTATGGCGCTAATCAGCAATCTGTTAGCATGCTAACAGGCTAAACCAAGGTGGTGAACATGGTAATTATTATACTTGCATGTTAGCATGCTGACATTCGCATTTAGCTCTTTATGTACAGTCTATGGTACAGCCTCCAGTTTTATCCATCCAGCAGAACAAACAAACAAAGAATCTCTTCAAGAGAAAACCTGGATTCTTAAACATCAACTAGAGGATAAACTTTAAGCACTACAAAGTACAAAGAATGAGCTTTTACAGGTGTACAAACTCATTCTATGAGATATTTTTTAATCAAATTGTTTTGCGTGGTGTAGTAACACAAAGTGAAGTCAAACCAATGAGACAAAAAAATGTTCTGCAATCTCTATTTTCAGTATGTAGTTAGAATAATAATCATCAGTTTCTTGCACTGATCCTTTATGAATCTGTTCTTCCGCGTGGATCTAAGCCCTCTCTCCCTATAGATCCTCGTACTCCATTAACCAGGAATCAATTCAACCTCAAGTCAGCAAGCTTCAGCAGACTTGGAGAAATACAAGGCCTGACTGACAGGTTTACATCATGGTTTATTTCTGTACAGAGAAAATAATTACATTCTTGACACGACATGACGCACAATAAAACATCTGTACAGCAGAGTGTTGACAGACATGTCAAGCATGCTTCCAGGATCAAATGTGTACAGTACAGCCTCGTGCTTCATGTCTGTCAGGCAAATATCAATATTTACTGACTGGGTGTTATTTGTGTAGGTTTTCATCTATATGCCAAGAATAATAGTGACAACAAAGCTCAACTGTGACATTTTATTATGATGAGGATGATAAACACTGTGAATAAAATGGGAGCGCTGTGATTAGCACTGACAACTGAAAGCATTGAAAAAATAAGAACAGCAGTGTTCAACATCTGGTTATTGATCCATAATCAATACCTTTGTCTGTTACCTTCTCCACTGAGTCTCTCCATCAGTTTGTATTTTGTGTGTGTGTGTGTTGCCGTTTCAATATTTAGACAATTAAATCAAGCTTGAGATGAAACTGAAATGTCAAAGGAGTTGCTCAGTATTGTCTTGATTTAATACGGAGAGAAGACCCATATAAGATTACACAGAGAGAAAGATGTGGAGGGATAAAAATATGGAGGACGGAACCTGCCAAAATAAAAAAATAAATGAATAAATGAATGAGACTTGATAAATAAATGAATATGTCATTAAATGCAACAAAGAAGTTATTAAAAATAAATGTAGTTTTAATGTTTTAATTTGCTTCTTTATTTCTTTATCTTTGTATTAATTCCCTTATTTATTTACTCATTTCGTTTCATTTTACCTTTTATTTATTAATGTATTTAATTTTATTAATTTTTTAATTCATTTATTAACTTTTGCATTTATTATTTATTTATTAATTTATTTTTGCATTTATTTTATATTTATTTTCAAATGTGTGTATTTTATTTTGTGTATTTATGCATTTATTTATTTATTACTGCTTGAGTTTCCCTTTGCATTTCACCCCTCATTTATTTCCCCAAACTTATTTATTTCTGTATTCTTTTCTTTATGCATTTCTTAATGCATTTCTGCCTCATTATGCAAATTTATTTATTCATTTATTTTTTATTTTGGCAGGTTCCGTCCTCCATATCTAAAAAGAGTTGGGGAGGAAGGAGAGAAACAGGTCGTGAATAAAACACAAACAAAAAAACAAGTATCTTTGGTATGCTGCTGCCTCAGTGTGTGGAGCATGTTGAGACTGGAAAGGCTGAAGAAGGTAATCAGGTCATCAACACATCACAGGTTTGATTTACACTGATTATACTGCAATCACAGAGCCAATATAAAAAAATAAAAAATATTTCCCAGTTGGGAATTGCAAATAAGGCACCTCTCTAGCTCAGCACTTAGAGGACTGGCCTGGCTTTAACAGACTGAGCAAACAAGCCATCATGGAACCAAAGCTAATGTTTAAATCTTTAGGTAACCGTATCACTTCTCGCTAAGAGAGCTGGGATTGTTTGCATAGACAGATAAACCCTTTCTAATGGGTCACTCTTCGATACAGAAAGCGTACAAGAAATGTACATTTAGGCCAGGCAGTTAAACCATTTACAGTACAAAGTACCAACAAGACACTACGGCACCGTATTGGTTGAATAGCAACAATACGAATGAAACATGATAAACACATTGTACCCTATACTGCTATAGCATGCATGTAGTAATGTAGGCATTTTTTCATAGCACGGGTGTTACTAATAACATTAACAATTGCTCTGTTCTACACAAGTGTCCCAGTAAGCCGTGACAGAGTGACAGTGAACCAGCACAACACCAGGACCGCGTGTCAATATACGCTCATTACATGCATAGTGTCCATTCAACCGCGACGGACCTCGACTTCAGTGGATTTCCATCTGCGGAAATATCTGTTTGACCAATGAAATCCTTTGTTCCAACTGATCGCTGTCATTCTGCATAATAATTAGGGAGTGTGTATTTTTGTGGGCCTTGGAACAATGGGTGTTTGTTTTCGGGGTAAGGGACTGTCGTACAAACGGGCTTTTTTTCAGTCCAGTAGAACATTTTTTGGACTATTGGTGTTTCGGAATAGCAATGGGCCGTCGCCTTCTCAGCACCCAATAACGTACGACAAACACTACTACCTCAACAACCAAATAAAGGACAATATCTGGCTTGAAATGGCCCAGCAGCTGGAATACAATGAAGACGGTAATGTAGCTGATAGGCACTTGCACATGTAACAACAAGCTCCAAGCAATGCAGCATTTTTTTCTTTTTTTTTTCTAACACAGGGCTGTTTCCGGTCGACTAACTTCATACCAGGCTGAGAAGCAGTGTTTCATCTGCCCTCTCTGGTTGAAACGTGATAAGCCGGTTGTATCTCTGAGCACAAGCAGCATCTGTTAAGTTGCTCTTTAAAGATTCAGTAACTGATTTTGTTGTAGCGCCCCGGGGAAACCCAACTTTCCTCTCAGCTCACTGATGATGTTTTGAAACTTAACACAGTTCACAGTTTAGTCTTAAACCCTCCAAAGTGAGCTGGGAGGAAGATTGAGGATTTGGGCACTCTCACAAAATCAAAGCGTGTACTTTGAAATGAGTATTATGAGTAAATATGTGCCAGTGGGTTTTTATTATCAGACTCTCATAAACCAATTTCTTCTATGTAGGATTAGGACGCAGATTTTTTGGCACATTCATTAATGGAGTGGTTATCAGCTAAAATCATCATACTGATTAAAATGTACAACTTCATTAGATATTAGTAAAAAGCCATTATTATTACAGCAAACCCATATTAAGGACACGCTGGCAACGTAGTTTCACTATAGTGGTGAATTTAATAACATGAACACGTCTGTGATAATGAAATCCAACAATACCATTGCCATACAATTTAACTTTGTGAATCTTATAATTTACATTATATACTTATGAATAAAAAATAGCCTAATGAAGAGAGGCATTGATGTGAATGCATAATGTCAAATAGTGTGTGCACCTTGTCGAGTAATGTTCCAGGTTGTTGCTTTAAAGCTAGGGTTGGTAATCTTGAGAAACTAGCAAGAGTACGCTAGATTTTAAGAGTCCAGGGTTGCCAACTCTTTCCCAATGAAAGTAGCTAGCAGCACAAAAGTCGCTAAATGTAACAAGAAAGTCGGCAACACTGACAGCTCGTCTGTTCAGGCCTCCCTCCAAAGCCACTCCCCGTAAATTATCATTATGAACGTAAACAATACATAATGAACATAAACAATGAACAGAGCGTTTGATTTATTGATTGCTGTCGGGATGTAATGACAATTACAACAAATAGATACCAAAAATGTTTTTGAAGAAGATTACCAACCCTTGCTTTAACTGATCTACAGCTGCTTGACAGTTCGTAACATTTCCTGCACTTTGTTTTTCTTGTGTCATGAGGAAGCAATCATTTAATTCAGGATCTCTTTCAATAGGTCAACTTCAAAAGACGAGTAGCTCTTGTAAAAACCCTGAATCACTCAGATCATTTTAGGCCATCGGTGCCTCATCAACTTTATGTGTGTGTGAGTGAGTGTGTTAGTGCACACACAGACACATCCGCTCTTGACTTTAAGCCAGTGAATTTCAGCTGATGGAAACCAAAGCAGGAAGTAAGGCGCCGAGACACAAACACACCTCATAGGCAACTTATTGAAGGGGATTTTTCATTCGTGTTTGTGTCTATAAGTATTTAAATTAGTTTTAATGATACTGCTGTTTTATTATGTATACAGCATAGGCAAAGAAGAATGAAAAATAAAAGAAATATGTACATCTGGACATTGTCATCCAAAACAAAATACAAATCCTCGAACAAAATCCTCAATTTGAATAAAGTGATTCAGTGTATTTAATGAGTTCGTTTTTTTAAATTTTTTTTATTAAATCCTTTTCCTTTAATGAATATAAATTGTCAGGTTTGTCAACATAAATAAAGTCATGACTTCTTGATGGATTCGTCAAGTAAATGCAGATACAAAATATGATCTTTTTTTGTAACAACTTAATTAATTTACTATAATAGTGTTAGAGCCAAAATAGAGTTTCTGTTATTGTGGTTAAATAAATGTAATTTATGGTGCTGTTAGATTGCTGCTAGACCGCCCTGTTACTGCAGGTGTGGGCCTCCATTTGTGTGTGTCAAGAGCAAATGGATTTTTGACCGCAGTGACAATGTGGTTTTTGAAAGGCTAAACGCCAACAAATATGGACTGAAGCAGAATATTTCATTAGATTTTGCTACTAAGTAGCAAAAAAATATATCTTTTGAAGTAGTTTTATGTACAGACTTTTGTATAAATCATGCAGTAAGTGTGTTATTATGATTTTAGGACCCCAGGCTGGGAACCGCTGCCCTAAATCACAGGTGTGTACCGTGTGTGTTGTCCACACTGCGTAAAGTTTTTCCGTGTGTGAAATGCGGAATAGGACCAGGAGTTTGATGACATACTGGACTTCCCTTGTAATACCCTTCAGATTATGTTGTTGTCACTGTTTGGATTTGTTTAGCCCTCTCTCTTTCTCTGTCTGTTTTTATTTCTGTCCTGTAATTGTGAGAATCTACTTTTCTGTTGAATCACACAGTTACGTGACCAAAGGATAAAAGAAACAGCCTCGGTCGATGCTGCCTCACAGTCGTCTTGTTTTTGTTTTGAGCTCTATGGGAGGACCGCTGCTCATCTAATCACAGCTATTTTGTGCCATAATAACTGCCCGACATCCACATAGAAGCCATAATGCCAGTTGTGCACTGCTGATAACGCCGCCTCACCCTCTACTTTATACCTGCCTCGTCACCCATGAGAGAGGGAGGAATGGAAAGAGGAAGAACAAAAGAGGGGGAGGTGTAGAAGGAAGTGGCTGAGGCTGAGGTTGGTGCTGCCCGCGGTTCGCTCTAAAAATGTGTGCGTGTGCCAATAATGCCTGACTATAACTACTGCTGTGACAAGGGTTGAGACATTAATCAAAACAATAGACACTCTGATTATATCAAGTGGCATAGGGTGGTAATAGTCACTGCAAATACATACAGGCTTGACGGTGTCACAGTGACAACTGAATTTTTCTTTTCCGATATTACAGGTTTAGTGTCTTTCCGATGTCATATGCCTCCTTTCAAAATCATTATGTTTGTCTCTACAGATAAAGAAAGAAAGGAAGACTGTCTGGACCTTTTTATATAAGAGGCAACTCCTAAAACAAAAATGAAATACTTGTGCATTACGTAACAAGTTAAGAGAAACACTGTTGTCTCTAAAGAATAACGAGTCTAAGAATCTACAGCCATGCTAGTGTATTGCTCATTGTGAAGAAAAAACTAATATTAAGTTGTGGTGAAATAAATGTATAAATTGGCCAGAGGGCGGTGTCATAGAAAAGGTCTTTGGAAACCTATATCTAAATGGGTTATGCAAAGTATTAAGAAATGTGTGACAGTATCAGGTTGTGTGAAGATTAAGGCTGGGTATCAGTAATCAATACTTTTAAGGTATCGACTGAAATATCCCAGTACTAAGTAGTATCGAAACTTCTCCAGTCATATCTGCATTCGATCCTTCTTGTGCCCAGGTCTACAAAAAAAAACTATTTGTATGGTTTTGTTCGCAGCCAATCACTGCAAGTGTTCTTCGATTGAATGTGACGTGTGATTGGCCTACTACTGCAGCAGCTACAACCCAAACAGCCGGGATTGCCTGCCTACACCATGGATGTAACCTGCAACCCACCTGTGGGTCCCAACCCAGTCTTTGGGGTTGACTGTGTTAGAGCAGCTAAAATTCTCTCTTTCATACACACATGCACGCACCTGTTAAACTGCTGCATACCATGAGTGTATTCAATCAAACAAAACCTGACATACCTGCACGTATGCAGAGACAGCCTTACAGGTTGAACAGGCAGTTGAACAGAACATCCCTGGGACATATTGTTCAAACACAAACAGAGAGACACATTAAATGGTAAATAACTCCCACTCACAGGTAAACAGGAAGAGAACTATCTCCTCTCTCAGAGGCAGGTGCAGAGATAGAGAGAGATACAAAATACAAGCAGTGAGCATGTACTTTATTCTCCTTCTGTGGCTGACAGATGGCAAAAACGTGAGATGGTGACAAATTGTTTTCACAGCAGTGGGGAGGAGGCTTTTAACTACGACAAGTGTGCGCAAGTGCTGTTTCTCTCCTCGTATATCGTCCCACAAACCGGCAACTGCACTCGACACTGATTCAAGACACAAACGCAGTAACTTGAAATCACTGATACAACTTGTATCTCAGATTTAGCCTCCAGCAAACGGTCTATCAGAGGGATCTCAGGACAAATCCCTGTGTATATTTACCACTGAGTGTGTTAGACAGGTGGGCAGATTAGACGAGCACCCACCTCCTCCTGATCCCCACAACAACAGTTCGCTGTAGATAAGCCCAGGCTTAGGCTGTCTCTTGGTAAGTCTGAGCCAAATCCAACTCAGGTTTAGACTGTTGCTTTAGAGAGGGACATGATCCGGCGTAATGAAGGCAGCTCTCTGAGGATTGGTAACATTGTACCAGAGCTGTCAGTCACAGAAATGAATGGGTTCATGAGAGCTGTTCGTGACAAATGACAGGAGAGAAAATTTCGAATGCAGGACAAATCTGGCAGCTCATTTACAGCTCAGTGAGAGTATGGACCCCTCCAGCTGATTAAAGTAGATTAGCAACATGAATGAGGATATTATTCGGTCATTATTCATGATAGCTTTGAGAGAAAGTAATGCTAGTTATCTTATTCAGACCTAATTCATATCAGCGTAATGGTAAAAGACAACAAATGCTAATGCAAGTGAGGTGTCACCACGGTAATGGCGGCTTGTCTACTTTGGGTTACAACCAAGCCCCCAGGAAGAGCGCCGGCCATTGATCCCAATTTCCGTAGTGGCCAAAGGTGTCTACAACTACAACTTCTGTGTCCGTCACATGATGCCATTGAGCCCAAAAAGACTTTTTCTCCATAGACTTAAATCGGGAAAGAGACGTCTGTAACTCAGCGGATACATTTTTTTGAGGTAAATCAACTCCCCAGTAAGAACACTAATAGCCGAATCCAGAGTTATTTCCCTTCCTTCGTTCATGTGAATTAGACCCAGACCGTGACGACAGCGTGACGTTGCGACCCCGTGACCGAGCCATGTGACCTAGCGGACGCTACTGCGCCTGCTCCATGGGCCCGATGAATGCGGAAGATTGCCGGAAGATCCGGGTACTTTTCCAGCCGGAAGTCGAGGAATTTTGGCATCATAGGAACTTTCATAGGAATGAACGGGGCCCCGCCTCCAACGCTGTATCCAGTTCTCTTAATACATCCATGGAGTAGACGAGCAGGAAGGGGACATAAAACGGTACCGTGGTTACGGTGAGGAAATAATTGCTCACACCTCCTCTGGGAGAGCCGAACTGAATCTGAGTCTTCTCATTCAGGGGATGTAAAGCGTCACGCTGGGTGTTGCGTTGCGTCGGTGGCTGTCAACAAAAAACCTTTGCGCCTGTTGCAGGATCTCAGAATAGCTGATGGCACACACGGTGCATGTTAATAATCTGTGGGAAGCATGGGGAGGTGGTGGAAGCAAAGCAGTGGGATGTTCGAGTACTGCTATGCTGAGCGTCAGTGTTTAAATATGGAGCGGTGGCAACCGCCAAGTGTGTCGTGCACGCTGCCCTTCAAAGCCAAAAAGCAGCAACTGTTTTGTAGTGACACTGGAAACAGAAATAGATCAAAGTTTATCTTCTGCTCTGACAGCGTGCAAGCGGATACAATATACTGGTTAATCATGCCCTTTGACTTTTCAAACCTTTCAAACACAAAAACTCCTTTTCCCCTCTATACATGTGTTTCATGTGTACTAGATGTCCGTGTGTGGTCTGAGTTAGACAGCAGGTGCTCAGATGAAATTCTAAATGAGAGTCAAGAGGCTTAGAGGATTACAGAGTTCTATTGTCTTAACACAAAATGTAACACTTATATTTGATCAGCAGACCTTAAAGAGAGGAACTGAGGGACTGTAAAGGTGACCTGGAGGTTCATATTACACAGACCTACACTGTCCAATAAGTACAGGCACACACACACACTCTGTACACATACACACACTTGTATTTATGTGATCTAGATACATTTTGGTTTTGGTTGGAAGATATGAGATGGCCAGCAAGTCAGATAATGATACACCGGCATTTATCTCCCCTCTCTTCCCAAAAACATGTGTATACATCTAGTATAAGAACAAAAGGATGTGTGTCTTGTACTGAAATGATAAGTCGATCAACATAAAATGAATCAACAACAATTCCGATAACCAATTAATCATTTATGTCATTTATCAAGCTTTGCAAAAGGGACAATTTGCTCTTAATTTCTGTTTTATGTCATCATATTGACTACCTTTGGTTTCAAGACTCTCCGTCAGACAAAACAAGCAATTTGAAGTCGTCACCTTGAGAACACTTTTCATTTTATGTATCAAACAATTCAATTAGAAAATAATCAAGAGATGATTTTGATAATGACAATAGTCATTAGTTGCTGCCCTACTTGGTTCACCGGCTGAAAATCATACGCTGACCTTAATTTTGAAAACACAGCCAACAAAAACACATTCACACCTCGCTTGTGTTTGTTCAGGCATGCTTATGCTTTTGCGTGTGTGTGTGTGTGTGAGAGAGAGAGAGAGAGAGAGAGAGAGTATGTGTGTCAGACTCACTACCCCCTCTCCACTCTCCCTTTATGGTGAGGAGATTAGGTAGTTAATCCAGTAGATCTCAGAGAAAAAGCCACTCCTGATGCCACAATGGATTTCACTCAGTCCACCAGAGAGAGGACAGACCTGCTGCCGATACGCATCTCGACCTCTGACAGAAACAGGACACACACACACACACACACACACACACACACACACACACACACACACACACAGGCAGAGCGCTTCACCAAGGACAGGATATTATATTACATATGTATTAGATGCAGGCTATAAATAACCCCACAACCATATTGAACTAATATTATGAAACTGTTACATCTTTTTCCAACTCTTTATGATAATACTTACTATATACTGCATGTACATGTAGTACTAACTATACTGTATACATGGAATATTTACTATATACTACATTTAATACATGGAATACTTACTATACTGTATGTAATACATGGAATATTTGCTATATACTACATGTAATACATGGAATACTTACTATACTGTATGTAATACATGGAATATTTACTATATACTACATGTAATACATGGAATACTTACTATACTGTATGTAATATATGTAATACTTACTATACTGTATGTAATATATGTAATACTTACTATATATACAGTTAAACAGTCTCTTGAGCTGCTTAAAAAAGGCCATTATTGTATCGTTTCAGCTCTTCTTCACTCTCCATGACAGCACATGCAGTCCTGGATACTGATTGGCTAATGTATTGATTAAGTCATTACAGAAGGATGAACAACCGTGTCCCCTCGTCTTATCCTCTAAGTCACTGATCACTTCTAATGGAACAACTGTCACCATGCATGACTGCAAACATAACTGTAAACAGTTCACTTTTGAGCACTAGCACTGTGAATCCAAGGGGACTCTGAAAGTTGAAAAGACATTAAATACAGCTCTCTTGCAGTGCTGCTCTGCAGCTGACCCTGACCTTTGACCTCTCCAGAAATGACAGGCAGAAAAAGAGTTTTCCCTTCAATAAAGTATCGTGTTTGTTAGAAAAGGCTTAATTGAGACTTTACAGCTGCAAAACAGACTCTAAAAGATTCATTTGTGTCTTTGGATGAGGTAGCATATAAACATTAACTGCAGCCCGTCATGAATTTACTATTTTCCCAGAAAGGTCCCATTGATTATCCACACCCCTTCTCCTCTCTGTGTCCCTTTTTACAAGAAAGAAACCCCCCCATGCTTGTTTCTCAGGAGGTGTGTGCAGTCAAGCTCTCCAACTCATGCTCCCACTACTTCCAGGACTCTCTTCCCTGTTCAACCCCCCAATCTGTGGACTGCCGCCATGTTCTTAAAGGGGCTGCGTCAAGCAGCACGTTGAGAAACATTAAACCCGGACATAGAGTAATTCTGACTTCAAAATAAAACAAACTTAAAATGAAACATCTACATAAACCTAAAACACATTTATCAAAAGTGTATTGAACATTTTGGAATAAATTGCATTTTCATTTTTCAAGTGTATTATGTCTTTTTTTATGTTATGGGTAGTTGTTAGTTGTCCACCTTGACCAACTGCAACATTAAAGTACGGCTTACATGTTAATGTTCAATGATATAATGATGTAACACTGACAGCGGCCATTCTGCACACTTAAACTTTTGATACTTCAGTATTTTTTGTTACTAATACTTACCTTTACTTAATTAGAATGTAGGACTTTTACTTGTAATGGTGTCACGCCCTGGCCCTGGCTCTTGAGCCATGACAAATATGGGAGACACACCATTTCAATTGTTTAACAAAAGTATTTTATTTAACAAAAGCAAATGAATTAAAGATATAACTGAACAAGGCTTGGAGTGTGAGTATGAGCAAAATCAGTAATGTGAGGTGTGCATGAGGGATGAGGCGGTGTAAGGTGCACAAAAGTAAAATGAGGTAACGCTGCCGTCCTCACACGACTGTGACTGCGGCATGTGACTGTGTATTTTCATTTAAGCAAATGATCTGAATACTCCCTCCACCACTGTGAGGCTGTCAATCACATGCGAGCCAAGTATTTCTCTCAGGATCCAGCCATACAAAAGAGCATGCCGATTTAAGATAATGTGATCATTTGATGAATGTAACAGCAGAATATTCTCAATAATTGCTTATTTTACTTTGAGGATTGGATGAATGCGACCCCATTATCCCCCTCTGCTGTATACATGCACACATACAGTAGAACTGTTATGTGTTCAGTCATTCATATTTAAAAAATAATTAAAATATATAATTTCTACTGGGGATGTGGGTAACATTTTATTTTTGTCCCCCCACTTTTATTACAGAGCTATGGATAAAAATAATAATAATAATAATAATAATAATAATAATAATCTTTATTTATATAGCACCTTTCAGAACATAGTTACAAAGTGCTTTGCAATAAAAACAGAACACATTTAAAACGAAATGTACTAAAAGCCCATAACTAAACACGTAAAAACCCAAACAGTAAAACAACTAAAATGTCATTAAACATAAATAAAATCACAGAAAAGCAATTCTAAAAATGTGAGTTTTTAAAAGTTATTTAAAAGTTGTGCCCTGATCTCGTCAGGCAGTAGAGACTATTATTATGGGAAGCATGATATCCAATATCATATTATTTGCTTAGATTGATATACATGTACATAAATACAGGAAATAGCATTAATTTTTCTTCTTTTGAAAATACATCTGATCTATAGTGTATTCACGGTATTCATATCATACCTCCAACTGCTGCACATGCTCATACTGCCCATACTGTACAGGCTATGTATTAGTGTATCTTAGTGGTATTCATAGCTACCCCTTATTGTTTGTTCTATATAAACCTATTTTATTTATTCTATACTCTGCTCTTTACTGATTTTTGCACTTCTGGTCAGTACCTGTACTCTGTGCAATGACAATAAAGTTGAATCTACAACTCTGAAACCAAACCTACGCTCTTGTAATAAAACAACCCATAAGTAAAAAGAAATGCGCATACTGACTTTTATTTTTTTTAAAGACTTAACCGGAAGTCCCGTGTCCGTTTCCGTTCCTAGCTTGCCGTTAGTTTTCAGAGGCAGGATGACAGCTGAACGGGTCGTAAAGGTACAGCGACGCAGTCGGTAACGTTAACAATCATCACAAACTCCCGTTTTAAAGAAAAGGACCGACAGCTTTTCAGCGTGTGGCGCGTTATTGTACCGACCGGCGGACGTGTTTTGAGTTTATAACAGGTCGGTAAACATTAACCTTGCGGATATTTTTTTGGTTCTTTTTTCACCAAGAGAGGAAAAAAGATCCGCGTCCGGATGTGCCAGCAGTGTTGGGTTTTTCGCATGGCGTAGGCACCTTTTCTAAAAGCAGGATACTCTTGATGTTTGGAGGGTCGGAGGAGGCCCTCGGGTCGACAGTTTAACACTAAGTACACCTCCACATTTTCCCCCAATTTCTGTGGAAAACCATCAACGACATGATTGTGCAATAGAGAGGAAGAAGAAGCGTCGTAACACGTCTCGACTACCTCGGTGGTGTGACTGTGGAGAGAGCGAAGTCACCGGGAATACGTTTTGTTTCCTGCTCGAAAAAAAATCAACACCGACGTCTGTTTGAGCTTTCACAGGAGACGAAAAGAGGGGATAATTGTGTCCTTGTCCTGTGTTGTGTGAGAGTGTGTGACCGGGAAAACCTTCACGATGACGGGCACTAACACCCCATCGGACATGGTGAGACAATTTCACACTTTTGCCGTTTACATCCATCTATTGTATCCTCAGGGTTTTGACTAAAAAAAAGAGCAGCGTTTGAGAGTGTTCGTCAAGGCTTCTGGTTTCATTAATTTGATTTGAGGACGTCGCTGTATAAGCCAGTATGACTTTTTTGATTATGAACTTGATGGCAAAACATAAAGAAGAGTTTTATACTATGACTTAGATAAATCAATGGGAGCCAATGGCTGAATGGAACTATAGGAAAAATGTAGCTCACAAGGTGTATTATAAAAATGGATCGGCAAACACGTAAAGGTATACATGAGTTAAAGTTAAGGAGGTAAAACTTGATAGGAATAGGCAGTTTCCTTTCCAAGTTTCACTGGAAATCCACAAACCCAACTTTGATAACCTCAAGGGTGTATATTCTAATCTGTTGCAATTTTGACCTCATTAACTCTCTTATGTATACCTACAATTTTTGCTGACCATTTTTAAAATAGGCCTACATATTGTACAGCTTTTTGATGCATTTTTCCTATAGTTCCAGGCAGCCATTGTCTCCCATTGATTTCTCTATACTGTAGTATGAAACTCTATAAGCACACTCCCGACACTTCTTTATGTTCTGCAATCTATCACAGTGAACATAAAGTCTGCATTAATGTTTGTGTGTCACATTATCGTTAGGGATGCACCGATCTGACTTTTTCAGTCCTGATACCGTTACCTGGGCTTTTGGTATCGGCCGATACCGAGTACCGATCCGATACCAGTGTTTAATTAATAAGCTGTATGACTCACTGTGTGGAAGTGACTGGGATCATTCTTTTATGTGTAAGGCAACATCAGGCCTGACTTAGACATTGCTTTTCTAACTTTGTAAAACAAAATGCAACAAATAAATGCATAGATATAAATTTAATGAATTGTTATTCGTTATTTAAAATAGTATATTGTACACTAGCAACTTCAAAATGAACAGGAATTACAATTCATGTGTAACCCTTTTTAATGCAGTAACAAATTGGTCAAAACTTAGACAGGAATTAAAATGCCAGTATATAATGTATATGTTATATAAACAGAATTGAATTGAATATATCGGCCCCATTGTCACCGATATCCGATCCAGCTATTTGAGTCGGTATCGGCCTGATATCCGATCCGGTATCGGTGCATCCCAACATCTTTTGCAAGTTTTACCTCCTTAACTTCAACTCTTGTATACCTTTACATTTTTCCTGATCATTTTTAAAATACTTGTTTTTTGATGCATCTTTCCTATAGTTCCAGGCAGCCATTGACTCCCATTGATTTCTCTATACTGTAGTGTAAAACTCTTCACACTTCTTTCTGTTCTGTAATCTATCCCAGTGAACAGTCACATTATTGCTGTGTGGTAAGGCCGTTTATCCCCGGATACACTTCAGTAGTCATTTATCAAACAAAAATGACAAACATTCGCTGGTTCCAGCTTTTGAAATGTGAGGATTTGCTGATTTCTCTGTTATATATATATATAACTGTAAAACACATTTGGGGTTCAGACTGTAGGTCAGACAAAACAAACAATTTGAAAACGTCAGCTTGAGCTCTGGGAAATTGTGACTGGCTTCTGTGAATATTTTCTAATATTGTATGGACTAAATGAGTAATTGGAAAATGGACAGTGTGATCAGTAATGAAAGTAATATTTAGTTGAATTCTTCTGCTGGTCAGTAATTGCATTGCTGCTACAACCCCATTATGTCACACTTACTGATGTAGTGGTGCTTTAAAAGGAGGCTAAACTATGTCCGTGGTCACCATCAGGTGACTTTATCAGCTTACCCCCGACCCTCTCAAGACACTATCCTGTTATGACTTATCTCGCACCAGCTTACTGACTGCGCCGCGGGTTATGAACTCTCATCATAAAGATTTATGTCAGCATCTCGTGGTTAAGCCATTCCGCAAATTAAAAGGCGTATAAAATGCGTTTAGTTGGGTTCACCCAGTCTTAGACACGATACTCTCCCTCTGTCTGGCAGGTTTATGTCTGTCATCTTTGCTGCTAATGCGTGGTGGGTGGCTCTAAGAATAATTACAGGTCTATGTATAGAAAGGATAAACCGCGTAATGTGCCCCTCCGCGCGGAGATCAGCTAACCCAGCTGTGCCTGTACTCCTGCCTGTGTCCAAGTTCAGCTGATCCCCTCAACAGCAGGTCCATTATGTTGTTGGGATAATACTGCGAGGAAGTTAGAGGTGAGCCGGCCTCGACGTATACGAGGTCCAGTCAAAGCTAAAGCGTCTAAGTGTAGCGCATCACAAGGAATTTTCCAGGATTATGGACATAATCATTATGGCTGGGACGATACACCACGATACACAAGTATTGTGATTTGATATTATGATTTATTGCGATTTTTGTTAACTTTTTTAACACTAGTACAAGGGAAGTTGAATCATGCACTTCTAGGGACTTTTACTTTGGAAAATATCTAAATCAATACAGTAAAATGTTTGATTTTCAGCATGTATGTAGTCAGAGATGTCCTGAAGTCAATGATATCATTCATTATCAGGCATTATTTATTAATACCTTTCCCTCACAAATTAGTGGTATTTTCTTTTTAATTTATAAGGGGCATGTGATGTTTTAAACTACTGGAGAATATAATCAATGAATCTTATTTCCATATATGTATTTTGCATATACAGTTCCCTTTGTTAACACCTTATCTTGAAAACCACATGTAGTATATACTTCCTCTAACTTCGCTGAGTCCGTCTCTAGCTCTCCAGTTATCTCAGTCCCCTTAATACATCCATGGTCAGCTCCATCGGGGCCGTTTGAATGCATTTACCATAAATGTCAGTATGTGGGTGCTCTACAGTTGTAGCGTCGGCCGATTTGACCACCGGAGATGAGAGTGACGGCTGGCTTGACAGCACGTTACCACAATGTGATAAAGTTTCCTGTCCATGACAGAGTGAGCATGCAGCTTTAGCCATGATATCTAGCTCTGCTTTTCCTGCAATGTGTGAAACCCAAAGTGTTTCAATACTTTACTGTATGTGTAGTGTTTACCACGTTGGCTTTAACATGTGAGGGTGCAGGTCGTCACCATCTGTGTGGATGTGTGAGACTTATTGATATGAACTTTAGTCGCAGTGTTATGGATCAGTCCTAATAGTGTTTTTCTTGTGTAATACAAGATTAGCATTCAGCCAGAGGACTTTTGGTTGAAGCCTCCAGTCACCCTGCTGAAGTGTCTTTAAGCAACACACTGAAACCCTGCCAGCTGCTTTATAGCTCAGCCTCGCGCTGTGAGAATTTCCCTGTGGGGGAAGTATCACGTTATTATCGCATCATTTATCGCCAGTGTCGGGCATAAAGTTCAACGGTAAAAGTAATAATATTTTTCCAACTGCCTACTCTCAGATGTTGTTTTAAATGGGTTTTATTCCTGCCAGAGCTGCTGTCTTCAGGCTCATGTTATTAACATGCCTGCAGCAGAAACGTAAAGGTCAAATCCTGCACGTAAGTAAGACGTTTCGGGAGTGATAATCTTCAGAGCGATTGCTTCCTGCCTTTTGTGGCTTAGCTCAATCTATACATCAAACTAGCTCCTTGAGTCCCCCAAGGAAATTTGGGGGGAATATCAGCTGTCTGCATTTAACTCAGCAGCAGATGCACCCTTCGTTTCCCCCCCCAAAAAATCTCAGCCTGGAGAAGGAGCAAGTGCATGCACACACACTCATAAAGGCTGTGCAGAGTGGGAGTGAGAGTAGGAGGAGAGGAGATTGCCAGCGCCAAACATTGTGGGTGAATGAATCTGAGAGAAAGAATAGGAGGAGGAATCGTCATGCCTCTCGAGAACGGAGGTTGGGATTTTTTTTTTCCGTCCTGAAAAGGAGGAGGGGCGGAGGGATAGGAAGAGTGAAGGACGGGGAGGGGGGCAAATTGCCTCGCTCTAGGCAGACCTCAGAAGTGCTGACAGGGCTGAAATGGTCCCCATGGCAACAGCGGGACGCTAGGTCTGGATGCCCGTGTGAGTATGTGGAAGGATGGTGCTGGGGTGCACTGCAGGTGTGTGTGTTTGTAACAACGAGCGGACGAGAGAGAGACAGAAGAAGAATGAAGCACCTCATTTCAGATAAGACCCGCTGAATAAATACACAGTCCCACGAGCAGAGAGTGAATTTCAAACATCACCGCTTACGATATGTCCCAGCACGGCAGACAAGACAGGGAGATCGATCCGCGTACACACACACACACACATAGAGAGGGAAGTACATGACGGCTCTACTTTATCGTAAGAGTTTATCAGTTGTATGTAACGCCTTTATTAATGTTTAATAAATGATTTACTAATGCTTCCCTTGGTTGGGAATCAGCCTAAACTAGGGCTGTGTATTGGCAAGAATCTGCCAATTCGATACGTATCATGATACAGGGGCTTACAATTGCGTTATATTGCGATACTGTAAGTAAGGCGATATATTTCGATTTTTTAAAAAAGTTTAGGAAAACTGTCATAGTGTAAAAAACACACCACCATATGCACAAAATCTGAGTAAAAAAGTTAATTTTTTTATGCAATCAGAACATTCAAGGACAACAGTCAAGGACAACAACCGCCGTCATGGCGGCCGTGGCTGATGCGTGAACTAATGCAAGACACAAAGCATAAAGTAGTAGTAAGATGGACCTCAGAAATGGAGGACCAACTTGTTGATTTGTGGCAACAAATTGTTGTTTATTTAACGTGTCTCCATGACTTCATCCATTATTTTTATTTTTTCTTCATTAAGTTTTTCAGTACAAATTATGGCAAAAACTGACATCGCTAATTCTTCCTGCCCGTTGTCTGCAATGTTTGTTTCACTAAAGTCACGTTTGATCGCTCTCTAACTCTTCTTGTTCATGAATTGAACTGTTAAAATTAACATAACATGTCGTTATGTGTGGGGTCTCTCACATTTTGTTAGTGTGGGCCAGCCTTAAAGCGTTAGTAAATAATTAATGAACCATTAATAAAGCCAAAGCCCAAAGTTGGAGCAGCATGACTGTGTGGCTTCTCATCCTGGTCGGAAGTGCTTACTCAGGGCGTTCAGGCACAGATCTGATCGTGATAAGATATGAAGAAATAAACACTGTCAACACAAGTACACACTCATACACACTCAGTGGAAAGTATTCAAACACCCTGTCATTTGTGCATTGGTGAGTATGTGTTCATTTGTGCTGGAGGTAGCAATCACAGCCCTAAACACTCACCCAGACCAGGAGGTACGATAGAACGTATTAACCCCTTCAAATGTCAGGTGAAATCATATGACTTTTCTTGCACACCTTAAAGTCTTATTGACTTATTGTGTGTTGGATCATAAACTTTTGAGCGAGAAGGAACCAAAGCATCCCACACACTTGATCACTAATTTTTTTATTAACAATATTTCAGTTCCTCATTCCTTCTATTATTGTCGGGAAATGCTGCTTGTGACCTTTGATGTAAACATTGTTAATAAAGTTAGTACAACTAAAGTTAGATAGAATAAATATTGTGACTTTGTAGGTTGTTATCTAGGGCTGTGACTAATGATTATTTTGAGTTCTCAATAATCATTTAGTCTATAAAATGTCCGGAAATAGTAAAAAAATAAAAAAAAGCCTGTTACAAATCCCTAAAGCCCAAAGTCCGACAAATAGTACAAAACCCAAGATATTCAGTTTAGTATGGTAAAAGACCAGCAATAATTCCCATTTGAGAAGCTATAACCAGTGATGTAACCATAAATGTATCAATATATGTATTTAACATCTATTCAGAATCATAGATTTTTGTGTTACTGTATCATCGTCAAAAATGGCCAAAATTGACGTCAGTTCAATTTTCATATTCAAATATCTGTTTGTTTTTTTACTATTCGATTATATATTCTAATTTAGAATATTTGGTGACAGCCCTACTGTATCATTACGTGGCTAAAAGCTAGTTACCTCTGCTACTCTGTGTGTGTGGCTAATTATAATTTCAGTGCTTTGAAAGCAGTTTATAGTTCATTCCCACATTGTTAAAGAGTTCCCTTGGGGCTACACACAGAAAGACACACACCCACAAACACACACACACACAGACAAAGGAGTCAAAGGTTAGGGTCGGAGGTCAGCGGTGTGTCGGGCGCGGATGAAAGAACAACGGGTGGGGAATCCTTGCTGCTGAAAACAGCACTCCCCGTCACTCTTCCCACTCTAGCTTAGCTCAGCACTTATGACACCGAGTAGCTGGAGACGGAGAGCGGTCCGCAGGCGCTTCTTCAGCCTCGGGCAGGAGCTGCTGACGGGGGCTTTGATTGACACATTCAGAGGGAGAAAGATCACTATTGAATCCTGACAGTTGGATGAAGCATGTCGGTGAATGTGTGTGCGGTTTGCCGATGCCATGTGTCGCGAGCCTGAGTCACGGATCAGGATTACATCATCTCGCCCGGGTGCTGGAGTTGACGTATCGACTCTGACGTTGTCACGTGTAGGCCTCGGAGCGCAACGGAAAGTTCTGACGGCGGTTCCGAAGGTGCAGGAGTTGTGCTCGATTCTTCGATATTAATTTCAAGCATTTCAGGAAATTGATGACTCGGAGATGAAACGCTGACAGATTCAATACAGCAGCTAAAATATCTGTTGATATCCGATCTGAGTTGGTTATGATAATAGAGAAATGAATGGTTGTTTAACGTCATATTTTCTTGCTTCGTCTCTGTATGGAGAAAGCATTTTGTATTTGTATTGGCAGTTGCTGGTAGTAGCAAGCATTAGCATTTTGTCGATGTGTATGTCCAGCAGCCTTCTGTGATTGTGTAGAATTAATTCAATTGTATTGATGCATGTCTGCAACACCAACAGGAAGTCCTATTGGGAACCTCTCATCCATTGATTGCTTATGTAACTGTTTGTGTGCTGTGTATTCTTCAGTGTGGCATGTGTCTGTGCATGTGCATCCTATGTGAGGTCCTCTATGAATAACGACACCTACTGTACATACTGTCAACACTCCTGCTTTTTCCATCTTTCATGTCTGTTCCAGCTGATCAGTTATTCATCATATGCTCTATAGCTGCATGTTCCCTCTGTGGGAGTCATATGGTGGTGAAAAATGTTATGTCCGAAATATAAACATTTCAGGAGGCAATAAATATAACCTGTCTTGTAACTTGGAAGCTATGAATTTTTGATTTTCTGAACCTGCGCAGTGCATAAACATGCACTTGTATTAAAGCCTAGAGACACCAAACCGACATCAGAGATCTAGCCGCCTGTTGCGTCGCCTTGGCCAAAATGTTGCACTTGAATGGCCATGTGGTTGTGAAAATATCCGTGTATTGAATGAGAAGAGCCTTCTGTTGTAATCATAGTAGAGCTAAGCTACTACACTGTGTAGCTACTGTGTAGCCTGACCTGGTTGCATTTGCACTTCTGTACCCAAAATTCATGTTTCCCTGTGGTCTGAAGGCTACCGCACACGCTCCCAGGCATTAACTCCACATATCATAATTTAGGCTCGAGACACGTTTCACAAAGCAAACTTTAATAACCACCCAGATTAAATCTTCAGGATGAAGCTAGCTATTAGATTTCACTCAGCAGGCTTGAAAGTGGGACCCTATCTCCTTTTGTTGTCGCTTTGTATTTCTGATCAGCCCAGCTAGAAGACTGAATGGTTCTGTGAGTAACCCAGAGGGTTTCTAAGAGAGAAAAAAAAAAAATCAGTGTGTGCGTGTTGGGATAAGGGCTTATTCTGCTGGAAAATCCCTCTCTATTCAGCAGTCAGTGTTGGCAGGTATGGCTTTGCTCAGGCTGAGGAATGTGTTGAACTACTTCACTGTTTTGGGGGCTCCCGGGGTCCCGATTCAAGAGGAAACTTCTGGTCTACGCTATTGATTCTGGTCCTGATCTCTCTTGACAGTGAACAGGCACTTGTTGTATTCTGCCATGTCTTCATGTCCTTGAACATTAATATCGTAGGAGCAGTAATGGCGACGTAATGTACACCAAACTCAGTGCTAATTACCTACTTCCTGAGCATTGAGCTCTTGCAACACAGCTCTCTTCAGTACACGTTGGACACCTCAGGCCAGAAGTAAAGTGAGGACACTCTTCAGCTTTTACGCCAAGTGTTACAGTGTCAGAGCATGACATAAATGAGTGGGTGTGATCGCGAGCACTGACACGACAAAGTCCTAAGTAGACTCTGTATGCCTGCAGCCACTTTTCAAGTCAGTCGCGAGCGCGTATTTTGTTTATGCAATCACACATTTGCTTGGAGAAACCAGCTAAAGCACAACCTGTTCTTCCTGTTAAGTGTGACGTGTTTGCTGTTGGCTTTGCCAGTAAAGTAACGCCCACCACGGTTCACTGTTGCTCCAGAGAACAGCACAAACTAGAGCTGGCTCTAAAGGCCATTGTTTGCATGTGATGGTGTACAGCGGCACCGTGCCATTCGGTCCCTTATATCTCCCGGTTGAGTCTGAATAGACACCAAAAGTCAGGGAAATTCTTTGACTTTTTGTTTATTTGTTTCAAATTGGATTAATTCATTGATCTGTTCAATTATATTTTCTTAGGATTAAGACTTAAGATCGGTCAGTTGTCTTTTTGCTTTAAAAAATCCACCAAGTGTAGTTGTGTGTAAATGTAGAATGTAAACTCCTCCTCAAGTTAAACCAAATGAGCAAAACAACAACCTTTTGGTTAACAGAAAAAGGAGAAGATGAGTTCCTGATACTAAAGAAATGAGATTTATAGCACGCTGTGGGCTGGCTGAATGGAGAAACTGAAATGAGGAAGAGGAACTTGAGTTGGGAAAGCTTCACAGGGCGGCACGCAGAGAGGAAAATGAACAGCCAGACAAAAGCTGATTTCACTGGACTTAACTTCATAAAGATCTTATTCTGATTATTCTGATTCTGATTATTATTCTTATATAGATCTAAAAGCAACAGTGTAAAAAAACCTTTTGCTCGTTTGTACAATTTCTCATATCAGCTGAGGCTGTTGTGTCAAGCGGCATCTTCGCCTCATTAAATATTCTACTCAGACACTTTATGCCAATCGGTAACGTGAACTAATGTGACTCATTAATGGAGACTGGGAGTTGCTTTATGTGTTCCTTTTTAGATAATAAGCTTCTAATGGAAATCCTGCACAAATAACGTGCTCAATCAATGTTGTCAGTGCATGCACTGTATTGATTTCAGTTTTACACCGGGCATTCATTTCATTGACAAACTCAGGCATCTTGATACAGTCTTATTGTCATTCAAGTGATGTTACAGGAGGGAGACTTTCCATAAGCAAAGTCATTTTCCTACATGTAATTTAAATAAATGTAAAACAAAAGCTCTCAAGTGAAAAAAAACACACACACTGTATTTCTCTGCAAGTCTAAATGTTGAGTAGAAATAGAGTGTGTGTTTGTGTGTAGGAGAAATAAGGGATGGGGAGGGGTAGTGTTTGACTAGCTCAATAAAAGGAGCCTTTCAGCTGCGCTGGAAACAATTTCCAGCTGAGGGGACATTTATATTAAAGCTTCGCCTCTGCCAGCACAGACTGTTTGTGTGTGTGTGTGCGTCAGAGCAGCTAGCTAGCAAGAATCAACGGTCCCTCTTCCTGATACATTTTTGGGACAGGCTGCGATTTCTAAATCAGTGCTTAAATCTGTCCCGATATTCAAACGTCCTGTGCCAGCGCGGTCAGACAGACAATACGTACTGAGGGAATTAGGGGGTCCGTGTTGAGACTCCTCGAGTCCCAGACGGGGCAGACGTTAGCCACTGAGCAGTCATCCAAAGGTCAAGCCTCATTGACAGGATCAGCTGGCCTCCAGTCCTCACACACATACGCCTTTAACCCTGACTTTTACTCCGTTGGGGTTGTCAATTGGAGAATTACTTTCATATGCTTTCAAAATGTAAATGGTCCAACAAGCTTTTGTACCTGAACCCAACTCGGTAATATGGCATATTTGACTGTCTTCATGTTATCATAGCTAATAGGGGCTGCAACCATAGACTGTATATAAGAGGTGGACGTAGTCAGCGTGATGCCACCCGTTGGTTTGTGGACTGCCGTTTTGAAGCCTCGAGTTCGGCATTTTGGACGTCGCCATCTTGGTTTTTTGTAAACAGAAGTAACACGAGAGGGTGGAGCTAACCGAACACCAAATAAGACATTTTCAGGCAACCAAAAAGGTTATAATTAACTTTCACAAACTGAAAACACACTGTGAAAGGGTTAAAGTTCCCTTGCTAAGCCACGGAGTGAGAATAGCGCTTGAACAGTAAACAGACTGAGGCAAGCAAGACACAGGAACGTGGCTCGTGTCTTGAGGAGTTGTAGCATTTATTCACCGACAGCCTAAAGTGTACACAAAATGCACTGCTACGTTCACAACTACAACGTTAATGCCGTCAGACACACACACACACACACACACACGCACACACGCACACACACACACACACACACACACACACACACACACACACACACACACACACACACACACACATACTCCCTCGCTCTCTCTGTCCCAACTCTCCAAAGTTAATCACACAAACTACGCACAAGTTAATCCTTAAAGGAGTTTGCTACTTGTGTGACACATTTTAGTTTAAAAATAACATCTTTAAAATACATAATTCCCCGACGCTTAGGCCTGGCGGAGAGTAAACTTAGGCCCGGCGGGCGGAAAGCAGGAAATCATTGAATTAGAGGAGCAGGAGCCAGAAAAATGTTTGGCATTTTTTGCTTGATAAATGAATGAAATGATGAATCAATTATCAAAATTCATGGGTATTGTAGTATTTAGAGCCAGACTGTCAAAACCTCAATCCTCAGTAAAAAGCAATTATATATTATTATATATCATTATAACACTAATAATCCTGCTAATTTGCCATATTGTTATTATATCTAAACCTTTTGTCTGTCTCAACCACTTTAAACTTTTGGTGTCCTTGCACTAAACTTTCAGACTCCGGTGTATTTATTGTACACTGCATAGTGATTCTGATCCTAATGCTGAAAGATTTGCATGTTAAATGTTGATCAGGGTGTAACAAGGGTGCATTGTTTGTGTACCGGGTGCGTATTTGAATTTGTGAGCTGTAATGGCAAAGAGTGAAAGACAATCGGTAGGAAATGCGATGACTCGTGACGTCAGAGGAAACAATAGGGACACGGAAGCGTCTTTTCAGATTTGATAATATTCACGCAGACATATGTCAGTGTTAAAGTCAGAGAAGAGAGAGTTAAAGATAGAGGAGACAGCCAGAGACAGGAAGGAAGGAGGCTGGGTGTGTGTGTGAATGAATGATAGAGAGAGAAAGAGCGAGCATGGAGAGAGGGTATATTTGGCCTTCATGCTGTCTTGCACAAATTTGTCATTGCATGTTGGATGCTATGGAGCACTCCGCCTATGAATATCTCTAATGATCCCGGCAGGGGTTGTGTGTGCGCGTGTTTCATGTGTGTATCTTTCATGTGTGTGTGTGTGAGAGCTAGCAGTAATGAAGCATTGGACCTTGCACTAGAATGATTGAAGGCTTTTCATCTACTTTTTTTTCTCTCAGTTTCTCGTAATGAGGAAGCATCGGTTTACCTTTAGGGAAGCAGCAGAACTTTGACTCACACAGATATCGACCTACTGTTTAGTTTAATTACACATTCTTGTGAAGTGGCTTCTCTGTGTGTGCCATTTGGCTAAACATACGGTTACCAGCGAAACGGCACCGACTCTTGAATCCGTATTCTAGGCGAGCTGGTTTGAAAGCTCGTATGTTTGTGCGTATGTGAGTGTGGCTGGCATAGGAACAGCTCAGTCGGCTGATCTCGGTACAGTTACAGTTCATAGTACAGTGTGGTTTAAGGTGACCGTTACAGCCCAGACATGGCAGGTACTGTAATCCTGTTTAATGTTTAATCTAAATGTCACAGTGTTGAATCAACAGGGGCCGTATCTGTGAAGCCATTCATTCTCAAAGTGGGTTTAACCTTTAAGCTACCTCTGCATGCACTTTGTTGTGAACTCAGGTGGATATATGAGGAGCAAATTCTTTATTATACCATCTATCACGGCCGTAAACATGTTAATTACGGTCACGCAGCAGGCAGCACAACTTCCCCTCAACAGCACCCCGTGGCTGATTATGTCATCCGTATTCATTTTTTTTTGCCTTGGGGTGTAACAATGTTTGTCAAAGACCTTGATTGGGTCCCCAGCCGCCACCCCCCCCTCCCTTCCACCTCCTCCTCCTCCTCCTCGCTACCCCGTTCCTTCCTGTTGTTGCTTGTGTAAGCGGTCGCCTCCACTGTCTCCCCACCGAGGCTGCCTTTTTCCTGTTGTGCACAACACAAACATAACCAGTGGCTCAGATCTCTAACCAGACAACAATGAAAAAAGAACACATAAAGGAAACCCCTATAGATGAATATCTTACATACTGCAAAACACAGACGGTCGCACGCTATGTTTGTGTCTGTTGTGATAATTTATTCAATTAATTTCACATTATTTTTTACTTAAATGTGAATGTAGAACCAGGGGCATCCCGTGGGCTTGTTAGTGGATCCTCTGTTGATTTAACTCTGCTAATTATTGAGGCCATGAGGCCGTTTGTGTTGCAGTAGACGCTTTATATTGTGTAGGTGTAGATAAAATGGTTATACCTACAAGAGAGAGGCGACCCCCATGAGACCTTATTCCGGAAAAAATATGCACGGTAGTCAACAGCGAGAGACAAGTATTTATTATATAATAGTACATATTATAATATTTTTTGATCCTGTTTTGAAATGCGGCATGAATCACACATATGATGTTTGTCAATTTAAAAGATAATTTTGCAATACTTCAGTCTGATACTTCAACAGTTTTACAACAAACTGCGACTTTCTTGACTTGCAAAATGATCTTTTAAATTGACAAACATCATATGTGTGATTCATGGCGCAATTCGAACTGGATCAAAAAATTATTTGTCTGTCACCGTTGACTACTGTTCATACACAAAACATCCCAAACGGCCTCAAAAGTGTCCTTATAGTATTGAATAAACACTTTTCTAGCAAAGTCTGAACTAAAATTGAACATTGCAGGCTTCACAAAGATATTATTTCTTTCGGGGCCGTTGTATTAGACACTATATGATGTTATGTTTATGTTTGCTATTACAAATGCTCACTTAAGGATTTTATAAATGGCTTTCATTGCATATAAACCTTCATCTATTCCTGTCACTGCCTGCTTCTTTATTCCTGAATATGCCTAGAAAATGCTGTTAGGGCTGCACAATAAATCAAATATTAATCGCTTCCTACAATTAAATGAACATGATCGACTGTGATATTGACATTTGAAATGCGTGCTCCGCTCATAGAAAACTGTGCTGCACATCAAATCGAGTGTTTCCTAAACTGACAGCCAGCCGCCATGGGGGGGGGGGGCGATCCAGATGTTTTCGCTTCACTTTTGCCCGTGCGGCCTGCGAAAAACTTTGTTGAATGTTGCGGCTGCAGTCCCGAGTATAAGAGTAATATACTGTAAATGACTCGTTTTGCCCGTCAAAATGAAAATGCAAATGAAAATTATTTTGATGCAAAGATTTGTACATTAGCAGAAAAGAAGCACAACGTGGAAGTGAAAGCAGCGCTCGGTTTATTTAAATGTGAAAGCGCGATACAAATATTTTGTCCCTAAAATCAATGAATAATCGTGATAATAAATATTCATGATCTCAATATTGATCAAAATAATCGTGATTATCATTTTGGCCATAATCGTGCAGCCATACTGTGTGTGTGTGTGTGTGTGTGTGTGTGTGTGTGTGTGTGTGTGTGTGGTAATAATACCCCTGGTTGTTTTTGTCCAGTGCCATCTGGTGAATTCCAGCACAGAGGGCATTTTAGCTTGCCAGCAGTCTCTATCTGTGTGTCACACACACACACAATCACATGTAGACACACATTTTCTCTGCCACACACACATGACATCACGTGAGTTGTGACTGCAGGGCAGTGCTCTTTTCTGGGGGAGAAAAAGAAAATGCAGTGTTGTGGATGTGACGGCTGTCTCCCAGCCATTCCTCCTCTCTACTCTCCGTTCTTTCTCTCTCTACTCTCACACATGTTACATCAGTTTCTCCTTTAAATGTAGAGCTGCTAAGCCTTTATAGTATCTGAGGAACAGGACAAATATAGTGATAGGAAGGGAATGAGTTTTGGAACCTCGACGTGTGCCGCGCTTCGTCAACGGGGGTGAAAAACCATCTGCAAAAACAACAACTTGTCAGGATTTGAGATCCAGAATTGGATTTACCGGCCAACCATTCACTTTGAAATAATGGATTTTGTCTTGAGAGGTTTTTCTCAACTCACAGCCCTTCATTTTAGGCTGAAAACACAACACTAAATTCTCACCTGGCAGCAGTGGTATTATACACAGGATCATGACAGTTGATAGATGATAGAAAATATGTTACTGGGCTGAGTTGCATTTATCGGTCTCCGTCGAAACCCTTAACGGTAAATACCTGCGAAGACAAAGAGAAAAGCCAGCAAATGTCTGTTGATTTTAGAGCTGCAACTCACGATTAATCTCATTGTTGATAAATCTGATGATAATGAAAAAATGTCCATCGCCATTTCCCAGATCTCCAGATTGCTCATTATGTCCAAATCTCAAATATATTCAATATCAAATATATAAAATTGTTTTCTGTCAATCGATTTTGATTAATAACTAATCATGATTATTTTAAGTTTCACGGGAGCCAGCTGTGAATGTAAAAATGCATCAAATCAATGAATGTGTAAAGAAAAAAATAATGTTAGATGCACACATGAAAAACAAGGAAGCGTTCTTATAAGGGAACAATCCTGACTGCAGGGCATCAGCCACACACCGCTGGGGAGACCACCTAGGAAAGAGGACGGAGGGGGGGAGGGGGGAGGGTAGTAGTACTGTATGTAGCTCTCTTGGGAGGGGGAGAACAGCATGGGGATACTTTGCTTGACTCCGGGGCTTTCACATAACAGGGGGGGGTCAGGAAAACACGGGGGGGAGGAAGTCACATTGGTGAGACACCCTGAGGGAGGGAGAGTGAGAGGAGGAGGAGGAGGAGGAGGGAGCAGACAGGGCTGCTGCAGAGCAAATGGTAGGACGAAGGAGGTAAAGGACAGGAGGTCCTTTAATCACAGCCATCATCAGGGATCATCAACCCTCTGTGTGGTCCCTTCACACCAGCGGCATACCGAAATGTTGGCCTTTGGGTTTGTGTCTCTGCTGGTAGCTTTTTTCCCCCCCAGAGCCTGAACAGACAGAATATAAACGAGGAGGAGATTTGGACAAATAATGTCTATTTTGGCAAACAGAACTGTACCAAAATTAAGACAAAACAAAATCCAGTGGTAGCCCAGCGGCCCGGGTTTGAATCCAATCCGTGGCTTCCCAGCCAACAGTCAGTTTTACCTCCATTCGCCACATAGACCTGACGTAACTATTCATTGTGCTCATGAATTAGAGTAGGGTACATTTTTCATACGGAGGACATCATGTAACGCTGCATTGTGCTAGTTAAAAGAGTTCCAAACTGGAAATCTGGCTTGGATGTCAGGAGAAAATGAGTTAAGAAGAGATGCTAGGAAAGTAGTAGAGAGGGGAAGAAACGAGATATTGTTTATATCTGGGGATAAAAGCACACATTTTCACATTCATAGTGAAATTCAAGTGAAATAATTGTGTAAAGAATGAAAACCGCCCGAGAGAGAGAGAATTTCAAACGCAGCTCTCACCTCCACTAAGCTGGCCAATCATTGCATAAAATAGGCGTGCATGTTGGATTGTCAGTGTATGAAACGCCGGGAAATGTGTGCTATAGCCTCTTTTCCAGGGCCGGAACTGTCTCGAGAAAAGTTTAAAAATAGCTGCTGCTTTCCTTTGTGTTCACACAGTTTGTATATGGAGAAGCAGGGTGAGGTTAGCTGATAAACCGCTCCTAAACTGGAGCAAAGTGGGTTTAAATCTCCATGTTGGCAAACATCCGCCAATCCTTTATCAGCTCCAGAGGTGCTTTCTCTCGCTAACCTTCGGACTTCTTGGTCAAACATCATCTCGTTACCTGTGTCCCATCGTCGACCGGCGATGACGACCACAGATGCGCCTTTATGTCACCGTTATCCCGTTCCCTATATCATCTCTTGCCTTGTGTTTGGGAGAGAGAGGGGGACAGACAGTCTAGACGCTGACGGAGGGATGAGAGGAGAATCGATTGAAGCATACGAGAGCAATTTCACGTCTCGGCCCACAGATTCAAAAGCAGAGCCTCAGCAGTCCCCGTCCCCCCGGCAGGCGTTTTTTGAGTGTGCACGCAAAACGTAAGCGTGTTTCGTTCATATATGAGCAACAAATGTGTGTGAGTGTAAAACACCAAATAGTTACCGAAGGAACTTAAGTGGATTCACGCTTCCTCCTCTCGCCGCCTCTCTCTGACCTTCGTTGTTCCTTCTTTGAATCCCTCCGCGAGCTCCCTCTCTCTCTCGTTTCCTCCCTCAGTCCCGCGGGCTCGCCTCCTAAAGCGTCAGCGTTTCCTCTGTCCTCCTATAGCATCAGACCTCGTCATCACTATCATGGCGTCTGTACAGCGTCAGCACTTTGGAGGCGATGTGTGCGATACAGGACTTTGCGTATCTCTGCTGTCTTTTTCTGTCCTCTAACTGTTAAATCTCTGTCAGTTGGTCACTTGCACTTGTTTCTTTCATTTCTTTTTTTTCACGTCACTCTGTCTTGGACTGTTTTTTGTTTCCTCTTTCTCTCTCTCTCTCTGAAACTATTTATTGGAGTTTTGTTCTCCCTGATGAGATGAGGACAGCGGAGCCTCCACCTAGCTGAGCTCTGATGTTGGGAGGGGGCTGTCGGTGGACATATTCAAGTGAAACCGTCATCTTTTTCTGCTAAGTGACGTTCTTTCTCACTTTCTCATCATGTTTCCATCTTTTTCTCTGTTCATTTATAAAGTGGCTTTAAAGACAAAGGAAAGAGTCAAGATGGCAGCATGTGTTTGTGTGTGTCTTGGTGAATGGAGGTTAGTGGCGTGCGGCCTCATACCACTGGATAGTTTTTAGACCACCCGGGCATACTGTACTTGTGTTTTCAAGCCTCACAGATAATACACCACATGTTGTCACTGTAAAGAAGAGCAGTAGGCAGGTGTCTGTGGTGGTGTGGAGGTGGGCTGAACTTTTTTCTACAAATTTGGTTATGAGGTTTGCAGATGTTATGGATGCCAAAGAAAAGGACTTAAACCTGCAATAGCTGTTTTACATACCATCACCTTTTAAGTTGATATTGCAAACTTGTAACAATAAAGTTTTAGCTTCAGCTTTATTGTAATTTGCACAGAGAAACAAGTTGCACGGGACAATGAAATTCCTAGTTTGCTGTCCTTTCTGATTTCCATCCATAAATCGGCAGACATCTTTTCTTTCTGCCATAACTATCAGTCTACGGTAAATAGATGGAGGAGAAGTTAATCATTTTAGTGCACGGCTACCCAGAGCTTTACATCTGTCCCACAGACTATTTTACTGGCTTCACCCTTTCTGTCCGAGGACGGCACAACATTCGGTTGAAAGGTCAGCCAAACTGACCCGCAACTTCATCATCGTCACTGCAGCACGCAGGTTTTGGTTGCTTAGTAACGGCAGGCGCAACAATAACGCAACCTCCGAAGCACCTTGGATAAAAGGAAGAAAGCAGCACGGCTGGCGTTTTCCACGTGTTTTTAGACGCGGCATGGGCAACGGCCCCCGAGAGCGGAAAACAGGAACACATAATAAAAACTAAATAAAGAATATTAAGACCAGTATACAGTTTAGAGAGATGCATAACTGTACAAACTGTACAAAACACTCAGAGATTGTATCATGCACTATTTGCGTTGTTGTCTTTCTCCAGGTGCAAACATGAAAGCATTGAAATGTGTGCACATGCATCACTTAGCATGTCTGGGTTCAGCAGTTAACAGCAAAATGAGGAAGTTGTGGTGTGGAAGATTGTTGTGACCTCAGATGTCAGAGCACTGAGACTACTCAGATGTTCATCTGTTTAAACGCCACACCTAACACTCACTGACACTGTTTCAGAATCTAAACCCACATATGGTTTGACAATTTGGAAATACGCTTTCTTTCGATTCACTTTCTTGCCGAGACTTGGATGAGAAGATCAACATCACTCTCATATCTCGACACTACAGCTGCAGCGAGCAGCCGCTTAGCATAAAGACCGGAAACAGGCTCTTTATAAAGTTTAAAAACACATTTATCAGTACTTCCTACGCTCAATAATTAACATGTTATATCCTTATGCTCGGCTAAGCTAACCACCCGCTCAACAGAGATGACAGTGGTATCAATCTTATCATCTAACTCAAAGGGTTTCTCCCACAACAACTGACAGAAAGACTAGCTTAAACTCACAAAATAGAATTAGCAATGCTAGTCAGAAAGGACATTAAGGAAATTATCCAATGTCTGTTGAGCAGACCAGAGCTTTACTTTGCCCTTCAATGCCTACATAACTGGTCGATATGTAGCTTGCATGGTTTTCTTGCAGTTCTGTTTTTTGACCGTGAGAAAGGGAAGTGACATTGAAATGAGGGCAAATGAGAAGGACGTGCTTTTGTGTAAATATAGGGCTTACACCTTCTGGTCGGTTGGTCAATATTGTCCCACCAAATTTTCACTGGGAGGAGAAAGAGAGCAGCTCTGTAGCTGAAGCTGCCCCAGGCCTGAGCGCACGCCGCGCTATAATGTTTATAATAAAGTCATTTTTGGGGGTTTTTTTTTCTTCTTCTTTTTTCTTTTCTTTTTATTTGGAAAAGGCATTATCACAGTGTATACAAAACTTAACAGGTATTTATACTTAACTCTTTTCCCGTCTTAATATACATGTACAATTTATATGCATGAAAAGAGGCATGCGGATGCCACAGTACTTGTAAGTCATAAAGTCATTTTCAATACATTTTGAGGTAAATATTGGGGTAATTTGGCAGTAATTCTAGAGAAATTTCAAATAGGTTACTTGCTAATCATCACCGAATTACCATGAAATTTGCGGACCTGTAAAATGAATTGTCACCATAATTGTATATGCTGCAAATTGCTTTTTTTTATTTTCATAATTCATTTAAACTTAGATCAGGTAGAGTGAACTGTGGCCAATCTAGTTAGAGATAACTTGCAGATCTCTATCTCTTTTCACAATCGACTAATCGATTAATTGAAGAGTAGGTAGAATTTGAATTTCGACAAAGATTTTCTATGGTTGACTACAGCCCTACAGTAGCTAGCTAACGCCGCAGCGTGTGATACGGTCCATCAGCTCTTGCACCATCTTCATCGCACCTTCCAACACACAGTGTCCCATCGCTGTGTTGGTTCCCAGTAGGTAATGTACAGAAATACTACAGTATTGGCCCACATTTAGCATGTTAATTCATTCGTCCCCGGGGGTTGTCGAACAGCCATTTTGCAATGTGAAGCAGCGAGACGTGGAGTCGAGGGAGAGGCAGGAAGCGGCCATGTAAAGCGAACCGTGCGTCAACCCTCTTTGTGAAAGCTCTGATCGCGGAGAGGAAGCGATAGGAGGGAACGTGTGATCAAAGGCACCTACCTTGGCGTCTGTCAGGAGAGAGGAATGCAGCCCTGGGCGTGTGCAGGAGTTAAGCGAGGCGAGTTCTCAGAGAAGGCGCCGGGAGGGGAGATGACAGCATGAAAGGGAGCTCTACCTAGTTTCTGGAGAGAGGAGAAGCAGCTGATGGATTAAAGGGTTATCTGTTTGTAAACGGGGGGAAGAAGGGAGCGATGGAGAGAGAGAGAGGAAAGGGAGCAGGGAGCTGTCAGGCGCGGTGCCGGCTGGAGCGCAGGAAGCTGCCCATCACCCTGGTGACAGGAAGGAGATGGAGGGAAAAGAGGAGCGGAGTGGTTGCGCGGTTTCGCGATGAGTACGTCCGCATATCAAAGGATAGGTGTTTTTGAATGACAGTATAAAAGGACAAGGGCTTGGAGAGAGATATGAGGTGTGATGGGGCAGGGGCGTAATGAGACTGTGAGAGCAAGGAAAGGGAGAAGGGAATTTAGTCACTCATTTTCATCTGGATCCAAACCCCAGAGTTATAACTGCAGTAGTGGGATAATGATGTTCATAGCAGCAATGCTTTGAGGGTCAGAGTCTTAAAAAAGAAGACATTCAAATACAAAAATCCTCAACGTCAAATGATGAGTTTTCCCTAATAAGTATAACATAGATACGTCTTTTTAGTCTTCGCAGAGGAGCCGTAAGTGGATGATTTCTTTGCAATTAAACCGCCACAGGATGTTTTGCTGCTATAATGAAGGAAAGAAACCTTAATTTAACAACACTAATAGAGCTGTAATGTAGCCATTAGCCGCCTCTGCCACAGGAAGTTAGCGTGATGCACCAGAAAGTGCATCTGATAAAGGCCTGTGGTGTTGGCCTTTACAATCTCTCTTACAGTAGATCCTCTTTAATGATTCATGGCCTTAATAGTGTCCAACAGGAAGAAGGTCTGTGTTTTATGTCCAGCGAGCAGGCTGCTCGCTTTATAGACAAACAGGGACTGATCCCAGGCCAGCGGGATGGCATGTGTGGCTTCCCAACTAAATATTACGAGCTCATTATTATGTTTTTATGACATTAAATCTTTAATAGCTGATTTTTTTTTTTTGCCACTTGGGGGCAGCAGAAACAAGATGTGAACACAACACTGACATGTCATCACCTCATTTACACATCCAGCAGTCAGGGAGCAACGTTATCATTCATTTGGCAGTCGTGTTTGTCGTAGGGCGATAGGATTTCACGGAAAACATGGACGCAATCGCGTAATCTGATGATAAAATGGAATCGCCTGTAAAATGCGGAATATCATGGAATTTTGTATGGATGAAATGTTGATACAATTTATGAAAATCAGGATTTTCTCAGCCATTATAAGCGTTTTTTCACAGCACCTAAGTTGACTGAACAGAAAAATACTATGCCGCTAGTTTCATGTACGAGCACGCTGCTTATTTCCTCTGCTCTCTGTGTCGGCATTTCACCAAGAGCGAGGCTTGGCTCCTCAACACACACACACACACATACACACACACACACACACTCGCACACACACTCGCCAACAGTTTGTGGAGCTTCCCGACACAAGCCCCAGATCAGAGGCAAATTTGGCGTTGGCTCGGCACTCGCTGTTCAAAGACGTGAGCCGAGTGTCTCGCCAATTAGAGCGCACGACACGGGTTGAAGGGAAACCTGGGAGAGGAGTCACCTGTTAGTCATCCAAAAAACGTAGGAATTGGACGCTAACAGCTAAATTGAGAGCACTTTATTTTACAAAAGGACGGAATGTTTTTTTTTAAAACTGTATTGAAACAATTTCCTAGATTAATAAAAAAATATTGCAATGTTTCATGAAAACATGAAATTCATTGATATTCATTAACTTTTGAATATTTTCTTATGACTTGTTGATATTTTATACTTCCTCCACATGATTAAACACTTTTTCTGATGACAAAATGTTTTGAATTAAACACAGAATTTGGGAAAAAATCAAACGGATTACATAGAGCCCTAGTTTGTTGCCACCTGATGAATGTTAGTCCTTTATTTCCTCTCTTTTAGCTCTGTTTTTGGTCTCTACCAACTCACGAGGAAGACATCTAGCTATTAATGCTCCACTATGTTCCCCAGCTAGTGGTTAACTGTCTGTTGTTTGGTGCTATGTTGTAATAACAACTTAAAGGATGTTCCCCCAGCCTCATCCTATATTATTATAATGTCATTATGGCTTTTTATTCATTTGTGCTACAGGTTTTTCTATCTGGATTTCTTGAATCCAGCCCCTCACCCCGCAGCCTCTGATGATAAAAGTCAAATTCCTGGTTATACTGTAGTATAGAGTCAGATGATTGCTTTCAGTGTGATGTCTAGAGATACGGCCAGATTATTGTACTCTAGTGATTATTCAGGCATGGCTGCTGTGCCTGAATGAATGCAGCAGAAACACTAGCCTCGGGTTATTTGCATTTTGCAACAGACACAAAAAAAAACAACAACACAGCATCCTGCTTGCTGTTTAAGAAAAGACCAGTTGTTTGCTTGTTAGACACATGATGAAACTCAATCACTATCAAATTAAATCTGACATTTCACGCTTCAGCCATGTGGAGGCAAAAGCAGAAGCTACAGCAGAGTTGTGAAAGGAATTGTACAAATTGATAACGATTTACACGCCGGCAAAGTGAACAGTGTGTATTTGTGTGAATGATCTAATATGAAGACATGAATTTGATGTAGATTGAAATATTAATGCAACTCATATGTTTTTTAGTGCTTTTTCATGCCGATTGGTCGTGTCCGTTGCCAAGACAGGAAGCCTGTGAATGCTTTGCTGAGCAGTGTACTGTAGTGTGAGCCCTGCTCGCCTTTAAGCAAACACTGTTCATTTTTGTACAATAATCAGAGTAATGATCGACTAAGAACACACGGAAGGGTTGAGGGAGAATGAGCAAATATCTACGAAAGTACAAAATGTGAGTACTTTAAGTACTTAAAACAAACTATCTTTCTGGTTTTCTACCGTCGTGGTTTTTGGCTGTGGAATCCATCAAATCAGTTGAAGTTACTGTCATGGAGAAAGATATGAGCAAGGACGATCTGCTCCGGCTGAAATGGTTGTTAAATCATATCCGGACTGCTGTTGCAAGAACTTTAGATGAATCGACTTTAGCTGACTTAAGAGATAGAAGAAAAGCACAGTAAGTATAGTGCGTGTGTCACATTTAACCTCCAGCTTTGAGTCTACAAGGACATCAGAGTAACGTGCATTTTTCTACCTGACAAGTGATAAAATGCTCTCGTCTTTGAGGAAACTCTACTGTTGATAGTGTTTTCCGGATGTGTTATATTAAATAAAATATACACAGAATATAGAAATTAATAATAATTAATAAGATGCTCCTTATCTCTTTTTATCACTCCATAAATCAGAAAATACTGTCAACAGCCATAAAAATATAAATTTTCACCATGTTTTTAGGAATAAAATGTTTTATATATATGAGGCTATGAATGATATATGAACAAACCTCTCTTCAGAATATAGATGGGGATGAAACATGAACGTTTGGTGGATGTAAGGGTTACTGAAGGGGAGATTTCTGGCTCAGAGTCAGAGAAAAAACCTAATTTTAAAGATATGTATTGTAAAATTCCATACATTTTGCAAAACACTAATAGATATCACCATGAAACTTCCCCAGTTGATTACGTCATTGAGAGAGTTATTTTCTGTATTACGTGTTTCTGTGATGTTTTAATGCCACTTTTTGGTGAATTTAGGAGAAATCTACCGATGCAAATAGACATAAGTAGTAAAATAAACATCTAAATGTGTATTTTGGAAGTTTTCTTTCCGCTAGTCTGAAAGAAGACGTGTTATGGAAGCAAAATGAAAAACTATGTTTTTGCCTTCAGTTTCTCCCCTTAAGCCTCAACAAAAGTGCCAAAGTACCTGTAATCACACTAAAGTAGTGTACATGCATAAAGACAGAACAGGACAAAATAGCACCGATGAGTAACTAGCCTCCTGGCTACTACAAGTGTTGGCATGGCAACCAGCAGAGCATGACTCTAGGCCTAATCAGCAGTGTTGGAATAAATCCTGAAGAGTCATATTGCCTGACTGGATCTTTCTCTTTGCTTTACTCTAACAGCAAAAAAAAAAAAAGACAATTTGTGCCAAGAACAGGAGCTTTTCTTCCTCTCAGTCAGGCACCTGTTGGAAAGTTTCTCACTCTGCTGCTTTCTGTCGCTTTGTTGGTCAGTATACATACATATAATTTATATATTCATTGAATGTTCTTTCTTCAACCTTTGTCCTTCACGGAAACAACAGACACCTCGTGTTTTGCATATGGTGCGTGTTGTGTAATAGGAGCGGTTGGTTAAGCAGGTCAAAACAAACCACGACACACAAGCCATTATAGATAAGTGCCCTATAAAGGTGGTGAAGTTAATAATAAACAAACTTCAGCTGGGTCAAGGTCCTACAGTTTATTTCTAGAACTTTACTGCAGTGAAAAGGTCTGTTGCATCCCTCAGCTGGCTACAGTGACGCAGATGTTTGTGCTTATCACATGTGGTCATGTGCCTTGACATCAAAGCTATATTTGGACAGCCTACAAACTCATCCTAACTTTGATTTATATTAAAAAAAAATTTAAATAAATGACGTGCGTGAAAAGTGCAGGGTACGATTTGACGGCACGTAAAGAAATTAGAATCGTTACAAAAGCTTGGACGTAGCCTCACCAGCAAGTTTCGAAAGTGAAGATTGAAGTGAGGTGTCATACATTTCTTGGTGTCATCTGGAATAAGACAAATATCTTACTTTGTCTTTCTGAAGTTCTGTCAAACTTGCTTTGAAACTTCAATTGAACCTTCGCTGCTTTTATCGGCTGGACCGCTCCGCCACGCTACCAGAATGCATTGCACAGACAATGAATTGGAAGCGTGGAAAGGACGGAGGCTGTGGACACGTACCATTACTGGATTTAACATTATAGACATGACCACTGATTAGTTGTGTAACAATTTAGCCTCAGATTCACAGACTGACCGTACACGGTCCAGACATATACTCGGTTTTGACCGAGTCGTGTTTAGAAGATACTCCTCCTCAGGATGGAAGTAGTCAGCTGGTAGTCTCAGGTGGTATGTTTATCTCCAGTTAGTAATGTGTTAGGTGCTGAAATAAATATTAAAGAGACCACATTTTTAGGAAGGAAAAACTAAGTTTGAGAAAGTACCTAAGATCTGATTGCAGTACTGCACTACACCCCCAACACTGTTAGACTCACATACTCAACGACACACTGATACAAATCCTTGCCTTAGGCTTTGTTTCTCGTATCACACTATCTTCAGTCAGCCGCTGTTACGTAACTGCTGTATGCGAACACAAAGAAAAAAAACTATTTATAATATATTGTATTAAATATGTAGAACTCAAAAGGAGGCTATTTAACAAATCAAAAGGGTTTGTTTTCCTGCGAGCTATTGTAACATCTGAGGAAGTGAAGCAGCATTCAGCCTGCTGTTCCATCACTTACAGTGATTCTCTAAAAAAAACCACCCTTTTCTGTGTGTTTTTAATTAAAGAAAACAATGGCTCCATGATAGAATTTGTGTGCTAATGGGGGCTAATAATTGCAGTAGCTCTTTATGTGTTTGCAAAATCACCAAGCGCTTGCAAAGCTGTTTTATTTACTCAGTTTTGGCTAATTAAAAAAAATGGGTCTTTCAGGCTGCTCTTTTTCTCCTTTTTCTTTCGGTTTGTTCACAGTTTGTCCAACAAGCCGCAACATAGCCTATTAGGTCTCCTGTTTTGTAGCTGTTATTAGTCATTTAAATTTGTTGAAGGCCGTGCCAGAAAGAAAAGCCCGGCCGCGAGTAATTATCAATGAAATCAGTGACTGATAATTCATGTGTTCTCAAAGTGCTGCGTAGCTACATTCTCGGGGTTTACAGTCAAATTTTCTCCAGATTTAATGGGCAAGTTAAAGCAGGCCGGCCGACGGATCCAGCTGGCTTCTTTTAAAACGGACCCCAGTCGGGCTAATCACCCACCTCCTCTCTTAAACTCATTCATACAGTTAGGAATCCACTCTGACAGCAGCGGCTAACCTTACTGCACTGACTTCATATAAAGCTACTCTAATATATTCCCACAGGAAGGCTTCCCACTCTATAATTTGTTGACTGCTGCAGAGGGTCTAAAGAGCAGCAATACTCTTTAATGCACTTATAAACACAAGCACATATAACCCCCCCCCCCCCCCCCCCCCACACACACACACACACACACACACACACACACACACACACACACACACACACTATTGCCTTGAGAAAAAGTTGAGAGTGGTACTCAGGGTGGAATAATTATAGATGGCATTGAATTTCCTGCTCTCCAACGTGTGCAAACAGTGTTTAGCCAAGCGGGTTTGCTTACTTCACATGTTTACACCATGGCACTACTTGGCAGCGGGGTCACATTATCGTAGTGTGTCTGAATGTCTGCAGTGGAGGCTTGACAAGCAGGGAGCTGTGTCACCACTTTAATCCACAAGCAGCCTGCTTCTTTATTTCATTTTCTTTTTTTCTCCCCAGAAGTGGATGGGAATAGATGCTGCTGCACTGGGATGTTTCAGCATTACAAATACTTTCACATAGGCGAAGTGAGATGCTCACTATCTTCCAGTTCTCCAGCTCAGAGAGAGACACTGGTTGTAATATGCATGAGTGACTGACTGTTCGCCTGCAGCTATGTGTATGTACTGTATATTTATGTTTATGCATGAAACACTGCTCTCCCCCCCCATACCTGGAGCTGTTGTAGTCGTTCCAGAGAATAGATGGTAATTGAATAAACTTCCCTGAGCTGGCTGTGAAACCTCATTATCAGCCCCTCTGCGGAGGGAGAGTCCAGGGAGAAGGCACAGGGATCCTCGGGGAGAGGGGGGGGAGGGAGAGAGTTAAGACCCTCGATCCAGTTAAAATCAGCATCACAATAATAGAAGAAAATGGGACGGCAGAAAGCTCACCTGTAGAGATCCCATCCACTGACCTTTGTACCTCGCATAGCAGCATCGGCATCTATTACGTATCTTTCTATTTAGGTTACTCTTTCTATTCGTCACCTGTAAAAAAAAAAAAAAAAAAAATAGAAAGTGACCTGCAAGAACAGAGAAAGCAAAGAGGGATGGAGAGGGGGAGAGAAGCAAATGAAGAGATGAAAGTAGTGTGGGTTGATGATAAGAGGAGAAAGGCTGAGTTTATGTCGTTTAATTGAAGCTAGCTCAGTGCCTCTTGTTATTCTGGCCTTGTACATTCCTCCACTGTACGCCGTGCGGAGCGAGAGATTGACAGAGTGGGGGAGAGAGACAGAGTGAAACAAACAGACAGAGCGAGGGAGAGAGGAAGAGGAGGGGGATGCAGAGATTGCTGCAAGGAGAGGAAGACAATGTGATGTGACACTGTAGGAAATGGGCAGGAGGGAGGAGGGGTAAAGCTCTCTTGTAGGTGCTATCAGGTTAAGCCACTGGCTGTCGCCATGGTGACACCATGGTAACGACCAGGTGTTCAACCAGGATGGAGTAAGACCTTGCTTATGCAAAGGGGCTTCCTCTCTGTGTTTCTTGTGTGCGAGTCTGTCAGCAGATGTGATAACTTCCATTTCCCATTCGGCCAGTCACTCACCAGCATTCTGCAAATTCTTATTTCATGATCCGTAACTCATCTGTGTAGTTGAAACTAGGGGTTCAATGAGTAATCGACGTCGTCGCCAAAAATCGATGACCGAATCTGTTGCCAACAAATTTAATTATGGATTAGTTGGAGATGCGGTGGTAGTGACGACGCTTACTGGAGTGAAGTGAAGCGCATAAACGCGATGGCAGCACTGATCACGAGCAAAAACCTCCAAAGTCCCGGTCTGATGTATATGGATTAGCTGTTATACATGTTCTGTTGCTATAGCAACCTGTTTGGTTCACGACAATTGTGTCAGAAGGAAAGTTCATATTCATTCATAAGTATTCATGCTACTTTTGTCTTTATTGTTAGTTAGCACATGCCTAAAATAACCTCAAGCTAAATTCAAAAGCTGATAGCTAAATAAGAGCCATTGAGTTATTTTTTGCGATTCAAAATCGGAATAGTCGATTATTCGTTTCAATAATCAGTAGATTATTCGACTATCAAAACAGTCGTTAGTTGCAGCCCTAGTTGAAGCTCAAAACTGATCTCTTTACTCTTGTATATGAATGTTTGTGGGGTCAATGTTGAGGTCAAATGCGTCTTTATCTCTGTATGTGTTGTTTTGTATATATGTATGTGAGTGTATATGTCTCTGTATGGCTCTTCCATTCATAAACCTATAAGCTAATTTAATAACGTGCTTTCAGAGATGTCTGTTTCAATCCGTTGGTGTTAGCTCTGTTACATCACTGCAGCCGGCTCTGTGTGTATATGTGTGTGTATACGTATGCATGTGTGTGTGTGTGTGTCGCTCAGCAGAGTGGGCTTTGTGAGGCAGGGGTTGGGTATTGAGGCCTAACAGACGCTCGGCACATGGAAACCCACCAGAAACAATGACACACACGTGCTTGTGCCATGCGTGCACTGCAGGCTAGACACACAAAAAGCAAAGTCAAACACACACCACAGACCGTTACTCTGGCTCTTAAAGGCGTACTGTACCGCTGCTAAACACACATCATGCCAGTTAAGAGATAACCTCTAATCTGCATCCTAATGCCAGGCAATTGATATGCAAATCAGTGGCTTTAAATGCAAGGCAACACACTGTGTTCGGTGCACTTCTGGATTTGGGTGACTTAGCAACGCACATCTGGACCTCTCGTCTGATTATTTCCAGCAAAGTCGCACCAGTCAAATGTAAGCAATGAATTTGTCTCTCTGTCTTGTTTAATCGTTGGCATGCTTATGATGCCATTTTAGACTGGGCTCAGTTTTAGAGCTAGAGTGAAGTACTGGCATCATATGAAACTAGAAAACCTAAAGAATCCATTGGCACAACCATGTCATACTTGCATGTCACGAAGGAGGCTAAATTGCGCTCCACAGTTACGCTAAATTTTGGCGAGAAAAACCTCTGACCTCTGACCTCAAGATATGTGAATGAAAATGGGTTCTATGGGCACCCACGAGTCTCCCCTTTACAGACATGCCCACTTTATGATAATCACATGCAGTTTGGGGCAAAAACCGTGCATTTTTTTGCAAGCAGTACAAATGTGTTCACCTAATCTAAAAGAAAAGAGTGCTATAAAATAGCACAGTGCTTTGAGTGTGAATAATCCACGCCAACAGGATTCAGTACACAGCCACATCTAAACTGAAGTTCACTCACCTCCAGCTCTCACTGAAGAGTTTACACTCCTCGTTGCCCTCGTCTCTCCAACCACCTTCAGTTTCTGATGGATGCACATTTCTGTTTTGGTACAGGAATGTGTGAGAAAGTGTTTTCTATCATGATTTAGGGGGATTTTGACCATATTATACCATAGCCAGCAGGTTGTTGTCCTCGGTATTTTCTCTGTCGTTGAATTTGTGCTGTTTTCTGACTGTTGCATGTTTTTTGCCAACTATTTTGATAATCAATTTAATCGGTTTGAGTAATTTCTTAAGAAAAAAAAGTGATTCCAGCTTCTTAAATGTGAATATTTTCTGGTTTCTTTAATCCTCTATGAAAGTAAACTGAATATCTTAGAGTTGTGGACAAAACAAGACATTTTAGGACGTCATCTTGGGCTTTGGGATCGACAGGTTTCACCATTTTCTGACATTTTATAGACCAAACAACTAATCGATTAATCGAGAAAATAATCGACAGATTAATCAACAATGAAAATAATCATTAGTTGCAGCCCTAGTCTTAATAATCTTCAAGTCTGTCCCCACTTTATAAATCATGACGTAGACCCCATAATGATATTTCCCTTCCTGCTCTGGCGGTGCTGTTCAGTAGCTGACAGGAACTCGCACACTGTGAACAAGAGTCTCACACTATTAGTCATTTATTATTATACTTGGCTGTCGCCGCTGACTAGTGGGATAAGCTATCCGGGGCAGGTTGCACATTTTAACACCCTGTAGTATTCCAGCTAATTGTTCGGGTGTTGTGCCAAGTTTGGTTGTGTCTAAAAATTACAACGAACACCAACAGTCTCATTCATAAATTATAACAATCTAAATTTGCCTTATGCCTGCAAGCCAGAGGGTTTTAATAGTGGAAATTAACCGTTAAAAGGTTAAAAGGTTTAATAAATCAAAAAAATAGCAATGAAAATGTAATTGTAAAATGTATAAATATGTACAGTATGAGTATAAATGGACAAAACCAGGTAGTCGACAAAATATGCATTGTGCCTCTAATGTGGAGTTAAATGAGTGAAGTTTAAGTCTCATGAGGGATATCATATAATAAGGCATATGTTCAAACTATTATACAACTCCAGACAAAGGAATAAGGCAAAGCATCTGGCTTGTGAGTGGTAAAGAAGGTGAGAAGGTGACAAACTGCCAGAAGGGACAGAGATGTGAACCAAAGACAAAGAAACAGAGAGTTAGAGGGATGAGAGAAAAGTGAGGAGGAAGCTGGAGAGACAGATGGGAGATAATCCTGCGGAAGGACACTCCTCAGCTCAGGGTCCTCATATCCTTCTCCTGTTTCCTATTAAATTACTTCACTTGAACCTGTGTGCTTCCTGACTCCACATATGGTGAAGGTTGCTTGTGTTATGTTCCATTTGATGTTTCTCATACACAGTTCTAACGTACATATTTTTTTATTTTTTTATCTGTGTTGCAGATAAACCTGCGGCTCATTTTAGTCAGCGGGAAGACGAAAGAATTCCTCTTCTCTCCCAACGACTCGGCAGCGGACATCGCCAAACACGTCTATGACAACTGGCCGATGGGTAAGTAGCTCCGTTTAGATACCTCAGTGATTGTAACTGGGAAGATGTAGCAGTGGTTACATCTATATGCATAATCTCTAAAAATCATAATCTAAAAAAATCATCCTGAGGTGATCCAGCCATTTCTTTTACTTCACTCTGATTTATTTGTGACTCGCGTCTTTTCACTATTATTTCCCCACAAGTCTCATAGGCCTACCTTTGGGCACCATCGAATTCAAATGCCATCACACATCTTCAAATTCATTGTCACACTAAACAGGAAGTCAATTCAGGCACTCCGAAACATTAGAACAAGTGGCAATGAGGAAGGAAATAATAAAAAGCCTTTATTTTAGTGGCTGAATCGTTAAAAAACCCAACATGCTTTGACCACTGTAAGTCTTCTTCGTCGGGGCTTTTAACATTGTCACACTATTTGTATTGTCCAAAACTGATCCAACTGGTCAGATTTTGGTATGTGGGATTTAGGTAAACATACTGGGATATTTGCTATTTCCCCACATTCTGCACATAAATACTATCGACTCATTTTATCTTATTTTGTAAGAAGTCACATTATGCACAGCTGCAGAGTGTTTGCAAAAGCTGCTAATGCACTTGGAAACCAGGTGATCTGACTTATCCTAACTGTGTTTTCTATAACAAAGCTAAAGGCAGCCGAGGAGCTACACTGTACATCCAGAGAGCCAAGATCACATTCAACCCCAGTGCTAATTACTTACATGTAGGTCCATACAGCAGTGTGGGATCTTCGGTGTGGGGTAATTAGAGTGCGCGCCTCCTTTCAGCCTGATTATCATTGCATACAGGAATGTGGGATCACAGTACAGCTTCCTCCTTTCTGTAACACACCCACTTCCTAACTGTGGCTACACCGGTGTTGGAATTCATTCGATGTGCCCGACCTTGCAGCACCTTCAAATCTGAAAACCTTTTTCCCACGGTGCTGCGAATGTAGTTCAGTTTTTGGAGAAGCCCACAGTGCATGAAAAACTATAAGTTATACTGATGGACTCGGGACTGAAAGGAAAACTCGAGGAGGAATCTGTCAGTTTTGGAAGCGCCCACAGTGTTCCTCCCAGACAACAGATCTGAACCCTGTGAGACCCAGAGCAGTCAGCACCAACACCCTCCGCTTAGCTGGAGACAAACATCTGGCGGCCAGACGCTGCTGCCGTGCAGACTATCCCCCCACTTGTTTTCTCTCTCGTTTAATGCCTTCACTTTTGTCTGTAGCTCTTCCCGAGCCACACCTCGCGTTCTTCCCTCGCTTTCCTTCTTTCTCACACTCTGTAGTGCATCCCACAAAGCCCACATATTATACATTCTGCATATAATGATCTAAAATAAAGGCCCTAAATGTCTTAAAATAGCTTCAGTGCGGTTGTTGGTGGTCTCTTTCTTTCACCGCGCGATGACTGATTTCTTTTCTCTACACTGTTAACAGTATTTTATAACGATGACGCAGACTAACACGGTAGTTTAAAATTCAAAGCTTTTATCATCATATCTGATCTGCTGAATTTAGTCAGAGCCTCTTAACAAATACATTCTTTGTGTCCTTTTCTAAATTACAAAACTACAGACAAATTACAGAGTCTGGGAACCTTCATTAGCAATGCTCAGTAAGAAACTGACTTTGTTTATTGTGGTTTTTAAAACAAATTCAACCTCTGGTAGCAATAAAAAGGTTGTGAAATGTTGTTGAACCTCCATGTTCTCAGTTCATAGATCAAAGATTACAGTGGAAACCGCTTATAGTGATCACATCTGTCCGGGTCAAATTGATCACTGTAAGCAGATGATTATTAGAACTACATTTGTGTTATTACATGAACTTATGAGATGGACCGCTTCGCTATTTACTGGATCGCTGTCAATTCTTCTAACTTTTCCCTCACCGAGGGTGAGGCATTGCTGTTTTTGTCCACAGGTGTTTTCCTGTGCGCATTCGTTTTTTATTCAGAGACAAGGACTTTTCCTATTATGTTTTTCAATGTGCATGCAGCGCCAGCCTCAGGTATCCAGCCGGAAAGCAGATGGTCCGCGAAGCAAAGTATCAAGGGAGTAAAGTAAAAAACAAAACAAAAGTTCAGTTAACGTTAGTCTTACGTAGTTTTAAAATGTTTTCATGTATGAAAAGACCCAAAATGAACACTGTAAGCGGACTACTTGATTCCTATAAGCAAATGATTTAAACAGCATTTGTATAGGAATGATTCTGTCCCAAGCTTTTTGATCACTATAAGCGGTTGATGACTGGAACCGTGATCACTATAAGCGGTTTCCACTGTATACAGGGGTAAAATAATGTGTCAATTTAGGCAAAAGAATTACGAACTTCTGTTTTTCTCCATGTCGATGTTTCTATTTAACTCTCTCTTCCCGTCTGCCTCTGCCCCTTTTTTCTTTCAGACTGGGAGGAAGAGCAGGTCAGCAGTCCTAACATCCTGAGGCTGATCTACCAGGGCCGGTTTCTACACGGCAACGTAACACTAGGAGGTGAGAAAACACAGAAAGTACACCTCCCAAAAAAAAAAAAAAAATCCCTTATGTGCTCATAGACATGCACACAAAATCACAGCAGTGTGTTGCTGGAAAGTTCTTTGCTGTTCTCATCTTTTTCCCGAGCCGTAGAACAGAGGTACCTCAGTGCTCCGGACAAGCCTGCTTTGACGGAGAGAGGGAGGAGAGAGGAAATACAGAAAAAGAGAGGAAAGAGACTGGTCAGGAAGGGGGCAAGACTGGCGTTAGAGTAGACCTCGAGCAGCACAAAGGAGAGACGGGAAGGGAAGGGGGGGGGGGGGGGCGTGAAAATGAAAAAGAGGATGGCAGCCCACTTCACTTCTCCCTGCCTTTAAGGCTCTTTAGTCTACTTAACCCAATTTTGATTTGGCTGGTGTTTATGGCCGTCCCTAACCCTTTTACACTCATCCCATTACTGCCATCTATCTGATAATTCCCTTATCGTTGGTTTAATGTGTTTGCACGCTGACAATCCTCTTAAAGGCAAGCTAAAACTCCCAGTGGTTTTGAAATGCAAATATAGACACCACACACATCTTACTAAGTATATTTGTCTAATTAATAGTCTCATATATCTCATAAAATCTCATAACACTTAATATAAGACACAATCTCCTAACAAGTAACATTTCAGTGACTTATAACACACAACACTTCCTAATATCAGTGAAATCTGGCTCAAAATCATCTCATCTTTTTTCAAGACATCTTACCAAGAGAATTTTCACTTTTTTTTTTTTAAGTGGCCCTTTTCCAATGAATTTTGGCAAGGTGTTTTTAAAATCTAGCAGCTTTATGTAGGTCTTTTTCATCAAATATCACAGTAGGACTACTTGTTACATTACAAAGCACGTTTTATATGAGTAGAATGCATTTTATCTGCTATCTTCCTGGCAGCCATTGATTTCCATTAATTTTGGGATGCTAAATAGCTTCAGACAGGTAATCTATCACAGTGAACATTTAGCTTGATTATGTTTTTGTCAAAGTTACATTATTTTTGTGTTGACTTGGCGATGTGGTTGAAATAGGATATTTTCCTGATATGGACAGTGTATCACAATAAGGCAAATACATGAAAAATCTGTGATGTTCAATTGTTGTGTTCCAGTTTAAGTCATTACATGATATCAAACTCTTCCTGTGTGTAAAGTAAAACTGTCAATAGCTGATTCTGATAACCTTTGATCAGTACAACATAAATAACATATTATCACGTCATCAAAACCCATATACAGTACATATTGATTTATCTCCCAGTTCTATTGAAAGAAAATGCATTTGAAACGTTTCTTTTCTCTTAAGAGCTTGCTGAGTTATTTTATAATTGAATTGAGCAGTTCACATGCCAGATACTTAGGGGGGAAAAGAGATATCTGACTTTTAGGAACAGCCAATCACCCTGTGTGAAATAACTGACTTGCTTTACATAAAGAATGACATTCTTGGCCACATCAGGCCTTTTTCTTACCTTCTTACTTTCTTACCATTCTGCAACAAAAATGACCTGAGTCATAGTTTATTATTTCATGAAGGATCTTAAACGTATTTCATAGCTCATCTCTTTCCAGCGCAGCATGATTTGTACTCTGCAATCTCAGAAAGCTGTTGAAGATGATACTGATGGTGAATGACTGTCTAAAGACAGATATGCTGTAGCTCACTGAATAACCTTTGCATCCTCTCTAACTCTCTCCGTCTGCCTCTCTCCCTCTTCTCCCCCGCTAGCTCTCAAACTGCCCTTGGGGAAGACCACAGTGATGCATTTAGTTGCCAGAGAGACTTTGCCTGAGCCAAATTCCCAAGGTAACCAGCCCTTCTTTCCTTTCAGCGGGCCTTTTCACACGCTGAACAACTTTAAGCGTTCTGCTCCCGGCCATTATTTATCTCTACACATGGCTTCTGTTTTAGAAACAGCCACTGGTGCAAATAATTGGCTCCCTAAAGTGTATCCCCAAGATACAGCACATTGTGTAGAATATTATACAGCTGATATAAATCATATTAGGTGACAGGTCTCCGTTTTTGTGACTGTGTCCTCCAAAGTGATTGTATGTAAAGACGGGGGCTGATTTCAGCCTAACAAATAGTCAGAGGTCAGAGGGACGTCTAAGGTTGCACAAAGCGCTCCAGTTATTGACTATCCTGAATTTGCTATGCATTCTGGGTTAAATAAGCACAAGGTAACATGAGGTAAAATAAAGGATTAACTCAGTTTTCTCCAGAAGAAAACCTGTCTTGTGGAATAAAAATTACAAGGCAAAGTTCAGCTATAATATATATATATATATATATATATATATATATATATAATAGTATATAAAAAAAATACTAAAATATTATATATATATATAAATTAATCACATGATTGTCCATGATTAATCGCGATTAATCCCACATGGGAGTGGACAAATATGCTTGGTTTATGCAAATGTATGTATATATTTATTATTCAAAATTAATTACCAACACAAAACAATGACAAATATTATCCAGCAGCCCTCACAGGTACTGCATTTAGCATAAAAAATATGCTCAAATCATAACATGGCAAACTCAAGCCCAACAGGGCATGTTGAGGTCAGAGGTCAAGGGACCCCTTTGAAAATGGCCATGACAGTTTTCTCTCTGCAAAATTTAGCACAAGTTCGGAGGGTTATTTAACCTCCTTCACTTCAAGCTAGTATGACATGGTTGGTGCAATGGATTCTTTGGGTTTTTCTAGTTTCATATGATGTCAGTATCTTCACTCTAGCTTTAAAACTGAGCCCACTACAACCTCAGAAAAAAAAATATAAATATAGTGTGTGTGTGGCCTATTTATTTATTCATACATTATAGCTGAACTTTGCCTTGTCATTGTTCTTCCACAAGACAGGTTTTCTTCTGGAGAAAACTGAGTTAATGTGTGTTTTTCAAATGGTTACTGTGGTCTGGAAAAACACATTTCTTGCTCCACAACACTGTTATTACGCCACAAATAGAGCCACGTTTTCCCTCTTTTGTCAGTTGCAAGGAAGTGATGATGTCAGTTGAGCGTCACGACTGTTAAAATAGAAACACCTCTCTTGACTCTGAGATTACCTGGAGGGTTTGTCGGTAGAGCTTTTAGTCATCAGTCTTTGTTTTTATGAAACCGTCTTAGTAACAGCAAAACTAAGTGGGCGAGTTGCTTCAGGTATCGGTTAGACATGAAATGCAATCCAGGAAGTCCAGTTTGAGTCACAGATCTACGAGTTTGAACAGCTGTTTTATCTTTCATTGCAACAATCGCGAGGTAAATGGCGTTTTACCATGAATGTGTGCTTGCATGTATTTGATTGACCAACATAGCACCATGTCGGATGATGACCTTGTCTGACTGTTGATGATGATGTGTGTGTGTTGTCAGGTCAGAGGAATAGAGAGAAGACCGGGGAGAGTAACTGCTGTGTCATTCTGTAAATACACACCACCGCCGCCGGCCCTCCATCCTTCTCATCCGTTCTCGCATCCTGGACCTAATGAGCCTGTCCCCCTGTCCTGGAGTCTGTCCACAATGCGGATATGCATACAGACAAACACACACACACACACACACACACACACACTTCTATTTTTCTTTTTTTTCCTCCCCTCTCTCTCTCTCTCTCTCTCTCTCTCTCGCTCTCTCTCTCACACACAAATAGAGAAAGACAGCAGGCTCGGGCTGATTCAGGACGCAGAGTTGGGAGCAGGAAATTGATTAACGATAGCGTTGATTCCTTTGTTGTACTTGATTTGTTGTCATAACTGAAAATTAGTGGAAGGAACTGGATTTGCATGTGTTTTCTTTTTTTTTTCTTAATGCACACCTTTTGCTAAGCCTTCCGACACACACAGACACACACTCAAATACAATAGACATACACACCTTAACCATCCTCAGCAGGTCTGTCCAAAGCTCCTCATTCTAGCTGGTTGTCATAGTAATGCAGTGCCCAAGTTTGTGTGTGTGGCCTTGTTTTCTCATACAGACCGCTGAGAAATTTTAACCACTAAGAACTCGCCAACATACCAACACACACTATGACATCCTGTCTACCAACCATATGTGCTTGTGTGATCTCCCTCGGTGCAGCAGACGAAGCTTAGACGTGCCTGATCAGACAACTCAAACCAGGACACACACACACACACATACAGTATATATATATATATATATATAAAACACACACCTGTGTCCTTTTTACTGCCCTCCTCTGCATGTGCCCTTAAAGGTCACAAGAGAGAAATGATTCCTTGTTTGTCTGCAGAGCGCCGTAAAGACCGAACACGTCCTGCTCTTTCAGTCTTCACATTCTTAGCCAAACGAAGCCTAACAGACACACAAATAGACAAACAACCCGCGTTGTTTCGGTTATTTGTTGACATTTGTGACTGTGTTTTGACAGTCCGCGCATATTACTGACCGACCAGTGTTGTGATTAATAAAACGTCAGTTTTCGTCCCTCCCCGATGCACCATCCCTCTCCCTCTCTCTCTTCGAGGAAAGGCTCATTGTGCTCCATTTTTTTTTAAAAACAGTGTTGTGAAGGATCGCTCTGACAAATTGCTGTCCAAGCGGGGGAAATTAACTCGGAATGAAAAATGTTCCTTATTTGTCTTAATTCGCTTCTCCTTAATTCTCTCTCTCTCTCTCTCTCTCTCTCTCTCTGCATTAATAAGTCCATTTTGCACAACCGAAGCATGTGCTCCATCAGATTAATAAAAAATGTATATTATTGTTTTATTTTATATTTTTCCAATGGGAGTAATGTTCCAAACCAAGGTAACGTGTAGAATATATTTAATATGAATCTTATATAGAACATGATGACTCTAGATCTTGTTGATATACAGTATATTGGTGTTTAGTCTATGATTGTGTCTACGGTTAGCTTCTAGCCAGTTCACAGTCACTCGCTGACAATGTCTTGTGCTTAACAGCAGCAAAACCTCCCTAATCATCAAAAGACTGTATTTTTATTTTCTTTCTTTTGTGCTCTTTTATTATCATTTTTTTCATATGTTTATAATTTAATGTAATCATTTTTTTTTCCTGCGTTGTGGTTTTTTGCTTTAAAGAATTGCTTTGTAACAGCACTAGGTCTTAAAAAAAAATATTGTTTATATTGATCAGGGTTCAAATCTGTACAGAGATAAACGTTTTCAAACCAATTGTAAATAGCACTAATGCTCCCTCTCCCACCTTCAGACTTCAAAATGGAATACATCTGTAAACTAAATAAAGGTTATTGAAGTGCAATGCCTGTTGTCGTGACTTGAACCGTAAAACTCTCCAGCATCACCTGATTTTGACAGCCTGCTGTTGACAATCACCTGACTCTCAACAGAATGCTAAATCAGCCATTCTTAGCTGACTCAACAAATGTTCAACTCTCTGACGACTACGTGGAGGTGGATTGTGAAGTATTTCTGCTGAAGTATTTCATGATAGTCTGCTGGGAAACTGTCAAGAAAGGAAAGAGTTAGTATAAGGGCTGTGTTCAACTTTCCACACACGTAAAACCCAGATAGCTACGGTTAGAGTTATTGACCAGTGATGCAGGTGACACATTTCATTAGAAGTTATGAATGAAGTACTTGGATTCTTTTCTCAACTTAAAGTAGCACCACAATGTAAAAATACCTTTATCTTTTTATTTTATTAATGCCAATACATGTAAGCAGCATTTTAGTGTACCTGGTTGAGGTGGAGCTACTACTGTATGTACTTTTGGTTCGCTATACGACAGAATACGTGGTGACGGAGGTTACTTAATGATTTTGGTTCTCCTCTTACGTCTATAGGAACCAGGGAACTGATAGCTGCTGGGTAGCTATAACAACGCACCATATGTTATAAGATAAGTGGTAAAAATGTAACAAAGTACATACTCAAGTACTGTACTTATGTACATTTTTAGAGGTATTTACTTGTTTTTTATTTTATGCTACTTTTTTTTACTCCACTAAATGTCAGAGGCAAATATTGTACTTTTTATTCCACTACTAGATAAATGTAGTGGTGTAAAAGGTACAGCTGAAATGTAATGAAGTGGAAGTATAAATTAGCACAAAATAAAAACACTCAAGCAAAGTAGAAGCAACTCAACACTGCACCTAAATGTACCGCACTGTGCAGCACTGTGTGGAGGAATGTGTTTCCTGTGAGTTGACAATCAAGTCTGTTGATTAGCACTTGCGACGCCACCTTAAATTCAACTCAAAGTTGGAATAGTTACTCAGTTAAGACTTGTTGACAGTCAATTTACGTGAATGTGAATGGGCCGTCTTACCGGTGCTCGTCTAAAGAGGAAGAGATTGTCCCATAAAGATGATAAAGTAATAATGCAAGAAATAATTAATCTAAATTGCTTCATTTTTTTTCCTGTGACAACCATGTGATGCTGTTGAGTCACTTGTCCAGTTTGCACAACCGTCAGTGGGCCAAAGTGCAGCAGGAAGAACAGAGTGGAACACACAGTACAGTTCAGCCTGCCATCCCCAGAGCACTTTTTCCTGATGGGTTTGCCCCAGCTAATAATGACACACTGAACAAACAAGAGATGTCACATTTGTCACATTACCATGGGGACAGTTATAAATTAAAGAAATATAAAGACTTAGAATATACATTTGCAACATGGCAGCATGTTATAAGGGGAGTTCTGATTTGCTAAAAACAAAGTTATTTAAAGAGGACTTATTCTGCTTATTTTCAGGTTCATACTTGTATTTTGGGTTTCTACTAGAACATGTTTACCCCCCCAGTCTGTTCTGATTGGTCAGCTGGCCCACTACATGTACGTTGTGATTGGTCAACCAAACCAAACTCTTCGGACTCCGCTCTAGCTCCGCTCCGCTCCAGCTCCGCTCCAGCTCCACTCCAGCTCCGCTCTAACTGGCTTTGTTTGAGGGCGTGCCCAACTAGCCCTTATGCAAATGTGTTACTTAATGACATCACCACGTTACGGAAGAAAAAGGTAGGACTTCAAGCAAGGCGTTTCAGGAGCAGTGTTTCTGTGGGGGAGAGTAAAGCTTTTTCTATACTCGCGTGAGGCCTCCGTAGATGGCGCGCGCGCTACGAGCATGCGCAACGCATTGTTCGTTGCGATATGCTCCGAAACGCCAGGGCGCGTAGAAACAGAATATTCTGTGGATATTCAAGAAGTCAACGAGTGTTAATTTTCCGTCTCTTGGTGCTCGCCACTCTTTCCATGAGACCCTTTTTGTTTTTTTAGCTTTTCAATGAATCAATGAACAGCCGTAGAGATGTCTGTAGAGGCGTACCTGCTTGGCCAGTCTTCTCTCGTAGGCATCCAAGTTGAAATGCTGTGGGCGCGTAGTTACAAAAATTCAGAGGTCGCGACAGCGAGCACCACGTGAAAGCTGCGATGATGTAATTCTCTGGCGCCTCGCATCAGCTTCACTATGGCGACCATGAACCAGGCTTGACTCCCTTTGGCGTGGACTTTGGGCTTTGTAACTTTGCAGACCTTTTACATGCACAAAAAAACTATATAACACACTAAACGAAAGGGGGAAAAGCATAATAGGTCCCCTTTAAAGATGATGACTGGACTTCTGTTGCCTTCAGTGAGCTCCTGTGTAGTTTTTTCCTCCCTCCTCCCTGTTTTCATCCCTCCCTCCTCTCCTCTCCTTGCAGTCATGCTGTGTCCACACACTGACATGAATACAACCATTCTTCTGGTATTTACACACACATGCATGCATACTGTATAAAGAGTCAGGGCGCAGACAGAGAGGATTGTGGTTACAGTAGTACCACTCAGAGCGGTACATTATGTTTGCGTGACATTAAACCACTCAGTATTGCTGCTGCGTGGCGTCTGAACAATACACCAGTCTCTTTAAGTTAGTGTTTCAAAAGTATCTGCATGAGTAAACATTTTGCAGTAAATATATGTGACATTTACAACAGTGATATTTAAGTAAACATTAATAAAAGTCTGACTACAACAACAGTGTAGAATGAATAGGACAGTCAGGGTGGGCATATACGGGGAACCCCTTTCATAAAGCTACACTCATTACTCATGTTTGGATGGATTATATAGGCAGTAATATAATTATGGGGTAACATCCACCAAACATAAGCCTAACAGCATGGCAAGATGTGATTTTCTTAGCTCAGTGTGTGACCCATAACAGGCTGCTGTAAGGCTTGAGGATGCCGCCATCTTCTGGCAAAATACGTGTATAGCAACATTAATAACCACCAGTGCTGTACATCCACAGTAGAGGGTGCTTTGGATGAAATCTTCCACTAAGTAGCATTTAAACTGTAATTTTTAGTTTCTGTTGAGTTGACTTTTAAAGCTTATTACATGTTTTTTTTCTCCAAGAAAATTGAGTATACTCCTTTTGCACAGTTTATTTCATTTCTCATAGCTTTGGTGATGCTATTTTTTTAATATATAATCTATCTTGTGTTTTGCAGTCTCGCTATAATGTTTGCTTCAATTGTAACTGTAGATTACTCAATATCTCATTGGAATAAGGTGGTCCTTTTTACAGCCTTACAGCTTCATGTTGTCAGTCATATCATTGTACTCCAAGTATGCACTGTATGTATGTTTTTCACTGACTTACTCTTTTCCTTTAGAAATATTCAGGAACCTTGAAATAACCCTGCATAGAAGTCAATTTCACATTTAGAGAATAACATGGATGGACTATAGTTAGAGATTTTTTCCATCCCTGTGCCAAATTATACATATTTCTGTTGAAAATGATCAAATAATATTTGGATGAAATGTGAAGTGTGAATGCATTGCCCCATTTTAAAATGGAAAAGTCTAAATCAGATTTCCTGTTTAAATATTGCTTATTTCAGGACTTGGGTCTTTAAGCCTTTCCATAAACACAGCTTCACCGAGGTTCTGTCGCCATAATATTAATCATAATTTCTTAAATCAAATTCACTCACCATTCAACGGTAAAACTATATTTTCTTTCTGTTTTCCCTCCCTAAATATCTGACAATCTTTATCCTTTTTGTTCCTCTTTTGTGCAATATTAATAAATCTACTTTCTGTTGTTTTGGTTTTGAAAGCCCATATCTAATATGTCGGCAGCTTCTTTCTGTGTGTTTTTGATTTAATAGAGGATGGAAATATTGTCCGTCTCTTGGAACATGCTCAACTGGTATGAAGAATGAGCTAAAACTGCCAAGTAAATCATTGTCGATTATGACTGACAAAAAAGCTGTTAAATTATTCTCTTAATTTGATATGTACAAATTAATTTGAGATGAGCCCTGTTTCTTTTATTTTATATGATATATATATATGTTTTTTTTATATTTATATATATATATATAAATATATATATGCTTTTTCTTTTCTTTTTCTTTTTTATTCATTTATTTATCATTTTATTATTTTTTATTACTTGTTCCTTGACCACTTTTACTTTATTTTTATTCACTTTGAATGTTTTCTTTGATATATGTGATTTACAAAACATATATATATATATATATATGTTTTTTTTATATTTATATATATAAATATATATATGTTTTTTATTTTCTTTTTCTTTTTTATTCATTTATTTATTATTTTATTATTTTTTATTACTTGTTCCTTGACCACTTTTACTTTATTTTTATTCACTTTGAATGTTATCTTTGATATATGTGATGTACAAAACATATATATATATATATATATATATATGTTTTTTTTATATTTATATATATAAATATATATATGTTTTTTATTTTCTTTTTTTTTTATTCATTTATTTATTATTTTATTATTTTATTACTTGTTCCTTGACCACTTTTATTTTATTTTTATTCACTTTGAATGTTATCTTTGATATATGTTGTTGCCTATGCTCAACCTAAAGTTGTTTTTCTTACTATTATGATAATTGACAGTGCCTTGTTGTATGTATATTTTTGATAACGAATAAAAAAAAAAAAATGAAAAAAAAACAACAAACAAACAACAACAACAAAAAACATAGGCTGTAAAAGATTGCGACGACACATTGTCAGTTGTTGTTATCTGGCAAGGAACCTTTATCGTTGGACAGGAGGACTGAATCACAGGAAGGAGTACTGGCCTACTAACTAACATTACCAGCAACACTAGAAGAGAACATATTCGGAGACACAAAGGTGAGCTTTTTTGCTTTATTGGAAGTATTTTTTAAACTAGCTTATGTTTCACTTTGACGAGAGAAAAATGCTTCAATAATTAGGGGATAACAATGTTTTCAAATGTAGCTAGGCTAACGGTTAACTTCCTTAGCTAACTCAAGGAGGGTGAAAAGAAGAGACGTTACGCGTCATCATCGCGTCATATTGTCGAGGTTTAACACATGCGCAGTCTGCACCACCGCAGCTCCAGTTACACTGCGCATGTGTAATACTCCAGAACTCAAGAGCCGTGTCCTAGCCTCTTTCAATAGGCCTTGGCTAACTCATAGCAGGTAACGCTAAGCTAGCTAGCGGCTATGCTAGCGTTAAGTTTTGGCATAAACATCCAGAATTGATGGGGCTAAAGTTAAAATATTCCCTGGGCAGCTACTGAAACTACTTTGAAGTTTGAAAACACCAAAGAGCTGTTAACCAGGTACATGAACTAGCTAAATATACTAGTTAAATACCCTTTTAGGTAACATTAACTCATAACTCCCTAACTCCTTGTGAAAAAAAAATGTTATTTAAAGGATTTTCCTCTTTCCAGACGACATTATACCTGTTATTTTTTATTTCATTTGATTTGTATTTTCATTTCAATGTGACTAGAGCTGAAACAATCACTCCATTAAACAATTAGCCAATCAGTAGAAAAATAATTGGCAAATTTTGATGATAAAATCATTTAAATAATTTTCAAATAACGTTAACAATACTAGGACACTGGAACTGGGACATCTAAACAGAATACAGTCATCATTTATGCTATTAATTACACCTGTGCTTTTCATGTAATGACAAGTCAGATTATTATGGAAAATATAGATAAGGTACACCTTACCATGATAGGAAAAAATATCCTTTAATAGCACCTCATGTTGTGTTGCCCTTCCTTAACAGAGAATTTATCAATCTGCGTTTGCAATTTGCATTAATCAATTAATTTGCTCGATGTCTGCTGGATTTGTAGCCAACTGTTTAGTAACATATCAGCCATAACTTAATAAGATGGTGATATAAAATGACTCAGTGTCTGTCAGCTTTTTCTGATATATTTCTGCCCCCTTGTGTCCAACATTTTAATTCACCCTTAATAATTTAGGGCAATTTTCAACAGCAAGGTTCTGTCTCACTGTAAACTGTTCAATTGTTTAGGCCTATATGAGTCAGATCGACACGCTGAAGAAAACAAAAAGGCCAAGCTGTGTTGTCAAGCATTCAGTCAAGGTGAGTTGTGATTTCCAACTTTTCAGTATCACCTGGACCACCTGAATATATTCTAATTTACTTTATGGTGTGTAGTGGTCATAAAACACAAACAGGGGATTTCATACTAAAACTGCAACCTTGAATAATATGCACTTAACCCTCTGAGACCCCCAATAGACCCGTTTTTGTCTTTTTATAGAGGTAGCAGGGGTCTTTAGGGGGAGATATCAGGTCAGCAGTAGATGTCATATAGAAGTGGTGTACGTCATCTGAAAGCTGGGAACCTGAAGATTAATTTGAGATGCAGCTCAGCACTGTGTGTCAAGTTGTTCTAGTCCTAAATCAGAAATTAATATGAATGAATGAATTCAAATGAATTGTGAAAGTGTATCAGGGCTTAGAACATTATGATAGAAGTATATGATGGCCATTCCCATGCTCTATTATGTCTCATAAGTTGTTGCAACAATTTTTGGGTTGATACCATTTGTTACACAGATTTGGTGCTAAATTTAATCTTTTTTTTTTTTTTTTACCACTCGAGAATTGATAAAAATTATCAATAATCCCTCCAAAATACCACATTAAGACACCAAGACCTTGAGGAACACCATAGAGAAAGTCATGCTGTGATTTGGTTTCAAAAACCTTTAACATTTTGAAATTTCTGCAAGAATTGCACTTTTCGGCGATTAGATGGCGAGCACTTCTGTTCTGGAAACTGCTCAGAAACCCTCTTATTGACAATCTACAATACCTAGGAAAGAAAAACGTAGAAAAAGGTCCGTACACTGTAGCTCCCTTTAAGTGCAAATAATTGGCACATCTTAGTTAGTGACGTTTCGAGCACCAGCTCTTCTTTAGACTTAAGAACATTAAGTTCTTAAGTTAAGACATTAAGTCTGAAGAAGAGCTGGTGCTAAGATGTGCCAATTATTTGCACTTAAAGGGAGCTACAGTGTGCGGACCTTCTTCTACGTTTTTCATTGCTGTCTTCTACTGGTCCAGCACCGGCCTACTACGGTTTTGGACGTGCGCGACCACCTTACATTGTTTACAATCCACCAAGGACAGCCATCCATCCTCTGAATGCTCTAGGTCTCTACAGTAGTTTGTGGCTGTAAAGTTTCATGAGGCTGTGATTATCCTAGAGGTCACCACAGGTAATTTTATACAGTGAGGTCAAGTTTAAAAAAAATGGTCTCACTACAATGAAATGGCTACTATGCAACTAATATCATCACATATGAATACAGTTGGGCTCATTGGATCCACAAGAGTTTCAGCTTTTCAGTGATACCCAATTTATGCAATTCCAAGACTGTTTAGGGACCCCAGTATGCAGAATTATTCAAATACACCATATTAGAATAGGTGAAAATCACACATTTATACTTCATTCAAAAAACTGCATGGTTTTTGCCCCAAACTGCATGTGATTATCATAAAGTGAGCATGTCTGTAAAGGGGAGACTCGTGGGTACCCATAGAACCCATTTTCATTCACATATCTTGAGGTCAGAGGTCAAGAGACGAGACCCCTTTGAAAATGGCTATGACAGTTTTTCCTCGCAAAAATTTAGACTCATTTTGGAGTGTTATTTAGCCTCTCTCCTGACAAGCTAGCATGACATGGTACCATGTAGGTTTTCTAGTTTCACATGACATCTGGACCTTCACTCTAGCTCTAAAACTGAACCTGCTACAGCCTCTGACATACATTAAAGTCAGGCGGGATCAAGGGGGTCTCAGGGGGTGACTGATGCATCGCATTGTCTTTGGCTGAACTGGAATGCATGGATTTTCTCAGGCTGGGGAGTCTGTAGGACCAGAATGGAGAAGTGGATCGATCACTGTGACCAAAGACCCTCCCGAAGCACATATTGGCAGTGAGTACAAAATCAAGATATACTTCAGGGTTCAACGTTAATGTTTTTTTTTCACCTAGAAATCTACTTGCCCAAAGTCAGTTTTTGCTATTTACTATATACATTGTTTTACTAATTAGCTGTTATCAAATAACAGCAAAGACCAAAGTTAACTGTCATGTTTAAGTAAATGAATCTGGAGTTTCGCCCACATACTCTAACACCACCCAACTAAACTCCTGTTTCCAGAATATTGAAATGCTCACTTGCGCTTCAGCTCATAAACTTTGTCTTTACTCGCCCCCATTTTCTCGAGAGTCCGCCATACTGCACATGTGCAACTCTCAACAGAGATGAGAAGGATGCCAGATGGCTCACTTCTTAGCTACTTCCATTTATCAGCTCCGGTTAAAAATATGTGGTTAATTCTTTTTTTTCATTTGTCTGATCGGGCAAGTGAGTTACTGGATTTACTATCCCGGTGTGGCATTTTACTTTCCCCCAGGCAAGCGAGCAACCTTATTGTAGAACCTTGTACTTACAGTAATTACAAACCTATCCTTTACTCTTTGAGACAACTGGAAGCGGATTTTGCAAAATCTGCTTTATTTAAATTTCAGGTTTGTTTGTAGTCTCAGCAATAGATCACGTTCACTGGAAACATGGAAAAAAGCCAAGGTTTAGTCGCCTAAATTAAAAATTGAATCGCCAAATTAAGTCAAAGCATTTCCGACATCTGCCCGCTGTATTAGTTGAAATTTGACGTTCAGTTTGAGGGAGTTGAGGCAAAGAACGTACAGTATATTGCCAAGAAGTGAAAGTCAATTGTTTGTTCCATTGCAACATCAGCGCCCAGCAGCAAAGCTACGCTTCCGCCATTTTGGACTGAAAGCGACTACCGGATGCCAGTAAAATGCTGTGCAAAAGCAAAACAAAATTATTTCTATTCTGTTGTCATATTCTACCGAAATGGCTTGTGTTGAACAATATTATATTATAACTATAATAAGCGTTTTCAGTCCAAAATGGCGGTAACTGCTGTTGTAAAAAAAAAAAACTTTCGTATCATCTCTTTGCTTCTAAACTCTTTGGTTGAAGGATCAACAATCTGGCTATCGGATGTATTTCTGGCCAGCCAGATATTTTCGTTGGCAGTTTGAGATGTTCAATGTGTTTGTGTTTTAAGACTTGCTGTAAACATGGATAGAGATTTACAGATATACATGCCACAAGCCTGCCAACATTTGATGGATACCAACTTTCTGTTTCCAGCAAAGTTTTCTTTTAGAAGTTAATTGATGTCCTTTGTCACACAGTGTTGAGGGCCCTGTGCCAAGAAGGACAGGGCTTTCATTTAAATGCTAACCACTGAGTCACATTGTCGCACATTTAATTACCCTACAGAAGTTACTGTACAGTACAGTAAGTAATCCGTTGCAGAAAAGGACACACGCTGCCTTATTATGGCAAATTCAAAACCAGTTTATTTTCTGTATTTCCACTACAGACTTAACCAAGATAATAAAGAAAATACAGCTCAATCAAAGGCCAGAAATGTCAGAGTCAGAACGCATAGTGTAAGGAAAACCCCATGTGGTGGAAATTCCTGTATGTCTAACATGAGACTTACAAAAAAAAAAGTACTTGAACAACAATAAGCTGCATCATTTGTGTGATAAACACTTGTGTGTCTCTGTCTGTATTGGAGGCCAAACCCTCCCAGGATCAATTAGTCAGTTTGGTCATAACATGTTTAAGCAAGACTGTTTTCCTCTGGGAAACAGTCTGGTTTGAGGAGAAAAACAGTTCAGGTCTCTCCTGAGGGCAAACGAGAAGGTACAGTGGCATTGTGGTGGGATTCCCCGGGGTCACCCTGCTGGAGGGTTGACAGACCTGTTTGTAATAGAGGAAAGTCAAGTTTACTCTATAATCCATGATGATTGTTTGGGGCCTCTTTGCAAGTATTACAAGTATTCATGCAACCTAGGAAATGTCATTTACTACACCTAATACCAATAGTACTTCCACAGCACTGTTACTTCTACAACTACTACTACTACAGTTACTGCTGCTATTACTGCTACTATTGCTACTGTGACTATGACAACTGACAACACGACTACTACTTCTATTACTAGTATTGCTATTTCTGTGAATTCAACTAATAGTAATACTACTACTATGAGTTTGACTACTACAACTATTACTGCAACTACAGCTAGCAGTATAAATACTACTGCTACAACTTCAGTTACTACTAGACGTATTACTACTCCTAATACGTATACTGCATCTTCAGCTAGTAATACTATTGTACTTATACTGTGACTTAGACAACAAGTAATGAAGTGCAGAAATGATTAGTTGATTAATTGGTGGAGTGACAGAAAATCAATCAGTTGTTTTATATTCTTAAAGGGGCAGTAGGCAGTATATTTTTGGCATCATTGTGCAAAAATTCCATAATAACCTTTCGGCATATTATAATTCAAGTGTTCTGAGAGAAAACTAGACTTCTGCACCTCCTCATGGCCTCATGCCGGTCACAGTGCACCGGAGGACGGATAGACATGTTGCCGCAGTCCGCCGTTTGAAATGCAGTTTCGGAACGTTTTGGAGGTGAACCGTCCACCAGCACCGGCCGCTCTCGCCTCGGCTCCCAGCACCGACACCGACACCGCACCGGGCTGCACTGAGATTCGTTTATTTCTCTAACGGGACTTTTCTCTGGTTTTATGTTGGGTTGAAAGTTGTGCACTCCCGTCGTTCGGACCTGTTAGAGGCCCGCAAACCTCCAGTATCGGTCAGTGTTAATTCTGCTGGTGGGATTTTGTGTAAGTCACTGCACACACAAATGTCAAGGGGAATATAAACACACTAAAGTAAGGAAGGAGGAAAATCAAAATCAAATAAAAACCCTCAGTTAGCTAAGCAACAAGTTGGGCTAGCTAACCACACCTAAATAGCTAACTAACTAGAAAGACAAACTGACGGACAGATAAACAGATTTATCTGTTTGCTGCTACACAGACGCAATCGAGCATTCGTGCGCCTGCGCAAGCTTGGAGGATGACGTTTGTCTTGCAGCTTCTACTATAGTCATACGTCATATTCCCATTTAACCAACAGCCTTTTCTTTTTTTAAGTAATTTAAAATCTTATTTTGACATCTTGTAGAAGAAACAGTCAATTGATTTGTTGAACAAATTAACTGAAGGATAAATTGATAACGAATAAAATTATCCGTTGCAGCCCTACTGCATGAATGGGTGGTTGATTCCCTCAAGAGGCTAATTTGTGAGCTTTTTTTTTTGTTTGTTTTTGTAGAATACAGTGGTGTAATGAACCGTTCCCTGCAGGCCTGAGGCAGTGGATGCATCCCGTCATTTTGCCCTCTTTGTTATTTATTTTCAGAGGAGATCTCTCTCTGTGGGAGATTGTAAACACCTGTAATATACCCAGGGAGCTAATTTCATTCATTTGGCGACAATACCTTAATAGTAAATCCCTACAGATAATACTCCATGTAATAGGAGTTTAGATGTCTCATGGCCCTGGAGCTTCAATAGTCTCTTGAGTAGGTTCTGATATTGTTTTAGGCACAGCACACTGAGCCAAATGAAATTAATTTGGGAAATGAGATTGTAGTGCGAATCAATAGCAGAGTCTTATCGATTTTGATGACAAACAGCTGAGTGTACTGTAAGAATATGGAGAGCATATTTTGATACTCTATTATAATATCTTTATTTAAGATTTCAGGGGTAGCGTATTTCACTATCATATAATGCTCCCACTATAGAATCATTTTAAATTAGGCCTACTGCTCACTCCATACTTGCAAGTGCAGAAAAGCATGTGGCACATCTCGATAGAATATATCAACCTACAGTTTTGCACTTAAATATGTAGCCTAGTGCTGTCAATCTATTAAATTATTTAATCGCGATTAATCGCATGATTGTCCATGATTAATCGCAAATTAATCAAATTTTTTATCTGTTCAAAACGTACCTTAAAGAGAGATTTGTCAAATATTTAATACTCTTATCAACATGGGAGTGGGACAATGTGCTTGCTTTATGCAAATGCATGTATATATTATTATTAGAAATCAATTAACAACACAAAACAATGACAGATATTGTCCAGAAACCCTCACAGGTACTGCATTTAGCATAAAAAATATGCTCAAATCATAACATGGCAAACTGCAGCCCAACAGGCAACAACAGCTGTCAGTGTGTCAGTGTGCTGACTTGACTATGACTTGCCCCAAACTGCATGTGATTATCATAAAGTGGGCATGTCTGTAAAGGGGAGACTCGTGGGTACCCATAGAACCCATTTTCAGGTCAAGGGACCCCTTTGAAAATGGCCAGTTTTTTCCTTGCCAAAATGTAGCGAAAGTTTGGGCGTTATTTAGCTTCCTTCGCGACATGCAAATATGACATGGATTCCTTAGGTTTTCTAGTTTCATATGATACCAGTATCTTCACTCTAGCTTTAAAACTGAGTCCGCTACAACCTAAATATCGCAAGTTGCGTTAATGCGTTAAAGAAATTAGTGGCGTTAAAACGAATTTGTGTTGCTGTGTCATTATCGTGTTAACTTTGACAGCCAATTCATTTTTGGCTTTTGTTTTATTTATCCGTCAAAATAAATATGCAACTTAACATGTATTGTTTTCATAGAATATTAAACTTGATTCAGAACATTTTTCTACCATGTGTAAAGCGCATCAGTCTACCTGCTCACTTGAGATGCTCCGGCCGCTATAAGGTCTCTCATGAGACCTGCTATTGTTCATCATGGAAGGAAGTTGGAAAACAAAATCCAAGTAATGATGAAATCCTGAAGTGCATGACAACTAAGCAAGGCCACACAGTACGATGAAATTTTGATTTCGTGTATTTTGTCGTCTTCATCATAACCATTCTTACTACCCACACGTGCGTCTTTATGCATGTGTACTAAAGGAATAGTTAAACATTTAGAGAAATACACTTATAGAAGATCAATGCCACTCTCATGTCCGTGCACTAAATGTGAAGCAAGGCTCAACAGGCGGTTAGCTTAGCTTAGCTTAGCTTAGCATAATTACTGGAAGTAGGGGGACCCTGTTATCCTGGGACTGTCTAAAGGTAAAAAAAATAAATAAAAATAAATAAAAATGCCTACCAGCACCTCTAAAGCTCACTGATGAATATGTTATATTGTTTGTTTAATCCATTCAAAAAGCTGAATGTAGAAATGTCAACTAGGGGTTTTACAGGATGTTACGTGCTTCTTGTTCAGGAAGTCAAATGAAGTGTATTTCCCCAAACCCTAAACTACTGTTTCAAGTGGCAATGCCATCAATACAACAATCAATTTATGTTATTTGTGAATTGTAGAAGATGAGAATCTGCGTTCTTATGTGAATCGATTTTTTTTTTACTCAACACTAAATGTGAATCCCTCCTTTACATACTGTATATAACCCCAGTTCATGGACCGGATTCAGCTGCGTTTTGACACCTGGGGAGTAGAATACGTGTACATTTTTTGACTCCTTCTAAATAATTGTTTGCTCCATTGGTGAAGATTTAATGCAGAGCTGTCCTCTTATGATTCAGATTAGATTCACAAACAAGTAATACAGTATCTGAACCAAATGCTATGCTTGTTGTTAAAAGTAATCAAGGTCATGGAAAGTTCTTCATGATGCAATTTAATTCTTTCTGTTTTCCAACTTAACAACCCCCCCCCCCCTCTCCTCCTCCCTTGACTGTCCCCTGCAGTTTGGGACAAAGTGTTTACCTAACTGTTCTGGATGTGTCATCACCCTGCAAGAGCAGTGTCAACAAACAACTCATTAACGGTCTCATTAGGCAGAGTTGTTGCAGCTTTCAGCAAGGGAGTAAAGGACAGCTCAGTTGTGAACTTCTTACTCATGAGGCCTGCACGAATTAAACGATCAGAATTAAAGTTTGAAACGGCAAAACAAAGTTTTTTCCTTCTGACTTTATGGACATACAGTATTTATTATGTAAAAAGCAGCATGATTAGATGCATGAACAGTCTGTTTCCTGCTGGTGTTGAGCGTATTCTGAAATACACTTGCACAACAAAAGTGGGTTTTGAGCAGGATCTTATCCTTTTGGTTAGTGGCCAAAGGTCATAACTACAATTGCGGCAACATCGAATGATTGTAAATCAAGTGTTGGCTCCCATTTTACCATGATGGTCCAGTACAGCATCCTCATCGTTCTAAACACCACCACTGGAAATCAATTAACAACACAAAACAATGACAGATATTGTCCAGAAACCCTCACAGGTACTGCATTAAGCATGAAAAATATGCTCAAATCATAACATGGCAAACTGCAGCCCAACAGGCAACAACAGCTGTCAGTGTGTCAGAGTGCTGACTTGACTATGACTTGCCCCAAACTGCATGTGATTATCATAAAGTGGGCATGTCTGTAAAGGGGAGACTCGTGGGTACCCATAGAACCCATTTTCATTCACATATCTTGAGGTCATAGGTCAAGGGCCCACTTTTGAAAATGGACATGCCAGTTTTTCCTCGCCAAAGTGTAGCGTAAGTTTGGAGCGTTATTTAACCTCCTTCACGACAAGCTTTGACGTGGTTGGTACCAATGGATTCCTTGCATTAACGCTTTATTATCGTGTTAACTTTGACAGACTTAATATATATATACAGTAGAAGGCATTCAAAACTGTAAGGTGATTGAAAGGTCACCCACCGAAAGACAATAAAAACTACATAGAAATAAAATGCTCCATAGGCGTCCAGTAGAAGGCCGCATCGGAAAATCCTGTGAGTAGATTACATGCAATAAATTCATTGGATTGTAAATATAATTTTTTTCTGATGCTTACATACAATAGACTCAAGGGATCAGACACTGACTTTATCAGACATAAGCACAGAGGAGGACTGCAGAACAGTCGAAGTTTGTCAGAGCTTCATCATCAGAAAGGGAGCGAGAGAGAAGAGCTCACCTCCGTCTAAAAGAACACATTGCTGGCTGCAGGACTGTTCTCTACATTAAACACCCTGCTTCGGGCAGTTTGAGAACATTTTTTACAATGGACTTTTTCAACTCAGCTCTTGGAAAAAACATCACTTTTGTGCGTCCTGCGTATTTCATTTTAAGTGGATTTATTGGCATACCTAATATCAAGTTTTACTATGTCTTTCTCCTTTTTGTTTATATTGTTTCAGTGCTGGGAAACACAGTTGTGATGGCCGTAATATACTTGGATCATAATCTGAGAACTCCAAAATATATAGCAGTTTTTAATTTAGCATTTGTTGACCTGTTTGGTAACTGTGCTCTGGTGCCGAAGCTTCTTGACATCTTTCTGTTTAACCATCGCTACATCCCCTACAACGACTGCTTGGCGTTCTTTTTTTTCTGCTACACCAGCCTTTCGATGCAGACTCTTAATCTGGTTGCACTCTCCTACGACAGACTGATAGCCATCATCTACCCACTGCACTATCAAGTGAAGGTGACCAACAGGTTCATGCTGTCTTTGATTGCCTCTTTCTGGGTCTTTGTTATAGCTGTTGTACTTATAGCAGTTGGCCTTCTGACAAGACTTTCCTTCTGTAAATCTGTGGTTATTAACAGCTATTTCTGTGACCATGGCCAGATATACAAGCTGGCCTGCAATGACACAACTCCCAGCCGTGCCTTTGGTTTGTTTTTAATAGCTCTTATCCTTTGGCTTCCGCTGGCATTTATCTTGTTTAGTTATTCATATATTGGCTATACATTGTCTAAAGTAGCCACAGCTCAGGAAAGAGTGAAGGCCTTTAAAACGTGCACAGCTCATCTTTCATTAGTGGTAATCTATTTCCTCCCAATATTAGTCACATTTACTATGAGCTCAAAAATGCATCCAAATGCCAGGATCATAAACCTGTCTCTGACCTCCATCTTTCCTCCCATGCTGAACCCAATCATTTATGTTCTGCAGACACAGGAAATCAAAGTATCACTAAAAAAAATATTAAAAATCAGAAGGAAATCCAAAATTACAGCGAAGAAAGTAATCATAAAATGACCACTTGTGTTTGTATTTTGGGCCTTTGGGTTGAAGACATTTTGTACATTGAAGTAAAACTTGTTGATTAAAATAAATTAAACAACACCTATTGTAGATGTTTCAACATGAAATTCAGCATGAATTTATTCCATAAAAATTGCATTATAATAATTGAGCTTGAGTATTTTAAAGATAGCACAATGCAGTAATAACTACAGTCTACAGTATGACACGTGTACGACACACCTACAGTAAGAGATTTCTGCTTATTGGTTTAATTGTGCTTATGTGCTTGTGTAATGCAAAGATATACTGTACGCAAGTACTTGTGATTAAAGTTTGTGTCTCTGCACATGTTGTCTTGAAGGAGTCTACTGTATATTAGCTACTCTCGGAAACTTTGTATTCATGTAATAAATATATAAATGTCAATTAGATGGTAAAAAAGGTTATTATAATCATCCACTTATAGTGATCAATTTTACCTGGACAGACGTGATACTATACTATGTTCACACATATATATATATATATAAATATATATATACATATATATCGCATGATTGTCCATAGTTAGTCGCGATTAATCTCAAATTAATTGCACATTTTCATTTTAGGGAGATTTGTCAAGTATTTAAATACTCTTATCAACATGGAAGTGGGAAATATGCTTGCTTTAAGCAAATGTATGTATATATTTATTACTGGAAATCAATTAACAACACAAAACAATGAAAAATATTGTCCAGAAACCCTCACAGGTACTGCATTTTGCATAAAAAAATATGCTCAAATCATAACATGGCAAACTCAAGCCCAACAGGCAACAACAGCTGTCAGTGTGTCAGTATGCTGACTTGACTATGACTTGCCTCAAACCGCATGTAATTATCATACACTCGGCATGTCTGTAAAGGGGAGACTTGTAGGTGCCCATAGAACCCATTTTCATTCACATATCTTGAGGTCAGAGGTCAAGTGACCCCTTTGAAAATGGCCATGCCAGTTTTTCCTCGCCAAAATTTAGCGTAAGTTTGGAACGTTATTTGGCCTCCTTCATGACAAGCTAGTATGCCATGGTTGGTACCAATAGATTCCTTAGGTTTTTTTAGTTTCATATGATGCTGGTATCGTCACTCTCAAGGGATCAGACACTGACTATATCTGACATAAGCGCAGAGGAGGACTGCAGAACAGTCAAAGTTTGTCAGAGCTTCATCATCAGAAAGGGAGCGAGAGAGAAGAGCTCACCTCCGTCTAACAGAACACAGTGCTGGCTGCAGGACTGTTCTCTACATTAAACACCCTGCTTCGGACAGTTTAAGTTTGAGAAAGATTTTACAATGGACTTTTTCAACTCAGCTCTTGGAAAAAACATCACTTTTGTGCGTCCTGCATATTTCATTTTAAGTGGATTTATTGGTATACGTAATATCAAGTATTACTATGTCTTTCTCTTTTTTGTTTTTATTGTTTCAGTGCTGGGAAACACAGTTGTGATGGCCGTAATATACCTGGATCATAATCTGAGAGCTCCAAAATATATAGCAGTTTTTAATTTAGCATTTGTGGACCTGTTTGGTAACTGTGCTCTGGTGCCGAAGCTTCTTGACATCTTTCTGTTTAACCATCGCTACATCCCCTACAACGACTGCTTGGCGTTCTTTTTTTTCTGCTACACCTGCCTTTCGATGCAGACTCTTAATCTGGTTGCACTCTCCTATGACAGACTGATAGCCATCATCTACCCACTGCACTATCAAGTGAAGGTGACCAACAGGTTCATGCTGTCTTTGATTGCCTCTTTCTGGGTCTTTGTTATAACTGTTGTACTTATAGCAGTTGGCCTTCTGACAAGACTTTCCTTCTGTAAGTCTGTGGTTATTAACAGCTATTTCTGTGACCATGGCCAGATATTCAGGATGGCCTGCAATGACTATACACCCAGCTTTGTCTTTGGAATGTTTTTAATAGCTCTTATCCTTTGGCTTCCACTGGCATTTATCTTGTTTAGTTATTCATATATTGGCTATGCATTGTCTAAAGTAGCCACAGTTCAGGAAAGATTGAAGGCCTTTAAAACGTGCACAGCTCATCTTTCATTAGTGGCAATATATTTCCTCCCAATATTAGTTACATTTACTATTGGTTCAAAAATGCATCCAAATGCCAGGATCATAAACCTGTCTCTGACCTCCATCTTTCCTCCCATGCTGAACCCAATCATTTATGTTCTGCAGACACAGGAAATCAAAGTATCACTAAAAAAATTATTAAAAATCAGAAGGAAATCCAAAATTACCTCAAAGAAAGTAATCATAAAATGACCACTTGTTTGTACATTTTGTACATTGAAGTAAAACTTGTTGATTCAAATATATTTAACAACAGCTATTGTAATTATTTCAACATGAAATTCATCATGAATTTATTCCATAGTAAATTACATTATAATAATTGTGCTTGAGTATTTTAAAGATAGCTTTAAAGTTTGTGTCTCTGCACATGTTGTCTTGACGGAGTCTACTGCATAATAGAACATTTATAGTTTTCATTTTTATCTTTTTGTGTAAAATCTAAACCATAAGAAGATACAGATTTTTGGGAATTTCCAAAATAAATTGATATTATTAAAGATTTATTGCAATCAAATGTTGAAATAATTTTCTGTTTCTTTATGGTCGTGGATATATCATATTTAAAAAGAAACTAGACCCATCTTGTTTTCTCGTATGCTTCTCTTTTCTGAATGAATCTACTGTGTTTTCTAACTCAACCCTACTTCACATTAAACATCTCCGGCCATTCAGGGACATACTGACTTGTCTTGAAGATCTTTATTTTGAAGCAGCTACAGGAAGTGTAGATTCTGTCGAGCTGAATGCTTGAATTTCAGAATTTTGTAACATGAACAATGCAAATTTGCCCAAATGTTTTTATATGTCCATCCAGACTGAGGTTATCCTCAAGGATGGAGGTCTGATTTTTGCTACTTAAACCAATCGTGAGGCTCTGTGTTGTTTTAGCATGTAATTGCAGCATGCCTTGATGCACATTATTGTGGTTGCCTGGGAGCCATTTACAGTATGAATAGGGATAGTATCATAACAATTTTATCGTTACTACGCCGCTTATCAATAATCTTTATTTGGTTTTGGTTCTTTATCGGTACTCTTGTTGGTTCTTTATCATTACTGAATAATTTTTTTAAAAAAAAGAATAATTTCAAAACAGGATCTAGAGCGGCCGAAGTAATGTTTATAACAGCAAAGTCACTATATACACTCAATAATGTCTCATTGGAAACAAATCTAAAATGTCAATAAAATAAATAATATTCCTGAGTGAAGTTTAGAGAGAATGAAGAACACAGACATCAGTCAGTATCAGTCATTCATCCTGTCCTCTGTCCTCCTCCCTCTGCTGATGCGATTAAGTGACTGCAGGTACCGCTGGTAGGGAGGAGCGGCTATTTTGTCTCAGCCAGCATCGAAGTTTACAAGAATATGCCATGTGTTAAGATACGTGGCAAACTAAGCTAAACAGTTAGACTACATACAGACAGCTTTTGTGGGCTGGCTGCTCATGCCTTTTAATGCATGTCCGTGCATGCAGGAAGAAGGAAGTTACCGCTTTTATTGTTGTAGTCTGAGTAACGTGATGTCATATCCGCTCCGTATCCGTCGACCAAAACAAACCAAAGTTGGCTGTAGCCAGCGAGCCAAAACGTGAAAATAGAAATCGGCGGAGGGTCCGCGGGGATACGGCCTGCACCCTCACATTTTAAATCCACTTTATTTAAATAATAAATAAAGTGGTAAACACGACACATACAGTAAAGTATGGAAACACTTTGGGTTTCGCACATTGCAGGAAAAGCAGAGCTAGACATCATGGCTAAAGCTGCATGCTCACTCTGTCATGGACAGGAAATGTTATCGTATTGCGTTAATGTGCGGTCAAGGCAGCCGTCACACTCATCTCCGTGGTCAAATCGGCCGACGCTACAACTGTAGAGCACCCATATACTGACATTTATGTTAAATGCATTCAAACGGCCCCGATGGAGCTGACCATGGATGGATAAAGAGAACGGAGCTGACGGGAGAGCTAGCGACGGACTTGGCGAAGTTAGCGGAAGTACACACACGTGACTACGTCCGGTTTTCAAAATAAGGTGTTAACAAAGGGAACTGTATGTACAAAATACATATATGGAAATAAGATTGATTGGATTATATTCACCTAAAATATAAAACATTACATGTCCCTCTTACAAGATCTGAAAGAGGCATCGATAACAAGATTAAGGACTGAACCCTGGGAGAGAGGCTCTCAGATAGAAGACCTAAGCGTTACCAAGGCCTATAGTGAAAGTCCTGCCAGAGTTATAACATAAATCAGTCGGAATCTGTTCCAGTTACAGCCAGCCCATGCTCAGGTTAGCTCAGAAGTGTGCTAATTAGTTTGGATGAGTGCAATGAGTTCGTTGGACTGAAAAAGGGGTTTGCCTGATGCTGAGTGGGTAATAGACACAGGGGGATCGGACAATGACCTTAGTTGACATGAAGTCAAGAGGATTTATCAGCCAGAGCTTCATCATCACAAAGAGAACAACAGAACACAGGACTGACACACCGAAGAGGACGTTTATCTACATCAACCGCTGCACTGTGGACAGGAAAAGCTTGACAAGTTTTACAATGAATTTATTCAACTCAGCTCTTGGGAAAAACATCACTTTTGTGCGTCCTGCATATTTCATAATAAGTGGTTTAACAGGTGTCCTAAATATCAAGTATTACTATGTCTTTTTCTTTTTTGTTTATATTGTTTCAGTGCTGGGAAACACAGTTGTGATGGCCGTAATATACTTGGATCATAATCTGAGAACTCCAAAATATATAGCAGTTTTTAATTTAGCATTTGTGGACCTTTTAGGTAACTGTGCTCTGGTGCCGAAGCTTCTTGACATCTTTCTGTTTAACCATCGCTACATCCCCTACAACGACTGCTTGGCGTTCCTTTTTTTCTGCTACGTCTGCCTTTCAATGCAGACTCTTAATCTGGTTGCACTCTCCTACGACAGACTGATAGCCATCATCTACCCACTGCACTATCAAGTGAAGGTGACCCACAGGTTCATGCTGTCTTTGATTGCCTCTTTCTGGGTCTTTGTTATTATTGTTATACTTATTTCAGTTGGCCTTATGACAAGACTTTCCTTCTGTAAGTCTGTGGTTATTAACAGCTATTTCTGTGACCACGGCCAGATGTACCGGCTGGCCTGCAATGACTATACACCCAGCTTTGTCATTAGTATTTTGTTACCCATTCTTATTCTTTGGCTTCCTCTGATTTTCATCTTGTTTAGTTATTCATATATTGGCTATGCTTTGTCTAAAGTGGCCACAGCTCAGGAAAGAAACAAGGCCTTTAAAACGTGCACAGCTCATCTTTCATTAGTGGTAATCTATTTCTTCCCTTTAATAATCGTATGTGTCCTGATGGAAAAAATACATCCAAATGCCAGGATCATAAACCTGTCTCTGACCTCCGTCTTTCCTCCCATGCTGAACCCAATCATTTATGTTCTGCAGACACAAGAAATCAAAGAATCAGTAAAGAGGTTGTTAAAAATCAGAGATAAATCCAAAATAACACAGAAATTAACCACAATGTGACTATTTGTCTATGCTATACACCATCTTATTTGGTGTTTTATTTGCTATAAATTGGCGATTTAAATTGGTAGAATTTTCCCTTCTAACATCACGCAAATGTTTGTAAATTGAGTATGAATTAAATAATAATTACTTGTGAAGGTTGGTGTAAAACCAAAACCTCACAGAGAAATGTATGGTGGCATTCTTTAAATCAATAATCAAGCAAACAAGTTATTGTAATCAAACAATTTATGTTCCTTCGCAGGAGTATAAAGTATTCTGTGTATATGGAAGCTTATTTTTTATACATTTTCATATCTTTTGATGAAAAATCAAACGCATATAAATATGCTAAATTGTGTATTTCTAAAATGAATAATACATTATTTTATTGTGATCAAATGTTATTTCTCTGCATGATAATTGAGCATTCTTGCAACATCTAAGAAAATAATTTTGCATTTATTTTAAGACTTGGAAGAAGAAAACAGTTAGTAATCTGTGCATTTATGGTACTGTGTTTGCAAATCCAACAGTACTTCACATTAAACCTCTCCAGCCATATTGTGAAGCAGCTACAGGAAATCTAGGTTCTGTGGATCTGGCCTGCTCTTTTTGTGCCCCTATGTTTTGAATTTTTAGTGATTTTGTAGGCTTAGCAAAGCAGATTTTCAAAAATGTGTTGATACGTTTATTCAGAGTGAAGTTGTTATAAAAGAACTGAAGTCAGATTTGGGTGACTTACAGTCTGTGAGGTTCTGTCTTTTTAGTATGTAATTGCAGCATGATATGGCACATATTTTGGTTGTTTTGAGGGCATTTATGGAGGGAAGCATTTTTCATATACCGTAACTCTTTTTTTTCCATCAATTTCAAGTTTATTTGTCACTTCAAACCCCAAAAGGTAAAACAATGCATTTAGATCTGCAATAACTGATTCTTTTTTGGCAATTGGGGGTTGTGAAGACAACATTGACATATTATCACCTTTAAGTTGATATAGCGAACATGTTAGCAAACAGTTGCTCATTTGCTCATCTATTAGTTACAGAGCAACATTATCATTCATTTTGAGTCGTGTTTCTGGGCACCTGACAAATGTAAATCCAATATTCACTTTCTTTTAGCTCTGTTTTTGGTCTCTACCAGCACCTGAGGGGCTCTGGCTTTTTAGCTTCTAAATGCTATGTTCTCCAGCTAGTCGCTAGGGACAAAGAACGTATATTGCTTAGAAGTGAAAGTCAATTATACATTTCATTGCAACGCAAGCGCCCAGCAGCAGACCTACGCTTCCACCATTTTGGACTGTAATCGAGTCGACTGCCATAATGACGCCAGTTAAACGTCTGCCTACAAAGTGCCATACAAAAAGTAAAACAAAATTATTTCTATTCTTTTGTCATCATTTTAATGTCTCTACCGAAATGCCCTGTGTTGAACAATGAAAATATTATAAATATGCGTGCTATTATAACTAATTACTTATTTTATTCAACTTTTTTCCCGGACGCTTCCCAGAGGAGCATAAAGTGAGCGACACTTTATAAAGACTTTGCATTAAGGGAAGTTAGAAAAATCCAGCACACAGATTTTGAGAGCAATCTCAATCATTTTCATGTCATGGACCTCCAAAATCGATTTTCAATAGACCACAGACCATGGATGTATAAGAGGATGTGCCCTGTGCTTTTACCCTGCGTGTTAGTAAATAGCCGGCAACTACATTAAATTCTGTTTATGTCATGCTCGGTTAGAAAAAAAATTCAAAATTAGCATCCCTAACAGACATCACTCAGTATCAGTCATTCACCCTGTCCTCTGTCCTCCTCCCTCTTGCTGATGTGATTCACTGCCTGCAGGTACCGCTGGTAGGGACAGGGTTGGAAATTAACTTTTTTTGTCCACCTGCCACTGTGGCTGGTGGATTAAAAAAACTAGCGGCCACTCAATAGATTACCATTGTCTTTTTTGGCTGGTGAGTGAGGCAAATCTAGCAGCCACTTGCATATTTTACCAGCATTTGGCTGGTGGCTGGTGCTAATTTCCAACCCTGGTCGGGAGGAGTGGTTATTTTGTCTCAGCCAGCATCTAAGTTTACAAGAATACGCCAAATTTTAAGATGTGGCAAACTAAGCTAAACAGTTAGACTACGTACAGACAGCTTTTGTTTTAGCTTGTTTGTAACAATTCGCTCCTAGCCGAGCTAATGCGTTGTGCTTGTGTAAAACCAAGCGGCGGTGGATGAGAGACTGCGGACAGAGCAGATTGAAATCTAGCTTTTCTACATGTTTACGTGTTTATGCTTGTTGAACACGTGTATTGATGAAGTAAGCCTATTGGCTTTTTTAGGTTTTACTGCACTTGCAGTAACAAGCATAGTTAAGTATAATTCATTATTCTTACACCAAAATGTTAAAAAGTACCTATAAAAGAACCGAGAACGTCTGAGCTTATCAATACTACAGTCTTTAATAATTTAGTTGGGTTTTGGTACCCATACCTACTAGTCGCTAACTTTGTCTGTGTCTGCTGTTTTGTGCTGTGCAGGTGGTGTACAGTGGGTTTTTAAACCGTTTAGAATGAAAACAGCTGCCTGTAGCGGCCAAAAACGATGCTGTACCAAAACAGTAAAGTTGTGGCCGGACAGCTAAACAATGAGCTGAAAGTGGATATAAAGCTCCGTAAAGCCGAGGGGACCTGCAGATTCAGGTGATAATTCTCTGTAGGTTCATCGCTATGAGCGACTCCTTTTCACATTGTCATTTGATACATCATTATTATAAACGTATCGATTACATAACAGAAATTGTATTGAAAGGTCACTCACTCAAATACTATACCAAATATAAAAACAAAACGTGTCACACTGTAGATGCTCTATAGATTTGCACAAAGTAAATTGGAGGCAGTAAGATGGATAGAAATGGGTTTGTCTGATGATGAGTGGCTTACACAGGGGAACAGACATTGCCCTTATTAGACAGAAATGAAGAGGAGGAGTGCTTCACTTATTAGCCACTCCTGTCAAAACAGTTAAAGCTTGACAGAGCTCTGTCGCCAGAAAGAGAGAGAGAGGAGCACACAACAGAGTGCTGATGCTGAAGCACAGAAGAGGACACTTCTCTACATAAATCACTGCGGTGTGGACACTTTTACAATGAATTTATTCAACTCAGCTCTCGGGAAGAACATCACTTTTGTGCATCCTGCGTATTTCATGATAAGTGGTTTATCTGGCATCCCAAAAATCAAACATTACTATGTCTTTCTCTTTTTTGTTTATATTGTTTCAGTGCTGGGAAACACAGTTGTGATGGCCGTAATATACTTGGATCATAATCTGAGAACTCCAAAATATGTTGCAGTTTTTAATTTAGCGTTTGTGGACCTGTTTGGTAACACTGCTTTGGTGCCGAAGCTTCTTGACATCTTTTTGTTTAACCATCGCTACATCCCCTACAACGACTGCTTGGCGTTCCTTTATTTCTGCTACACCTGCCTTTCGATGCAGTCATTTAATCTGGTTGCACTCTCCTACGACAGACTGATTGCCATCATCTACCCACTGCACTATCAAGTGAAGGTGACCAACAGGTTCATGCTGTCTTTGATTGCCTCTTTCTGGCTCTTTGTTATAATTGCTGTGCTCATTGCAGTTGGCCTTATTACGAGACTTTCCTTCTGTAAATCTGTGGTTATTAACAGCTATTTCTGTGACCATGGCCAGATATACCGGCTTGCATGCAATGACCATTTCCCCAACTATGTCGTTAGTTGTTTGTTCCCTGTCGTTATTTTTTGGCTGCCATTCACGTTTATCTTGGTAAGTTACCTATATATCGGCTGTACTTTGGCTAAAGTGGCCACAGTTCAAGAAGGACTCAAGGCCTTTAAAACGTGCATAGCTCATCTCTCATTGGTGGCAATATATTTCATCCCACTGTTAGTCACATTTACCCTGATGGAAAAAATACATCCAAATGCCAGGATCATAAACCTGTCTCTGACCTCCATCTTTCCTCCCATGCTGAACCCAATCATTTATGTTTTGCAGACACAGGAAATTAAAGAATCTGTGAAAAGGTTGTTAAAAATCAGAGGGAAGTCCAAAATAACACAGAAGTTAACCACAATGTGACTATTTGTCTATGCTGTACACCATCTCTTTTGGTGTTTTATTTGCTGTAAATTGGCTAGAATTATCCTTTCTAACATCACACAAATGTTTGAAAATTGAATATGAATTAAATAATAACAATTATATCATCAAGTAGATATTTTGTAACAAGTATTGAAATTAAACAATCCTTTTTAAAGATAACACCACAGTAATAACTACAAACTCCTGTTACTGTGTAATAGCCCACTGAGGTAAGACTGCAGTTTCTGCCTTAAAAAAGCTGATAAAAGCTGAATCCAAGAAGCGATTTCAAAGAAATTAATTGTGTTTTCATAGGAATGTTTAAAGACATACGGCACATCTATTCGGATAAATATATTAGTAGTTGTCAAGGTATCCAGGAAATTCTCTCTGTCCTCATCAAAGTTTTCAAAAGTAATAGTAGAGGAAAGAATATATGAAAGAATATATAAATACCTGAAAAATCACAGTGAATAGATATTTTTTAACTTATCTTTGTCTTTATCTGCTGGTAGTCATTTAACAGCAAAATGTCTGATTTGTTCTTTGTGAAGGGGGTGAAAGATGATAGAAGGGGTAATAAAATGAAAAAGCAGCCTATACTGAATTTGTTCTCTATAAAGTGACAGAATTGTCTGAGCAGATATATATTAGAATTTTGTATTTCTAAAATCAATGATAACTTAGATATTGTTACAAATGTTTTGTTGTTTCTTTGCATCACGACGAGTGTTCTTTCTACATCTAAAAAGCAATTTAGCATTTTTTATTGACCTGTAATAAAACAAGAGTCTACCAACATGCTTGCGGCTCTGTGAGACTGTACTTAATCATGATGCTCTTACATAAACACAAACACCGCCCCCTTTGCGGTTCCCGTCTTTCCTAATGACTGTATAGTTTTCTTTTTTTAGAATGACAACGCTAACATGCTGATATTTAGTAGGTGTAATGTTTACTATGTTTACCATCTTAGTTTAGCTTGTTAGCATGCTAACATTTGCTAATTAGCAGTACACACTACGTACAGCTGAGGCTGATGGGAATGTCATCAGTTTTGCAGCTCTGGGAGTCACAGCGGGCTGGTGTAGCGCTGGGTCTAACCTGTGCAACGGCAGCAACAGAATGTTTGCTGATCCGGCATTGAGTCTGGGTGTGCCCCGGGATCAGACACACGGTGCTGGGGTTTGCACTGGCTGAATTTGAGTTATCTGCTAACTGGGGGTCTGTCTCCTGGAGCTGCCGCATGCTCTAATCCTGGTGAAGCAACCTCCCAGCGGCGAGAGGACGAGATGAGGGTGCGAGTCATTTTCTCTTTTCGGCCACTTTGAATTTAATCCAATAAACAAACTATCAAAACTCACACGGACCATGGATGTAACATTGACAAGCCCTCGGTGTAGCTCTTTGTTCTCTGGACTGTCGGCAGACTGGCGCTACAGTGACTCACTATCGTCTCTCAAGGAACAAGTGATATTACAAGACAGGATGAGCCAGGGCTAGTCGGTTAGCATGCTAATTTCAGTAGATATCTCTGCAACACAACACATAGACGTCTTTGACATAACGTCAACACCAGGGTTTCCGGCAGTGTATTGCAAGCCTGGCGGCCCGCCGGTAAGCATCGAGGAATTTGGTATTTTTGAAATGTTTTTTAAACTAACGTGTTATACAAGTAACAAATTCTTTGAAGGAATAACTTGTACGTAGATTGTGTGATTAATATTGTTATGTGATACATTATTATTATAAAAATCCATCCATCCATCCATCCATCCATTTTCTTCCGCTTATCTGGGGCCGGGTCAGGGGGGCAGCAGGCTTAGCAGGGAATTCCAGACGTCCCTCTTCCTAGCAACGTTTTCCAGCTCTTCCTGGGGGACCCCGAGACGTTCCCAGGCCAGACGAGATATATAATCTCTCCAGCGTGTTCTGGGTCTACCCCGGGGCCTCTTACGAGTTGGATGTGCCCGGAAAACCTCCAAAGGGAGGCGTCCAGGAAGCATCCTGATCAAATGCTGGAACCACCTCAGCTGGCCCCTTTCGACACAAAGAAGCAGCGGCTCTACTCCGAGCTCCCTCCGGATGTCTGAGCTCCTCACCCTATCTCTAAGGCTGAGCCCAGCCACCCTACGAAGGTAACTAATTTTGGCCGCTTATACAGTATCTGTGATCTCATTCTTTCGGTCACTACCCAAAGCTCATGACCATAGGTGAGGGTTGGAACGTAGATGGGCTGGTAAATCGAGAGCTTTGCCTTCCGGCTCAGCTCCCCCTTCACCACAATGGTTTGGTACATCACCCACATAACTGCAGACGCCCCACCGAACCACCTGTCCATCTCCCGCTCCATTTTTTCCCTCACTCGTGAACAAGACCCCGAGATACTTAAATTCCCTCGCTTGGGGCAAAGTCTCACTCCCAACCCTGAGGGCGCAATCCACCGTTTTCCAGCAGAGAACCATGGCCTCAGACTTGGAGGCACTGACTCTCATCCCGACCGCCGCAGCTGCTGCCCTTCTAGCCAACCGGTACCTGTCTGCTATTTCTCGGGACCCCCGGGCCAACCAAGCCCGAAAGGCATCCTTCTTCAGCTAGTCAGCCTCCTTCACCCCTGGTGTCCACCAGCGGGTTCTTAGGTTGCCGCCACGACAGGCACCGACGACCTTCCGACCAAAACTCCTAGCAGCCTCTTCCACAATGGAGGATTTGAACATGGCCCACTCAGATTCTATGTCCCCAGCCTCCCCTGGGATGCGCAAAAAAATCTTCCGGAGGTGGGAGTTGAAGACCTCGCGAACAGGAGCCTCAGCCAGGCGTTCCCTGTTCACCCTCACTACAAGTTTGGGTTTCCAAGGTCTCCATCCAGATCAGCACGCCTAGATCCCCGCCTTTGCCTGCAGCCCGACTCACACTGCACCCGACCCCAATGCTTATCCCTGCAGGGGTGGGCCCACAGGGTGAAATTCTATACAAATATTGATTACATAACAGAAAACTAATTAAAAGGTCACTCACTCAAATACTATACCAAATATAAAAAAGAAATGTATCACACTAGGTGCTCTATAGATTTGCACAAAGTAAAGTGGAGGCAGTAAGATGGATTGAAATGGGTTTGTCTGATGATGAGTGGCTTACACAGGGGAACAGACATTGCCCTTATTAGACAGAAATGAAGAGGAGGAGTGCTTCTTTTAGTAGTCTGATGTCAAAACAGTTAAAACTTGACAGCGCTCTGTCACCAGAAAGAGAGAGAGAGGAGCACACAACACAGTGCTGATGCTGAAGCACAGATGAGGACACTTCTCTATATAAATCACTGCGGTGTGGACACTTTTACAATGAATTTATTCAACTCAGCTCTCGGGAAAAACATCACTTTTGTGCATCCTGCATATTTCATAATAAGTGGTTTATCTGGCATCCCAAAAATCAAACATTACTATGTCTTTCTCTTTTTTGTTTATATTGTTTCAGTGCTGGGAAACACAGTTGTGATGGCCATAATATACCTGGATCATAATCTGAGAGCTCCAAAATATATAGCAGTTTTTAATTTAGCATTTGTGGACCTGTTTGGTAACTCTGCTTTGGTGCCGAAGCTTCTTGACATCTTTCTGTTTAACCATCGCTACATCCCCTACAACGACTGCTTGGCGTTCCTTTTTTTCTGCTACACCAGCCTTTCGATGCAGACTCTTAATCTGGTTGCACTCTCCTACGACAGACTGATAGCCATCATCTACCCACTGCACTATCAAGTGAAGGTGACCCACAGGTTCATGCTGTCTTTGATTGCCTCTTTCTGGGTCTTTGTTATAATTGCTGTACTCATTTCAGTTGGCCTTCTTACAAGACTTTCCTTCTGTAAATCTGTGGTTATTAACAGCTATTTCTGTGACCATGGCCAGATATACCGGCTTGCATGCAATGACCATTTCCCCAATTATGTTGTTAGTTGTTTGTTCCCTGTCGTTATTTTTTGGCTGCCATTCACGTTTATCTTGGTAAGTTACCTATATATCGGCTGTACTTTGGCTAAAGTGGCCACAGTTCAAGAAGGACTCAAGGCCTTTAAAACGTGCATAGCTCATCTCTCATTGGTGGCAATATATTTCATCCCACTGTTAGTCACATTTACCCTGATGGAAAAAATACATCCAAATGCCAGGATCATAAACCTGTCTCTGACCTCCATCTTTCCTCCCATGCTGAACCCAATCATTTATGTTCTGCAGACACAGGAAATTAAAGAATCTGTGAAAAGGTTGTTAAAAATCAGAGGGAAGTCCAAAATAACACAGAAATTAACCACAATGTGACTATTTGTCTATGCTGTACACCATCTCTTTTGGTGTTTTATTTGCTGTAAATTGGCTAGAATTATCCTTTCTAACATCACACAAGTGTTTGAAAATTGAATATGAATTAAATAATAACAATTATATCATCAAGCAGATATTTTGTAACAAGTATTGAAATTAAACAATCCTTTTTAAAGATAACACCACAGTAATAACTACAGACTCCTGTTACAGTGTATGAGCCCACTGAGGTAAGACTGCAGTTTCTGCCTTAAAAAAGCTGATAAAAGCTGAATCATAGAAGCGATTTCAAAGAAATTAATTGTGTTTTCATAGGAATGTTTAAAGACATACGGCACATCTATTCGGATAAATATATTAGTAGTTGTCAAGGTATCCGGGAAATTCTCTCTGTCCTCATCAAAGTTTTCAAAAGTAATAGTAGAGGAAAGAATATATGAAAGAATATATAAATACCTGAAAAATCACAGTGAATATATATTTTTAACTTATCTTTGTCTTTATCTGCTGGTAGTCATTTAACAGCAAAATGTCTGATTTGTTCTTTGTGAAGGGGGTAAAAGATGATAGAAGGGGTGATAGAATGAAAAAGCAGCCTATACTGAAATTGTTCTTTACAAAGTGACAGAATTGTGTGAGCAGATATATATTAGAATTTTGTATTTCTAAAATCAATGATAACTTAGATATTGTTACAAATGTTTTGTTGTTTCTTTGCACCACTATGAGTGTTCTTTCTACATCTAAAAAGCAATTTAGCATTTTTTATTGACCTGTAATAAAACAAGAGTCTACCAACATGCTTGCGGCTCTGTGAGACTGTACTTAATCATGATGCTGGGAGTTATACGCTACCATGAAATTAGACATTTTTTATTGACAATATATAAAATAATGACTGTATAGTTTTCTCTTTTTTAGAATGAAAATGCTAACATGCTGATATTTAGTAGGTGTAATGTTTACTATGTTCACCATCTTAGTTTAGCGTGTTAGCATGCTAACATATGTCAATTAGCAGTAAACACTACGTACAGCTGAGGCTGATGGGAATGTCATCAGTTTTGCAGCTCTGGGAGTCACAGCAGGCTGGTGGAGCGCTGGGTCTAACCTGTGCAATGGCAGCAACAGGATGATTCCTGATCTGGCATTGAGTCGGGGTGTCCCCCGGGATCAGACACCCGGTGCTGGGGTTTGCACTGGCTGAATTTGAGTTATCTGCTAACTGGGGGTCTATCTCCTGGAGCTGCCGCATGCTCTAATCCTGGTGAAGCAACCTCCCAGCGGCGAGAGGACGAGATGAGGGTGCGAGTCATTTTCTCTTTTCGGCCACTTTGAATTTAATCCAATAAACAAACTATTAAAACTCACACGGACCATGGATGTAACATTGACAAGCCCTCGGTGTAGCTCTTTGTTCTCTGGACTGTCGGCAGACTGGCGCTACAGTGACTCACTATCGTCTCTCGAGGAACAAGTGATAGTACAAGACAGGATGAGCCAGGGCTAGTCGGTTAGTATGCTAATTTCAGTCGATATCTCTGCAACACAATACATAGACGTCTTTGACATAACGTCAACACCAGGGTTTCCGGCAGTGTATTGCAAGCCTGGCGGCCCGCCGGTAAGCATCAAGGAATTTGGTATTTTTGAAATGTTTTTTAAACTAACTCCACCATACAAGTAACAAATTCCTTGATGAATTGCTTGTACGTAGATTGTGTGATTAATATTTTTATGTGATACATTATTATTAATAAAAATCCATCCATCCATCCATCTATTTTCTTCCGCTTATCTGGGGCCGGGTCACGGGGGCAGCAGGCTTAGCAGGGAATTCCAGACGTCCCTCTCCCCAGCAACGTTTTCCAGCTCTTCCTGGGGGACCCCGAGACGTTCCCAGGCCAGACGAGATATATAATCTCTCCAGCGTGTTCTGGGTCTACCCCGGGGCCTCTTACCATTTTGATGTGCCCGGAAAACCTCCAAAGGGAGGCGTCCAGGAAGCATCCTGAAACAAAGAAGCAGTGGCTCTACTCCGAGCTCCCTCCGGATGTCTGAGCTCCTCACCCTATCTCTAAGGCTGAGCCCAGCCACCCTACGAAGGTAACTCATTTTGGCCGCTTATATCTGTGATCTCATTCTTTCGGTCACTACCCAAAGCTCATGACCATAGGTGAGGGTTGGAACGTAGATGGGCTGGTAAATCGAGAGCTTTGCCTTCCGGCTCAGCTCCCCCTTCACCACAATGGTTTGGTTAATCACCCACATAACTGCAGACGCCCCACCGAACCACCTGTCCATCTCCCGCTCCATTTTTTCCCTCACTCGTGAACAAGACCCCAAGATACTTAAACTCCCTCGCTTGGGGCAAAGTCTCACTCCCAACCCTGAGGGCGCAATCCACCGTTTTCCAGCAGAGAACCATGGCCTCAGACTTGGAGGTACTGACTCTCATTCCGACCGCCGCAGCTGCTGGGCCAACCGGTACCTGTCTGTTGTTTCTCGGGACCCCCGGGCCAACCAAGCCCGAAAGGCATCCTTCTTCAGCTAGTCAGCCTCCTTCACCCCTGGTGTCCACCAGCGGGTTCTTAGGTTGCCGACACGACAGGCCCCAACGACCTTCCGACCACAACTCCTAGCAGCCTCTTCCACAATGGAGGATTTGAACATGGCCCACTCAGATTCTATGTCCCCAGCCTCCCCTGGGATGCGCAAAAAAATCTTCCGGAGGTGGGAGTTGAAGACCTCGCGAACAGGAGCCTCAGCCAGGCGTTCCCTGTTCACCCTCACTACAAGTTTGGGTTTCCAAGGTCTCCATCCAGATCAGCACGCCTAGATCCCCGCCTTTGCCTGCAGCCCGACTCACACTGCACCCGACCCCAATGCTTATCCCTGCAGGGATGGGCCCACAGGGTGAAATTCTATAAACATATTGATTACATAACAGAAAACTAATTGAAAGGTCACTCACTCAAATACTATACCAAATATAAAAAAGAAATGTGTCACACTAGGTGCTCTATAGATTTGCACAAAGTAAAGTGGAGGCAGTAAGATGGATTGAAATGGGTTTGTCTGATGATGAGTGGCTTACACAGGGGAACAGACATTGCCCTTATTAGACAGAAATGAAGAGGAGGAGTGCTTCTTTTAGTAGTCTGATGTCAAAACAGTTAAAACTTGACAGCGCTCTGTCACCAGAAAGAGAGAGAGAGGAGCACACAACACAGTGCTGATGCTGAAGCACAGATGAGGACACTTCTCTATATAAATCACTGCGGTGTGGACACTTTTACAATGAATTTATTCAACTCAGCTCTCGGGAAAAACATCACTTTTGTGCATCCTGCATATTTCATAATAAGTGGTTTATCTGGCATCCCAAAAATCAAACATTACTATGTCTTTCTCTTTTTTGTTTATATTGTTTCAGTGCTGGGAAACACAGTTGTGATGGCCATAATATACCTGGATCATAATCTGAGAGCTCCAAAATATATAGCAGTTTTTAATTTAGCATTTGTGGACCTGTTTGGTAACTCTGCTTTGGTGCCGAAGCTTCTTGACATCTTTCTGTTTAACCATCGCTACATCCCCTACAACGACTGCTTGGCGTTCCTTTTTTTCTGCTACACCAGCCTTTCGATGCAGACTCTTAATCTGGTTGCACTCTCCTACGACAGACTGATAGCCATCATCTACCCACTGCACTATCAAGTGAAGGTGACCCACAGGTTCATGCTGTCTTTGATTGCCTCTTTCTGGGTCTTTGTTATAATTGCTGTGCTCATTTCTGTTGGCCTTCTTACAAGACTTTCCTTCTGTAAGTCTGTGGTTATTAACAGCTATTTCTGTGACCATGGCCAGATATACCGGCTTGCATGCAATGACCATTTCCCCAATTATATTGTTAGTTGGTTGTTCCCTGCTGTTATGTTGTGGCTGCCATTCACGTTTATCTTGGTAAGTTACCTATATATCGGCTGTACTTTGGCTAAAGTGGCCACAGTTCAAGAAGGACTCAAGGCCTTTAAAACGTGCATAGCTCATCTCTCATTGGTGGCAATATATTTCATCCCACTGTTAATCACATTTACCCTGATGGAAAAAATACATCCAAATGCCAGGATCATAAACCTGTCTCTGACCTCCATCTTTCCTCCCATGCTGAACCCAATCATTTATGTTCTGCAGACACAAGAAATCAAAGAATCTGTGAAAAGGTTGTTAAGGAAGTCCAAAATAACACAGAAATTAACCACAATGTGACTATTTGTCTATGCTGTACACCATCTCTTTTGGTGTTTTATTCGCTGTAAAATGGACATTGTAAATGGTAGAATTATCCTTTCTAACATCACGCAAATGTTTGTAAATTGAGCATGAATTAAATAATAATAATTACATTATCATAAAAAAATCTGTAAATCATCATGATTTTATGATCCTCTATTATATAAGATAAATATATTAATAGTTGTCAAGGTAATCCACAAAACTATCTCTGTCCTCTACAAAGTTTTCAAATGTAATAGTAAGAAAGAATATGTGAAAGAATATATAAATACCTGAAAAATCACAGTGAATATATTTTTTTAACTTATCTTTGTCTTTATGTGCTGGTAGTTAACAGCAAATGTCTGATTTGTTCTTTGTGTTTTTTTATATCATTATTTCTGAAGGGGGTTATAGAATGAAATGTTAACTTGAATAACTACACTCATTCACTCTTTCTCAACATGGACCAAGCTCCAAAGAACAGTGACATGGTTTCTCCGCTAAAAATCGTCCTACAACATCTGAGGAACAAAAGAAAGGAAGTAACCGCTAACATACAAGACAGAAAATACCAAGCAAATAAAAAAAAAAAATATTGAAAGTGAAATGAAAGCTTTCAAAAGGTCCACAGGAGGACATAAGCTGGCCTTGGAAGACCTGAAGTCAGCAGAGACTGCAATTGTGCAGTTTTGTCAAGCACACAGCTTCCCAGAAGAAGTTGTGATCTTGCAGGGTGAAAGTAAGAGCGTCAAAAGACAAAGCTCAATTTTTAAACTTGATCCCAGTAAATTGGCTAGGCCTGAAGAGACGAGGCACCCGGCCATCCTACCAAAAAAATCACCAATATATCAATAGGACACAGTGGAAGGAACCACGTTATCAGTTTTACAACAGAAATATTGGATCCCTTGTGCCAACGCACTGTCCAGAAAATCAATCAATGACTGTGTAATATGCAGGCGCCTATGTAGTAATATTGATGAGCAGAGAATGGCAGATTTGCCAAGAGAAAGGATCATTCCTGATTTGCCACCATTTACTAAAGTTGGAGTTGACTACTTTGGCCCAATTGAAGTGAAACGAGGCAGGAACAAAGGGAAACGATATAGAGTAATTTTCTTGTGTTTGGCCAGCTGTGTTGTACATCTGGAAGTGGCCCATTTGCTTGACACAGATTCATGCATGAATGCATGCGTGGACGTTTCATTTGTAGTTGAGGACAAGTAAACGAATTAAGATCAAACAATGGGACCAATTTTATCTCTGCCGAGAGAGAATTGAAAAAAGCACTTGAAGCATGGAATCAAGACAAAATCAATTAAGCCATGCAACTTTTTTCTTCAAGGGTTAAAGCTAAAGTACTTTTATACCCCTGTGACAACGTGGTCAGGGGTTTATAGCGCTCCGCGTGTCCGTCCTTCCGTCCGTCCTTCCGTCCGTCCGTCCGTCCGTCCGTCCGTCCGTCCGTCCGTCCTTCCGTCCGTTCGTCACACTTTCGTTTCCGGAGCAGAACTCGGAAACTATTTAACTTAGGAACTTGAAGTTTGGTATGATGGTTGACAGTGTGGTCTAGTTGTGCCTTTTGGGTGTTAGAAGTCCAGGGTGCCCAAAATGTTTGAAAGTTCGGCCAAAAACTGAGATTTTTTCGACTTCAATTTCGTTTACGGAGTAGAACTCGGAAACTATTTCACTTAAGAACTTCAAATTTGGTATGATGGTTGATAATGTGGTCTAGTTGTGCCTTTTGGGGGTTAGAAGTCCAGCAAAACCTTTGGCCCTACTTTAGTAGGGGTCAAGCAGTGAGCTGGGGTATGTGAGCCATGCTCACTTTTGCCTTGTTTTAAAAAGATCTATCTATCTATAGTGACTCTTGTGGATTCAGTTAGCCCAATTGTAGTCATGTGTGATGATGTTACTCCCCATAGTAGCCATTTCATTGTATTTTGACCATTTGACCTCACTGTATAAAATGACCTGTTGTGACCTCTGGGATAATCACAGCCTCATGAAACTTTACAGCCACAAACTATAGCATTCAGAGGATGTATGGCCTAGGTAGAGTGACAGTAAGGGGCTTTCTGAGCAGTTTCCAGAGCAGAAGTGCTCACCATCTAATTGCCATTTACCATTTTTGCAGAAATCTCCAAATGTCAAAAGTTTTTGATATCAAATCACAGCATGGATTTTTCTGTGGTGTTCCTCAAAGTCTTGGTGACTTGATGTTGTATTTTGGAGGGTTTATTGATCATTTTTATCAATTCTTGAGTGGTAAAAAAAAATGGTTAAATTTAGCACCCAATCTGTGTAACAAATGATATCAGCCTAAGAATTGCTGCAACAACTTATGAGACATAATAGAGCATGGGTATGGCCATCATATACTTCTCTCATAATGTTCTAAACCCTTATACACTTTTACGATTTATTTTAATTAATGAATTAATTAATTCATATTTATTTTTAATTTATGACTAGAACAACTTCACACAAAATTAATCTTCAGGTTCCCAGCTTTCAGATGATGTACACCACTTCTATGTGACATATACTGTTGACCCACTATCCCCCCCTAAATACCCCCTGTACCTCCCTAAAAACAAAAAAAGGGGTGTATTGTGGGTCTCAGAGGGTTAAATGAGTCGATTTCATCAGCACAAAAAATAGACTACTGAGACAATTACACATTGAATGACCATGTGATACGCCCACCCGTATTTCTACTGTCTCACAATGAAAGGGCGATATATAAATATCAGGTCTCACGCAGTGCAACTCACTTTAGTGCATTGAACACTTGTTGATGTTGTCTGAGGTGAGTTTAGTTACAACAACTCCTTTCAAGCAACTGTGTCATCCTTTATTATATAGTCTGTTATTTTCTTTTTTTACATTTAGTGAAACAGATATTCATAATGACCCCAGAGGAGAAAGCAGCTACCATATTTAATGCCACGTTTGTTCGCCCTGCCAAGTTCTATATCAGTGGGTTTTCCAACATCCCTCATGTTAAGTATTACTATGTCTTCCTGTGTTTTGTCTATATCATGTCTGTTCTTGGGAATAGCTTCCTTCTGTCAGTTATTTACCTGGTCAAGACTCTTCATACTCCTAAATACATGATTGTGTTTAACCTGGCTTTGACAGATTTGTGTGGGAGCACTGCTCTCATCCCAAAACTGTTAGACACCTTTTTGTTTGACAGGAGATACATTGACTATGAGGCTTGCTTAAGTTACATGTTCTTTGTTTTATTCTTTGCAAGTATGCAGTCATGGACACTTGTCACAATGGCATATGACAGATTTATAGCAATTTGTTTCCCTTTAAGGTACCATAGTATTGTGACTAAACCAGCTATTGCTGCAATGCTGCTGTTTGCATGGCTTTTTTTATTGAGTCTATTAGCACTTACTGTTGGGGCTATTGATCGCCTCTCCTTCTGCAGATCTTTGGTGGTAAAGAGCTTTTACTGTGATCATGCACCAGTGTTTACTCTGGCCTGTAATGACACGTCTTTAAATAACATAATGGCATATGTTGCTTTCATTGTAATCCTCTGTCTTCCTCTTGTATTGATAGCATTGACATATGTTTGCATTTCCATAGCACTGAGCAGGATTGCATCAGGTGAGGAACGACTCAAAGCATCTAAAACTTGTACTTCTCATCTGATTCTTGTGGCTATTTTCTTCCTACCACTTGTGGGCACCAACATAGCGTCAGTAGCCTCCTCCATCCATCCTAATGTGAGGATAATAAACTCCTCTTTGACACACACCATACCAGCTTTGCTGAATCCCATTATATACTCTTTAAAGACAGAAGAAGTGCTGATCTCTATCAAGAGGCTTAGCAAAAGAAATAGGATCTGCAACACAACCAAAAAATAGTGATCATTTTATCACTACTGTAATGACACATTAAGGAGTGTTACAATAGCATAATTGTTTTTTTTCTATCTTTTTACTACTGATCTTTTAACTTATTAGCACTATAATTTAATTTTTCTAAGTTGTTATCATGTGGTATCTTGCCGTTTACTGTAGTTTGTTATATAACAAGACCAGATTAACTGGTTGCCATATTACGACAGTAGCAATATTGTCTAATGATCTCCCATCCAAAGTGAAATCAGGGATCCCAGTTCGTTAAGAATAGTTGTTGTTCTGACTGTACACTGCTTAAGATAACAATTATGTGAGACACAGATGCAGAACATCATTTTTTTTTTTGCATCAGTTTTAAAATTCGGAAATAACACAATTTCATGATGTGTTAGTGGCTTGGAGCTCTCATACAGAGACATTTGGTTAATTTACTTAAAGCTGAAGTAGGTGAGATTGGAGCAAATACGATTAAATAAAGTTATTTTTATAAAACGGTCGCTATATCGTGACAGTAGTACATGAAAAAGGTAACCTGAAAAAAATCATGTTCCTCTGTGTCCTACTGTGTCCTCCGGTGCTACTAACGGTATCTGAAAGATCTCACTTACCGGAGGAAAACAACCAGTCAGAGCTGATCTGAGATCTGCTGTCCATCTGCTGTCTATGAGAGCCGGCTGTCAATCACTCGCGAACTCCAACCAAACGTTCAAACTAGGCAGCGCTGATCAAATATGAATCAATATTCTGTTACTGTAATGCCTATTTCTCGCCTCAAATGTTTTCAGAATCATCTTGTAGTTACTGTTTAGCTGTAAAATGAGAAAGTTTGTGACGCCGCCGCCATTGTAAAATCTGGTAAAGGAACGCCAAGTTCCGCTCACATGACCGGAGCACAGCAAATAGGAACGCTCTCTCTCTCTGAAATGACCTGTGATTGGTCTCAAAGTCTGCCGTCACAGGCTAGATTTTCTAAAGCCTGAAAACAGAGCCATGAGGAGGTGCAGAAGTCTCGTTTTCTCTCAGAACACTTGAATTACAATATGCTGAAAGATTATTATGGAATTTTTGCCCAATGATGCCAAAAATATACTGCCTACTGACACTTTAATCGACTAGTCGATCGGCAAAAAAATAATCTGCAACCATTTTGGCAATCGATTCATTGTTTTAGCTATTTTTCAAGCAAACATGCCAAATGTTGTTAACTGGTTCCAGCTTCTCAATTGTGAGGATTTCATGCTTTTCTTTTCATACATGATAATAAACTGAATATATATGGGTTTTGGACTGCTGGTTGAATAAAACAAACAAAATAAAAGAATGCATCTCTATAGGCCGCTTTTTTCATTTTCTACTATTGTCTGACATTTTATAGCTAAAAAATGTAATGGGTTAATTGAGAAAATAATTGGGAGATTAATCAATAATGAAAACAATTGTTGGTGATAGTATATCCAGGTTTCTATTGTAGTGTGTGCATGTGCAACACATAACTGGGATACTCCACCGGGATATATCAGTGCTAGGGCTCAACAATATGGGAAAATAATCAAATTGCGATTTTCTTTAGACCAATATTGTGATTGCAATTTAATGTGCGTTGTTTTAAAGTTCCTTCTGTATTATTCACGATACACAAGCAATTAATCATTCTATAGTATGACCAACACAACATTGGGTACAGTTAACATATAAACTGCTCCTTCCTGTAGGCCAGGCCTAACCGGTGTGATGAAATGAGATGAATCGATGCATGACTTGATATGAATAACGTCTTTATTTATATATCGAATTGTAAAAACCTTCGATCACAGTAAAATATTAAAACTTGGAACTTCAAGCCTTGTAAACATGTAATATAATCATCATGACTTAACTGAAGTAAAATCTGAAAAAAAAGAACAACAAAGCAGTGCAGAATTACAGGCCTGGTGTGAACATTAATATATGAAAAATATATCTGAATCTTACGAATCAGTCAGTTACAATACCAAATCACTATATACTGTATATATATATATATATATATATATATATATATATATCGTTGCACTCCATATCCTCATTATCATAATGCAGGCCAAGTTCACCTTAACAAAACTTAAATAAATAAAATAAATTGTATACAAATTTCCATTTTCAAATGATATCCCAGGGTGGGGGATACCACTGATTGTGGCGATCATTTTGGCAAGTTGTGAAGCGATCAGTCTGATTGCTGTAACCATATAAATATTGCAGTGACACTCAATGCATAATGCTGCATGACGGATGCACTGGTGAATGGAAGAATTAGGAGGGAACGAGTGTCAGAAAAATTCCTTTGCTTGGTCTTTTGTCTCGGTTGTTGCTGTGATTCCTGTAAAGAACAATTGATCAGCAGGCTCATTTATATGCAGAAACATTTATGAGGTGCTTTGTATTGACCATTTATGGTTGAATGTGGCCATGTAGAGGGCGGGATATGAGGCTGATCCACGTGCGGACAATTCCAAGTTGATTTGGCAGGTTTAAGCACGGTGTTATAAATCTGAATATATTTTGGCGTATTCACATTTCCTCATTTGTACTTATGCAAACGTTTAGTGTGGATTCTCTGCAGAGAATTAAACGAGGCCCCTGGTGACAATAGTTTCACAGTAGAGTCGATTACATCACCACATCTGTGATGACACAAACTATGAGACAGTTACACATTGAATGACCATGTGATACAGCCAGGTGCATTTCTACTGTCTCACAATGAAAGGGGCGGGATATAAATATCAGGTCTCTCACGGTACGGCTCACTTCAGTGCACTCGACACTTGACGTTGTCTGAGGTGAGTTTGGTTACAACAATGCCTTTCAAGCAACTGTGTCATCCTATATTATATATTCTGTTATTTTCTCTTTTTACATTTAGGGAAACAGATATTCATAATGACCCCAGAGGAGAAAGCAGCTACCATATTTAATGCCACGTTTGTTCGCCCTGCCAAGTTCTATATCAGTGGGTTTTCCAACATCCCTAATGTGAAGTATTACTATGTCTTCCTGTGTTTTGTCTATATCATGACTGTTCTTGGGAATAGCTTCCTTCTGTCAGTTATTTACCTGGTCAAGACTCTTCATAGTCCTAAATACATGATTGTGTTTAACCTGGCTTTTACAGATGTGTGTGGGAGCACTGCTCTCATCCCAAAACTGTTAGACACCTTTTTGTTTGACAGGAGATACATTGACTATGAGGCTTGCTTAAGTTACATGTTCTTTGTTTTATTCTTTGCAGGTATGCAGTCATTGACACTTGTCACAATGGCATATGACAGATTTATAGCAATTTGTTTCCCTTTAAGGTACCATAGTATTGTGACTAAACCAGCTATTGCTGCAATGCTGCTGTTTGCATGGCTTTTTTTATTGGGTCTAGTAACACTTACTGTTGGGGCTATTGATCGCCTCTCCTTCTGCAGATCTTTGGTGGTGAAGAGCTTTTACTGTGATCATGCACCAGTATATCTTCTGGCCTGTAATGACACGTCTTTAAATCACATAATAGCATATGTAGATTTCATTATTTTCATCATTCTTCCTCTTGTATTGATAACACTGACATATGTTTGCATTTCCATAGCACTGAGCAGGATTGCATCAGGAGAGGAACGACTCAAAGCATCTAAAACTTGTACTTCTCATCTGATTCTTGTGGCTATTTTCTTCCTACCACTTGTGGGCACCAACATAGCGGCAGTAGCCTCCTCCATCCATCCTAATGTGAGGATAATAAACTCCTCTTTGACACACACCATACCAGCTTTGCTGAATCCCATTATATACTCTTTAAAGACAGAAGAAGTGCTGATCTCTATCAAGAGGCTTAGCAAAAGAACTAGGATCTGCAACACAACCAAAAAATAGTGATCACTTTATCAATGCAAAATGACACAAAGTGTTACAACAGCATAATTTAGTAATAGCAACTGTTTACTACTAACTTCTTACTTATAAGCACTATGATTTTTATTTTTAAAATGGTTATCGTGTGGAAATTTGTCATTTACTGTACTTGTGTACTTGTGTGCTATATAACAAGACCAGATAAAATGGTTGCGTTTACGTATGCATTAGTATCCTGTTTTTGAGTGTTTTGAGCAAAAATGCCAAATATTATCCGGTTCCAGGCATTAGCGTAGCCAGAAAAAAACTGTGGGTGCGCATTAGAAAAACTTGGTGTGCCACATGATCCAGGCGCGCACTGGAACTGAAATCCAGCCCAGGACTTTAAGATGGAGAGGCCCTTTGTGCGAGCACCCGAAGTGCGCAGGTGGAATTTCTTTTGGGCAGTTTTAACACTATTACAGCCACCCCAGCTGCCACCTCAGTTTTAGACAATGCACCTTAAAGCAACTTGTGATTTATAGGTTGTAGCTGTAGCTTTTAAAGCGAGAGTGAAGATACTGGCATCATATGAAACTACAACACCTAAGAAATGCATTGGTACTTACCATGTCATACTCACAAAGGAGGCTAAATAACGCTCCAAACTTATGCTAAATTTTGAAAAACTGGCATGGCAATTTTCAAAGGGGTCCCTTGACCTCTGACCTCAAGATATGTGAATGAAAATGGGTTCTATGGGTACCCACGAGTCTCCCCTTTACAGACATGCCCACTTTATGATAATCACATGCAATTTGGGGCAAGTCATAGTCAAGTCAGCACACTGACACACTGACAGCTGTTATGATTTGAGATAAAAAGCTAAAGGTAATATATTCTAAAAAACTGATCCTGTGTAGGGAAATTTAAGTGCCGCAAATGTAGATCAGGACAATAAAGACAGACATCCTAAAGTATGGGTAAACTAGAGATCAGTTTTTTTTTATTTTGTACCTTTTCTTCTTACTTATTGTGTTTAGTCTTTGCTAACATCGCTCTGTTAGGCAAATGTGCAACTGTTTTTCAGGGAGAAGTCACACTATCCTTTTATCTTACATTCACTTCCATTAAAATCCATGCAGAGGGTTGGAAACATCCATATGTGCAGAGTTTTTTTGTAAAGTTAAAGCTTGGTAAAACAATGACTGATAAGATGCATGATATGATATAAACAGTCTTGACAAAAAAGAGGCAATCAAGACTCACAGGCTGAAGATGAAACATGGAGTCTACAATTCTGGTAGGCTTGCACCATCTAGTGGTTTGTACTGTACTATTTGACTGTATTAGTGGTTTACAGTTGAAATGTACAGTATAATCCAAAACAGAGGCAGGGTGGCTTGCTGTGTCTACTATGTCACTATTTTAACATTAGCACCTATATAGCTTACTAGTGAGATTTTAGTCTCCTGCATATATATTGAAATTTGGGGGACTGCTGCATAAAAGCGAACAAGCTAAACATAAGTAATGTTTTGTATTAAAAGGGCTGTAGAATGGTATATCCTGCTGCATCCTTATCTGGTGTCAAGAACAAGATGATTTATTTTGGTTGCATACATTTTCAGACGAATGAAAATAAAACCATCTAATGCTTTTATTGTGGCTGTGATCTGTGCCGTATACATGTGCTTAGCTTCTGCCTTTTTAGTCAACAAAAGCAGATTACAAATCAGTGGAATCTCTTTTAGGGTGTATGATGGTTTCAAATTCAGAAACAACAGCAAGGTGAATATGAGAATGCGAGGTTTACAGATGCAGGACAGTATCTCATGATTTAACTCTCAAGCCTAAAATCAGAGGTTCCATTTTGATCCGTTATATCCTCCTGGGAACTAAACATAAACTGAGTGGGCCTTCAAAGTGTAATAAAATACAATATGTCAAACGGATTTACATTCACAAGTAAGCATGTGCTCTTGAACTGAGCACAATAAACAAGTGATAATAAAGTTTTAGGAACAACCGTAGTAGGCCAGTGCTGTCACAGATTAATAACAGTGTTGTGGCATTCATGGTACAGCTTGCACTGTACACATAAACCCACTAGAGGGCAGGCACTCATCATATTACTGTTCTCTAATCTATGTCCTCCATCAGTTTAAAGTACAGTGCAATGTATTTTTATACTGTATCTTTATTAGGTAGGTTTATAAGAGTACAAAGATATCATGAAACATACTCATTTTGAAATCTGAGTTGTCTACTGTAGTACATGATGCCACACTATTCTCAAGGATATATTGTAAATATACTACCGTAGTTCATTCTCCTTTTCCTGTAGGCATGTTGTGAAAAAGTGTCTCTGTTTATGTGACTTTGTGTGAGCCATTCAAAGGAATGCAGTGCAGGTGGTAAACCGAGAAGGGGGTCATAAAACCTACTCTGTACCTTCATATTGTGTCTCCAGTATATGCTTGAGAGCTCCAACCTGTACAACCAACTTCAGCTCTTTTTCAGATGATTGTTAAACACGGCATATTCATTAATGTACATTTTAATGGCAGAATTAGTTTCGTTCTGATTCTCATCATCAACTCATAATGACTCACTGGTTGGTCTTCACCGCTTCTCTGAGTCTTTGGGAAGAACCAGATGTCAGGGCCTTTAACCCGTACTTCCATAAACAAACTCAAATGGTCAGAATGGGAAATAAGTAGGGCTGTCAAAGTTAACGAGATAATAGCGCGTTAAAGCAAATTTGTTTTAACGGCACTGCTCTCATCCTAAAACTGTTAGACACCTTTTTGTTTGACAGGAGATACATTGACTATGAGGCTTGCTTAAGTTACATGTTCTTTGTTTTATTCTTTGCAAGTATGCAGTCATTGACACTTGTCATAATGGCATATGACAGATTTATAGCAATTTGTTTCCCTTTAAGGTACCATAGTATTGTGACTAAACCAGCTATTGCTGCAATGCTGCTGTTTGCATGGCTTTTTTTATTGAGTCTATTAGCACTTACTGTTGGGGCTATTGATCGCCTCTCCTTCTGTAGATCTTTGGTGGTGAAGAGCTTTTACTGTGATCATGCACCAGTATATCTTCTGGCCTGTAATGACACGTCTTTAAATAACATAATGGCATATGTTGCTTTCATTGTAATCCTCTGTCTTCCTCTTGTATTGATAGCACTGACATATGTTTGCATTTCCATAGCACTGAGCAGGATTGCATCAGGAGAGGAACGACTCAAAGCATCTAAAACTTGTGCTTCTCATCTGATTCTTGTGGCTATTTTCTTCCTACCACTGGTGGGCACCAACGTAGCGTCAGTAGCCTCCTCTATCCATCCTAATGTGAGGATAATAAACTCCTCTTTGACACACACCATACCAGCTTTGCTGAATCCCATTATATACTCTTTAAAGACAGAAGAAGTGCTGATCTCTATCAAGAGGCTTAGCAAAAGAAAACAGGATCTGCAACACAACCAAAAAATAGTGATCACTTTATCACTACTGTAATGACACAAAGTGTTACAATAGCATAATTTAATAATAGCAACTGTTTACTACTAACTTCTTACTTATAAGCACTATGATTTTATTTTTAGAAATGGTTATCCTGAGGAAATTTGTCATTTACTTGTACTTGTGTGCTATATAACAAGACCAGATAAAATGGTTGAGTTATTATGACAGTAGCATTACTGTCTAATGATCTCCCATCCTAAATATAATCAGGGATCTCAGTATGTTATGAATTGTTGTTGTGACGGTACACTGCAATTATTTGGGAGAGAGATGCAGTACATCATTTTTTTTTTACATCAGTTTTAAAATTTGGAAATGACACATAATTTCACGATGTGTTAGTAGGTTGGAGCTCTAATACAGAGACATTTGGTTAGTTTACGTATGCATTAGTATCCTGATTTTGAGTGTTTTGAGCAAAAATGCCAAATATTATCCAGTTCCAGGCATTAGTGTAGCCAGAAAAAAACTGTGGGTGTGCATTAGAAAAACTGGGTGTGCCACATGATCCAGGCGCGCACTGGAACTGAAATCCAGCCCAGGACTTTAAGATGGAGAGGCCCTTTATGCGAGCACCCGGAGGGTGCAGGTGGAATTTTTTTAGCAGAACATTTGTTATCTGAGATAATCTAATGACCAATATGAGTATGGATCTGGTGATTTGTACCTTATTAACCTTACATGGTAAATTGCTCCAACAACCACCCTATCATGTGTCAATGATACATTTACAGTAGCATACGGAGCCACGGTAGACTATCTATCATTATCTGTCATCTGTCAATCGTTCATCATCAGAAATGTGAAAGTATGTGTGAAAGACAATTACCCATATAAAGAGAAAGAGGCAAAAGGGCGATATATTACAAAACTGAAGTTAGTTAATGATATCGATCCTTACGAATTACAGTCACCCATTACAGTCACGTTTTGGCGTTAGTGAACACCTGTCAGCAGTTCAAAATATGTAAATCTTTGGAAACCGATTTCCAATTTACAAACGGTTAGGTACATTAAGATCTACAAGCCAAATGCCAACTACACAAAGATAAGCTAACGTCACCTAATCATAATTGATCTACTGGTCTTTCCAAATTAAACCCATAATGTTAGCCCTACCTTTGTGTCTTACTGTGTACTATATATACTATATTTCATGTTTTGAATCTTATTCACTGGGCAGTCTTTATCTTTTGACACTTGCAGTAAACAGCCAGCGGATGGCAGTCTTACCCTTTATCCTCCAAAAATGGCTGACGGTGACATCACATTTCCATTCCCTATAGGATGTATGCAGATCTAATTATTGTTTGTAAACATCTCACTGTTCTTTCAAAGAGGGATACATACAAGCTTATAAAATAAAAAATAAAATTGGTCAGCTGGATATTATCTCCAGATTATAAATGGTTTTGCAGTGACAGCTGAGTCAAACCTTTGAAAAACACGGACAAGAACTTATTTTTGGTGAAGCTTACTGTAACACTAATGTTTTAATTTACAAGAAGTATAAGAGGATTACATTATGGTATACTAACTACAGTTCCTGTCTGAGTGTAACTTTCAATCTCCATTAGCCCGACACACACAACCCACCACCACCAGGCCCAAAACTGTAACCTCAACTTGTGTAACTTATTCATACTGAATAATTGACTTTGAGTTTACCTGCGACACTCAAACAGCTTTTCTTAAGTTAGAAACTCTAACCAGGTCAGAGTCCTGTGATTTGATCACAGAGATAAACAAATCATTAATTTTGGACTCGCCAAATTTTTTTTAAATAAGTAATTCACAATCATAAATACATTGTTTTTACGAAAAACATATTTTTATTCATCACCTTTTGAAAAGCTCTGTAGATATATTATTATTATTTTTTAAATATTTGTCTACATAAAAATGTTATCAATAAGACCTTTAACAACCATCTGAAATCAAATAAAATACCACCTTCCATTTTTTTCCCTGTTAAAGGGCATTTCTTGGGGAGTTTTTCCTTATCCGAAACGAAGGTCAAAGGACTGAGGGTGTCATGTGCTGTGCAGATTGTAAAGTCCTTTGAGGCAAATTTGTGATTTGTAATATTGGGCTACAGTATATAAAAACAATTGAACTGACTTGACTTGAACAACCAAACCTTTTACTGTTTAAACTTCATCATAATTAATCTCAGTTGCACCTATTAAAATAAAAACAACACAAAATTGATGGAATTAGATGGAGGTGTACATTCGTATCGTTTTTGTGAAGCTCTTATTTCATTGAAAGTTGCACCGTCTTTCAAAGGGCCACAAGAGAAAGGCCAGTAGTTTTAGCTTGGCTTGCTCCAACTCCTTTCAAATGAGAGATCATTTGACTTTTTTCCCCCCAACAAAAGTGAACATCTTGTTTTTATTAGTTTCTCAAAGAGTAGAGCGGAAACTGATTTGTTGCAGCCATTTATGTATGATGACGCAAGAATTTCATCTTTGTAAAAAAAAAAAAAAAAAAAAGAGCACACAGGCCTTAAAAGTGCAGACATTTATTGCATGAAATCTTCAAAAGGCAAAAAAAGAAAAGCTGTAAAGTCGTAATTAGTATATATATATTTTAGTCTTGGCCTACTGTTAAAGCCCTTTTTACAGTCAGGCTATTTTATTCAGAAATATCGGAAATAACTAAAACCATAGAAAGGCAGAGCACAAATTATTAAAGTTTAAAATGGCAATATTTTGCCAATTTCATTTTTCTTACCAGTGCCAGCGCTCTGGTTCTCCTAAGTCCCACCTCTTGGCTTTTTAACCCTCTACACAAACATTTTATCATCTCTCCAAGGTTTGCTCTTGCATTGCTCTGTGCCAATTTTATTTTGTCTTACCAGAGCCAGGGCTCTGATTTTGATCTCTTTAGTTTTCAAAGAATACATAAAAGGATTGATGCAGGGTGGGATGCAAGAGGCCAGCGACAGGCTCAGCACACGCTGGTTCGGGTCAATCAGACGCAGATAAAACCCGATAGTAAAAATGGCAATGAGAGGAATGAACACGGGCCTTCAGTGATCAATTGACTCACTACAGCCCAAAATATGGGTATGCATTAGTATATTACACATGATGCAACTTTAATTAAATCACATTAAAAGTAAATTGCAGTGCAGTACCCTGTTCATGGCCTTCTTCACACTGATGACCTCATGGTTGAACCAAACTGCTGACCCATGTGGGACATTTCTGTTGAGAGGCATTATTAAGATAGCACACAGTTGGGGCTCTTTACTCACTGCACAAACACATCGGCTTTTGCTGTGTTTTATTAACCCTCAAAGGATTATTTTATTTTGTCTTACCAGAGCCAGGGCTCTGACTTTGATCTCTTTGGTCTTCAAAGAATATACAATAGGATTGACGCAGGGTGGGATGCAAGAGGCCAGCGACAGGCTCAGCACACGCTGTTCCGGTTCAATCACACGCAGATAAAACCCGATAGTAAAAATTGTAATGAGAGGAATGTAAAATATAGCAACAAGGATGATATGCTCAACGCATGTGGCCAGAGCTTTCACCCGACTGTCTAAAGATTTCATCCTGAACACAGTCACCAGGATGCTGACGTAAGACAGAAGAATAAAAGCAAAGGGTACTGCAAGGATCAAAAAAGTGAGCATAGAAGCTGTAGTCCACTGCATAGTGAAATCATTACAGGCAATTCTAAACACAGGCGCATAGTCACAGAAATAGCTGAACACTCTGACAGAATTGCAAAAAGACAGTCGAGTCATTATACCTACTAAAAACGCAATGATTCCAAGAGCAACAGACCAAGTCAGGCCGACAATACAAGACATGCTCCGCAGTGTGTTGATCGAGTTGTGCCGCAGAGGGAAACATATTGCGATCAACCTGTCATAGGCAAGTATAGCGAGTGCGTAGGACTCCAGAGATACAGCGGCATAGTAGACAAACATTTGTAACAGACAGAGGTTGAATGGAACAAAATTGTCCTTAATGAGGAATGTCTTTATCATGCTGGGAATAGTGCTCGTGTTAAGGAATAAATCAATTACTGCGAGGTTGACCACGGCCAGAAACTTTGGAGTGTGTAAACAATGATTAAAGACAATTACGTAGATCACCAAACTGTTGAACAGCACAGTAACCACATAAACAAAAAGAAGAAAGATGAAGTAGATGACAATGAAGGGAAACGTCTCAAATCCGAAGATGTAGAAGCCCGGAGGATGAATGATGAGAGAGTCGTTTAAAACAGTCCTGAGAGAAGACATAGTTTAACTCCAGAGGCTATGTTGGAGGACGACCTCTGCTTAAAAGCTCTCCCGTCCTAAGAACAGAGAAATCATGTCATATTGTACATTACACCTCCATAGAGGCTATAAACCACATGCATAACATCCATGCCAGTTCAATGAGTACATTTAAACATAACGGTATACAACACATAAGTGTCAGTAAGTTTAAACATGTGCTAAAAAAATCAGTGAATGCAGCTTACCTGATGTTCTCCTAATGCTTGTTTAGCAGCAGCTCTATTTGATGCTGCATCCAAAAGCAGCAAACGGATGACTGCACGTCTGACCTGTCTACAGTGGAAGATATACTTTCCTCGTTGATCTCTTGAGATAAAGCTTCCAGCCGTTAATGAGGACGTCATTCAGCAGTACCCTTTAATTAAAGGCATTAAAGGGTTCATAAAGAGCAGGGTTGTACAGTAGCTTACTTACTGATTCATCTTTTCTTGCGCTCAAAAGTAAAGTAATAATTTGTTATATTTAGTTCAACAGGGTGTTAAAGTGAATCATGGACAGTTGTAAAGAGGGTAGCTCATTCACTATTATTTTTCAGAGATTCTACATTTTGGCACTCTGAAACATTATCTACCATTTTAGCAGATACAGTAGATTTAAACCTGGTCTGTGGAGTTACTGGGCCACGTGGCACAAGCCAGTTCTTATAGGGCACTTTCACTGTGGTTTACTGATACTGAAATGGAGTCAGTGAATCTCACATTAATCAGCGTGGTCACTTTTTTCCCGTGAATTTCAATCCACCCTGCTGAAATCGAATGAGCCTCCCACAGGTTCTGTTATCTGCTTTTGTTGGTCTGAAATGACGAATTATTGCAATTTTAAATTGTAAACTTTATAGTCAAATATTGCAGCTTGGCTGCACGAAAAAAGCGTATGAATGACACGATAATGCACGAGGCAAAAATGTGTAATAAGAATATCGTTCTTGCTTTTGGCGTGTCATTTGTACGCCATGTAGTCTGTACTGGCTGCAACGTAAATGCATCTGTGTGAATATGCTACGCTCAGAGTTTGTTTGTGACGTGTTTTCTATAGTGATGTTACATTGTTTCCGTACGTATTGTACTTAGTTTACGTACTTCTTTTAAGACCAACCATGAAATTTTCCCTCAACCTGACTAAGTGGGTTTTGTTGCCCCCTGCTGGTACTGCACCTTCATTCAAGCGTGTAATATTCACGCCTCGGCGAGGCAAAGCGTGACACCGACACGCTGTCCTCTGGTGGACGGGCAGGTCTATTACACGCTTTGGTGTGATACCGGGTTGAATACTGACACAGCGAGGACTGCTGGATATCAAAAGAAAAGTGTAAGGAGAAACTTAAAGCCTAAGTGTTGCAGGGTTATCTCCTGAGCAGGCCATCGAGCCAGCAGGGAGGGTGTCTGTGTATTTTAGGAAAGTTGCCATGCAGTCTTTTAAAGTCTGAACCCGAATCTGGTACGTAAACCATTCCTGATTTTCAGTGTAGCTCAGCACAACCAAATAGTCCTTTCAAATAAAATGTTATTTATTCAATAAAAGCACCGATTGGATTTAGTGGATTCATCAAACACCAGAGCTAAAATTAATGTGGTGAAGCCACTCAAATGTGATAAAGAATCTATTATTTGAACAGACATGAAGTACACAGGGATGAAAAGTTCACACATTTAATGCAGGGAATCTATTCCCTCAACATCATAGAGAGGTGGAAGATAAATTACTAAAGTTTGAAACTCCAATGTTGGTATGAATAAACACAATAAACACATACTCACTTTTCATCAGTCAAAAAAAGCATTACTGAACAGTAGCTTCAAATTTGACAAATTAAGTTTTTGAAAATGAAGAGTTGCAATCAAATCTCATCACAATGTCACACTTTTTCCCCACCTACATCTTAAAGTATATCACATGTTAGAGCACAACACATGCACACACAATTAAACAATGTTCATTTAGCGTTGTGTCTGTTGGGATTCGCTTGTCGTCTCGCAAGCGAGAGGATAGTTTTCCTCTAATATCTGTCTGAGCCTCAAGGGAGCTACTCTATTTTTTTTTTTTCCATCACCCGTGGAATACAGCTACAGTAGATTTTTACAAAAAGGTGGTCAAATGAAAAGGTCTAATTGTACTTTTATTAAGTTTAAGCCTTCAGTGATCAATTGACTCACTACAGCCCAAAATATGGGTACGCATTAGTATATTACACATGATGCAACTTTAATTAAATCACATTAAAATTAAATTGCAGTGCAGTACCCTGTTCATGGCCATCTTCACACTGATGACCTCATGGTTGAACCAAACTACTGACCCATGTGGGACATTTCTGTTGAGAGGCATTATTAAGATAGCACACAGTTGGGGCTCTTTACTCACTGCACAAACACATCGGCTTTTGCTGTGTTTTACTAACTCTCAAAGGATTGCTTTTTTGTTGGTTTGTTTGTTGTGTGCCAATTTTATGTTGTCTTACCAGAGCCAGGGCTCTGATTTTGATCTCTTTGGTCGTCAAAGAATATACAATAGGATTGACGCAGGGTGGGATGCAAGAGGCCAGCGACAGGCTCAGCACACGCTGGTCTGGGTCAATCAGACGCAGATAAAACCCGATAGTAAAAATTGTAATGAGAGGAATGTAAAATACAGCAACAAGGATGATATGCTCAATGCATGTGGCCAGAGCTTTCACCCGACTGTCTAAAGATTTCATCCTGAACACAGTCACCAGGATGCTGACGTAAGACAGAAGAATAAAAGCAAAGGGTACTGCAAGGATCAAAGTAGAGAGAAAAGAAGCTGCAGACCAGTGCATAGTGAAATCATTACAGGCGAGTCTAAACACAGGCGCATAGTCACAGAAATAGCTGAACACTCTGACAGAACTGCAAAAAGACAGTCGAGTCATTATACCTGTAGTAAATGCTGAAACTCCCAGAGCAAAAGACCAAGTCAGGCCGACAATACAAGACATGCTCCGCAGTGTGTTGATCGAGTTGTGACGCAGAGGGAAACATATTGCGATCAACCTGTCGTACGCAAGTATAGCGAGTGCGTAGGACTCCAGAGATACAGCAGCATAGTAGACAAACATTTGTAACAGACAGAGGTTGAATGGAACAAAGTTGTCCTTAACGAGGAATGTCTTTATCATGCTGGGAATAGTGCTCGTGTTGAGGAATAAATCAATCACTGCGAGGTTGACCACGGCCAGAAACTTTGGAGTGTGTAAGCAATGATTAATGACAATTACGTAGATCACCAAACTGTTGAACAGCACAGTAACCACATAAACAAAAAGAAGAAAGATGAAGTAGACGCCGATGAAGGGAAATGTCTCAAATCCGATGATATAGAAGCCCGGAGGATGAATGATGAGAGAGTCGTTTAGAACAGTCCTGAGAAAAGACATAGTTTAACTCCAGAGGACGACCTCTGCTTAAAAGCTCTCCAGTCCTAAGAACAGAGAAATCAAGTCATATTGTACATTACACCTCCGTAGAGGCTATAAGCCACATGTATAACATCCATGCCAGTTCAATGTTTAAACATAGCGGTATATAGCACATATTCTCAGTAAGTTCAAATGTGTACATGTGCTAAAAAAATCAGTGAATGCAGCTTACCTGATGTTCTCCTAATGCTTGTTTAGCAGCAGCTCTATTTGATGCTGCATCCAAAAGCAGCAAACGGATGACTGCGTACAGTGGAAGATATACTTTCCTCGCTGATCTCTTGAGATAAAGCTTCCAGCCGTTAATGAGGACGTCATTCAGCAGTACCCTTTAATCAATGGCATTAGTTTGATTCATAAAGAGCAGGGTTGTACAGTAGCTTACTTACGATTCACCTTTTCTTGCGCTCAAAACAAACATTCGATTATTGTTTTGAATGATGGTGAGATTGAGCCTCTCACAACACTCCTTTATACACAGAAGCTTACCAAAATAAAATAAAGCTGGTCAGTTGCTGACATGATTTCCGGATCGTGGATATGATGTTGCAGAAACCCTGCACTGATACTTTAATCTTACAAATATGACGTTATAATAACTTTCTTCGTACAAACTGCTGCTTAAGTCAGAGTCCAGTCAAATAGCATTATTATGCCACCCTGATCACAATGACCTCAGGGACCTATTGTGACAGCAGACAGGGTGTAACAGCTGTACCACCCGCAGTTCACTCACTGGTGGGTTTGAACATGGTTTAGTGGCAACAAACTCAGAGGAGGCAGAGGTTTGTGTGGAATCATTATTGAAAAAATATGTCCTGACTTAAATACACATCACTTTGCCGTTGAGACATTTTCAATTCACACTCCATACAAGTATGAGAAGCTCCAAAATGTTTTGTAATTTGGGAAAGTGAGCAAACAGCATAGTGTTCCCGTTTATCATTAAAAATTAGTGGATAGATTTGTACAGAAATCATTATGGCATATGAAATATGATATAAAAAATACTTCTGTTACACTTCTGTGAGACGCTCTATATAAGTGTAGGAACTTACAAGACATTATGTGAACCGTGCACCAGTGGTGGAAGAAGTACTCAGATACTTTAAGTAAAAGTAGAAATACCACAGTCTAAAAATACTCCATTACAAGTAAAAGTCCCAAATTCCAAATGTTAAGTAAAAGTACATAAGTATTATTGGCAAAACGTACTTCAAGTATCAAAGAAAAAAAGTACTCATTATGCAGCGTTATATTTTTATAGAATATTATAGTATTCTGTTTTTATCACTAACAAATACGTGTACGAGCATTTTAATGTTGCAGTTCCTCGACATGGAGACAATTGTAGATACTTTGTGTAAAACTGGGCAGATTTGAAGTATAGTAGTGCATCATATCATGTAAGAATATCGTGTGGTTTTCATGTAAAAAGTAACTATGCCTGTCAAATAAATGTAGTCGAGTGAAAAGTACAATACCTCTGAATTGTAGTGGAGTAGAAGTATAAAGTAGCAGAAAATGGAAATAAGTACAGTACTTGAGTAAATGTACTTTGTTACATTCCACCTCTGGTTTGTACAAAGTGAGCAAATAACTTGTCTGTTGCTTTTATTTTACTTTTTTAATTTTCCACGAGGATGCATTCATCAATAAACAGGCTGTGGTGAGCCAAAACAAACTATAGTTCTAATGAGCCCAGTTTATGATTGCCATCACTAGAGAGTGCTGGTTAATGACCTTTGCGGTAACAAACAAGCCTTTTACTGTTTAAACTGGAGACTAATTAATCTCCAATGCACCTATTAACAATTTCAATGATTAAACCTTCCTAACCTGTAATGGGCTGCAAAAAAAACTTCGGTTACCATTGTTGTTGTGATGTCCTCTGGGGCTTTGTGAGGAACCTTGAAATGTTTCACAAATAAAACTGAAATGAAAATACTTACCGCTCTTTGGAGTCACTAGCTTATGTTGTTCATGGTAAAGCTTGGATTTCTTGCAATGCAGCTCACAGACCCCTCACAATGGTTTTATAAAAGAAAAGATCTTAATATGCAATGCATGCAGTCACTGAGCCACACACAGGCCGTGTATGGAGCACTTTCACTGAAATTTACCAATACTGCAATGTAGTCAGTTAATGTCTCATTCAGCAGTATGGAAACGCCTGCACTCTACTCCATGCCTTTGACCTGACGAAGATCCAAGCAGGATCGAAACGTGGTCAATCAAAATATTATGGCATGGAGTAGTGTGCATGCGTTACGTGATGTGCGTATAATTTTCAACTCATTCAACAGTATGACCAATTTTGTGACCACCTTAAATCCTCATATCAATCGAGATTCCTTTGAGATCTTGTATCTGCTTTTGTTTGAAGTAGTCGTGTAACATCGGAATTGTTAATGAAATATTTCACACTGACACAATTAAGCCCCATAACACAAAGGGTGTATATACAGTATACTTAGATATCTGTTTACTAGATTTGTTTTACTTTACTTTATTTCTTTATATTTATGAAATATAAAAACGAAATAAAAATAAAGTGAACACCGGATCAATACTGGAATTTTTTGAGGCAGATCAATATTTGAGTTTTTTAAAAAGTGGTGTGTTTTAATATTAAGCATAACATGTCCCTTAAGAATCCCTTAAATTTGTTTTTAAACAATACGGTAGTGACCAATGGTGCCTTCAAATGAAACTCGTGAGCTTGTGTTTATAAAAAGGGAAGTTGTGTACACGATATGCTTGGCGTTCAAGTGGTTAAGTCGCGAGAACACCGCTGCTAAGCAACGGCAATATCAACGTTACTGTCGGTGTCTAGAAGCCACAGAGGCTAACAATTTAGCAAGCTAGCAAGTGGGTAACATAATGCAGTAAATGCAAAGGTCGTGAATACGATAAACACGACCCCATTTGAAGGCACCACAAGATATATATTGAGCGGGACATTTTATAAATAGAAAAATTTACTTCCCAGGTCTTTCTGTACTCCCATTTCTTGTTACAGTGCTCCTTATCAGACAACATACAAACTGTTTGCGATAAGCTTCTATTGGCTGATAAATCACATTTATCGGGTGAGCTCTTTAACACACTTGAAAGTCCAAGTCAGGATTTTTTGTAGCTGCTCGTACTTTATTTTCATTAACAATTAAATTAGGTACTTGAGGTCTTTCCACCTCGAGCATGTCCTCAACACATCCTCGGCCATGTGTGTGTGTGTGTTGTGAGTTCAGCTGGGTGCAGACTCAGTGGAGTTTGGCCGCTGCTGCCTCATCAGCTGTTCTTTCCGTGCAATTTGGAAATTCATCATGCAGTCTTTGAAAGTCTGGACCTGGCTCTGGCACACGCGCCAGTCCTGGTGTTCGGCCATGCACTCCTGCACAGCGTAGTGTAGCTCTGCACAGCCGGTGCGGGATATCATCTGCTCAACGGGGTCATCCTCGTCATCGTCTTTGCGGCTGCGGTCATGGGGCGAAGGGGACGCCATCCTGTTTCAGTGCAACGGTGTTGACTCAGCGGGTCTGCTGAGGACAACGCACAATGTTATTAATAAGCAGGTGATAATACAGTTTTAGGATCAACCACAAAACATCCCAAGCTTTTCCTTCAGCATGCCTTTGCTGTTAAAATCTGTAGTACTCACTTTCTTTAAGTGATCATTTTTTAGAGGGTCTATTTAAACACTTAATAAGGTACTGCTCCATTTTATCATTCATTTCCTGTTAAATTTCCGTTTTAATCATATTATATGAGTTTTTATGGTTGGTGGTGGGGGATTAAATCTATCCCATGTCATAAGGCACTTTCACTTGAAAAAGTATTTGTTTTTTATTAGGGCTGTCAAATATAACGCGATTATTTCTATAGTTTTAAAGCTAGAGTGAAGATACTGGTATCATATGAAACTAGAAAACCTAAAGAAGCCATTGGTACCAAATATGTCATACTAGCGTGTGGTGAAGGAGGTTAAATAACGCTCCAAACTTGCGCAAAATTTTGGCGAGGAAAAACTGGCATGGCCCATTTTCAAAGGGATCCCTTGACCTCTGACCTCAAGATATGTGAATGAAAATGGGTTTTATGGGTACCCACGAGTCTCCCCTTTACAGACATGCCCACTTTATGATAATCACATGCAGTTTGAGGCAAGTCATAGTCAAGTCAGCACACTGACACACTGACAGCTGTTGTTGCCTGTTGGGCTGCAGTTTGCCATGTTATGATTTGACCATATTTCTTTATGCTAAATGCAGTACCTGTGAGGGTTGCTGGACAATATTTATCACTGTTTTGTGTTGTTAATTGATTTCCAATAATAAATATATACATATTGAATGAAGAAAGGAGGTTAAAGGCGCTTCTACCGTTTCACTAGTCTTCTAATAAAGTTGATTGCCTTAAATCCTTACCTTTACATTTGATAGTTAAACGTCAACTTTGCTGATAATAACCTCTGTACTTTTACCTGCGATTTAGACCACAGGACTTTTACTTAACGTGATGGATTATTATTAAAATGTTGTATTGCTACTTTTGCTTAAGTTAGCATAGGTTAGCTAACATTATCGAGAGCGAGGCTAACGTTAGCTAACACAAACATTCACACATAATAACCCTCTCTTGTTCTTACCTCTTTATTCTCCTCTGTCCGTCGAGACGCTGATATTAAGTTTCCATAACCCGCATAACTCTGGACTTCTTATAACCTACCATTCAACTCTGTTGCTCCGCGGAGGACACATTTGAGCAGAGGACCAAAGTGTAACCGTAAAATAGCTCCGTCGATGCATTCATCTGTTTCCGCTTCATATCGAGAAAAACAACAATTGACAATTAAGTCATTTGGTGAGTAAATTCATCAATCAATGAATATATGAATGAACACATTTTTCACAGTGCAAACGCTGTGTAGACCATGTAGAGTTGGCCACACTCAAAAGTACACATTAAAGCCACTAGAGGGCAGGCAACATCACCATTGTGTATGTCCTCTTGATAATTGACAGCTTGTTAGGTTGACCAGATCCCAACAAACCAAAAGTGGGACAAAGTGTATGTTTGTGTGGGACAATGTGGGGCACGTTACCAAGGCTGAGAGGTAGTCTACAATTTTGATATAATGTCTATCTAACTTAAATAATAAACATTTCTATTCTGCCCCTTATCTTGTAACATCTCTATGCTTTGCCCGAATGCATCCATAGATCGGCACATCTCTTTTTGAGCCGCACGTTTCTTGTGACACTCACATGAACTGTGTCACTTCATGTCGTATTCCCTTTTGGGAAATTGAAAAATTTCACAAAAAACTCTGAGAACTCTGAAATGTGCTGCGCAGAACTAACCTCGTATTTTCACTTTACGAGGTGTCCCTCGTAAAGTGGGACACCTGGTCACCCTACAGCTTGTGTTGTATGATGTTCAGTATAATGTGCCTGTAGTTCATGTAGCCTGTAGAATACATATGCTTACAGCCCATATTCAAGTGGGCCTACTCGTGAAAATGATTTTATAGCCTATTTTATTATGTTTTGAGTTGGCAACATTTAAAAACTAAAAGCTAACTAAACAAACAAATATATATTGTGGGTAGGCCTATTATCTCAAAATATTGAAGACCAGTGGGCTGTGATATGACAAATGGATGTTGCTTGGGAGTGGGCTATTGATTAATAAACCTAATAAAAAAGATGACTGTATAGCCCTAAATATTTTTAAATAGGGGATCATTTAGGTAAACATCCTGTCTGATTGGGTTCCGTAATCGAGCGAACTGAGCCTTTGAAATGAGAGTTAATTTTCGGAGAGACAGTTCACGAATAGCGACGCAACGAATAGTTCACGCATGCAGAAAATCTTTCAAAGGGAAAAAAGGAGAAAGATAGTTGTAGTCTAATTGGTTTTAATTTCAAACATTTCCAACATTTGATTAAAAAAAAAATGAAATGACACAAATCATACAGGAGTTTGACACATAGGGTTCACATCCATGCCCCCCATATGATGATGTGTTAAGTCTACTAAAACCTCCCTAAAAAGATCTGGTTGAATATTGGAAAAGTCAGCACTTATCATGCTTCAAAATCAGCGTTGACTTAATCTTTACCCAAGACTGATCTTTACCCAACTTTAGTGCTTTGAGGTTAAGTATAAACCGGTATAACCATTTCCCTAGTGTTGAAGGGAAACAAGCGTAGGCATTAGGAGACAGGGCTGCATAGTGACACCACATTATATCAGATAGCAGGACACATGCTACCATCTTCGGTGGCGTGTGAGGACCAGATGAGCCTTTAGGGTCTGCTCCTGTCATGTTCTCATTAGGCTCCTCCAAAATTAGTAATTTGTTTAAATAATGCTCATATTATCATCATTATATATGTGATTTTCCTCATGAAATAAATGGTACTGGATCAATATGCACCAACTCATCTGCAATCTATGCATCGTGGCGATTAATCTTGATTAAAATGACCAGATGGTACGCATCAAGCGTGTAAAGCATCACCGGTGAGAAAGATTATTTAGAGCTTTTGTAGCGGTCTGTTAAGAAACTAAAGTAGACAATTTTAAACCCATTTTCAAGCCGTCGATGTTGCAAGTCGGTCTTGTGTCATCTGTTCCCCCTTCAGATAGTGTTTCCCTCCACGTTAGAATAGCTAAGGGAAAGCCTAAGGGTTTAGGCTAGGTTATTGTTATAAGTGTAGCAGAGATAACTGGTTAGGGTTAGGTTGGGGTCAGGTAAAGGTACATACAAAGTGTCAAAGTGGCTTTATGAAACCTGTTTTAATGAAAAACTGGATGTAAGATCAAAAAGAGCCCAGGCTTTTGACCCGCTACGCTTAGGGCCTGAATGTTTTATTAACCCTCCAAGGTTTGCTCTTATGTTGGTTTGTGCCAATTTTATTTTGTCTTACCAGAGCCAGGGCTCTGATTTTGATCTCTTTGGTTGTCAAAGAATATACAATAGGATTGATGCAGGGTGGGATGCAAGAGGCCAGCGACAGGCTCAGCACACGCTGGTCTGGGTCAATCAGACGCAGATAAAACCCGATAGTAAAAATTGTAATGAGAGGAATATAAAATACAGCAACAAGGATGATATGCTCAACGCATGTGGCCAGAGCTTTCACCCGACTGTCTAGAGATTTCATCCTGAACACAGTCACCAGGATGCTGACGTAAGACAGAAGAATAAAAGCAAATGGTACTACAAGGTTCAAAAAAGTGAGAAAAGAAGCTGTAGACCAGTGCATAGTGAAATCATTACAGGCAAGTCTAAACACAGGCGCATAGTCACAGAAATAGCTGAACACTCTGACAGAATTGCAAAAAGACAGTCGAGTCATTATACCTGTTGAAAATGCAATGATTCCAAGAGCAAACGACCAAGTCAGGCCGACAATACAAGACATGCTCCGCAGTGTGTTGATCGAGTTGTGACGCAGAGGGAAACATATTACGATCAACCTGTCATAGGCAAGTATAGCGAGTGCGTATGACTCCAAAGTCCCAAACATATAGTAGAAAAACATTTGTACCAAACACAAGTTGAATGGAACGAAGTTGTCCTTTACAAGGAATGTTTTTAGCATACTGGGAATAAGGCATGTGTTAAGGACTATATCAGTTACTGCGAGGTTGACTACAGCCCAAAATTTTGGAGTGTGTAAGCAATGATTAAAGACAATTACGTAGATCACCAAACTATTGAACAACACAGTGACCGCATACACAAACGCTAGAAAGATGAAGTAGACGCCGATGAAGGGAAACGTCTCAAATCCGATGATATAGAAGCCCGGAGGATGAATGATGAGAGAGTCGTTTAAAACAGTCCTTAGAAAAGACATAGTTTAACTCCGCAGCCTGTGTTGGAGGACGGTGTCTTGTCCTCAGTGTTTAAAATCTCAGGGAAAGGGAAATCATATCACATTGAACATTAGAGCATGGACTTCTATGGAGGCTAATAGATAAAATGCACAATTTGTCATTCCGATAAAACACAATCAAACGAAGCAGCATTTGTATAATACATCCTCAGTAAGTTGAATCACGCATTAAAGTGCTACAAGTCAATAAATGAAGCCTAACTGATTTTCCGTGAAGAGTCGTTTAGCACTAACTGGTGATGCTGACTCTAAGAGCAGCATGCAGATGACTGCACGTCTGACTTGTGGACTGTGACAAATATATTCTCCTAATTGATCTCCGGAGATCAATCAAGAGACAATTTTAAGCTGAGACCGACTCATTACACAAAACTCTATCAATTAAGTTAATTTGATCTTTGGAGAGTAGGGCTATAGGTTATTTATTTTTCATTAAAGTGTACTACATTAAAAACAAAAGGGTTGATTTTTATTTGATTGGTAATTTAAAGATACATGCGAGCGTAGTAAAATAGGTCTTAGATAAAGACATGTTGCTTTGACTGTTCAAAGTTTCAAAACTACTCTAAATGATCTTTGATGAAGACAAACATTTGAATTTTTATTATATATCAAAATTCTAGTAAGAATAAGTATCAATATGATATGGCAAATAACAGTTCCATTGTTATTATGTATTATTTTAGACAAAACAAATCTGTAACACATTTTGTTCATTTCTAATCAAAATTTGCTCAAATTTATGAATTTGCATTTCATTTTGTAAAATGATGATATCATAATATTGCCACTGTACAATTCTACTAAACGATAACATTGAATTATTGTTAGTGTCTCGGTGTCACGGAGTGAATTTTATTTGTAATTCTTGTTTTACTGAGGCTCTCCTGTGTGGTCAGAAACTTGTGGTCCAGTCAACTTGTTTATCTCAAGAGTCCAGTAAATATTATTTTCCTGTACCCACAATGACCTCCGCGACCTCTTGTGAGCAGACAGAGTTTAGTAACGGTCCACTGGTGTAATCACTGGTTAATTTGGGCAGTTATGTTTGTTTTTCAGGGAATGTAGAGGATGCAGGAGGAGATTTGTACACAAGTCATTATTGCACGTGATTTCTATACTGACAAAGATAAAAATTAAAAATGATATTAGTAAGAACATTTTGTTTGTGCAAAGTGAGAAACAACAGTGAGAAACACATTTAATGACTTGTTTGTTGCATAGTGTTCCTACGGAGGCATTTATCATTAAACAGGCCGTGGTGAGCCAAAACAAAATAGTTCTAATGAGCCCGGCTTGTGTTGCCATCACCAGAGAAAGTTTGGTTAATGATCTCAAATTTAACAAACAACCCTTTTAGTGTATGCACTTCAGACTAATTAATCTCAGTTGCACCTATTAGGAATGAAAACAATTAAAAAATGGAGGGAAATTGGTGTGAGGCTTTCATTTCGTTCATCTTACGCCTGCTTTCAAAGGGCCACATGAGAAACGCCATGAAGTTGTTGCCTTGACGCTCCACCGAGTGTCCTCTGATTACCTTTAGTTTAATCAGATAACATGTTTAAGCTCTAACCTACTACATGTAGTTCTGCTTTGTTTTATAAATTGTAGGCTTCCTTAAAGGACTTCCGAACACTAACTTCCTTTAAGACTTTAAACTCAATTTATCAGTTGTTACTGTACATCCATTGAATTTAGGCAAATTCCCTCTTGTGACTATATAACTCTAAAGCCAGGTTTAAATTACACTTCTCATTTCAGTAAATATTATATTCGTAATTATTCTATTCAGTCTAACATGGTGCACATTTGAATCATTGACAGATTTTTTATTCATTTTATGCCAACTTTTTGGTTTTGCACATTGTTTTTAGCCTATTATTATTATTATTATTATTATTATTATTTTATATGGTTTGTGCAGTCACTGGGTTACTTCATGGTAAGGGACATACAAAATCACCTACAATTATGCATTTCAATTATCCCTCTGCCCGTATTTTCTTAGAGCACTGCACTGCAACTGCAGCACAAAATGGTCACGTTTAAGCAGTTAATATACATCCATCCCGTGGCTATAGAAGTTTGATCCAGTTTTACTACTTTTTTATAATTTTTGAAACTTTTGAAATGTCATAAAGCTAAAATATCCATCCTAGAAAGTGATAACGTAATGAAGGTTTACATAACTGAGCCCAGTTCATTTTTCTACGTACCCCTTTCTCTCCTGCAAGTCTTAACAAATTTTAAAGAACCAGAAATAAACAGAAGAACAAAACATTTAAGTCAGCAGGCTCAGCACACTTACTTAAAAGCTCTGCAAGTACCTCAGGTAAACAGTTTTTCAGGCAACACATAAGAGATTACAATTACATTCAAATACAGCCAAGTATATTTTATGTATAAATAAGTCAGTAATATGTAGTTTTACATGTATTTTATTCACTTGAATTTGGTGAGTGTTTACATAATGGCAGAACATCAAATAAATATTAAGAAAAACATACTACTGAATAATAAGGAATCATAATATGACACTGCAAATGTGTGGAAACTTGAAAGAAAAAAAAAAAAAAAGAAGAGTTCCGGAGTGGTATTCACATAACTGTAATGAAGGTGCTCTTTGGTTGGGAATACAAAAGTTCAAAAAAGAAGAAAGGTCCAACGTACTCTTTTGGCAAAATAGTGCAATGCATGCCGGTTAGGTTTGTGTCCGACACGTGGGCAACGATAACCTCACGAGATCCGCCGACTGCAAGACCCAGGGCATGATGGGAAACGCCTGGCTGTCGCCTGATCAAAGAGCTGATCGGCTCTTAGTTTTGACAACAACGTGTTGTAGAAAATCTGAACTTTCTGTGTAATTGTAATATTTAACACTAGATTATGGTTATTAGTCTCATGTTGTGCAATGAAGGTTTCATCTGTTAACAAACATATCTGGTGTGGTTTATAATAATAATAATAATATTGAAGGTTATTGATATAGCATTTATCAAAACGAGCAATTACAAAGTGCTTTACAAGGCAGACATAAAAAATAATAAAGGATAGAATCCAATGCCACATACATGTACATTTCAACATATATTTACAAACAAATATAAATAAATCCGAACGCGGTCTGCAAACTACAAGTAGTCAACAGATCGGATCTAACAGGATGTAACTACTTTTGTCACTTCCTGTAAATTCTTTGAAGGCTGCTGGAAACGGCTGGAAACGGTCCGACTTGACCGCAGCTCTTATTCACCGCCCCTTGCTGCTGCCCCAAGATCTACTTTCCAGGCGAGAAGCAGTTCATCTCGAACGAGCCTATTAATCTGTGTGTTCCAATACCCATAATACCACATTATTTAGTATGCCAGAAAAAGATTTAGTGTGTCCCAATACCTAGTAGGTCAAATGCAGTATGCCAAAAAATACCAGGATGTCCTACTGCATCCGGTCGCATTTTGCAGTATGCAAGCTAGCGTGCTTTTCTGGCTATTCTGACCCACAATCCTCTGTGCAGCGGATATATGAGCAAGAGGGTCAAAGTTCAAGGCACAGTGTTATGACAAAGTAGTATGTCCCAGTTGTATGCATACTGCATTCAACAGTATATACTTTGTAAGGGCAGCTGCAGTACGTACTAAAAGTAACGTTTTTTATCTGTTCAAAATGTACCTTAAAGGGAGATTTGTCGAATATTTAATACTCTTATCAGCATTGGAGTGGGCAAATATGCTTGCATTATGCAAATGTATGTATATATTTATTATTGGAAATCAATTAACAACACAAAACAATGATAAATATTGTCCAGAAACCCTCACAGGTACTGAATTCAGCATAAAAAATATGCTTAAATCATAACATGGCAAACTGTAGCCCAACAGGCAACAACAGCTGTCAGTGTGTCAGTGTGCTGACTTGACTATGACTTGCCCCAAACTGCATGTGATTATCATAAAGTGGGCATCTGTAAAGGGGAGACTCGTGGGTACCCATAGAACCCATTTTCATTCACATATCTTGAGGTCAGAGGTCAAGGGACCCCTTTGAAAATGGCCATGACAGTTTTTCCTCGCCAAAATTTACTTCACTCTAGCCTTAAAACTGAGCCCGGTACAACCTAAAAAGCACAAGTTGTGTCAATGCGTTATTATCGCGTTAACTTTGACAGCCCTAGTTAACATTCAAAAAACCATGAAACAGTAAAAGTTCCTCCTCTGTGTGGAAACTGCTGATGAATCAGACACAACCATCCCTGCTTTCTCTGACGGATAAGAAAAATAGTCTTGACTGTTAAAACCCTCCACAGATTGCTTTTGGGTGGAGAAGAAAGTTGTCAAGGGCTTGTTTTCATTCTATGGACCAGTGCCAGGGCTCTGGTTTTAATCTCTTTGGTCTTCAAAGAATATACAATAGGGTTGATACAGGGTGGAATGCAAGAGGCCAGCGACAAGCTCAGCACACGCTGGTCCGGGTCAATGGATCGCACATAAAGCCCCAATAAGAATATGCTGAATATAGGAATGTAAAATACGGCAACAAGGACGAGGTGCTCAATACAAGTGGAGAGAGCTTTCATCCTGCTGCCTACTGATTTCATCCTGAACACAGTGACCAGGATGCTGACGTAAGACAGAATGATAAAAGTAAAAGGGGCCATCAGATTCACCATACTAGAGGCTGAAGCTACTGACCACTGCAATGTGTAATCATTACAGGCGAGTCTAAACACAGGCGCGTAGTCACAGAAATAGCTGAACACTCTGACAGAGCTGCAAAAAGACAGTCGAGTCATGATCGCAGTGCTGTACGCTACTCTTCCCAGACTGTAAACCCAAGTCACGCCTACAATGCACCCCATGATCGGCAGAGTGTTGAACAAGTTCTGACGCAGAGGGAAACATATTGCGATCAGCCTGTCATAGGCAAGTATAGCGAGTGCGTATGACTCCAGAGATATAACAGCATAGTAGACAAACATTTGTAACAGACAGAGGTTGAATGGAACAAAGTTGTCCTTAACGAGGAATGTCTTTATCATGCCGGGAATAATGCTCGTGTTTAAGATTACATCGATGACTGCGAGGTTGACGACAGCCAGAAATTTAGGAGTGTGTAAGCAGCGGTCACGGGCAATTATGTAGATCAATAAAATATTGAACACTATTGTAACCACATAAACAAATGCGAGAAAGATAATGTAGACACTGATGAAGGGAAATGTCTCAAATCCGATGATATAGAAGCCCGGAGGATGAATGATGACAGAGTCGTTCAAAACAGTCCTGAGAGAAGACATAGTTGAATCCCACAGGCTGCGTGCTGGAGGACGGTGTCTGGTCCACAGTGTGTAAAAGCTCTCCGGTCTGAAAAAGATATTAACTTATTACTCATCTTTCCAATCGCATACTTCAAACAGACACATATACACTTGTGCATTTGACATTGAAACCCTCATTTTTCCTGAGTGATCGATATAACGTGCGACGGAATACAGCGTTCTTTTGGCTCACCTGTTCTGTTGATGAACATTTTACACAAAGTGGCTCCATGTGTTGCCGACTCCAATAGTAGCCATTGAATGTCTGCATGTCTGACCTGTGTGCGGTGGAAATTATACCCTCTTCATCAATCTCAAGGGGTAACGTGCAGTCTTCTAATTAAGAATAATATGGATCATCAATACAATAATGAGCTGTGCCCCTTTTACTGAAATTAAAGGTTAATCCGTGGAGAGTATATTGTCTTCTAACTTATCTTGCAGGCAAAACAAACATGTTATTGTTTTGAGATTCTAAGCCCTTCATTATTTTGTATCTCAAGAGCAGGAAAACATGCAGGTTATAATTAATAACACTGAAACCCAATCAGCAATCACCTTTATTTCCGTCAGACAGCATTAATAACGTGTATGTATTAAGAGACGTGTCAATCGATTTGGGAGTGGGTGAGAGTGACCCTTCTGTTTTCATTTGATTGTGTCTTTTAAGGACTAGAATTATAATATAGTCGTTGGTTTGGTGCGGACATGCTGTCACGACCACGGACAGAGACTAGCTTAGAGTCCAGTTTCAGTGAGACAGCAGAGTCAAAGGTAGATTTACCTTTGATATAACTCTGTCACCATGATTTTAGGAGGATGTGTAAAAATGTTGTCTTTCACTCATAAATATTCAAACTCTTGTTACCACATAAATATTTCTAAATCACTTGTTACAAACCGTCTTATAACCACCGCTCTGCTCGTAACATGTTATGCGCATCTCTGTACTCCAACATAGAAACTGACTGATAGATGAGACCTGGTCAGAAGCCTCTTGACCAGTCAGGTCTCACAATTGTCCCATAGACTATAAAATAAGGACGTAGTCTCCGTGACGTCACCCGTAGGTTTCTGAAGAGCGGTTGTGAAGCTCTGGCCGTCGCCATCTTGGCCGTGCGACGCAGCCTAACTCACAGCTATCCAAAAATGCTGAGGCGAGCCCGGGTGATGTACCAGAGCAGACAGCTAGCAGCTATCGCCCTGGTACGGCACCCACCTGTCACTCAAAGCGGCCACGCCCTCAATTATGCCTAACTTTAAGCCTTAATATAATTTAAACGGGTGAGTTATATAAAAATTCACCCCCTGTACAGTTGTTATGAATGGGGAAATTAGCTATAGAGACCACCAGGCTGTAGACATGTTTATTTCTGCTGTAAAGTTGGGCATTTTAACACGGGGGGTCTATGGGGATTGACTCGCTTTTGGAGCCAGCCTCAAGTGGCCACTTTAGAAACTGCAGTTTTTTGGCTCTTCCGCGTTTGCTTAATTTCTCAGCACCGGATGTTGCCACTTGAACTGCCCTAATGAAAGAAATGGTGCTGGTCTAGACATTATTGATCTATCATGTCTAGAAAGAAAGACAACATCAATGTAAGTTTCAAAATGGTAGGCTGAGGTGTGTTTGAGAGACCCATAGATGAGGCAGGAGTCCAAAATACAGAGCAGTTTCCTGGCCAGTTGCTGCACTACAACAATGTTACCCTCACCTCAAGGGTTCACCCTTGCCTCAGCGTTCCCATTGGATCCGATCATCCTCATCTTGTCGTTCCCACTTAACCTGTGCACACTGGCCCTCCAGGTGCCCCATACGGAGTCTGTACAGTCTTTGGATGGGCAATGCGAGGGCCTTCAGGGCTGAACTACCCCGTCTGCATACGGCTACAAGTGACCTCATGGGGTACGTAGTAAACTCACAGGAACTGGATTCCTTCCCTCATCAAGTGGCCTAATCCAAACATGACCAGTATGCCCGTCACTTCCTTGACTCCCTCACCTTAAAGGCCCAGACACACAAAACCGACAGTCGAAGAACCAGCGGCGATAAAGGCCGACTGTTGCGTCACCTCACGTTCCCTTTGTCTTGGCCGGCAATTTGCACTTGAACACACCGCAAAGACAACAGCCTACGGCCAACCACCAAGTACGTTCTGCGCCTGCGTGAGATGAAATAACTCTCTACGCCAGCAGGTGGCGGTAGTCTGTACTCGTCATTGAATGATCAGATGTGATGAAGATGAAAAATGAGAAGAGCCTTCTGTGTTCGCCCTCGTTGGCTCGCTTTCTTCACTTCCGTTTCTCTTCTTGTGCACCGATTCGCTTCAGCTGAACATCCAATCAGAGTGATTTCTCTCACCAACAGGCTCCGCTGCCGATTCGACATGCTGAATTGGCCGAAAAGCCTCCAACATGAGCAGACTAAAGCCGACGGTGCGGGACACACCGCAAAAAACTAGGCTGACAGACGCTCACTTGCGGCCCCAAAACTGGCCGACCGTCGGCTTGGTGTGTCAGGGCCTTTAGAGTCAACACCAATGGACAACTGTAATATCTGCTTGCAGTCAGCCTATTGGGAAGAAACTCTGGTGTCACAGCAAAGTCTTGGCCAAACATTTCCGGGCAAATTCTATGAGAAACTACCTTTTGGATTTTCCACCAAACATTTGGACTCAAACACATTTCAGCCTACCCGCTTGCCATTACACACCAACGCACCAAATTTCTGTTGAGATATTTGTTTTAATGTTAATAAGAAATCAGGTCCATGGTGTATTCTGTAGAATGTAAAAAAAAAACATATTATATGACCTAAAGTGAGTGAAAAACAAAATAAGTCTAAAGCATCATCCTCTTTGAGGGCGCCTTTATCATCAAACAGTACATAATGACTCCAGACAAAATGACTTTCTGCTGCATCTGACACCTCAGAGTCTTTCTAATGAACCCAGTTTGGGATTTCATCACCCGAGGAAGCAGGCTAATGACCCTCCTTGTAACAAACAAACCTTTTACTGTTTAGACCTCTGCCTAATTAATCTCACCTGCATCTATTAACAGGTATTGCAGTGTCACATTTGGAGGGAAAGGGATGGGAAATTGGGGCCCCTGAGCACTATGCTTTCCCCCAAGAGTACCTTTTCTGAAATAACAAGTTTCTTTAGGCTACACAGTAACACAACATTTGATTTCGTAGAGGCTTAATTAAATGTTGGAACACAATAGATGTGCAACCATCTTTGGGGTCCCATATCCAACCATGACTAATAAAAATACAATACAATTTCTCTAATTTCAAAGTGTGTCTTTCACACTTTGTATGAACTTGGAGTATGAGGAGACATAACGACATTGACAATGAATAGTATTTCCTGAGGGGGCTTTTATCACCAAACAGGACACGGTGACCCCAGACAAAAGGATTCTCTCCTGCGTCTTTGCTCCTGGGAACGCGGCTAATGAGCCCTATTTGTGATGTCATTACCAAAGGATGCTGGTTAATGACCCTGCCTGTAACAAACAAACCTTTTACTGTTCCAACTTAAGCCTAATTAATCTCATCTGCATCCATTAGAAGGTCTTGCACTCTCGCAATTAAAACCCGAGTGTAATGGGAATGGGTGTACATACGCTGATATTAATGAGTTTTTAGTGTTCTTGAAAAGCTCACGTATAAACCCCCTAATTGTCTAATAGTCACCTCTTCTCTGAAGGGCTGTTGGAGATAGGCCTGCGAGCTCAGCCCCTACGCACCATCGTCGCCTTTCTAAAATTAGTATTCTAAGTGTGATGAAGTTGCCATTAAGCTGATTTAGATTGCGTTCACAGTTGCTGCATTGGACACAAACGATGTAATGCAGAATCATCAAAAGGAACGCAATTCATTGGAAAATGGGCTGAAAGCCCACAATCTTGAAGTTACTTGTGTGCAGCAGCACAAAATTCAAAACAATGACAAAGAAACTGTATTTTATGTTTCAGATGCAACTGGCTGATACCTGATGTAGGTCAGTATAAAACCTTAAAAAATATGGTATCTCCATACTTTCAAAGCAGTTTGGAAGTGTAATAAATTTGTAAAAAAATGTTGTTCAAGTTTATCACAATCAACATTTAGACAGCCCATCGTGAAAAAGTGGGGTGAGCCAGGATCAAAGCATTAAGGAGACTTTGAAAATAGGAAAAGTTAGTGATAAGGCCCAGCCAAGAGCCCAGCCAAGAGCCCAGCCAAGAGCCCAGCGTGATCCAGGAGAGCAGAGCAGATAAGAGCCATCTTCAGTGTTATTGTGCAGTGCAGTATACAGACTGTAAGATTTACTATCAGAGGCAAAGTCAAAAAAACACACTATGAAGTTTAAAGTTAAGTAGGGGCTCTTTATTTGGTCTGTCGTTAAAGACAAGTAAACTCTCATAATAATGCGCTTGAATTTTTCATCTAAATTGGTCAAATTATGAGTTAGTCCCCATGAGGAATCATCTCAGAACTATGCTATTAAGTGAAGGAAGTGTGCTAAACTGCAGTTTTAACATCTAGGTACACATTATTTTTGATTATGTATAGGAAGGTTGGCCATTTGATCGTTCGTAGGTCTGTTTTAAATTAAGTGTCAGGTTTTCCTCAAAACGTAATGTCTCTTTAAAATATTTGCATTCCCACTTTCCCTTCCATTTAATGAACGAGGGAAGAGATTAATTAGGCAAAAGGTTCAACAGTAGAGGGTTTGTTTGTTTACAGGCAAGGTCATTAAGCGTTGTTCCCCAGTGATGCCATCCCAACTGGGGCTCATTAGAGAGACTCTTAGAGGCACAATCCTTTTGTCTTGGGTCATCACGTCCTTTGTGATAATAAAATGAATGTAGGTTGTAAATTCCAAGGGGAATCTCATGAAAGTGTCAGACTGCCAGACAAAACTGAGTTCCCTGCTATGCAACCGTATCGTATGTTCAAGTCAATCCATGTTTGAATAGTACACTGACCTTGGCTAACTAACGTGATGCGATAAACCCATGACAAACTCTGTCTTGATGATTTGCACCGGGGCCGAATTTATGAGGCTCGGCTGGACTTTGATTTATGTAGGTTATTGGGTAAAAATAGATACCTCGGCTACAGGCTCCTGATAAGACCGAGAAACCCTCCTTGAATTGATATGGGCAGAGAGTAGAACTCCAATAGTGGAGTTAGAGTTTAAGGACTATGGATAGCAACTTATAGCGCAGGTTTTTGTGAAACAGTCGGCTAATAGGAGGGGTTTCAAAAAGAAAGTCATGTACTCAGTATCAAAATATAATGTTTTATCCCAAATCACTACATTTTTATGCGTTAAAGCTTTATGTGTGAATGATTTTTTTAACAACCCCCTTCCTGCTGTTAACTACCTACATAGGATTTATGGCTGCACATAAACTGCCTGATCTACATTTCTTTAATCCTGGCGTTGATTTATGATTCTTTTCACTCTAGTGGATATAAAGTGAGTACTTGTTTTCTAACTATAGAGGGCCTGTGTGAAATTGAAGTGTGAAACTTAAAAATATTGACTTTCTCCGGGGGACATGACAGCTGTGTGAGCTCAGCACACTCTTTACCTTCCAATCTGCACTAACTCCTCCAAAAGCAACACTTGCAATTTGCAATACTGCCTTTATGTTGTTTACAGTGTTGTGACAGCCGTTCTTTGCCTGATAACAACACTGCTATCCTTGGCCTTGGCCTTGGCCTTAGTAGTTTTGCAGACTGATTTAATGGGTGTTTTCTTCTTTTAAACTAGGGATGCACCGATCCAACTTTTTCAGTCCCGACAGCGATACCTGGGCTTTGGGTATCGGCCGATAACGAGTACCGATCCGATAAAAAATTATCTTATTTCCATTAATGCCCAAACATGTTTGACCCATCAGTGTCTGTGGATAGTGAGTATTATATAGAGTGACCTTAATTAACATAGACGTGAAATTAGACACAGTTGTTTTCATCAGCAGCATGATATCACAGCCATAAAGGTCACCTCTATATTCATTATACTGTATGTAGACCTCGACATACAGAGGGGGTACTGAGTAATCCCGAGAACATAAGAGAGCCTCATACTTTCTATTTAGGAAATCAGATGAGCCTCCATTGAGCTTCATATGTATACTGCATATGTTCACATTTTAGTATATTTCTTATCCTCAGAGTGTTAAATTCTTTAATAAGTGGTAGGTCTGTGTTAGGCAAGAATCTAGCGATACGATACGTATAATGATACAGGCGTAATGATTCAATATATTGCGATACTGTAAGCAAGGCGATATATTGCAATATTTTTTTTTCTAATCTAATTTTAGGAAAACTGTCATAGTATAAAGAACACACAACCATATGGATAAAATCTGAGTAAAAAACAGTCACTATTTGAAATGGCTACTATGAGGACTAACATCATCACATCCATGGATCCACAAGAGTCTCAGCTTTCCAGTCATATCCAATTTATGCAATTCTAAGACTGTTTAGGGACCCCAGTATGCAGAAATATTCAAACACACCATTTTTAGAACAATTACTCTTGGGTAGTACCCGTATTGAACACATTTTCATTCACATATCTTGAGGTCAGAGGTCAAGGGACCCCTTTAAAAATGGCCATGCCAGTTTTTCCTCGCCAAAATTTAGCACAAATGTGGAGCGTTATTTAGCATTCTTCACGACATGCAAGTATGACATGGTTGGTACCAATGAATTCCTTACGTTTTCTAGTTTCATGTGATGCCGGTACATTCACTCTAGCTTAAAAATTGATACAGCGTTTAGGAGAATTGATACAGTATAGCAAAACATAATATTGCGATGCTCATGTGTATCGATATTTCCTTACACCCCTAAAGTGGGAGGGAAAAATATTTGATTATTACCGCAGTACAGAGACTGTCAGAATGATGTTGGTAATGCTTTAGGACACTTTTTTGTCCATTTGAGGCAATCTTAAAACTGGGATAAGTGAACAGATTTTGACCAGGTGATATGAAGTCAGATTAAATGTGAGTTTGCTTTGCATTCACCTAGATGTGGAAATAAAAACACATCCCAGTTTACTTTGTCCAGCTGCATTGTAACCAAATGGCCACACGAGGGAAGTAGTTGGCAGAATTTAATGGTAAAGAACATGAAGGGTGCAAAAAGTTAGTGTGCACTCAAATGCACTCTGGATGATATAATAAGATTGTACTCTTCTGAACAAAGTAAACTACAGAACATAGTGCTGCAGCTGTATGTATCAGTTTAGCATTATGTACAGGATGCTGTGAGGGATGTTATGTGAGTGTGGTAAAAACACCAAACCGTGACTTTACAGGACTTTGTTTCTGATGAATTTTCAAATACAAATATAAATGGATGAGTGTGCGAATGGTGAAATCGTTGTACTGTTATGTGCTGTAGTTGCATGTTCAGGCTGTAATAGTTGTACTGAGAGGAAAAGAGCCCTTCGAATGCTCAGAAAGTGACGGACAGGTTGTCAGAGCAGATGCCGTTTTCTCTGAGGTAACGGGCCAATGTTATGACCGCTCAGAGGATCAGCATGAAATATTCAAACTGCTGAGTCTGCATGTTTTTTCTTTTTCACAGCCATTTGAATGAGAAGCAGCTCATCACATAGTCATACTGCTCAAAGAGGCTCGCTGGCAGCTAATTAGCAGAGCTACAGTAGATGGTGCTGTGATTGATGGGAATGAGATTTAATGAGCACTAAACATTTACTAACAAGGCTGAATATTTGTCATAAGGCATTCAAACGCTTTATTGGCATTTTCAGAATTCCGTCAGTGATTAAAAAATAATGTATTGAAATATATTTGTGTGTTGCTGTAGTTGAAGCCACAGTGGTGTGCTTTTGTCAGATGTGCGACAGAAAATGAGGCGATGGTTTACAATCTATGTAAGAAATGCAGAGTTGTTTGTCTGATATATACTGCGGTATAATTCTGTTTAGAAACACAAGCATACGAATGCTGCGTGTACTTACTGTAGAATGGGTGAAAGCCAGGACATTACCCATGATTTGTATTCTTGACATTAGATTAGGTAAGAGAATTTCTCTTCATCTTAAACAGGACATACGGTCACTGTATACTGTTATAAGTGACACGTATTCATAAAAAATGACAGCGGTGTAGCTTAAATGTTCTAAAATAAGGTGGACATAGATTAAAGGGACTGTATGTAAGTTTGTACACTTATAAACATTCTCTATTAGTTTTTTTATTGCCAATGTGTCAACAGGTTGTAACCTAACCTAAAAAATGAGACCTTCCGCAACTCTCTGGGTTTCCTCTATCAGCCTGTCGTCTGCTTTTAATGTGAAGAATGCGGGACGTTTTTTACGGGAAAATCAAACGGATGTGACGTCATGCCAAGCCCCCAGGAAGAGCGCCGGGCTTTGACGCAAGTTTTCGTAGTGGCCAAACGGTGGAACTACAACTTCAGTGTCTGTCACGTGATGCCATTGGGCTCAAAAGGACTTTTTCCCAGAGACTTACATTGGGAAAGAGACATCTGTAACTCTGTAACACTTGAATAGCCCTTATTTAAATCTATAGGTCCTAAAAGTTGTAAAATGCACTAACAGCCGAATCCAGAGTTATTTCCCTTCCTCCGTTCATGTGAATGAGACCCAGACCTGCTCGCTCGCGTCTACATAGTGCGAGCACAAGCGCGTGCAACAGGACGCTGACTGTCGTTGACTTAACGGCCACGGTGTCACTGTTAACAAGCAATTTCTGATTCTTACATAGAGCCCCTTTAATAAACATCTGCATGCCATTTCTCTTAGTTTTTGCACCTACACTACTGATTTCGTGATATCATGCAGGTTTCAAACTGTGACACAAAAAGTGTGTGTTCTTCTGTTACTAAAATGTGCTGCTCAGCATGGCATAATAAAAAATAAACTGTACACCTTACACATCTAACTATTCATTCAAATAGACTATTGATGGAGTGATTTCTGGTTACTTGTCCTTGAGAGGACAGCCCAGCCAGTTGATTAGTACCTTTTAGCAGCTGCATATTATTCAGTATTCAGTACCATAGACGGCATCTTTGTTTGAAGTTATTTATGAAATGACAGTGCCATATGGTCATCAGCAAACTTATGTCTGTGATTCATTAGAGAAGCATTCGATGATTGGCCTTTTTAGTTGTGATTTTGATAACTGCCATGGTGCCTGGATTATATCTTGTGCATCAGCGTGACCTTTTCAATCATTCCATTAACCCGGGATGTGAAGGATATTTGTGATTCTTGTTAACCGAGTTATCTAATCTCAAAATGAGCACCTGTGCCCTCGCTGGGAAGAACTTGATTGAAATGAACGTGTGAAATCTGAGCAATTGATGTTTGTCCTACAGCGATGGATTAAGGTCAGAACTCTCTCTCTCTCTCTGTATCTCTCTCATAAACTCATTCCAGGCATTGACTACCTCTGCTTAGAAATTGACAGACAAGTCAACGGGTTTAATTAGTGTATAGATGTGAGACACCAGTACGACTTGTTAAAACAGAATCGGTACTCCAGGTCAAAGGTCGATCGACCAGCCAACTTTGTTTATTCACAGCCCAGGATGAGTCAAAACCCAGGCCAGGACTGCAGCTCTGCTCTTTAAAACCTGATGTGGTCCTGATCAAAACCCACATGACCTTTGAGCTTAGAGGCCAAACAGGAGTTCACAATATCCCGCTTCAGTATATTGGTTCCCATGGTTTGTAATTACACTGCTGCGTTGCCAGGAAATGGAAATATTGACTGGAGCAGTGCAGGTGTAAACTGGGATTGATTGATTATTCAATACTTTTCTGATAGTCTCTGTTGGGCTTCTTACTAATTTAATTTGACTGTGTGTGTGAGCTTTGGATGTATGAAGCAAGTCAACAAAATAGTATGATGACATGCCAAATGTATAGAGTTGCCCGAGTGTGCATTTATCATCAAACAGGGCACGGTGACCCCAGACAAAAGGATTCACTCCTGCCTCTTTTACTCCTGTGAGTCTCTCTAATGAGTTCCATTTATGATGGCATTGCCACTGAATGTCCGTTAATGACCTTGCCTGTAACAAACAAACAAACCTTTTCCTGTTCAAATTTAAGCTTAATTAATCTCATAAGAACCCGTTAGGAGTCCTAAGTCTGTACTCTAATAGTTAAAACTGGAAGGGAATTTGTGGGGGGGGGCTGACATTTAATTTAAAGTAAACATGGTAGTGAAATGGTCAACCCTTCTCTGACACATGTTCAGAGCTGTGATGGTTTAAAAGGCCGTCGCTGTCTTCCCCTCTGCTCTTCCTCTTGGGGGAATCCCCGTCCCGCCCCATCTTTAGTCCCAATCCTCCGAAAAAATCTGAAGTCTAATCTCAACGGGACCTCTGAGAGATCGAACCTTCAAAGGCTGAGGGAGAAAGCGAACATTGACGGATACTAGAAGAGCATATTCACCCAGAATGCATTGTGATCTTTCATCATTTCCTCTGTGCTGTGGAATATCAATTGATGTACAAGTGAACATAGGGCTGGGTATGGTTTAAAAAATACAATATACCAAAGCAATATTTTTTGATATCTCACATTAAGTGAGTAATATCAGTCTTTTCAAATTAACACAAAGCAGCCGTTCAAGAACAACCAAACCAAATTCTTCAGACTCCGCTCCAGCTCCGCTCTAACTAGCTTTGTTTGAGGGTGTGCCAAACTTGCTGCTTGGCAGGTATTATGCAACTGTGTTACTTGATGACATCACCACGTTACAGGAAAAAAAGGCAGGACTTCGATCAAGGCGTTTCAGGCAGTTCAGGAGCAGGGTATCTGTGGGGGAGAGTAACTCACTTTGGCGTGGACTTTGGGCTTTTTAACTTTGTAGACCTTTTACATGCAAAAAAAATTATATTATATATAAATAACACACTAAAGGAAAGGGAAAAAGCATACACGCAGCTCCTCTTTAAAACAATATAGCATCAGTCACACACCCAATGCAGAAGAGTGGTAAAAAGCAATGTCAAACAGCTCAGTCTTTGTACACTGTGAGGTGTCCTCCATTGACCCCTTTTTTCATTATTAACAGCTGCTCTGTCCTTCTGTACTGTACGTGGACATTTCTGTCAACACCAAATCAGAACTGCAATACATTTCTGATTGCTGTGACAGTGTGCTAAAGATTTGTGCACTTTGACACGCAGCAGAAAATTCTGGCTACTGGTTTTGTGTGGGACAGTGATAGAAAATAAGAGACGGGAAATAGAAAATCACATTTGCTTTCAGTTCACTTCCCCCCATACAGACTAAGTCATTAACACATGCTTTCCTTCTGGAGAAGTAATTTCAAACTTTCCTCAGCTAAAGTTTTACGGGTAAAATTTTACTCTGAAACATGAACTATCTTCTCCTACTGGACATCGGAGAGAGTTTAACTTCAGCAGTGTCTAACCAGACAGATTTGACCACCACCTGCTTCTCCTCTCCCACGATGCCAAACCCCTTCCCTTATCTTCAGAAGGCAGCCGAGGCACATCCAGCAATCAATAACCAGTAATCGCCAGATTGCAAACTGGCACACTCTTTTCCATATGCCGCATCACGAACTTCTCACATTCAGCTAGTGATGCCTGCTATTCAATCAGTGGTTGATGGGCTGTGAGACATCACGGGGAAAGTGTTACTGCAGAGGAAAGATGGAGGCCATTTAAAAAGTGCCCTGAAGTTCAGATGCTCTGATATGATTGAATTCTCTGATGGCAGCAGCTGTTCAACAATGTTCACATTCATTTTAGAAATCTCCTCTTAGTTTGCAGTTGGCCTCCCAGACATTCACATATAGAGCAAGATGATGAGTCATCGTACAAGTCAAGGACATTTGGTGCCTGGACTAAAGAACTCTAATGAATCTTTTCTCTACTCTACTTTCTTTATCTGCCTTTTTCCGTTCTTCCTTTTTTTTTTACGGGCTCAGCTTAAACCCTGTCCCTGCGTCCTTTACAAAGTCACTCAACTGGATAAAGTCATTTACCTGGATGAAGGGGAGCGAGAGAGGATGATAGACAGAGAGAGGGGGAGGCTGGGCCGTGTGTGGCAGAGAGGAAGTCTTTGACAAACACGGTATTTGTGAGGAGAGTGTAGTAAAATGGCAGAGGAACACAGAAGTGGAGCAGCGGCAAGTGAAGTGCATGGAGAGTGCAGAGTTGAATACTTTGAAATGAAAAATTCAGTCTTTTTCACCAACATCAGAGCACTGTGCTGTCTCTACCTCTTTATTTATGTCCCAGAATCCCAAACAAATAGAAAAAAGGGTCATGAATGAAGAGATAAATACCATGCAAGGGAAAGAGAGAGAAGATGGCAGGCTGAAGATTGTTAAAGTAACAAACGAAAGATGATCATTAAATGTCAGTTATTTAATTGAACACACGTTGCAAAGTTGTGTAAAAGATGATTAAAACTAAGATGGTATATGGTTGGATGATGGTTATATAAACATAACACCTGCTAAACATCAGCATGTTTGCATCATTTAGCTCTAAGCACCCACGTGGCAGCCCAGTCGCACAGCAGTTCGTGAAATTGTCACAAAATCTAATGTATTGATTTGTGTACATAGACATAAATTGGACTTTTACCCAGGAGACCGGTGTTCGTGTCCCATTTGAAACCACAAGACAAAGTTGATTTAATTACCACGTAACATCTGTTCTTAAGTTACGGCACTTCCAGAGTGATTTAACCCAAAACCGTGATCTTTTCCTAAACCTAACTAAGTAGTTTTGTTGCCTAGGCGTAACCAAGTCGATCTATTCCTAACCCTAACTACGTAGTTTTATTTTGGAAAGACTGGAGCGTAAATTGACATGTGCGTGTTTTTGAAAGTCGGCTGAGCGTCATGAAAAAAAAGGGAAATCCATGTCTACGTAGGTACACAAATCAAATAGATTCAATTTTGTGACATTTCAAGAACTGCCATGAAACTGTGTCTAATGTGCCTAAGAATTAGTCTCACAGAGCAGCTAAGGACATGCATATACAGCACACAAACACATGTATGCACACACAACATATTTCTCACTCACTGTCGTGTAATTTATTTGATGTTCCCATTTTCATTATGAAGTTTCTATGCCTTCGCGCCGGCGATAGCCATGGCCTTTATGTTTTCGGGTGTTCAGGTGTTCGTACGTCCGGCCCATTCTCGTGAACGTGATATCTCAGAAACGCCTGGAGGGAATCTCTTCAAATTTGGCACAAACTTCCACTTGGACTCAAGTATGAACTAATGCTGGTGGTCAAAGGTCACTGTGACCTCACGGAACACATTTTTGGCCATAACTCAAGAATTCATATGCTAATTATGACAATTTCACAATATTTTTTTTATTAATAATAAATTAATAGGATAAAAATGATGACATTTTGGACAGACATGGATGTAAACTGCAACTTGACTGGTTGGCGGAGGCATACAACCATGAGGCGGTAATTCTAGTTTTCTTTTTCAATCCCGTCCTTGTAGATACCTTGTGTCTTCTCCTGTTTTATTCACACCCTCACACACAATTTGTTCGTTTTGTTCCTTTGTTGATGGACGTCTTTTTGCCGTGCATCTCTTAAAGCTCTACGGAGCCCTGTTGGAAGTTTCTCAGAATCATTTATGAATATAAATCAAGCCGGGTACGATGTCAAAACGAGTCAAGCCAACACGCTTTTATCTTTGAACGCTGCTTTCTTAATGATGAGGTCTGTCTCGTCAACCTCCGTATACAACATGACAGTGTATAACACACTGGCATGTCACCTGACATAACAAATGACAATGTCTCACATTTTGATGTCATCGTTATGTAAAGGCAGCTCCTACACTGCTGACACAGTCAAATTCTCTCATCAAGGGTAAACAAATCGGAGGTGAAAACGATGATCAACACCAGCAAAAATACATGAATACATGATCTATCTATCTATCTATCTATCTATCTATCTATCTATCTACAAATATCTTACATTCTAACGTGTTAAATGATAGCAACAGAAATGCCTAATTATTTAGCCTCCTGTTTCAAAAGTATCTATTTATTAACAATGATTAATTTCTCTGAAAGCAGGTGAAATCACACTGATTCCGTATAGACAAATCCGATCTAGCGATCTAGCGGTGCCGCCATTACTGCGGTGGCGAGTTGCAGTGACTCTACTGTCTGCTAACTGTGTTAACTGGTGACTTACAGCCATGGGTTGCTCGTAGTAACTTACCTAATGGTCGCTGTAGATAATAAACACAGATGAGTGTGTATTTAAAATGTATTAAAGTCAAATTGAAGGCTTTTACGAGGACACCTACATGTTCTGTCTGTGTTTTCAACAGCTGCCGTCACTACGAGCAACCACGACGCATTCGGCTGAGAGTCACGAGTTAACACGGCTAGCAGACACTTGTGTGTACATGTTCTGTTTGTGATGCCGACAGATTAATGCGGTTTACTTTGTGGTCCTTTATTTACCCTAGTTAGAGCAACTAATGTTATATTTCACAATAACGTCGTTAGCTAAAGTTAGCTAAACAGTGTCAACTTAGCTGACGTTACTTGTTTTACCGTGTCAGGCTAACGTCAGAGAACTACTCAGGTTCTTCCCGAACTCATAGACATCGTTGTCAAAAGTAACGTTGCATAGAAAGTACCTGAAAGTAAAATGGAAAACACTTCTCAGGACAGCTTGCATTCGAACGTGTGCGTATTGTAGGTAGATGCCACCGCAGTAATGTCGACTTGTTTACTTCCGGTATTTCCCAGGATTCGTCTATAGCTAGCGTCCTGTTTCAAAAGTATCTATTTATCAACGACAATTAATTTCTCTGAACGCAGGTGAAATATCACTGATTCCATCGTCAGACACTTGTTCCCATGCAACACATTAATTTGCTCGAGTCTCATTACATGAGAAAAAGGCAAACCATTACTTGCTTATGAAACAAATAATAAAAAATCCCTGATGGTTTCACAAAAATATGTTTGTTGTTTTCACTTTCATCTATCCTTTGCCTAACATGCATCAGTTGGACATAAATGAATCTCCTCACACACACATTGCTGATGTTTTCCAGCTTTTCATGTTTGACCTTTAGTTACTGTAAGAGGGTTGATGAGCTCCGGGGTGCAGAGAGATACTGACTCCTCAGGTTGATCGTGTCTCTCCACGGTTTATCCGTCTCAGTGCTGATGAGATTAACACCGCCATGCCTTTCTGCTGTATCTCCCTATGCAGACCTCTACCGGCCTCGGACTCTTTGGTGCTTTAAAAAGAAGCGGATGAGATAGTCGAGGCCTTTTCTGGTGAGTCCAGAGGTGCTGACGAACGATGTGACACCTTACAGTAAGTTCAAGGGCAGATGCACTCATTCACACCTGCTTGTAGCAAATTTACAAACTCTTTTTTTTTTTTACAAAATACAACAGGGAAACACTTCCTGACTGTGTTTCATGTCTAACACAGTGCTGCATGAAGTCAACATTTCCTGACAGTGATGATAAAGTGCACTGACGTAAAGAACACTGCTAACTCCCCATTTTTTATTTGACCTTTTTATTAATGTTCCGGTTGGTTTTCTATGCCTACAACAATCACATGCATGGTTAGATTCTGTCTCTTCCTATTTCGCCCCTTCACTGATAAAGTGACCTGCTGTCGCAGGTGATACACGTGTGCTGTTTCCAGAGATCAGAGGCTGTTCGGAAAGACAAGGTTGGTAACTTATCCTATGTTCCTGCTGATGAAATATGACGGTTTACTCAGGCATCGCCTGCTTGCACGAACATGGCACTTACCAGCCTCCTTGCCTCATCTTACCAGTCTCGTTATCTACCACTTTTCTCTCTCACCCTTTGCAATATGCACTCCCCTCAGTAGATTAGATGCCTTGTTCTCCCCGTGGGGTGTCCTGAATGTATAGTTTGCATCAATTTGCAAGGGCTGCAGTCATTCCAGCTCTTCAAATCAGAACTTGTATATATACCTTTACTGTATATTTGTCACTTTGTTAATAAGATAAATAATACTAAGTTAGTCTGACAAGCTGCTGTAGACTGTGCGAGATAACATGATGCATGAAAAGCGTTCCTCTCTTGAGGAGATATGTACAATAGTGCGTAAAAGTTGAAGTATTCAGTTGTGCGAGATGAACACTTACTGTAATAGTCATTTAAGTGTGTTTGGCTCTGTGCATATCCCAGTGTGAGGGGGACACCACATGCAGTTCATTGGCCAGCTGCTGAAAATGATGAAACTGGTTGTAAAAACTATTTGATTTGGATTGTAACGGGACACTGCCAGGGGGAATCCCCCCCAGTCTTTCCCCCCCCTGCCCTCTCACTACAGTAGGAGGCTAAACAGCCACATTGGCCAGTCTCGGGTCCGAGTCCTGCTCGTAGCGGTAATGGTAGACCTCCATCTGGTCTCGGCACGCGTCCCTGATGTTGTTGAGCCACCGTTTGATGCCTCCCCGGTTGAGATACAGCACCATGAGAAACACCACCCCGATCAGAGCCAGCACCAAACCGAGGAACACGTACGAAACCGCCTCGAGGTTTTCGCTCATACAATCCACGTCCTCTTCCCGGAGCTTCTCCACGGGAACCCCTCTCTTGGCTTCCGGCTCGCTGCACAGGAGCCGCCCTGCATCCGGGCACTGGGACGAGTTCTTCAACCAGTAGTAAAACGCCTCCAGTTCACAGTTGCACCGAAACGGGTTCAAGGACAAGTAGACGCGAATGCGCCTTTGCTGGTACAAAACGGTGACATTTTCCCCGCCTATGCTCTCTATCGAGTTATTTATCAGCACCAACAAGTGGAGGTTGTGCATGTCGTATCGCAGCAGGGGGATCGACTTCAGCATGTTACCCGCCAACTCCAGTCTGTGGAGGTTGCGCAAACTTTGTGCGCTGAGCGCGTTGGAGAGCTGCTCCGCGGCCGGAGGCACAATGGAGCGGTTCAGGTAAAGAGATCGCAGCTCCTGCAAGCCGTGGAAAGCCCTGGCCGAGATAAACTCCAGCTGATTGTGGCTCAGATCCAGCACATGCAATCTGGGGAGTCCCAGGAAGGCGTAAGGTTCAATGGCCCGTATCCCGTTATAGGACAGAAAGAGCGTCTTCATTTCCAACTCCGTCCCGTTGCTCATGAACGCGCCGCGCTGCAAAGTTGAAATGTTCCTCCCCTTGAGTATCAAGGTGGACGTCCACTCCGGTATGTCCCCCGGCACCTCGGTGTCCTCCCCGTCTCGGCAGGTCACCGTCCCCGAGTCTCTGGCACAGACGCAGGACGACGGGCAGGCGTCATCCGTCCTGACAGGCGAGAACAACAAGCACGCCACCGCTGCGTAACACAAACACCACTGATTCCAGATAGAGAAGAGACACTTTGAATTGTCGGCACTGCTGTAAAATATCCACATCTTCTCCCTCATCTTAGTCTCAGAGCTGGTCTGTGCCGATGTGTGTCTTGCAGTAGAAGGTGACCGACTACAATCCTCGCTGGCATGTAAAGTCGAATCGGTCCAGCTTCGGTTACTTTGAACCATCAGAAGAGAAAAGCCGCTCTTTTACTGTACACAGTCACCTCGGTGCTCTGTGTCTGTGCGGAGAAAAAGAGGACTTCTCTTTGGGATATTTACGCATCGGTGCGGTGGACAACAGCCGAGTGTGGCTGCCGTGGAAAGCTGCTCATCCGCGCTCCCTTGGTGGTATTTCTGACGCCTGTCACTGAGAGAGAGAGAGACTGAGGGAGGGAGAGAGAGATAGAGGGAAAGAGAGGGAGAGAGAGAGAGAGAGAGGGAGAGGGGAGAGAGAGAGAGAGGCAGAGGGAGAGGGGACAGAGTTGAGTTTTTGAGTTTTTGATCATTTATTCAGCTAAAAATTGTTCCACATTCACAGTGATTTGCAACAAAGACAATCACAGACTATAATACTAAACATAAACAAAAAATACTTGAATTAAATTAAATTAACACTTCTGCAAAAGTGATTTCCAAGTCCTTTAGAGAGAAATTCATAATCCCACACATTTTGATAAGCATCCAAATCCTCCATTTTGACATAATATATATACTCTAGCAATACCCGTACTCTAACTAGACTCTTGAAAACTAATAAACAGTCACACCTCTGCCCTCTATTTTGCCTAACCAAAAAGGAAATTCAGCAGTCGCCCCTTTTTCTTCTTCTTTTATTTACCATAAAAAAAAACAAATATGAACATCTGTTCAGTGAAATGCTCCCCGAAAGACGTCAATAATGTGTTCTAAATAAAGGCATTAATCTAGAACAATTCACAAAGAGAGAAAGAGATGCACGGGACAGTACAAGTACTCCTAAGTCATCCTCATTTTTTATTAGGGTTAGTGGAAGGGGGCATTTAATACAGATATGCAGCATAGGCTACAAAAGTTATTGAGAGTAAAATGATTTTCATGTGCTGTTGCACGAAGACTCTCTTGAGTTATTGTCTCATCATTTTTCCCATTGGAAAAACCACCAAACCCAATCCTCCCAGTTTGAACGACAAATGAGTTCATTTATCATGACTTAGGCCTGGATGGTTGCAGGATAATTGAACTCCAAGAGAGAGAGTTTGTCGTTTCCTTTTCACATCACGTTTCTCCATCATTACAGTCTTAATTTATGGCATCTTATGTTTGTTGCAAACCAGCTGCTGTAATTATGTGGAGCCTGTTGTTTAATGGGAGACTTGGTCGGTTCTTCCCGATTGATCCCTTTTTTCAAAGAAAGAAAACTGGCTTTTGGAGAGTTGGTCACGCTCTCCACGTCTGCAGCAGAGAGTTGGCAAACAAATCAATACGCTTGAACACATAAGCTGCTTCCATCTCGGAGATATGTGGTGCTGCTGGCCTGACGTTGGGCTGGGTCTTTCATGTTGTCTCTGCTCATGACTGAGCCGGAAACAAGGAGTTTTACATTCACGCCTGGAAGTAATGAGGGGTGAATTATACTCATTAATACGTAATTAAGGACACATAAATAAGCTAGATAATGTGTCCGATTAATAAAGTATTTTAGTGGACAGCAAGAAATAAAGAGAGATAGAAAGAAAGCCTGCTCATAGAGAGAGTTAGAGGTTCAGCACCACGGACAGCTCCACAGAGGGCTGCAGCACTTAGCTTTAAAGAAACTTGTATTTTTCAAAAGGAAGCACTGAAAGAAGTAGCCTCCAAATGGAAAGATGAAAGGAAGGAAAGACAAAAAGAGGAAGGTGCTTTAGTTTATTGTCTTTCTTCTTTTGAACCGACAACAAATACAACATGAGCTGAGGAACAAAAAGAAATACAGAAGGAGACAGGGAATAAGAGAAGTTCAGGACCACGGATAGCTCCTATTCAAACAGCAGAGCAGTGCACTTTGGAGCAAAACTACAGAATGAAAGAAGGAAAGTGAAGAAATAAAGAAGTGGAGAAAGAGAGTCTGTTTGGAGAGATTCAGGAACGTGGATAGCAGACACGAGTAAGGCACTACTGGAAGTAGTTGATTAATAAAAAAAGAAAGACTTCACAAAAAGTCAGGGCCCTTTTGGGGGAAAGAAAACCGAAGATCCCATAGACTTCAATGCAAGTTGACGTATGTTTGGATTGTAATTTTGACAAATTCGTATGCATTCATCTCTTGTTATACAAACGCTTGTTTTATACAAGTCTAATCATTATTTTGTGACCTTGTCTAAATCTGAGTGTTCACAATAACTTAATAAATGAAGGTCGATCGCCGTCATGTCCCTTCAGTCTTCCCCCGTCCAACACAGTGGCCGGATATTGCTTATCCAGTCTTGTATACATATTTGATTGAATCACGTTAAGCTAAGTGTTGTCTGTAAATAACCAACGTGTTGATAGCCAACTGTTTGATATATAGGCTGAGATTTAGTTGGAGAGTCTGATGCTGCTATAACGTCAATGTATGACTGTATTACAGCAGCAGCCTCACACTCACACTAACGTTAGCTAGCCATTCTAGTCACTGTCACCGGCATCATTTAGCGATTTACCACACTGACAGTGAATAATCACATATCGTATGTGCCCCAGATCTCAGTGTGAAAGCCTCGGTTAACCCGCTACACAACAGCTTTTCATCATTTTCCATTTTCTCTCCTGTGACAGCGAGTTTCTTTCCCCCAGGGGCAGGGGAACAAATCGGAGATCACCGTTTTGGGATTTATTGTTGGTGCAACCAACTACACAGCAACTTTTTGGCTTATTACTATTACCGGTTTGTTTAAAGTAGAAGTTTGGAAACATGTTTCAACTTCTTCTGTTTACTCTGTTGCCGTCAACGATGGACATAGGATTCTTTTCCCCCCAAAAGTGCGCGTGGTCATGCGAGCCTACTCTGGATGATGGTCGGTCTGATGTATCCATTCCTCTCTGTCACATGTGCTCCCATTTATAATAGACATTGGACACAGAAATAACTTTCAGGATGTCCTGACCACAATGGCCTATTAACAAGCCAAGTTCAAAGCAAACCATTGGGGGTTTACTTAATTGGAGCAGATGCAGAGCAACAGTAAGCATCTACTGACATCTAGTCACGATCACAATGAGCACAACTAAAGGACTGTTTTCTTTTCCACTCTTTCTCTCTGCATGTGTGTTTATTGAGCGCCTAGACAAAGAGCATCAGACCATGCAGGCATGTGTCTGTTCTGTCCTGATAAAGCAAAAAGGTGTATCTGCAATCTGCCTTGAGTTTAAGTGCCAGCCTTTTCAGTTTTCTACGGGCTTATGATGACATTTCTCTGAAGGAAAATGTCCAATGTATAATAGTAACTGGCTTACTTAGTAAAAAATATTTGTAGAACATCATCTGGATGAATATTGCTTGCTGTGTTTATTTCAATGATTTAAGCCAACAACACTATATATCCAGCCTATATGCCAGTATCACAGAGCCAGCTGTATACACAGGGATACTACAGTATGTAGCTGAAAGTTTGTGGACGCCCCAAACATGACACCCATATGTGTTTGTTTAAAATCTTGTTCTAAAACTATAGGCATTCATCTACTGCTATACCTACCTCCACTTTTCTGGCTTCAGGTTTTCCATTCAGTTCATCCCAAAAGTGTTGGATGAGGTTAAGGTCACGGCTCCATGCAGGACAGTCAAGTTCCTCCTAGCCATACTGGGGAAACCCATTTTTTTTATGGACCTGGGTTTGTGCATTTCATTCCCCAAAGTGCTGTCACAAAGTTGAAAACACACTGTTGTCTAAAACACCAGTGAATGCTATAACATTTCTCTTAATTGGAACCATAGACTGTATATAAAGATGTACGACAGAGAGGAGATGTAACTTTAACTTTCCATAACCGTCACAATTCTGTGTGATAGAACATGATGTCAATTTGATCATAAATGTAGTTCTAGAGATATTATGTTTTGTGTCTTTCTAGCTAAACTGCTACTGTGGTGCTAACATAGCAGCTAGGTGGCTCACGCTAACAAGCTGTGGCTGTTCTCAGCTCGTGGTTGGCTCGGGTGGGTGTGTGGGTGGGACCT